>CM031238.1:11010652-11721485 GCA_018340775.1 Taxus wallichiana var. yunnanensis | reverse complement strand
CCCTAGCCGATTTGATATATTTGCTGCTAGGAATTACAATAAATATCTAGAAGACAAATACCTCTGATACAACAATAAATAACTGTAGAAGAAGCCGCCCCACTCAGATATATGTGCAAATGCTCACTGCTGCAATTTATTCTTTCTCTCAAGCGCTGAAATTTGAATAAGCGTGTAAACAATGAAGATTCCTGGATGGAAGCTTCTCTCACTGCTCCTGGGGTTTCCGTCCGCAAGAGGAATAATGTTCTGAATCCAATGAAGACCCTGTGTGAATCTTCCTCCTTCGAATTGGGTTTCCAAGTCAATCCAGTAATCTCAAGGGTTTCCGTCCTTCGAGAGTAATTAGCAAGAGCTGCTCTGAATTTGTTTTTTTGTTCAAAATGATAAGTGTGTAGCAAATGGGCCAAACCCTCCTTTTATAACCTTTTCCGAGAATTTTCATTAAAAGGAAATATAATTAATAAATCACTTTATTAATTAATTACACCTTATAACTCCGGAAAGTGATTTATTTAATTAATTAATCATTCCTGGCGCCCAAGGTCACTGAATTAGCATCTCATCATTTAGAACTTCACATTCTCTTTCCGACGAGCTATAATACTGAGGTGCTCGCCAAGTAATTCGTACAAATATAAGCAACTTGGGTAAAATAATTAAAATAAGCCATTAATGCTCCCAAAGTGCGGAAATCGTCAGAAAGCACCGGAATCGGAAACTAACTGAGCAGAAGCGGTGCCGATGACGAATAATGAGAAATGAAGTCAGTTGGGTGACTTACTATAAATGGAAACTCTCTCCAAGAATCTTGGAGAACACACCAGAAGCTGGAAATAACCTCAGAAAGTGCCAAGTGAGTCCTTAAGACCAACTGAACTCATTGCTAACATCAAATAATCCACCAGATCGTCGATAAAACCCTTACCTGCTATGCACATCGTCTCCTAACAACGGGACTAGCTTACGAAGATGACAAATAAGCTACCCACCAAGTGTCCAAGGGTCATGCCAGAAAGAGGGACATTACAGTACTCCCTTCCCAAGATTGCTTGTCCACAAGCAATATCAGATCTGCATACCAATCAAGTCCCGGATACCACTGAAAGATCCCAAATCAACCGAAACCTTTTGAATGGCTTCAAATGCACTGTGCTAAACTGCTCAAAGTCTGCAAAATAGAACTTGTGCAACTTACTCATAAAAAGTGCCACAACACCTGAAGCCAAAATAGAAAATCGACTGCACCTGTCCACCAACCACCTGGATCCCAAATGATCCTGGAACATGTGCAATCCCATAACCTCAGTATGCAATTGGAACCCAAGAGGCTGTCAAACTCTGTCAACCAATGAAACCAACCAGCCAACAATGGAATTCCTAGATCCCAATCCTGTAAATCAACCCCATAATGCCAACTCCAAGTACTATGTTGATCCACCTCGAATATCATAACTGGATAAACTGGAAGTCCCTCAACGCCAACTGCCTTTCGTTGTGCCACTCTGATACCCCCTAGAGTCTAATCGAGCCAAACCTCAATCTCCGCCACGTGAGCAACCTCATGTCAAGCGAGAACAACTTGGACTCATCATTTGAAATCTGAAGCATGTCATACCAGAGTGAATCCGAACATCCCTTATTCAACCCACCTCTCTGTGTCATCAATGTCATCATCAAATCCTGTACATGTGGGCTGAACAAAAAATGATAGGCACACCTCATAATGCAATCGAGGTGAAATTCTCCTGACTGTGCTAATGGAATACTCGAATAGTCAGGTGTATTCCATCCCATGCTGCCATCACCAGAAGAAGACTCACAACTCACAATAGGATGAGTTGATCTTGCAGCAACCTCATCAAGACCTCTCCCACAAAGTAATTGCAAGTGCCCTGTCTCTCTTTCAGGAGTGAGAAGAATATCATCATGAATGCCATCTACTATTTGAAAAGAAACTGGATCAATACCAAAGTCCAACGTGCAAGTCCTAGAAAAACCCAACTCCTTCTGATAAAACTGTCCAAGGTCAGTCTCCAAAGTTCCGAAGTAGAGCCTGGTGCTCATATCTCCAATGACGCCTGAACTTACAGCCATGACTGATGTGTCTATGTCATCCACAAACCAATCCACACTGAATGGTCCCCTGCAGATGTGAAAGATGCCTAATGAAGGTGCATAAAAGCATATACTAACATCTGACAAGCTGCTGGCATAAATCAAAACAGCACCCTGTAACCTGTGAATCATGTCCATGATGGAGCAAAAAGTATCTCTACTGCCCAAAGATAAGAAGAAATCATCATTACTCCATCCTCTAATTCCAAAGTGACCATCCCAATCACTCCTCTCCATACCAACAGCTGCTGCCCTCAAAGTGTCACCTGACAGAACTCCAACCAGCAAAGGAGGACAGCCATCAATCAATGAAGTAGGAGGTAAAACCCAAGAGGATGACATTGGAATACTGTTGCCAACATGTCTATCTCCAACCCATAGACTGAAACTAATCGAAAACTCAATCATGTACCTCTCTCTAACTGACTCCTCATGCCTTTCCAACGCATGCAAGGCACTGCACCTGTATCTTGAATGTGAATGCTAGAAGAACTCATGCTACTATCCTCAACATGTGCCTTGGCTGCCATAGATGACTGAGTCTCTGATATACATAATGAATATCGAGCTAAACTCAACTCTAAGCAAAGCTCATCAACATGACTCTCGGAATCCTGAAGTGCCAACTGAGTGCTCACCAAAGAATCCCTTGGAGCTTCATCATTCTCTAACTCCATGATGCCTTGGCTTCGCTGCATCAAATTCTGAGTATTCTGGTTCATGATGGGTTTAATGTCATCATGATAATACTGCTGCAACAACAAAGATGGTGTATCTCTTACCACCCAATCTGCATTTTGTGAAGTCTGCTCCTCTTGGATTGAATTTTCCATACTCCAATACCTACCAAAAGCTGATGTAAATCCTGCAAAAGTGGAAAATGACATGGAATTCCATGTAGGACAACTATTAATTCCTGACAAATCAATGAAGATGAAGTCACCAATCAACAAATAGGAGCTGTCATATCATAGTAAATCGATGACATAACAAAAGATGAGATATGGATGTCTTCAACACCCATCAAAGACAACTCATGAGTGGCTGGTCCACTATGAATGTCATCAACAAAATCATCAACTCCATCAACTGAAAATTCTGAATTTTCCTCCTTCATGCTTTCATTGCAATCATCACCCAACGAATCCATGGCATTGTTATCCAAAACACTCACATGCTCTATGCTAGCCTCTAAAGTAAAAGCTTCTAGAGACACCTCTTGTAAGGATGGTGTAAAGACATCAGCATGTCTATCAAATTCATCATATAAATTTTTGCATACCTCATTAGAACTTAAAGACACCAAAGCACTCTCATGAAGAGTTGTATCATCCATATGTGAAGACTCTTTATTCCTTCCATGTATCAACCATTTAGAAGCTATAGTGTGAGATTCCTTCCTTGCCTGCTCAGTCTTGTAGCCAATACTTGGGTGCATGTCCATGTAGTCCATGAAAGGAAAATTCTCCTTAACATCTTGAGGAAGAATGCTATACTCCTCAAATATGTTAATCACTTCCGCTTCTTTGTCCTGTGGTGTTGGACCTTTGTGAATAGAAAGTGATGATGATCTAGGCCTCCGATCCTGTCTGGCCCTCATGTTGTCTCTCCTCTGAGCACAATACTGTGGGAGGGGAAATGCATCCCTCACATGCTGCGGCAAACTCCTCCACTCATCACTGACTGCCATGATAGTATCCGGGAAAGTTGCTTCTTCCGACCATCCCTCAATCTCTGGTGGGTCACCTCTAGGCAAGAAGTTAGGCTGCATAGGCCTATCTGCAGTCCGTGTAGGTCTCCTCTCGTCTGTATGAGTATGCCTCCGCTCACGGCGTGGCGATCCCCTAACACTCCCAAGCTCTGAAGGTGATCTGCTATGACCCCTGTAGTTGCTGGCAACTGATACGGATCTGTCCCTCCTGCCGTGCCTGTCCCGCGGCCCATCTAGTGCCAACCTGTCCAAAGTAGTGCCCATTCGCTCCATGGTCTGCAATAACTGCCTCTGCGTGGCTGCCATATCCCAAATAAAGTTCCTATCTGGATCTGCATGTTCCTCTCGAGGACTCTCAGGCCTCTCGCCCAAATATTCCATTCTGTCACCTCCTGCAATACCAGCCTCGAGTCGTGCTCGTCTGCGGGTGTAGTATCTGTGTGGACCGTCCTCTCTGTGATGCATTCAAAGCTGATTTCTGTTGTAATACCCTATCTGTTTCTTCCCACACAGGCTGGGAGGATACACTGCTCTGATACCACTGAAAGATCCCAAACCCGTTTCTGTCTGAATTTTTTTTTTTTTATAAAATGCTCGGGCTCAGATCTGAACCGATAATATCAAAGGAATTCATGAAACATCACACTGAAACTGCATAGATAATTTAAATACAACAAACCCCGCAAACCGGGCGAATACAGAATAGGCGCCTAGGGTTTAACTGGCAGATTTCTTTATAAATATTTCAGCTGTGTATTTAATAATGATTTATGAAGCTAAATATTACAGCAATACAGATATAAAACTGCAGAAAGATTTAATAACAGAGATTGTCCAAAAACCCACAGTAAATGAATCAAAACCCTAGCCGATTTGATATATTTGCTGCTGGGAATTACAATAAATATCTAGCAAGACAAATACCTCTGATACAACAATAAATAACTGTAGAAGAAGCCGCCCCACTCAGATATATGTGCAAATGCTCACTGCTGCAATTTATTCTTTTCTCTGAAACTGCTGAAATGCTGAATAACTGTGTAAACAATGAAGATTCCTGGATGGAAGCTTCTCTCACTGCTCCTGGGGTTTCCGTCCGCAAGAGGAATAATGTTCTGAATCCAATGAAGACCCTGTGTGAATCTTCCTCCTTCGAATTGGGTTTCCGTCCAATCCGTAATCTCCAAGGGTTTCCGTCCTTCGAGAGTAATTAGCAAGAGCTGCTCTGAATTTTTTTTTTTGTTCAAAATGATAAGTGTGTAGCAAATGGGCCAAACCCTCCTTTTATAACCTTTTCCGAGAATTTTCATTAAAAGGAAATATAATTAATAAATCACTTTATTAATTAATTACACCTTATAACTCCGGAAAGTGATTTATTTAATTAATTAATCATTCCTGGCGCCCAAGGTCACTGAATTAGCATCTCATCATTTAGAACTTCACATTCTCTTTCCGACGAGCTATAATACTGAGGTGCTCGCCAAGTAATTCGTACAAATATAAGCAACCTGGGTAAAATAATTAAAATAAGCCATTAATGCTCCCAAAGTGCGGAAATCGTCAGAAAGCACCGGAATCGGAAACTGACTGAGCAGAAGCGGTGCCGATGACGAATAATGAGAAATGAAGTCAGTTGGGTGACTTACTATAAATGGAAACTCTCTCCAAGAATCTTGGAGAACACACCAGAAGCCGGAAATAACCTCAGAAAGTGCCAAGTGAGTCCTTAAGACCAACTGAACTCATTGCTAACATCAAATAATCCACCAGATCGTCGATAAAACCCTTACCTGCTATGCACATCGTCTCCTAACAACGGGACTAGCTTACGAAGATGACAAATAAGCTACCCACCAAGTGCCCAAGGGTCATGCTGGAAAGAGGGACATTACAGTTCATGCTGAATTATTCTGAGGGTATGCATCAAATAAACTTGTTTTTACTTTGCACCCTTGATTGTAACATGTGTTGAGGACTTGTTTGGGCTCATATTCAGCATTTTTGATTTATCCAAGTGTGCAAGATTTCTCTCATTACTTTTCTCCCTTTGGCTGTAGAGGCAATCAACCTTCTTCAAGGATCTCCCATCTCTATTCAACAATTTAAAATCCCGCTCTAGATAATTTGTAGGGAAAGTTAATGACTTTGACTATGTTAATGTTATCATGTCCTCCCGCTTGGGATGTGCTTGTAAAAGATATAATATGGGAGGCTGCTTTATTTTTATGGAACTTAGGAGTCATAACCCCTTACCCTTGAGTACAACATTTAGGACTCTAGGCATCCTCTTTGTCTATCTTACCTTTATTAATGATGGTTGACCTAATCGGGCATGAGCCTTTGCGATAGGTCGCTAAAAGGAAATAGGACACCTACCCTTTAGGGCAAATCCAATTTCTGGTAGAAGAAAGTACAGAACACCTTGGACTATACTCTATGGGATCTTAAGACTAGGCTTAATATGAGTGGGTTATGTTGATCACATTGATCTGGTTTGGATATTGGAGACATGTTCTCGTTGAGAACATGATCGAGTCATCGAACCTCGACCTAAAAGGGAATTGCCTTGAGGAACCCACCGGTTGGTAACCATACATACTATACGAGGGCAAGACCTATAAGCTAGAGTATGTTCAAATCCGGAAGTCTTTCGAACTCATGGTGATGGTTGTGAGGATAATATGGCATGTTAGAGAGCTTTAGTAGACGGTGTGTCTGCAGACAGATGGGTGTCTCACCACCAAGCTCAAAAGAATGGAAGCGTGGGCCATAACCCCACGAGGTCATCAAAGGAGTTGACCAAAGAACGAATTAAAATGGGCAAACTAAGTTGTTGTTTGTAAGGATGATTGTGTGATTAGTTATCACCTTCTCCCACTAATTGAATAGTGTTGGTCACAAAAAAATCTAGCCCATTTTTCGGTTTTTGGCAAAGAGTTTTGTTGCATTAAGGAGTCATTTGTCAATAGTGAAATGTTTGCCCCCAAAGGTCAGGGCACTACAAAGTGCCTTTATAGACTATGTGGACAAAGGTGCCTTTGGTGCATTATGAGGATTGATGAGGAAGTGCTCAAAAGGAAGCAAAATTGTGTTGCACATAATTTGCATTTATCTTCAAGGCTCAAGGAAACAAACGTGAAAGGCAAAACTAGAGAGCGTGTGAGGCATGCAACAAAGGCAAGGGAGCAGTGCCAAGCGGATGTGGAAACGCACCTGGCACACCAAGAAAATAAAAATGCTAAAGGTGCGAACCGAGAGCTCACCACTAAGGCAATGAAACAACATTTTGGCACACAAGCGATAATGGAAGGTTGGAAAAATGATTAAAGCACATTTCGCAGCCGATAGCGAAAGTTCCACATAAGATAGTTGGGCACGATTCATGCAAACAACATGTCTAGAAGACCTATAACCACAGAATTTGAGACTAAACAAAGAAAATAGGAAGAGTCAAGGCAAGGTGTATGAGATGCAAAAACATAACCGACACAAAGAAAGTGAAGTGCACTTGGCACGATAAGACAGTTGGGCACAAAAGGTGCAAGTAAAGAAAACAAGCAGAAGTTCCAAAAGGGAAGCGAAGATGCGCCTTGCGCTTTAGTGAAACTTAAAATGCTTAAAGCGTTATGAAGCCTTAAAAACACTATTTAACCTCCCACTTCTCGTTATTCACAAAGATCACGTAGATCATTTCTCTTCTCTTCTCAAGGTCCCAGCCAAGATATTTCACCCTTCCCCACAAGATTCTCAAAGCACCCATTTCTCCTACCCAAAAATTTGTGCAGCCATTCCCCTTTCATTCCCTTATCAATAGAGGTATTGGACATCTAAATTGGTTTGGTAAGAGTTAACACTTTCCTTTCCACCCAAATCCCTTTCCAAGCCCAAGAAGTTTTCTTTGAGCCAAACCAACTTCATAAGTGTGTTCCCAACCCGTATTCTTCATTCCCTACCTTTTGGCAAAGTTTTTAATCAACTATTGGGCTAAATGATGTTAGGCATACTTTTCAATGCGACGGGAACCTTGAAAATACACCTAGCTATTTCTCTCCCTTGAGGCTATGTTTTTGGGATTTCTCGTGGTTTTATGACTGTGAGGCTTCCCCATCTTAGATCCACAAACAATTTATGCCCCAAATCCTTTCCGTTCAAATCTAAAGGTCCTTGCCAAAGTTGTTATCCAATGCTCGTTCCGATACAAGATAACGTTCAAATTAGTGACTCCTTGCACAAACACTTGACGGAGTTGGCCTCACACTCCTACATGACCTCATATTTGATGTGGTCCATTGCAAACCTCAAGCTATTCATAGGGCTTAACACGGTGGTCAATTCAGCCCACTCAATCAAATCTGGTTGCACTATCCATAACTTACTTTGGAAAAAGAAAGAATCATTTCACCCGAGTCAATGATGCGTTTCGTTGTGTGTTTGTGATCGGGGCATTTGCATATGATCACTTCATGAACATTTCAACGAAATTAGTCACCTAGTTTGGAATCTACTTTATTCAATTTACTATGTACACCTACATTAGAGTCATAGGATTTGATAAAGTTGTCATAACCCTTTCAAGGGTTTAGACCAAAGAAAAGGAATTTAGCCAAACACCAAAATTATTCAAATCTGATTTTAATTGCAGCAGACTGAAAATGCAAAATCAGCGAACTATACTCTTCACAAAATATGCCAAAACACCATGAAATACTTCAAATTCACTTGCCACAATTTTTATATATATTTTATACATCCATAAGAGCCAAAATCAATGAAAATATTAAAGAAACACACTGTTGGAAATTAATTAATGTCCATTTAATTGCAGCCACAAGAAAAATGTAGATCTAGGGTCTAAAAACCCCAAAAATCATGAAACTTGATATTCCGGCCTTAGAAATTATGATAATTCAGATTATCAACTGAAAATGGATATATAAATTCACCAAACCACCTAAACCCTACTCAAGGTAGGTCGCTCCACTAGAAAGAAGCCAATATCAATCTAAAAATGATAGATCTCTCCTTAAATCAACCTTATACACCAATCCCAAGTCAAGATGAAGGGTTTTCGTCCTTCACTCAACCTCTAGAAGGGTTTTCGTCCTTCTAGGCAAACACACATGAGGGTTTTCATCCCCAAGTGCAAGAACAAGGAGCTACTAGCTCACAATGCCCAAGTAAGATAAAATGCGCCAAGTCTAGATCTGAAATGATGTCTTATCTTCCTCTTTATATCCTCCTTTGGCGCCAAAGCATTAAAAGATAAGGCCAACCTCTTAAAGAGGTTCTTTTCCTTCATTAGCTTCCATTAATTCATTAAAACCCAGCCGACCTGACATAAGAGACAAAACACTAAAAGAAAATATTAAAAATTAGTAAAAACACATCATACGGAAGCTCAGAGTTCTCCTCCATCTTCTTCACTTCTTTGCCATGGAGAAGGAATGGCAAGAAGTCCAAAAGTAGCTCTCAAGTGGGAAAAAGGGACATTACAAAAGTCCCATGTCAGCTCCCTAAATATGTTCTAGACAAGGTATTCCTCAGAGAGTTATGCTGACAATAGCGATGATGCACACAAGTTGTGCAAGCAAAGGCACGAAACAAAAGTATTATTCCCGATCCCCTAATTCATTGCACATGTAGGACCTCCACTAATGCCCAAGGGATTAGTAGAGACATGGCTGACTTCACGATGCATTTGCACTATAGAAGAGACTCATTTGATAGTAAGGGATTCATGGAGAGAGCCACTTGAGATCAACAAACAAAAACCAACAATAGAGAATTATTGAGGAGAATATGTAAGATGAATATGAGGTGTGTGGAAGGGACTAGTCAAGGATGAGCCTCGAATAGATGGAAGCAATCCTAAAGGTATGGGTACAAGTGGGCATGATTGTTGATGGCATTGATTTGATAGAGCAGATGTCTACTCATAATTTAATATCCATGCCACTACCTCTAGTGAATTCTCACTCCCAAAAGCCACTAGTATTGAGGCATAGCAAAGCAATGGTGGAAAGGTCTATAAGATGGTTCAATAGAAAAGTGATGTGGGCCAACAACGCAGGAGGATCCCAGGGATCTAAATCTTCCGAGGATTAGAGGACACCATCTCAGCAGGCCCCAAAGACTTTTGATGCAAATGTTCCCACAATAGCTGCAACAGGAACAGGGGGCATGGAGAAGACCCGATCAAGGTATATTGCCAATGAGAACATGCAGAACAATCCTCAAGCCTTGAGAAATTATGGATTCGCAAGCAACTACTGCCATGGCTGATGTGATTCTCTCTCCTCAACTTAGGCACACTTCAGTCTTAATTGATAATACCATGCGGTAGTTTATGCCTTCTTATCAGGGGTAGCCTCATGTTCAGTCTCCACTTCAAATACCTCTCTCTCATACTTCATGTTCACTATCTTGGACACCCTCTCTACAAAGGCTACCTACACCTTCAACTTCTCCACCAAGGCAACCAACGCCACTTATTTGAATATCTTCCAAGTCAAAAGTTCAAATGGCGAGCACTTCATCACGACAAACCCTTTGAATGGGTCAGGCTTTTAGTGGCTAAGAAGCAGAAAGTCGTCAAAATCTCTAAACACGACTTCAATGTAATGGCAAACCGCCTCAAAATTCCTGCTCCCAAAAGGCTAAACCCATGGCAAGAGTAGTAACTTTTGGAAATAGCTCCTAACTCAAAGTCCCTTTTAATTTTGTAATATTTATGTTACTTTTTGGAAAAGGTAAAATGCAAGTGTAAGAAATGTTGAAGAGAAAATGAAGATTCATTCAACAATCAGTTACATTCTCCTATTATAAATAGAAGAAGTAACCAGTGTAAAAGGGTTTCTTGGTTCCTACTTTCTGTCTTGGTTCCTAATTTCCTCCTCTTACTTGACATCTTTGCAGGAGCTTGTTAGAAGCCGATCATTGACTATGTCAAAGCCAACTAGACATTGATGTTGATTCTTACACCTTTGGCAAGGGTCTTCCTTCGACGTGGTTATTTGAAACCTTCGCAAGTGCTTGTTGGAAGTCAATTGTTGACTATGTCAAAGCAAATTCGACATTGATGTTGATTCTTCCACCTTTGGCAAGGGTCTTCCTTCAACATGGTTATTTGATTTAAATGGGTTTTTCTTTTCTGACTTGTTTTGGTTTACACCTTTTGAGTTCACTCTCTAACTAGTCTTTCGCTGATACAGTTTTTGTTACTTTTCAACCATTCAAGTTTCTTTTAGAACTCTTCCTTCTTGTAATTTTCTGCACTTTTGAGTTTCATTGACAACTCGATATTCTCAACACTTGACAGCCTGTTGGATACTCGTCAACGATCTACCTATCAACGCCCATCGACATGTCAATAACCTACTTGTCAATGCAGAGGACTTAGGAATCTATGGAGGATGACTCCCATTGGTCTAAACAGAATTTATCCACAGATCAAGTTATCATAATTCTGGGTGCTTGAATTTAATCAAACGAGCAAAAAAATCAGCTTAGCTTCTTCTGGGCCCTATTTCTATTGAACTTCTCTCAATTTATAACCAGTCCCATTGAGTACTTCAATTACTTGTGTACATTACTGCATTTCAAATTCTTTTATTCTCTGTCAGAATCAAACCACTTAAAACTTTGTAATCAAGTTCTTCATTTCATTATAGGCTTTATTTTGTACAGAAATCAATAAATATACATAGTTATCTTCAAAACAGGGGTCCTTAAAGTTTCTAATCACCTCATACCGAGATGCTAAATTCTGTTGCAGAACATATTTATGAGAAAAGTAAATTGTCATTACAAAAGATGTTTTAATAAATAGTACATGTTCAAAACTTCAAAACTTCAAAACTACATGTTAATGACAGATCAAGCATATATAGTTCCATGTAGATTGTTCAAAAAGAGCAGAAGAAATGGAGGTTTGATTTTTACCTCAACTTGAATGCCTCTGGTCCTCTTGCAAAGTGATTTGAGTGCAGTTTTCGCCTTTTTTCCACCAGCATTAATACGAGCCATAATAGTTGAAGCTGAATGTGCAAGAATATCTGGTTCAGCTTGTTGAAAATCATGTAAATTTACGAGGGACTGCATAATAAAAATTATATAATGTAAATGGTAAGAAGCTATGCAAATAATCCAATATGAATGTTCTTATTGTTTCTTACATAAAACAGGTGATTGATTAATTAAAAAAACATAAGATGCATTATTAATGAATATTTGAATAGGAAACATTGTCACACAATGGTACAAATTGCCTTCAAAAAGCTCGCATTCAACAAAAATATGTACAAGAATTGTCAGCAATTTCAGAATCCTCGCCAAAAAAATCACAAACACTAGCAAGTTTGATCATTGCCAACCATAAGGCAGGCAAAATATGGAGCAGAAAGATACCTTACAATAAATTCAAAGAATATATCGTAAACACATCTTCAGTTAAGGGCTATACCAAGTCGTTCATTTCCTTTCTCCTTCCCTTCCTACCCTTCAGCTATAGAATATATAAACTCTGAGTCATGAATTAAGTCGTTTAAAACTACATTTCTATAGCTCTTAACTCATTTTTTATCAGCTAGTTCTCTAATAAAAAGATGGCAACCTTCGCCCTAAGCACCACTCGATACCACTTGTTCACCAATCATTAGCAAGGGTTTGGATGACAGAATCAGATTGCCAATGGCTTCATGTGGCAAGGAATAATGTGGAACACATTCGTCATCTCCACTCACACAGGTTGCTACATTATTTTCTCTCTTATCTCCTTGTCTGATTGATGGCATTCTGAAGTCAGTGAGGCTGACTGATGGCTCACTAAAGTCAGCAAGACTGCCGGTTGCCTAGACAGTACAAACTTTCCTTCATCTCTCATAGCCTACTCCAATTTTGAACGAGCCAGTCTTTGTTTTTTCACCACTGTTTAGGAGTATTGTATTTTTCTTGCTTGTGCACATGTGACTGCCCTGGTATCTTCAATTTGGACCAAGTTGGATGGTGCCACACCTTGCTTTGGGAAATAATTGTCACCATGATTCCTTGGTCAAGACCATCATAGCAATTAGTCAGTTATTATGGTTGTTCAAAGAATCACGTGTGAACAACCCCATTTGCTGCATTTTCACCACTAAATCATGTATCTTCCATTTTGTTCAATTGGATCTGGTTTCTGCCACCCTGCTGATTTTGGCCTCTATTGTTGTTATTCCCTATTGTAAATTCTTACATCTAGCGGTTCCTTTAGAATTCTCAAGTTGAGGGAGCAAGAATTGGACTCCCTTGCACTTCAAATTATATGGACATTCTTTCACTGAATGGACTGCTATTGAACATATATTACAATATGTCTTTTTGCATGGTTAGGGCTTGCGCGGCCTTCAGAATTGCAAGTTTTGCACCACAATTCCTTCTTGCCCTCCTTACCCTTCAGCAGTTTAAGATGCGCACGATATCCTTGTATAGAACTTCAATGGATGCAAGCTCTGATTTATCTCTCATCCTTGGAGTCGCTAAATGCATGGGAACTCCAACTTGTCTTAAATTCGTTTTCCAGATTCATACAATGATATAGGTTCCTTCTTCGTAGGTGGTAGAAAGGATTACCTTAAATGTTCAAACTATACATATGTGGCAGCCCTTCTATGAACTACCACCTCTTCAATCATTTGCAACAGCATTCTCCAATTTCCTGAGCAGTTCATTTAATCTCTGATCTTAAGGGCCATCCAATACTTTCCTTTTTGAGTGATGTTTATCTTTTCCACTGTCATTTTCATCTCTAAATAGTCTAAACTCCATCTAAAAGGTAGTCTCCAATGCTTCCTAGGTCTGAACATGACCTCTTGGGTGTTCCACATACCATTCAACCGCTATCCCTACAAAGGTTGCTAAGAATGACCATGGCCAGTGGGCTTTATCAATTTGACCATTCGCCATCACAGTCTCACAAGTTTTGTAATGTCTAATAAGGTCTTCTTTCCCATCTCCATAAAACGCAGGCAAATTTTTCCTGCCATGGGTGGACTTGTCATTTTGTTAGTTTTTCTTTTTCTTTTTAGATAGCTAGTATGGTTGCTATTAAAGAAAATCTCACCTACTCTAGAGGTCCTCAGTGTGTAAGACCCTCCTGCAATAGGATAATGTTGTTCGCTCCTGTTTGCTAGTGTTTTTTAGAGAATAATACATAGCTTTTTGCTAGTGTTTTTCCCACATTGGTTATCTCTAGTTTAAATCTTTTTGTTCACTTATGTGATTGCTATTGTGATCCATAATTAGCATAGATATTCCATACCTAATTCACAAACACAAATCTTAACATACTCCTAACAATTCTTAATTGAGTAATTTGCTGTTTGCTCATGAATTTGCTTTAAACAGTCAAGAAATATGCATAATTCAGAATTGGAAGTGCTGTATACTGAAAGGGAGCTTAACAAGAAAAATAGAGCAAGAAACTACTGCAAGAACACAAGAACAGAATGGAAAGAGATACAAGCTTACCCTGGAGAAACCCACTATGAGAAAACCCCAGAAGTGCGAGGGAACTCCTCTTGCCACTATCTGATTCTGCAATTACAGGTATGCTGCCTTCTCAAGGCCTTCACCAACACTCTTTACATTGGAAACATGTAAAAACACCCATACATGCCCTGCAACTTGCTCACTCACACTTCCTTTCCACACTCCATCAATCACAATCACATACAACCAACAAGAACAACTACAACTGCTAGGAACAATTCCTTGACAGAGAGAATGAGTTAATCATCCCATAACTGACTTACCCCTTCAACCCATCATTAATCGATTGCTTACAACGGCTTTTAGAAGCTGCAGTTGTACAATTTGACATCATAGGAAGCTCGAAGAGGAATCCAGAAAGAATCAAAGAAGAAGAGACACCATCTGCAGCCGTTGATCTACCTTTTCTTTTCCGTTAGTGAAACTGCCAATTAAGGTTACAAACCCCCAGGGCGGTTGCGAAACCGCCACTCTATCTTAATTGGTGATTTTGCACCCCTAAAAAAGTCGTCTACCCTCCCGATGTCATAACTTTTTTCATATGAATTCGAAATCAGGTGATGTTTGTTGTGAAACCACCACTAGCTTAAGTGGTGATTTCACAACCCTAAAAAGTCCTCTACCCTCCCGATGTCATAACTTTTTGTATACGAACTTGAAATCAGGTGCTGTTTGTTGTGAAAGTGTATATTTTTTTAGGAGAACCCAAATTTGTAACAAAACATAATTTTGATGAATTCCATATGACCTTTTAGCCTCTGCACTGAGAACCAGTCCATTTTCAAGACTAACAAATCATTTCTTGAACCACATTAACAATCAATTGCCTTCACCAGACTAATTTTTGTGATGCAATAGAGTGCAATAAAGTGTTTCAAGTTACAATATCAATAACAAATAGTATTTATGTTAGTTTATTTTCTAAGTAGCCGAAACGTTTTGGATACGGGAGCGGGAGCAAGGTATCAGATACGCGGAAACGGCAAAAAAAATTTAACCCCGGATACGGCGTAGGATACGGCAGTACAAAAACTATATAAAAATTTAAAAATATATAAATTTCAACCTTCTAAATAGGAATTTAATTATTAACCACATATTATGCATATGAAAGACAAGATAAAAGACAAGTTATAAGCTAAATAAATGAATAACCACAAAAAACAAGCTAGGATACCGATAAAACTTAGAAACTTAAAAGCTTAAAAATTAAATTAAAATACTTAAATCGAACACAATGTGAATGTCATGAATCTCATGATATATTAAATTCAATCATAGATCAATATTCAAAGTTCAAACTATCTTTCATTGTCAATATTTATTATTCATCATATTCCTCTTCATCAAGAGGATCAAGATCAGCTACATCATCATCATCATTATGTGGTTCATTAGAACCACATGGGCTCGAACCACTCGCACTAGGGCCACTGCCAGTTGCACCCCCTTGTGCATGTAGGTCTCGTGGTGCCACAGAACTCCCCTCATCATCATATGCTCCATGGTGGGAAATGGAAGCATCCAAGTCAACTATCTCTAGATCAATGTCCCAATGTCTTGTTGACCCTTCCTTGTACTTTGGTTGCTTGTGGGATAAAAGGCGCAAGTTGGAATGTATGTATACCAAATCTTCAGCCCTTTTAGCCCCCAACCTGTTGTGTTTCTGTGAGTGGATGAAACTATACGTACTCCAGTTGCGCTCAGAGGAAGATGAACTTGCAACCTATTAAGGCAACCCAAACTTCAAAGTCAATGCAAAGTTCAACTTCAAATTTAAACACTCAAACTTAAATTTTAAAAAACTAAAAGAAAAGAGAATAAAAAAATTAAAAACTTACCTGTGCCAAGACCTTGATTGCAAGAGGTTGCAAGTAAACCGATGAAGTACCATGGAGGTACCACCACATATGAGCATCCATCTTGTATTTGCTCCGAAGAGCGAGAAGGCTATGACCCGTTTCTGCTATGAAATTGCCAAACTCTACCATAACCTGGTCTTGGGCCTCAGGATCAGGGAAGAGCCTAGCCAATGCCGCCATATATCCCTCACTGACTTCCGCATCCCTGTATGGTGCTACCCTCCCTGGCAAGGAAAGGATCTCTGTGCTATAAAATCTAGGAGTCAATGCAAAAGCTAGTAGATGTAATGGGGTGGTCATTTTGTTCCACCGCTCAATGAGGATTGACTTCACTTGTTTGAAAAATATTTCCTCGGGATCTTGTTCTTTTGCATTTATGACGGCTTTTATCTTCTCAATCATTGAGTCGATGCCGTCATATATCTCTCCTAGACATGGCTGATCCGTGTCAGTAAACCGGATCATGCTCATAATGGGCTCCGTAAAACTCAACAGATAATCCACTCTATCCCACCAAGGGTCCTCTAAGATCAGGTTCTTCACTTTTTGAGCCCGTTGAGTGTTTGATTGCCTCCATACAGACCAAAGATTGGATGTTACCATCCTCATGAGTGCCTCTCGCACCTTCACTAGTCGTCTCAAGACGATTGTGTGTGATGCAAACCGAGTCTCAGCAACCTAATAAGAACGAGGAACAAAAATTAAAAATAAAATTTAAATTATAAAATTGAAAGCTAAAAGAATACTAAAAAACTTATATTAAATTTTAAATTAAAAAGAAAGAAAGAAAGCTTTTCCTTACCTTCAGTAGCTCCAACTGCGAGAATGATCTAAAAATGCCCTGTGACATGTGGTGGTTGGTGACAAACATTTGGATCTCTTCAGCTTTTGCATACACTTGCTGGATCCACTCTATTTTGTTTGTCATTTTCTTTAGCATTAAATTCAATGAATGCACAGCACAAGGTGTCCAAAAAATATGCCCATACCGTGCCTCAACTAACATCCCGCAGCTTTGCAATTTTTGGCATTGTCCGTTATGACTTGGACAACATTTTCAGGCCCCACTGCCTCAATGGACTCAAAGAGAATGTTGGCTATGAATTGGGCATCCTTCACTTGCCCCTCACAATCAACCGCTTTCAAAAACATTGCCCCCTTAGGGCATATTGCAATCACATTGATTAAAGGGCGGTTTCTTGCATCTTTCCATCCATCAGAAACAATGGACACACCAGTTTTGGTCCATGAGTCCCTAATTGGTTGCAAGGAGGTTTCCACATATTTTTTTTGTCTATCCAAAAGGGTGGTGCGGATCTTCTCATATCCTGGTGGTTTATACCCTTTTGGTGCCTCATTGATGGCTTTCACCATCTCATGCCAATAAGGTGATCTCACAACATTAAAAGAAAGCCCATTAGCATATACACACCTTGCAATGTGTTCATCTGCAATCTCCCTGCTCTCATTCTGAAAGGCCTTTTCCAATGGCCCTTTTGTCTTACTTTTCTTTCGTGCAAGGGAAACATCCTCATCCGTGGAGATAGGAGCCACAAATGGATGTGGCATGGCCACAATTGGGGATCCACTAGATGATGGAGCAACTGGAGGCCTCGCTGAACGAGATGAACCTCCTCTTTTGGCCAATGGATGACCCGCTCTCATAGCCACTTTTGCCTCTGCATCTTCCTGCTCTTTGATATATGCCAAAACTTTTGCTTTTGGCACCCCAACATTATTCCTCCCCTGCATACTCTTATACCATTACCCGTTATGGCACACAAGTGGCTTTTCACCCTACTGTAAGAGCCTTTGAATAGTCCATCACACTCATTGCATTTCCATTCAAAACAACCACCACCTGCAAGTTGTTGAACTATTGTTACGTGCCTCCATAACGGTGAATTTGGGTCAAAGTCCTTGGCCAAAGATTGCCCAGAAGAAGCAGAACTTGTTGCCATTGTAGAAATACCTACAAGGTTCAAAAAAAAATTAAGCAAAGAAAACAATGGCATGCAATTGCATTGTGATTGAACAATGAAAATTAAAAAAATTAAATAGAAAGAGCAAAAATAAAAAATGAACATAAGCAAAAAAATGTAATGTGTGAAAGATTAAATAATAAAAAAAAATAGAGGAACAAGGCTAGAAATTAAAAAAAAACTTACCTTCACTTAGTAAACCACAAATCCTCCTCCTTTGCAGCTCCTCACACTCCTACAAGCTTAGCAATAGCTCCTCAAACCCTAGACAAGCACAATGCAATTTTGGAGAGCCACAATGTGAGTTTGTTTGCTTTATGTTTTGTTTTTGTGTTGTTCTTTTGTTTTATTGTTTAGAGGTAGCTTTTAGGTTTTAGATTAGAAGAATTTTTAATTTTTTATTGTTGTGGGGCTTTAAAAACATTAAAAAAAAATTAAATTAAATTAAAAACACGTTTTTTTGCATGCGGGAGCGGGCAGGGGCTGCGGAAACGCCGGGTACAGCCTGTGCCATACCCGGGCATTTCCGCAGCCCCTAGCCGCTCCCACCGCCGCTCCCGCTCCCGAGGCCCCCAGCCGCGTTTCCGGTAACGTAGCTTATTTTGCTAACACTTCATGATCCAATTCGGATCATTTCATGTGTGTTGTTTTTACATTTTCTTGTTGTTTCCCATACCACATATTGAAGTGTATGAAATAAATTAACATTTTAAGATGGAGAATGGATGTATATTTTATTCATAGGATCATAGGAACATTGTTTCAGTATTACAAGTTGTGGATAAATGTATACAATATTTTTGGAACCAACATATGAATGAATATACACCTAAATTACAGTAGTGTAATCAAATATTTTGGCCATGAAAGCATTCGCATCAGCAATAAGGATATAGATGGCAGCTAAAGATAGGATTTGTGTTCAATACCATAAATTAACAACCATGGGGCCAAAGCCTTTCAACAGAAACTATGATATATACAACCAATTGCAAAAATGATATTCTACCAGCAGACATGAAACTTTCTAGAAAGTAGATTGAGTTGGAAAATGTAACTAACGCAAGTGGTGTCTTCTCTCTATGCCATTAGGGGTACCACCTTCCGGTAATCCATATGGATGCCTTCGAGGAGAAGAGCACAAACCCACATTGCTATGCATTTGTTAAGCCTCCTTCCTTCTGCTGTATCAATAAAATAGGAAAAATAAAATAAATGGAAGGAATGAATCATTGCGTAACCCCTTGATATACTCATTTTGAATTATAGATAGGGAATTGAACTACTTTTCCAAATGCCATACCTAACCTCCTTTATGTTTGTCCCCAAAGTTGTAGTGTGACGGTTAAGTAGATACGCTTGTATTGGAGCAACCTAGGTTCAAATACCACTTGTGGTCAACCAACCCATGGTGGGGAACATGATGCATTTGATGTATTAGCAGATTGGAAAATTGGAATTCAAAGACAGATCCATTCAAATCCCACATCTAATCAATAAAAAAAAGCCTCCTTTAATCTCTTACTCTATTATGCCTTTTAAATTATTCGTAGAATATTAGAGGTGGCGAGGCGGTGGGAATTTCTTCCCGCCTTGCAAGGTAAAAATCACATTATAAAAAAACCACTTAAAGCACGGTAGCTGGGAATTTCTTCCGCCTTGCAAGGTAAAAATCACATTATAAAAAAAAACCACTTAAAGCACCAGCAGGAATTTCTTATCTGCCTTGCAAGGTAAAAATTCTCATTATGAAAGTCAAACAACTTAAGTGAAAGAGGGGATTTTTGCAGCTGCAGTGCAGGGTAGAAATTCCCATCAAAGTTGACTTCCTATTTTTGGAAATTACCCTTGCTAAAAAATGCGACCCACCTTGGGTGAATAACAATGCATTTAATAAGATGAGATAATGGAGAATAATACGTCAACAATCAAATGATCAACTTCTGTGAACAGATGATAGAGGCGATTCAGAACGGTCATAATTTTTGAAATCTCGTTCCGGCAACGGTCCTCTGGACTCGCCCCTCCGGGGTGCTGCAATGGCGCACCTGGCGGGCCAGGGCTTGTCGGAAGCTATGCAAAAACGATTGGGCCCCGTGGGTCTGAGTCCGATTCGCCCCGTCGGATAGTGACTCGCATGCTCTGCAGGACGACATTCCCTCCGTGTCCCTGGTCGAGGACGTTGCTTTCGCTGCACATACCAAGTGTTTATATTCGAGGGCTATTTTTGCTAAGTTTATTGGGAGAAGACTCTCGTTTTCTGGCATTCGAAATTGGTGCGAAACTCAGTGGGGCAGCGGCTTGAGTATTCGCTCCCTGGAAAAAGGTTTTTTCCTTGTGCTCTTTCGTAGCGCTGCTCAGAAAAACGACACAATGGAAAGGAAAAAATTTCTCCTCTCCGACTCTGGTCTTGTGATCCGCGATTGGGAACCTCTCTTTGATTGTAACAAAGCGGACGCGGATGGTCACCAAGTGTGGATCAGACTCTACTCCCTGCCCAGTGAATTTTGGTCGGCTCCCATTCTTACAAAAATCTGCTCTTGTCTGGGTCGTGTCATTCGCATTGATCCTGTTACTTTGAATGGTACTCTCTCTTCCTTTGCCAGAGTTTGCATTTCTGTCAATCCCGCTCTTAAGCTAAAGGAAGTTATTCTTATCAACTCCCCTCGGGTATTTGGAAACAGAAAGTTGCTTACGAAGGTCTTTCTAATCTCTGTTTCAAATGCTTGAAGCCTGGTCATTCCCGTAAATTCTGTAAAAATGCCCCCTAGTGCCATGCAATGGCGGAAAGTTTCCCACACTTCCCCGATCCTCGCCCTCCTTCCTCCCCCCGAGCTCTTCCTTCGTTGCCTTTGCCCATCGTCCCTCACTTACCCCCTCCCGTTCTTGAACCTCTTGCTTTGGATCCTGATACTCTCTCCCTCGTTAAAGAAACGGCGGCTATTGTTAAGGACTCTTCTAGGATCCTATCCCTGTTCCACGAGGGCATCTCCATAGGTATGGGAGGTAGTTCAACCTCCCTTGAGAAATGGATTATGGAAAAAGAGGATCTGCTCCAGTCAAAAGATGGTGACCCCTCAGAAGACCATGAAGCAATAGTTGAGCTTCATTCCCCTCCCAATCAGTCGTTGGGACCGCTTCTTCCCACTCCACCTCTTCTCAACGTGGATTTCGGACCAAAAAGCATTCTTGGTCGCCCCAACAAAAGTAAGCTTTCTCTCAACGAAGTTGCGCACGGAAGCAACTTCAACTACGTTCTTTCTTCCCGTCTTCGAGTAGGAGAGGCGAGTCCTCTCTGAAGCAATTATGATCCTTTTCTCCTGGAATGTTAGGGGTCTAAACGCCCCTAACAAACAGCGTCTGTTAAGACGCTACGCCTGGATGAGGATGTGGATATATGTTTGATTCAGGAAACTAAAATGTCGGCAGATGGTTGTAAAAGTAGTTGGTTCAGAAAATGGAAAGGCTGGGAAGGCAGCTTCTCGAACTCGTTGGGGCCTCGGGCGGTTTGGGCATTCTCTGGAAAACTAGCAGTTGCATGATTGAACCCCTTGTAATCGACCCTAATTTCATTTGGTGTAAAGTTTCGATTAAACACTCTGAGGATTTCTTTTTCCTTTGCAATATTTATGGTCCCTCTTCTCCTATTAGGAAAAGAGCTCTCTGGAGTAGCCTCAGTCAGCTTTTGTCTACCGACGTTGCCGCAAAAATCATCGTCGCTGGTGACTTCAATGCTACCCTTTCTGATCGTGATAAGCGTGGAGGTCTTCTTTGGCAACCTCGCTCACAGGTGGATTTTTCTTCTTTCGTTTCCTCTGCTCACTTGATTGATTTAGAGCCTTGCAAGGGCTGGTTTACTTGGAACAATAGGAGATCCGGGTTCAGCTCCCTTGCAGTGCGTCTTGATCGTTTCCTGGTTTCCGAGCATTGGCTGCATCATAACTTCCTTCTTAAAAGCTCGGTTCTCCCTCTTTCGGTTCAGACCACTTTCCTATCTCCGTGGTTCTCAATTTCGACCTCCCTCCGCGTCGCTCCCCTTTCAAATTTGAGAACATGTGGCTTCAGGACCCCTCACTAAAGTCGTTGGTCAAGGGCTGGTGGGACTCTTTTGTTGTCAAAGGGACCAAGATGTTTCAACTCTCTAAAAAGTTGTCATTGTTAAAAGATAATTTACAATGCTGGAATCATTCGAAGTTTAAAAACATTTTTCAAGAAAAGCTCAGAGTAGAGAAGGATCTTCGCTCCCTCAATGAGACCATTCTGGAGCATGGGATGACACAGGAGGATTTCCAGAAAGAAAAATCTCTCCTTAAGGATCTGGGGGATCTCCTTCTGAAAGAGGAAACTTTTTGGCGTCAAAAATCCAGAGAAGCCTGGTTGTTGGATGGGGATAAGAATACCAAATTTTTTTCACTTCTGTCAAAGCTAGAAGAAACTTCAACTATATTTCTACTCTCAAGCTCGAAGATTCCACCATCGCCTCTTCACAAGCTCAGATCAAAATTGAAGCGGTGGATTTCTTTTGTAAGCTCCTGAATGATACGGCATCCCCCTTTGGCGCACAGTCACAATTCCTCTCTCAGATCCCTTCTTCTATAACGGATGCTGATAATGCTATGCTTCTCTCACCTTTCTCTCTGGAGGAGGTTCGGAAAATTGTTTTTCTATGAAACGGGATAAAGCCCCGGCCCGGACGGTTTCCCTGCCTCTTTCTTCCAGGATTTTTGGGATATTGTTGGTCCCTCTGTTTGGCACGCGGTCGAGGAATCCAGGGTTTCGGGGAAGATTCTTGGGAACCTTAATCATACTTTCATATGCTTGTTCCCTAAAAAATCCCCGGCAGAGAAGTTGGATGACTTCAGGCCAATTTCTTTGTGTAATACCACGTATAAAATTATCTCTAAAGCAATTGCCAATAGGCTTTGCCCCTTGATGCATAAATTGGTTGCTCGGGAACAAAGTGGGTTCATTTCAGGGGGTCTATTACCGAGGGTATTATTATCTCTCATGAACTAATTCACTCACTCCAAAATTCTTCTAGAGCTGGAATGTTGTTAAAACTGGACTTCAGCAAGGCCTACGATCGCGTCAATTGGAGGTTCCTCCTCAAATCTTTGCAAGCTATGGGTTTTGGTGCTCACTTCTGTAAATGGATCTTTAATTGCATTGCCTCCCCTCGCTTTTCTGTTCTTGTGAATGGCTCCGCGGAAGGCTTCTTTCAGAGTAGTAGAGGCATTCGTCAGGGAGACCCGCTCTCCTCCTTCCTCTTCACCCTGGTTGCGGAAGCTCTCAGTCGCAGCATTAAGTCAGCTATTCAAGAGGGTTCTCTGAAAGGTCTCCACATCACCTCCAACCTCCCTCCTCTTTCCCATCAGCAATTCGCGGACGACACCTTTCTCTTCGGTCAAGGGACTGTCCCTAGAAGCCAGTGCCTCTCCTCCATCTTGGATTCTTATTCTCTAGCTGCGGGTCAAGTTTTAAACTTTCATAAATCTGTTATTTTCTTCTTCAACGTGGCTCCCGGCTTCAAGGCAGAATTAAAGAGATTCTCGGCTTCTCTTTGGGTAAACTTCCCCACACTTATTTGGGAATCCCACTTTTTCATGGTAAGGGCAAGGCTCACATTTGGAACGGGCTTTTGAATTCCATCTCTTCCAAACTTCTCTCTTGGAAAGGCAAATGGCTTTCTCTTGCTGGCCGTGTGCTTCTCATCAACTCGGTGCTCCTGTCAATTCCAATTTACATGCTTTCCATTTTACAGATTCCGAAATCTGTCCTGCTCAAAATTGAAAAAGTGGCTCGCACCTTTTTATGGCAAGGACTCAAAGATTGAACGCAAATTCCATCTGCTAACTGGGATCTGGTCAAGCTTCCTAAGAAGTTGGGCGGTATGGGTATCTTGGATCTCGCCATTCAAAATATGGCCCTCGGTGCTAAACTGGTGTGGAACTTCATTTCTGAAGGAAGCAGACTCGCCTTCCAGGTCCTTTCTCATAAATATCTCGATGGGCACCGGCATGAGCTAATTCTTTCTAGCTCCGAGTTACCGAAGGGCTCTCATATTTGGAATTTCCTGTGTAATTCCAAAAATCTCATCGCTGAGAAGGTCTCATGGAAGATAAATAATGGTCGGTTAGTGTCATTTTGGGATGAAAGCTGGAATGGCTTCCCTCCCCTCAATTTGCTGCCTTCTCTCAATGGTGTTATGAACTCCTCCAAACTGCATTGGGGTTCTCTTGTCTCAAACTACGGTTGCCAACACCCTGACGGCTCGCCTTCTTGGCTTTGGAAAGATATAATGTCTATTGGCGCCTCTGCCCAAGAAGCCGCCTCCCTTTTGAATTCTATTGAAGATAGACATGCCGCGTTCCTCGACAGTGATGATAGCTTATTATGGGTTGGCGATACAACTGGTTCATATTCAGTTAAATCCGGCTATAACATTCTCGTCTCTCAAGCAGGTAAGGGTTCTCCGAGTTCTTTTGGTTGCTGGCATCCTCACATCACCCCGAAAGTAGCTTTCTTCGGATGGTTAGTCTTAAAAAGAAAGGTTCTCACCCATGCTAAAAGGCGTGCGTGGGGTTTCCCTGGCCCCTCTAAATGTCTTCTGTGCGGTGCGGCGGAGGAAGACCTGGATCATCTCTTCCTGTTCTGCCCCTTCGCCTCCAATTGCTGGGAATGGCTCCTCAATAAGTTTAATCTCTCCTGGGTCCCCTGTAACAGCATTGATGATAATCTTTCTTCCTGGCCGTCTTTTTCCCCAATAGCTTGTTCAGCTCTATCTGGCATGTCAGTCCTTATTTTTTGCTCTGGCATATCTGGTGGGAACGTAACCTTCGTCTTTTCAGGAGCAAGCGGTTGAGCTTCCTACCTTCCTTTCTAAGCTCGAGGTGGCCATTTCAGAATGTGTAAGTGCTAAGTGTCCTTCCTTTCCCTCCCTTTCCTCCAAGGATTTCTCTATTCTTCACCATTGGCCACTTATAAAAATCCCCAAACCTGGATCAATTGTTCGCAAAGGGCTCTCTCAAATTGAAAAGATGTTACTAAGGAAGAATACCAGGTGGCGTCCTCCTCCAAAGGGTCATTGGAAATTAAACTTCGACGGAGCTTCCAGAGGTAATCCGGGTTTATCTGGAGCTGGCTGCATTCTTAGAGACGATCAAGGACTCCTCATCAAAGCTGGTTCCTTCCCTCTAAAAGAGGGCACTTGTAATATCGCTGAAGCTCAGGCTCTTCTTGAAGGGGTAAAGATGGCAGCTCTTCTTGGTTGTTCAGATTTATGTATTGAAGGGGATTCTCAAATCCTTATTTTCATTGTTTCCAGTGGAGCCTCTCAGTCGTGGAAGTTGAACCTCCTCATTCCTCCTATTCTTTATTGGCTTGGTAAATTCCACTCCTGGAACATTTCTCACAATTTTCGGGAAGCTAACCGGGCAGCGGACTTCCTGGCCAACTATGCAATTGACAATCCCTCTGCTATCATATCCTCCAACGATGTACATGTGTGGCATGGCCTTTCCCACTTTCTCTCCCAAGATCGAAGGAGTACCAGCGGGTAACTTGTCAGCGCCTCCACTGCGCCTGGCAGCTCCTTCGTGCGTGTTGTCTTCTCTCCCTTCTTTCGGCGGCGCTCTTCCCTTCTCCTGCCGCATTCCCACTCGAGGCTCTGGCCTTTCCGTCATGTCCGCGCGCCCCTTGTCTGCTTTCTCCTCACGGGGTTGCTTCTTCTTCACCTTCATATGCTCCTGTCCCTCATTGCCACCTTCCGGTTTGTTTCTTTTTTGGCTTCTTCTGGCGCCATGTCATTCGTCGGCTTCCCCTTTGTGGCCCTTCGGGGGCAGTTTCGTGAACTGGCAGACGTTTCCGCCATTGACAGGCGCCGTTTAGCAATGGTCTTCAAATATTCTACGTCTGCTGAGGCCGAAGCCATTGAAGCCATCCTCGGTGATTCCTTCCGCTTCAATGCTCGTCGCCCCGAACCGATTCCGACATCGCTTCCGCCTTCGTCTCTTTCTGCCTGCTGCTTCACTCCAACACGGCGGACGTGGAACGGGTCGCCTCGGACCAAATCTACGCTGTCCACTGCGTCGGCCTTCATGAACAACTCGCTGATTTCACACTTCCGGACCCATTGTTGTGGGTGGAGGAAGTCGACGAGCTAGCCACCGGCTCTGGTCGGGACATACGTTGGCTCAGCGGGCAGTACAGAGATTTAGTCACTTTCGCGCAGAATTTCCATCCATCACTGGATCAGCGCTTTCTTCCGGTGGTCGATATCGAAGCGGCCCTCTTTCCTCTTCACTCCGCAGTGGATCAGTTAAACGATCTCAAGGATCGTGCTCTTCCAGCCTTCAATTTCTTGTTGCACGCGGCCTCTTCGCGCGCTGGTCATTCTTCGGGCTAACTGGTGTAGCCCTCGTCCCTTCGTAGCGCGTTCGTCATCTTTGTCTCTGCGTTCTCTTCCTCCCTTCGTTTTCAGTTTTCTTCTACCTCCTTCTCTCCTTCCGACTTCCCTCTTCTCCTTTCTTCTTCTTGTTGTAGGGTTGGGGTCCCTCCCCCACCGGTTCATAGCTCCGGTAAAAAGCGTTTACCAATCAAAAAAAAAAAAAAAAAACAATGCATTAATAATATTTATTAATTGTTTATTCACCCAATTTTGGCGCCATAAATAGAAGGAGAAGTCAAGGATGCATGCTAAAAATAAATAAACTAAATTTATTTAAAAGCAACCAACAACATGCATAATTGGGCTCCCAATTTGGGTGAATAAACATGATTTTTATTAATTAAATTGTCGAAATAGGAAGGGCAGTTATTAAAAATAGTATGTTGAGGATTATATAAGCATGGGCTGCCATAATAAAGAAGCAATTAATTCTTTTTGCTAAGGATTGCAGCCAGACAGGTTTTGGTGCCAAGGAAAGGAGGTTTTTGCATCAAAAGGTGTTTTTCATTGCCAGGGAGCTTCAAGGTTTGGCGCCTAGGGTTGGAATGGCTTGATTCTTGCTATGATAATTATCTGCATGTTGGTATAAGTGCTCTGGTGAATTAAATAATATTTTTGCTTGCTTTGCATGCAAGCAAAGCCTCAAATTTTAGGGCAGCAGGCTTTATATGTAGATTTTGGTGATAAAAATCAAGTATTCATGCCCTAGACTCCATCTTTGTCTGAATTAATTGCAGGTATTCATCACAGGTGCTCATATAAGTAAAAGGGAGTTCAAATCAATGTCAGGTACATTGAATATATCTTCCGAATCTGAAGAAATTGTCAGATCTACACAAATTGATCCAATTGCAAGGGATTCCGGCATAATTAAAAGAAAAAGAGCTCAGACAAAGATTGTTCCAGCCATGATGAAGCATGATGAAAGAAAAGGATCAGTAGAATCATGCATAGCTTCCAGATTTGCTGAAGTCAATGATATAGACATAGGCCCTGAACCTATCACCGATTTAATTGACATATCCAGATCTCATAATTGCAAAGGCTTCCAACAAAAGTTCATCCTCTTGTTTCTATCACAGCCCGTGTGGAAGTCAATGCATGGAAAATTCCTTTCAGGAGCTTGTGCATGTGCTCCCAAGCTTCCAGTTGAAGCCTTCATTGAATTTACTTGTACTTTCCTTCACCCGGAGTGCTTTCCAGAATTTTTATTGCTCATATGCAATTAAAAATAAAAATGATGAGTTTTGTCTGAATTATTTACGGTAAATATTGCATTGGTGCATGTACTGGAGAAGAACTGCAAAAACTTCAAGGATAAGAGGAAAGACAAGTCAAAGGCAATACCCGCAAGCAAATCACAGTCAGTTGCTTCCAGATCCAGTTTGGTGAGAATCAAAGGCAAAAGAGTCAACCGCATGCAAAATATGGAAAAAGAACAAGACTGGAAGTGTTGCAGCTTTCTTCTAATTTATTTTCCTCTTTCTTCTTCTTTCTCTTATTTTCTCCGACAAAATAATTGAGCAATCAATTAAATTATAAAACTTAAGTGATTGGTTTAAAAGTCGTTACTTGAAGAAGTCAATTACTTGAAAATAGGTGGCAGACATGCAAAATAGAAGGTTTTATTTTTCAGTTATAAATCATGCATGTCATGCAAGGAGGAATTCCAGGAGGGAGATTGCCAATTGTTTCCTTTACAACTTCCACATGTGTCAGTTCAATTATAGTTTCTTATTTGTAATTTCCACTCCATACACTATAAATAGATAAAGAGCCTACGAGTTAAAGGATCGAAATTTGTAATCAGCATTCTTGTGTTCCAGACTTTGAGCTGAAACCCTTGATAGTTTTTAAGCATAGGAATATAGAAGAGATTTCAGATAACTTTGTGTCAAGCGGTGCATTCGTCTCTTGTTTCTTTTTAGATCTATGCATGAACTTTGTGTTGTCTTAGATCTAGATCTGAAAGTTTCCTTTACTTCAAATTTTGCATTTTAATATCTATTTGTTTCTTTTATGTGCATGTAATCAACTCTGTCATCTGAAATTTATTGGTTAGGTTGCACATTTCCTTTATTTTTTTCTCGCATTTAATTATTTCCTTTCCGCACATATTGCTTTTAATTCTGCTTACTTTGCCGCAAAAGCTGTCTAGCTATGGTTCATGAGCTACACGGTTAAAGTAATACCAACAAATAAATACTAGGAAATACAACTAGTAAAATCTTACACGGGAGTCTCATCGGTAAATGAGGGAGATTTATTTCATGACCGCCTAGGTTTTCAGCTATGCAGAAAATCTAGCCAACAGTGAGTGGCTATAATCAAAAGCAAAGTCGTTTGTACTTTGGACACGTACAAGGCTCATATTGTTGTGAAAGGCATTTCACACTAGGTGGCAATAAATTTGAGGCGACTTTACTTTGCAAAGATGGTCGCATTTTGGTTGCTTTCTATCTATGGCAGCCTAGTGTGGTTGAAAGGTGCTTCAAATGGATGAAAAGAATGTCTACCTCAATAAACATTTGGACATAGATGTCTACATGGTGTAGCCTAAAGGTTTTGAGTACCAAGTCGTGATCATCTAGTTTGCAAATCAATTAAGTCCATTTAAGACTATAACAAGCTCCACGAGCCTCTGCTATATTCAAATAGATTAGATTCTCCAAGTTTACGGGCTATAAAGGTTGGGCTGAAGTTATCAGTCAATGATGATTCACCACCGATCAATAAATCACTCTATAGACAATTGGTGGGCAACCTGATATATCTTACGCCCACACAACCAGATCTATGTTTTGATGTTATTGATACTTTTGTCTTTTCTCTCGACCAAAGCTCATACATTGGATAGCAAAAAAATCTTAGGAGGCTGCAAATATCAATTTGATATCTCAAGAGAAGCCTCATGGATTTAATGACTAAACCTCTTGGTCCCATTTTCGTTGTAAAATTTCGGGACAAATTTAGTGTAGTTTCTAGTTTAGTCATTAATGGGGGTATTAAATATATTATGTAAACATTAACTAGGTATTACTTAATGTATACTTGAAGGTAACTTCTTTATGCTTGATAAAATAGAATCACAAAAGATGTTAGTGTGTAGTATGCCTTCCATTCTCTTCATTCTCTCTCTATCCTACTTACTAACAAAGTGTCAATGCTTAAGCTGCTTGAACAATAGCGCACAACTCTTTTCCATAGGTTGAGTACCTTTGAATTGTGTCATTGGACATCTCGAGTTGGTATGCGACCAAATGTCCATGTTGCATGAGTACCGCATTGAATGCATAATCAAATGCATCAAGATGCAGTTCGTAGGAATATGCAATGATGGGCATTGACAAGCGTTGCATAGGGGTGTTGTTTGAGAACCTCAAAAGTGCATAGTTGTGTAGCTCTCTAGCTAAAGATTACTTTGGCCTTCATAATATGAGTAAGAGGCCATGCGACATGAGCAAACCCGACAAGAAACATGTAGTAGAAGTTGGCAAATCCAAGAAAACTCCTCAATTATGTGAGATTGCATGGAGTAGACCAATCTTGGATTATTCTGATTTTCTCAAGGTCTACAATACCATTATGGCCGATGATATAGTCCAAGAATTGGATGATTGCAATGCCAAACAAACACTTGGCTAAGTTGGCTTACAACTTGTTTTGCTTGCAAAGTGCAAAGAGCATGTGCTCAAGTGTCTCCTCTAGTGTCCCTGCATTTCACTCTGAAATCTGAGACTACCCCATGTTAAAAAAATCGTACTTTTAAAATAGCGGGTCGTTTTGTGTTTTTATTGCCAGAAGATGTCTGTATTGCGTTAAGATATTCCCAGTGAATCACATGAGCCAATTTCGACAAATACCCAGATGTTGAAACTCGTTTTATCCTTTCACTAAGTTTTGTCTGCGGGAAAATTATATTTAATTATTTAAAGCCCCGTTTGAAGTAAATTGTGCTCCGATTTAGCCCTGTTGAAGTTTTGCATGTCAATATTCACATATACCAGTAGGGTTTTCACCAGGAATGGATCTTGGGCTTTGTCTGTGACTTCTGGCAACGTTTTGCGTTTTTTTATTTTTCTCGTATTTTTCTCTGTGAAATTTCCCTAGGTCAATTCCTTCGCCAGTACAGTCTGTTTTCTTGCCTGGAGTATCTGGAGATCATCTACGGCCGCCATGCCAGAAGGAATCAGCCTCAGAAAGCAAGCTTCTGGTCAAAAAGATGAAGTCATGCACAAAAAGCCTCTCTGAGCAAGTCGCATTTTTGGAATAAATGGATTTTATGAAAATAAGAAAAATATTGCCATCAATGCGTAGAGCTCGAGAAAATATGCACTTTTAGAGAAAACGACACCTAAAACGGAGCCACGGAATGAAAGTTACGGCACATGCAAGTTTTTCTTTGCCACATCTTCCTGACCCTTTCCAAAATGGCAAATTTTATTCCATGCTTGTGTTTTCTTCACCAAAAATCCAAAAAAGGAAAGAAATGTTGTTTTTATGCCAGTCACAATTTTCAAGGCTGCCTTCCGCGTCCAATTTCCACGCTGCCCTAAGTGACGAATTCTCACGCAATTTTAAAGGCAGAAGTCACAATGCAAGTCGCACTTTTGGAAAAGAGCTATCTTTCATGCAAGTCGCACTTTTTTTTGAAGGAAGACTTTAAGCTGCCAGTGGGAATTTTGGCAGTGGCAAAGCAAAGGGAATTTCTTACACCGCTGGCAGGTAATTTTTTCCCATGAAGTCAAAGTCACTTAAGCTGCAATGGGAATATTAGAGGTGGCAGGCAAGGCGAGAATTTCTTATCTGCCTTGCAGGGTAAAAATTCCCATTATAAAAGAAAAATCACTTAAAGCATCATGGAAATTTCTTACCTACGACGGGGTAAAAATCTCATTATGAAAGTCAAATCACTTAAGTGGAAGAAGAGATTTTTAGAGCTACGGTGCGGTGGTGAAACTTCCCATCAAAAGTTGGCTTCTTATTTTTAAAATTCACCCTTGCCAAAAAGTGCGACCCACCTTGGGTGAATAACAATGCATTTAATAATATTTATTAATGTTTATTCACCCAATTTTGGCGCCATAAATAGAAGGAAAGTCAATGCATGAAGACAAGCCAAAGTGAACTGAAGGTAGCATGCTAAAAATAAATAAATTAAATTTATTTAATGGCAGCCAACAACATGCAAAAATAGGCGCCCAATTTGGGTGAATAAACATCATTGTTTATTAATTAATTGCTAGGAATAGGAGGGGCAATTATTAAAAATAGAATGTTGAAGGTTATATAAGCAGGGGCTGCCATAATGATGGATTAATTAATTCTTTTAGCAAAGAAGTGCAGCCCGAACAGTTTTGGAGCCCAAAGGAGAAGGATTTTTGCTCAAAAAAGTGTTTTTCACTTTGCTTAGGAAAGCTTCAAAGTTTGGCGCCTAGAGTTGGAGGAGCTTGATTTAAGCCTTGTTAATTATCTGCATGTTGGTATGAGTGCCGTGGTATTCATTACAGGTGCTTATATAAGAGAAAGGGAGCTTAAATCAATGTCCAATACATTGAATATATCTTCCAAATCTGAAGAAATTATCGATCTGCACCAATTCAAAGAATTCGGCCGAATAAAAAGAAAAAGAGTTGCTCAGACAAATATTGCTCTGGCCATGGCGAAGCATGATGAAAGAAAAGGATCAGCAAAATCATACATAGCTACCAGATCCGGATCTCATAATTGCAAAGACTTCCAAAGCAAAAATTTATCCTCTTGTTTTTAGCGTAGCTCGTGTAAAGGTCGGTGCGTGAAAAATTCCTTCCAGGATCTTGTGCATGTGCTCCTAATCTTCCAGTTGAAGCCTTCATTGAATTTGCATTCACCCGGAGTGCTTTCCAAAAATTTTAATTGCTCATATGCAATTAAAAATAAAAATGATGAGTTATTTCCGGCAAACATTGCACTGATGCATGTACTGGAGAAGAACTACAAAAGCTTCAAAGATAAAAAGGAAGACAACCCAAAAGCAAAGGCAACATCCGTAAGCAAAATTCCAGATCCAGCCACTTCTAGATCCAGTTTGGTGAGAATCAAGGGCAAAATAATCAATTGCATGCAGAATATGGAAAAAGAACAAAAGTGTTGCAACTTTCTTCTAATTCATTTTCCTCTTTCTTCTTCTTTTCTCCGACAAAGTAATTGAGCGATCAATTAAATTATAAAACTTAAGTGATTGGTTTAAAAGTCATTACTTGAAGAAGTCAATTACTTGGAGATAGGTGGCAGACATGCAAAATAGAAGGTTCTATCTTCAGTTGCAAATCATGCATGTCATGCAAAGAGGAATTCGAGGAGGGAGATTGTCAGTTGTTTCCTTTCCGACTTCCACATGTGCCAGTTCACTAAAGGCTTCCTATTTGTAATTTCCCCTCTACATGCTATAAGTAGAGGAAGAACCTACGGGTTAAAGGATTAGAATTGGTAAGCAGCATTCTTGTGTTCCAGACTTTGTGCTGAAACCCCTGATAGCTATTTGAAGCAAAGGAATAGAAAGGAGCAGATTTCCAGAGAACTTTGTGTCGACGATGCATTTTGTTTCTAAATTTTTGTCTTAGATCTACTTATAAACTTTGTGTTATTCTAGATCTAGATCTAAAAGTTGTCTTTGCTTATAATTTTGTGTGTTAATATCTATTGGTTTTGTCTATGTGCATGCAATCAACTCTGTAATCTATTGATTGGGTTGCACATCTTCCCTCTTTCTTTCTGTGTTTTTATTATTTTCTTCTTCATCAGATATTTCCTTTCTTTATGGCTACTTACTTGCTGCAAAACTTTCTGACTATGGTTCATGAGTTGCATGGTTAAAGTAATACCCACAAATAGATACTAGCATATTTAATTGACAAATCTTACGGGAGCCTCACCGGTAAATGAGGGAGATTTATCTCATGACTGCCTAGGTTTTCAGCTATGTAGAAAATCTAGCCAACATCCTCCTAAATCTTTTGAAGATGAGAATGTGATCCAAGTAGATGGTGGTAGAGATGAGAAATAGCCGATGTATGTCATCCATCAGGTGCATGAATGTTGTTGGTGCATAGGTCAAGTGAAGGGCATAACAAACCATTCATACAACCTATCATGTGTCTTGAAAGTTGTCTTCCTTATCTCTTCAAGATGGACCGTAACGTAGTGGTAGCCTAATCAAGTATTAAGCAACTTAGAGTTGGTCCAAGAGGTCATCAATGCGTAACAATGGATGTTGATTCTTCACCGTGATTTTGTTAAGTGCACGAATCTATGCAGAGGTGCCAATTCCATCTTTCTTGGGAGCAAGGACTATTTAACTCTCGCATGGCAAAGAGCTAGACCTAATATTTCTCTAATCTACGAGCTCTTATATTTAGCACTAGACTTCATCATTATCCTAAATTGATCTGCAATACAAAGGGTTGTTTGGAAAAGGTGATTCAGGAACCAAATCAATACAATGCTTTACTATGCAATGCATTGGAAGGCCTTTTGGTTCTGTGAAGAATTCAATGTGTTGCTTTAGTAACTTGTCGATTTTTTGATGTTGCGACAATAATGCACTGCACAATACATGGTACCAATGCTTTCTTGCTCTCCCACACAGTGTCTCTTGGAGGACCACAAGTAACACTAATTTTTGCATGTGTGAGATGAGTTTGTGGCATTGTTTGGGGAGACCAAAACGACTTTGGTCATTGGAGATTACTCGACGGACGAAGAACCGATCTTTGACATGAACATTCCATCTCTGCGGCGTGGTCGAGTATCATCATGATCATATAAGTATGCTCTTCCCAGTAGTATTTTGTCAAAGACCTCGAGAGGTATGATGTCACAAGTGACATTATCCTCCATTGTCTTGACTTTATACTAAAAATTACATTGTCTCGAACTTGTATATATTTCCCTAACTGGAGCCATCCAAATGAGTAGGGGCGAGGATGTGCGGGAGTAGGAAGTGCGAGGTGTTGAACCACGTCTTATGAAATGATGTTATTTTGACTCCAACTATTGATGATGCCATGAAGAGGTTTGTCCTTTGACCCAAAACTTCGCATGGAAGAGATGCTTGCATTCCTCCTAAGCTTCAATGGCAATGATGTTCGTGCTCACACAAAAACTATCTTTCTCAATATTGTTCATAGTTGTGGGACAAGATGTAGATTACAAAAGCAGTGATTGTTGAGCACAGAATTCAAAATCGTCATCGGTGTGTGAGCGATGTCGGTGGCACCACTTGTCACCTGATTTCTTCTTGCCTTTATCTGAGTTAGAAGGTGTGGGATCCTTCTAGTGTTGGGGATCCTTCTTAGACCATTCTCCCTTGCTTATGTGTGTTGTGATTTTCCCAAGATGGTTGATGGTGCGTTGTCGGTGAGCTAACTCTTGCGCATGGTGTTCGTTGAAGAGGGGAAATATTGCTTCATCTTTGCCTTAGCTTATATCTTTACAGTGTTGTAGTATTCTTGCCCCGAAGAGTCAGAAGTCAAGAACTCCATCTTCGCACGAATGTAAGGTCAATTTTCACTAATGTACTTCAACACCTTATGTTGCTTTGTGAGGTCATCATGCATGCTCATAGTGCAGTCATAGAACATGGTGGTGTATTCCATTGATTGTTCCTTACACTATCACAACTACTATAACTTCATGTACTCATCGTCATAGTGTTTAAGGGGGAAGAATTCCTTCCACAAAGCGCTGAATGACAAAGTCCTCTTGAGTTCGGATGGGCCCAAGACTTTTGTTGAGCGTTGAATGTTTCACACTAGTGGGACACTGAAGTGAACATCTTCGGCATTGCAGAAGTGATCTTCTCTTCGTCATTTAAGAGATTAACAAATAATTACACCTCAAGCTAGTAAATCCACTTATAATATTGCCGCCTCAATTTTTCCTTCGAACACTAGGATGTTAAGATTTGCTTGGACCTTGAAAGGGATTCGATACTAAAATTGTTGGTGAGACGGCTGCATGAAAGAAGATGTCATCGCTCAAGTTGAGCTGAAACATCAACTCACAGAATTGGCCAAAGAGTTTGTTGTGTTGTGCTTCCAAGGTGTCCTTAATGAGCTTTTGGATGGCTAAATTTGTCTCAAGGTGTTTTTGGGCATCAGCCATCTTGCTCTTGTAGTGGCATTCTTCCGAGTAGTTTGAAATAGAGCCAACTTGTTGTCCTTCCTTCTCACCTTACTTTTGCATGTTTATAGGCATAAGTAAGAGCTATGCTCTGATACCAATGATCCAAAAGGTGGTGCCCAAGACCTGTTCTCTATTCTACAATACACAGCTTATCTAAGGGTGTCATTGTCCACAACAAAACCGGTCTTGGGCACCACCATACAAATCACTGATAATATTTGATTTCTAATTGACATGGAAATTCCCTAGTACGATTCATAAATATGAATTACTTTCCATGAGTGACATATCCTAGTTTTATGCTATTGAAACAACATCGATAATGTTGTACCTTGACGCTTTCCAGATCTTATGATTGTTACCTACAGCATAGAATTCGTTATATGAACCTTCGCATGCTTTCCTACATGTTACATACAGTGCATATCATGCTTCATACTCTAGATAAGCAACTGCCAAAAACTGTGACCCATACACACTAGTGCTTCAATGATGAGATGTTTTTAACTTTGAGAGAGAATCAATCCAGTTCCTACTTGTTCTGTACAAGTTCTATGCTTGTGTTTATGCGTTCACTGATTACTTATGCTATCTTAAGTTTTGGAGCTATGAAACTAGTTGCAAGGAATAGTAGTAAATAATGATTTAAACACAAACACTAAAGAGACAACACAAGGAATTACCCTAGAGAAAATGAATGTGGGGAAAATCTAGAAGAGTAAAGCCATTTGTCCTCGTCTCCACTATCATCTTTTCAGTTTACAAGTTTTCTGCCTTCTTGAGGTCTTCACGCATAAACAGAGGCATCCTACACCTACAATGTTCTCTGCAATATACTGTGGATAATGCTCTTGACTCGGTCATATAGGCTATTGCACTCAACTTTGATAACTAGGTAGCCTTCAACTGCACATTATTGTGTCCAACTGCACTCAAATACCTTCAACTACATTCAAATGCAACCAACTCTCATTCTTTGCCTTCCTAGAATCTCCATAGGTTCGTTTATATAAATGCAACACTCCCTACGTATGCTCAAAAAGCCCAAAAGTCAGAAAGATGAAGAGAAACCACCTCTTTGTCCTTTAATCTTCTTGTACATTGCATTAGCCGTCACTTTAGACATTCTAACAGTTTTGTAACCACCCTAACAGTTGCAAAACCACAGCTAAGTGTAGACTAGAGGCTGCAAAACAGCCACACCAGTTGTGTAACCACCACTCAAGGTTGCAAAATCATCATGGCCCACCGCGACTTAACTAGCAGTTTCACAACCCTAAAAAATCCTCTATCTTCTCGAAGGCCATAACTTTTAAATATGAACTTAAAATAAGGTGTCATTTGTTTTGAAAGTGTATAGCTTTTCAAGAGAAACTCAAATCTATAATCAAAATGTACTTTTGATGAAAACTATATGTTGTAGAAGCCTATGTACCAAAACCTATATGTTTTTTAGGATTTTGGCATGTCACAAACCCCTGTTAACAATCAATTGACCAAATGAGTTTGATGATTTACATTATCCAAGTTTGGATCAGGGTTGTTCACTAACTAGTTTTGCTTCATAAATGTGAAATGAACTGAAGTCTTTCATTTTCCTTTATTACCTAGTTTTGTTAGACAATTAGCATATTTTGAAAGTGTAGATGGTCCATATCCGAAGAGATATGTGGTGGAAAACACTTGAAATTGCTAGTACTCGAATGTATTATATATGGAAAGAAACTATAAATAAAATTAATAAAGAAAAACAACTTCATCCATAAACTCAAACGATGTATTAAGAGAACTATAAGAGAATTTTATTCGTTTTGACCATTATGTACACAACACTCCCTTTAAGGAGATGAATGATTGTCTATCTTCTCTAATCTAATTTAGTCTATATTTATATATTTATGCCACCTTGCTGAGTTCAATCCTGTGGAGGCCCAGGTACCGGTCCAGGATGTAGCTGGTTTGGGTCTGGTTCACCCCAGATTTGGTGAAAGTATGTCTGACTCCTCTTGCTAACCAAGCCGACCAAAACAAGGAAAATGCTTATTTTTCAATTGTTTTGACTTTAATTATTGACTAAAATACATAAAAAATAACCTTAAAACCTCCTAAAGCCCAAATGAAAACCTAAATGCTACTTGCCTTTCATTTTAACAAAAGCAAAACACAAAATAACAAACTTACCTCTCATTGCACACTAAGGGTTGAAACTCCAAGCTGAGTTCCAACCACATTGCCTTGGTATTCCTACGCCAATTCAAGTGTGCATATGCTGCCAAGGAGATTGAGGAAAATTGAAGGTATATTTTTATTAATCTTTTTGTTTTTGGTTTTTGTTTTTGTTTTTTATTTTGTTTTCAATCTTCAAACCCTTGTTTCTTTTAAGTCATTTTTTAACAAGTATCGGTATCCTAGGTCCTAAGGATCATTTATTTCTTCCTAAGACTAATTTTGCATTGGTTTTTAAACTTGCAACTACAGATATTACATGGCAGCAAATTTTAGCTCCGTGGTCTAACCCTGATTCAAAACCAGTATGTATTCTCCACTTTGGAGATATGTCTTGATGGTCGAGAATATTCTAGGTAGTGCAGGTTATATTTGGTGTTATGATAGGTGCAATGTCAACTACACTAGCTCATATAGTCAGGCGAAATTCCATTTGTGTGTATTTCTTGGCCAAGGCATCCCAACTTTCTCGAGAGAAGGATGCATCGGTGCCAACAACAAAGATTATGGAGTACATCCACAAACAAGAAGTAAATGCGACGTTTGCCTTGAAAGTAAGTCATGCTTTGGCAAAGAAAGGACCCTGTTGCCCCATCTCGTACCCCAATCATCGCTACAACATATCTTTTTTGGCAACACCCTCTACACATGAAGAGGACTCTCCTCTTTCTTGCAAAAGAACAAATGATGTGGGACTGTTGAAAAAGACATTTCAAAATGAGTCAAAGGATAATGTTGAAGAGCTCATCACACAATGAATTTGCACTAATGGAGTGTCATTTAATGTTGTCAGATCACCATAGTGGCCGGATATGGTAAGAGGAACCAATGAAGCTCCAAAAGGGAGCAATGTCCCAGGTTATGAAAGGTATGCACCAGCTTCTTGGCCAAGGACAGAAAATTTGTAGATGATTCATTGCATCTTATTTGGGAACATGGATTGAAGCAAGGATGACCATCATTGCCGATGCATGGAAAGATGTCAAAAATAGGCTCTCGATTAATGTGTTACGAGTGTGCCCTAAAGGGGCAATGTTTTTAGAGGCATCAATTGTGAGGGGCAGATGAAGGATGCATATTCATCACAAACATCCTCATAGATTAATTCATTGAGCTAGTGGGGCCTCAAAGTGTTGTCCTAAAATTTGCAAAACAGTAGGGATGTTTGTTAAGGTGAGATATGGGCAGATATTTTGGGCCCCTTGTGTTCATTCACTCAACATAATGCTGCAAAAGTTGGGCAGAAAAATAGAGTGGATCAAACATGTCTATGACAAAGCTAAAGAGATCCATATGTTTGTCAAAAACCATCACATTTTGCAAACCATCTTCAAGTCACTCTCAAAGTTGGACCTATTAAAGGTAAGTGTTACAAAAAAAAATTAGATTACAATTTAAACTTTATATTATCTACTTTGTTTTTATATTTTGAATTCAAAAAAACAATGCAGATAATGTTATAATGGTGTAACTTCAATATTTTCAAACCTTTTTTATTGTCTTTTAATTTCTTGCTAGCTTATTAAGACTTGATTTGTCTCACACACAATCATCTTGAGATGACTTGTTAAGGAGCGAGAGGCATTTTGCAAGTTATCGACAACCTTTGGACTTTATGGAGGCGGTCAAACACACGGAGAAAGCCCAAAAAGTGGAGATGTTGATCTTAGATGCAAATGGTGGGCTCGTGTGGATTACTTAGCTTAGTTTCGCCAAGCTCATAACAAAAATGATCCGATTTGTAATACATATCAGCCATGTTTGGAAGAGCTGTATGATGACATCAACTCAATGATTGAGAAGATGAAAGCCCTTAGAAATGTGAAAGAGCAATATTGTGCACAAATATTTTTCAAGCAAGTGCAAACATTTCTCATTGATTGGTGGACCAAAATGGCCACCCCAATGGATCCCCTTGCCTTTACATTATGTAATGTCCCCTTCTCCAGGATAGTTTGGTTGAAGACCTTAGGCCCATTCCACTTCTGTAAGCTTAAAGGGAAAGACCAAGGGCGGCTAATGTCATGATTTTCATTTGCTTTTGGTAGCTTTGCATTATTTTTAAGTAATTTTCTAATTATAGTTAGGTCGGCTAGGAAAAAGGTGAAAAATCAATTGAAAAATAAAAGAAAAAGAATGTTATTCGTCCCAAAAAGGTTGGTCCTCATTGGGAAAATGTATTTGAATTTTGGAGCCACCTTCCATTATAAAATGGGTCGCTTGGGGTAGAGGAGGATATACTAGATCAATTAATAATTTCTTACTTGGAGTTGGAGCACGCTTGCTCTTTCTTTCCCTCCATAGAGAGCGGAAACCCTCTTGGAAGACCTATTGAGAACAAACCTCTCAATAGTGAGTTGGTTTGAGGACAAAACCCCTCAAACTTGCAAAGGGTGATCTCATATGGAGATTGCATTGTGTTGAATTCAGTTTTGAAGGCATTTCCAGCCCTTCCCAAGGGTGGTGACCTGCCCTAAGGTGGAGTTTGGGGTGTTCTAGGGCACAACAACTTCAAATTCAATCATCATTGTGTTCCTCCTATTTTTAGCAGCTGGAATCTTCATTTGTACTTGAGTTTGGGCTTGGAATTCTTCATTTCCAACCATATTTGTAAGAGGGGTATTCACTCCTATTGATAATTAATTTCCAGCTGATATTAAATTGATAAAAAAGATATATTCTCCAGTACTTTTCCTTGCAATTAATTCCCGCTTTGAAGAATAATATTTTGAAGGGTTTCTATAAGTTTTGTGGCTGATTGCTATCATAAAAATATATTTACAGCCTGCTGCTAGGGTTTGAGAATTTAATTTCAGTTTTGTTTCAGTTTACTATTTGGTTTTGTGCAAGTTCCTTTGGTGTTCAGATTCAGCCCAAAAGGGGCATTACACATTAACTATTAGATACTACAACACTTATTTTCTTTTTCAAGGAGAACATCACCATACAAGAATATTCAAGTCGAGAAGGTTATAAGATGGTGATCACTAGGCTCTTCCCAAATCTTGATGTAGAAGACATAGTTGTGGGTGATTTTGTGCATTTCAAAGTCTCCACATGTCAATTTGGTGCTCTTCAGGACAAGTACAAGGACACTCATATGTGGTGGTACTGCATGCCCAAGTATCCACACCCATGCAGCCTCTTGCAATCAAAATTTTATCATACATAGGATTTTTAACTCTTAATTTGTTTTTCTTTTTTTTTTAAGTTTTAGTTTTTACTTTTATTAATTTTAATTTTACATTGATTTTTCTTGAAAGGTTGTGTGTTCTTCCATTGACAGGAATTGGGGTACATACACCTTTATCAACTTCGTTAACCACAACTAGTTGGTAGCTAAAAAAGGAGTAGTTGATCTAAATGCATTCCAACTCATGCCTTTTATTACACAAGCAAACCGAATACAAAGAAGAGGAGACAAAGCATTGGGATGTTGAGCCGAGCATCCCGACTTGGATGCTTCCATGGCCTACCTTTCATTACTTGACATAGAGAAGTAAGAAACCTCTTTGCATGGTGCAACTAGTAAGAATGGCAATGGCACTCTTTGCTTGTGGTTCTAATGAACCACATAATGATGATAATGTTTATGCTCTTGATGAGAGCAAAATTTCAATGATTTCTAATTTTGATTCAATATTTATCATGACATTTGGCTATCAATTTATCCATTGTGGTTTATGGTTATTTTGTTCATTTTATGCATATTATGTAATGTCCCTTCTTGGGACTTCAACTGAAAAAGGAGGAAATCAAACAAACCCCAAGAATCAGATCTCAAAATACACCAACACCAAAAATGAAAATAATCTGATTTTATGACAGCAGCTGTAATATCCCTCAAAACCCTAGGGCGAACTGTATAAGAGCTTAGAATTCACCAATTAACCATGCACAACAGCTAATAAATACTTCTAAATAATTATTTCAATCACGGCAACCAATATCCATCCCATTTGCAACAAATAAATGGAGAAAATCAGCGAAGACACACTACTGCAATTAAATAAATGACAGCCACAGGGCAGCCACAAACAAAGGCTGAAAATGATAGATAAGCACCACCAAAATTCACAAAATTATAGATTTTGGCCTTATAAATTATGGAGAACCCAAATATTAAAGAAAATATGAATTATGTGCCCTAAAGGCACCCAAAGAACACTTAACCCAAGTCGCTCCCTCTAGGGAGAGCTCCAAATTGCATGCAAACCCTTGTAGATGTCTTCCTTGATATTTTAATGTCCAAATCAGCAAGATATCTTCAAAAGATGTCTTCACTACACCAAAATGGAAGGCTTTTGTCCTCCACCAAGCCACAAGGAAGGGTTTCGTCTTCCTTGGAACACAAATGAATTATCGCACAATTGTGGAATGACAGTGAGAAATCAGCCCAAAGATCAAATGTAGAGTAAATGCTCCAAAGATAGATGATGAAAATGAAGTCATTGATCTCCTTTTATATCCTTCCTTTGGCGCCAAAAGCCAATAAGGACCAACCTCATAAAGCTTCTTTGGGTCTTTTAATTTGCTTTTATGACCTCCAAACACAATCGACCTACTTAAATAGAGGAAAACACTAAAAGAAACATTAAAATTAACAAAAGAAAAAATGAAATGGAATGCAATTCCTTCCCTAGCTCATTCAAACTTCATTGCCACGGAAAGGGAATGGCAAGAAGTTCATTGTTAGGCTCTCAAGTCGAAAAAGAGGACATTACAGTCCTCCCTTCCCAAAATTGTTTGTCCCCAAGCAATTGCAAACTCATATGCCCAAGTATCAACTTATCAAAGTAAAGGAACATGTTGTAGTGTTCCCATAATCTGAATCCTGTGCCTGTTAAATGAAGGAGCTTCATCCCAAACAAACTCATACCTCTATTGCCCCTTTCTTCATGGAAGTCTTCATCATCTTCCACTTCAAAAACATCAATGATATTACCTTTCTTTGCATGCTCAGTTGTACTAAAATCCCTACAAACGTCGTCATAATTTTCATGGAATCTTATCCAATTTGAGGCTATCAAATCAGATTTTTCCTCCTTTCAGTTGAAACCTTCTTCCTATATCAACCTGTGATGGAATGCTCTTCAAAAATGAAAATTCACTATTGTTCATGGCTGCTAATGGCAGTCCCAAATCTGATTTTTGCAAATTCAGCCCTATAACCATGGCATAATAACTACCAAATGGAAATCTTATGAAGAAAGGCAATTTCATGAGTAATGTAGGGACTGAAAGTTGTTTTACATAGGCTGAAAAACTAAGAACAGCAGGTCTACAATTGAAATCAGCAGACATCTTGGCCTTTAACTCGAGAGAATCAGCCTTCCCTTGCTTAACATTCCTATGAATTCTGATTTCATCATTTTGCAAGTGGAACCCCAACTCCTTGTGAATTTTGAGGGTAAATTCCTCTAAAATTTGGAGCTCAATGTGTGCCTTAGTTGAACTTAAAACAAGGAAGTCAAAACAAAATTCATACCTTTTCATGGGGCCATGGGTTAACCATATATGAAATTGAAAAGTAGAATCATCATCATTTTCCTCTTTGACTGTCATGTGTATAGCTGCAAATTCCTCATAATTGCTCCCCCTTTCCCATATTTCTTTTGGTTCTTTCATGGAACCATGGGTTAGCAATACATAGAAAAGAAAATCAAAATTCTTATCAAGCTTATGATGCCTTAAACATGTCATGCTAGAATTCTCCCCGCTTCATAATTCCTTCCCTTCCATAAGCAAAGAGGAAAAATAAAAACTGAAATATTTACCTTCATCTTCTTTGAGCTTCAAGGGTTTACCCAAATTCGAGGATGTAAGCAATCTATGTAACTCTTCATCATACCTCTTCTTCTCCTAATCATCCTTGGGCTGTCATAAAAATCCACTTCATAGGCTTTGCTTGGGAGGTGTATAGTGAGTCCTTGGCAAAGAGTCTTCTCCCAACCTTGCTCCTTTACCTCATTAGCATAGTTATGATCACCCAAACATGGCAATGATAAATAATGATGCAATAGACTCTTGTCATGATCAAATAAAATATCATATGGCTTACCATTAGTTGTTGGTCTGAAAATTACAGCAGACTGAAAGTGGTCATGGGCACCTGGAAATGCCCTTGTCTCATGTGTGTACCACATAACATCTTCACTTGGAAACTCCGCTTCACCTTTCCTCCCGTATTCAGATTTTTCTCCACTTATAACCCCATTTTTAGCTTGCTGATCAAAATGTACAGCCACTTGCCATGGTTTACAATGGAGCCTCAACCATGACATATTGTTATTCTTTTCTTCAAATGGCTCAAGACAACAAAACTGAATTGGCATATTGGCAAAAATTGAAATATCCTCATACCGTGGGCTGCCCATGACATTCTTAGGACTCAAAATTTCTGAGTTTAAATCAGCACTCTTTCTTGGCATGATTTCCTCGCCGGATGGGGTCTTTTCTTTCTTGCATTTGTTCCAAAGTTGTTGGTGCTTGTCTTGGGTAACCTTAGGCTTCTCGTTAAGGATGAGTATTCCCTCAAATGACCTCCTTTTGACTGCTGTTAGGAATAGACCAGCCACCTCATCAAGTGCCTTAAGGAGAGATTTTTCCGATCTTCTTGACCTTATAAGACTTGTTGAGATACCATCAACACAACCATCATTGTGACCCCAAATTCTTCTTTCAAACATAAGTATATCAAACAGATTACAAACCAAACGAAAAGAGGAAGTAGTTACCTTTGCATGCATACCGTGGGCCTTGGGAAGAGGGTTACCTCTTATCACTCCAATCTCAGTCCTTGTGCCTAAAGCGACATTTGTCTTGATGCATGCATAACTTGGGGGCTGCTTGAAAGGGTGTAGAACCCTTACTACTCAATGTGCTCCTCATTTTGCCCACATTTGTATCAAATTGATTATGACGATTAGCTCCATGTGATGGTGAACTAGGGAGCAATAAATCTGAAATATATTTGTTCCTTGGACTTTCAACAAGATTTTCATCTCTTTTTGCCTTTGCCTCTTCGATAATTGGTGCTCTCCCCTTTTGCACAACCACCATACCTTGTTCACATGTGCTTGGGATGTCTTTGTGGCTCTTACCCAAGTCTAATTCTTCATCTTTTGGCTCTTTATTGACTGCTGTTATAAACAGACCAGCAAGCTGACTGTTATCATGTCTCTTTGAGAAATGGGTTCCACCCATCCCTTTCACTTTCCCTTCTTGCTCATCACCCTTCTTTTCAACCCTGGATTCATCACATGCTGAAATACTATCAGTATTAATCAAACAATGATCAATAATTACCTCATAATGATGACTATCCGGAACAATAATGGGATTAAGGGCTGAATCTTCATCCTTCATGGCTCCCTTTCCTCCAAGGTGCAGATCTTGAGTTGTATGCTCATTGATCTCCTTCTCCTTTCTTGGCTTGTGCTCCACTACTTCATCAAACCCTTGTGTCACTATGGTGTTGTTTGGAAAACCAGCCAAGAGATCAACTTTGGCAAGAGGGTTGGGGGTTTCTAATTCTCCCAAGGGTTGCTCCCTCTTAATAACCAGTTGCTGCAATATACCTTCCTCCTTAACCTTAGGGAATAGGCATGCCCATCCTCTCCTAGCGAACTTGGGAGTTTGGTTCCCTCTTCAACAAGCTCCGTAGCCTCTCCTTGTTTTGCCAACAAGATGGGGCTCTTTTCCACTAGGGTTGGGATATCCTTCCCATGACCCTTGTGCATGCCTCGGGGCTTGGACCAAGTTCCAATGCCCACTCTATCTTTTCTCCATCCTACAAACTCAGAAAATGATAGGGCATCACGAATAGTTTCTAGAAGGGCTTGATACTCCTCAAAGCTAGTTGCAACCTTTGAAACCCTAGGCTCTTCCTTGAATGTCCTTCCCCTTTGTAGGTTTTGCATGGCGGAGGCAAGAGAGTCCACACAATCCGCTAGTCTTTCTTGCACCTTCATCAATCTATCCATATTTTCTTTCCCACAAGAAACCCTCAGGCTAGGAAGACCGAAGCGGCGATACCACTTTGTAATACCCCTTCTTGGGACTTCAACTAAAAAGGAGGAAATCACACAAACCCCAAGAATCAGATCTGAAAATACACCAACACCAAAAAGAAAATAATCTAACTTTACGACAGCAGCGATAATATCCTTCAAAACCCTTAGGCGAACTGTATAAGAGCTTAGAATTCACTAATTAACCATGCACAACAACTGATAAATACTTCTAAATAATTATTTCAATTACGGCAACCAATATCCACCTCATTTGCAACAAATAAATGGAGAAAATCAGCGAAGACACAATGCTGCAATTAAATAAATGACTGCTGCAGGGCAGCCAAAAACAAAGGCTGAAAATGATAGACAAGCACTACCAAAATTCACAAAAATATAGATTCCGGCCTTATAAATTATGGAGAACCCAAATATTAAAGAAAATATGAATTATGTGCCCTAGAAGGCACCCAACAACCACTTAACCCAAGTCGCTCCCTCTAGGGAGAGCTCCAAATTGCATGCAAACCCTTGTAGATGTCTTCCTTGATATTCTAATGTGCAAATCTACAAGAGGTCTTCAAAAGATGTCTTCACTTCAGTAAAATGGAGGGTTTCCGTCATCCACCAAGCCACAAGGAAGGGTTTCGTCTTCCTTGGAAATGCCACACTAATGGGTTATCACCCAATAGTGGAATGACAATGAGCAATTAGCGCAAAGATCAAATGTCGAGTAAATGCTCCAAAAATAGATGATGAAAATGAAGCCATTTATCTCCTTTTATATCCTTCATTTGGCGCCAAAAGCCAATAAGGACCAACCTCATAAAGCTTCTTTGGGTCTTTTAATTTGCTTTTATGACCTCCAAACACAACCGACCTGCTTAAATAGAGGAAAACACTAAAAGAAACATTAAAATTAACAAAAGAAAAATGAAATGGAATGCAATTCCTTCCCTAGCTCATTCAAGCTTCATTGCCACGGAAAGGGAATGGCAAGAAGTCCATTGTTAGGCTCTCAAGTCGAAAAAGGGGACATTACATATTACGTGGTTAACAGATGTTTATTTGGATAGAATATTTATATATTTTATATTTAATATTTTATTTTATTAGTATTGGTCGTACCTAGGGCAAAAATAAATCCACATGCCCAAACCGCATACCCGAATCGAAAAACTTAGTACATATATAGTTGTTGATACGGAATGCAAAGGAAGCTGTTATGAAAGATGAATGACTATTCTTCCATCATCTTTTATCAATTATGGATGAGTTGCATCAAGAAGTTGTGGTCGATCATGACTCATGGAGCACTTCCCGCACCCCCATAAGGGGAACCCCTCACATCATATGGGGAGCTCCACCCCACAAAGTAAAGGAACGAATCGAGTGCGAGGTGATCTAGCATTCGCATCATTGTGTGCCAATGGAAAATTTTGGTGCGGGAATGCATACAAGCCCATATAGGTGTATGAAAGAACTTAGTTTTGGTGTTGACGTTGACCATCGATTTAGAACTCCCACTTGGATCAATTGAGGAGATTAGGTTACATGTACAATTTTGTACCGCATAATGTAGTTTTGCATCATTTTGGACGATAATGGTGGACTGTGAGTGATCATTCAATCGTGTAAACTAGTTCCAAGCCCTTGCCTCCCGAAAATAGTTTATTGATATGGTTGATTTCGACATAATCCATAGTGGATAGAACCATGATGATGACATTGTAGTGCAGTAGTATCTTGCCTATGTAGTTGGTGGTACGCCATGTTGTGAACATGTTCTGTTCGGAAGATGGACCATTCTCTAGGCTTAATTACTTGGCAAGAGACAAAAACTCGATAAATTAAGGATTGTCTAACATTCTAGAACACCTTCAAAGAAAAATGGAACACTCACTTATCCTTAATGACACTTCTTCCCTATTGATGGATCAGCTACATAGAATGGAGCCTTCGTTATTAAGTTATCCTTTGGCCTGAGATAAAAAGGCGTGAACAGTTTATAACTCAGAATTCCAAGAATCGGGAAGTCTCCTCGTATTAGTGCTTGATCTAGTCTACTACTTGCATTGGCAAAAGGTTACTTTGAAGCATAGTTTTAACTTTACATTCCTATTTGGCTTTGGGGTAACAGCTGTGGACAGGTACCCAAAATGACAATATATTTGTTGATTAAGAGATATGTACCTTAGACTTGTACTTATACTATCCCCATGCATGCGTAGATCTGTTCCATGTTGCTAATGTTTGACTTAGATCAGGATTGATACTTTTTTATTCTGCAATATAAAATTCACCATGTCATTTGACTACATGGTGGCCGTGTAGTAGAGCCGACTGAACAGTGATGGAGAATCCTTGTCATTTCTTGGGACTGATCTTTTAGTTATGTTGAGAAGCCTGAATTTCAATAACATCAGTGGTGTACACCTTAGCAGTTTGCTACTTAAGGACAATTACATTTGTTTTGCAAGAAAGTGGCATATAACCTATTTACTTGAAAAGCATACTACATTAATCTTTTGCATTTGTTGTAGACATGGTTCAATAAAGTTGGCACATCTCTACTCATTGAAAAGGAGAATTTATATTTTGAGAGTTGGTGAATGGATATTAATATGTATATTTTCATCTGGCTGGCCAAGATGGTGTGAATAGGAATTAGTTCATGAGAAGGTTAGTTTTTGGAAATCATGTGGATCTTTTGTTGGCATGAGTGAGTATTGTGTGTTGTCATTGATGTAAAAGCTCATTAATGACAAAGAGGATGATGGAAGAGTGCTAGAGGATGCTTGGCATGATGATGACATGGACATTCAAGTTGATTCATGGTGGCATGAGTGGAATCGGTGAGAATGGCTTGGCCTAGTAGGCCTAATCAGGTGACCTAGCTAGCCTAGGTGATAGAGCTTGAAGGTTTGAGTTACATGGTGACTTGAGGAGCATGGTAGAGGCATGGAGAGCATGATAGAAGTGTGTTGAGACACTCGCATGAGCTTCAGAGTGCAAGTACAGGTCATGGACTCAATTACAGGTACTCATCTAAACCTAGTCTAGGTGCTTGGAGGCCAAATGAAGCATGAGAAGTGAGGTGTAGAGCTATGTGAGCTCATGGAAGCATGTAGGTGAGTGAGACATGATGTCTCAAGGTTGTCAAGGCCTTTTGGAGAGGTTTTATGCTTGGTTGTAGTGTTGGTTCAGTTTGTTATGGCCTAAACCATGCAAAACCCTAAGGCCTAGTCATGCAAATGAGATGGGACATGAAGATGCAAAACTATTTATGACCGGGTGAGCGGTGGAGATGTTTGTAGGGTGTGTTGAGATGTGGTAAAAATTTCAGGTTGTCATGATGAAGATTTTGCAAGATATTGAGTTTAGACCAAAACAAGGTGCTTAAGAGTGTATTTTCCAACTTGAAGTGAGAGAAATGCTCATGGTTGGCACGTGTAAAGTTTGCATGGGAAGCTGAGCCTTTAAGGATGTTGGGGCATGGAGTTAAGAAGATATCAGAGTTGGAATGAGGTCAAATGAGGCCCAAACATTTATGAACGATCGTTAAGAAGGCAAGTAGCTTTTTATGGCTTTGAAACCCTAGGTTGAGAGTGGTAGGAGAAATCTTCTTGGTATGGGCACAAAATGGATTGGTCTTGCAAATGTGATGATTGGAGGTTGTAGAGGACTCCTCCAGCTTTCCAGAAAGGTATCATAGAGCTTGTGACAGTACGTGCACCCCACTCAAAAAGGCAAGTTTCGGAAAGCACTGAGAATGGATTGGTCTTACAAATGTGATGATTGGAGGTTGTAGAGGACTCCTCCAGCTTTCCAGAAAGGTATGATAGAGCTTGTGACAGTATGTGGACCCCACTCAAAAAGGCAAGTTTCGGAAATTTTCAGTTTGTGGCAAAGTTGTCCATTGAACCTATGGACTAAATCACCATTTATGAAAGCTTGGGAGTTGTACTATATTTCCATGATAGTTTCAGTCATGGTTGAATTCCTAGAGGGCAAAGTGTGCCCTATCTTTGAAGACTAGTTTTTGGGCCTAAAAGGCGGTTTAGCAGTGTTGGCAAATGGAAGTGCTTGAGCACTTGTGAGCATGGTGAAGGAGTCTAATGGCTTTGGGGGTGTTGTTGACATCTAATGTGACATGTTTCATATTTTGGTGAAGCTCGAAAGTGTATTGAGTTGCCATGGTTGAGGTCACAAGTTGACCTAGTTTGATTGGTTCAAGACAAGACTGCTTTGGCTAGAAGATTGATGTAGAATACCCATGTTTTGGATTAGCTGATGCTTGCTATCCATTGGAGAGTGAAGAGGGATGAATTTTGTTCCTAGTGAAGGCATTTAGAGGTCTTGAAAGTGACAGCAAGGGTGCAAACCAGTTGAGTTTCCAAAACTGCTTTCTGGGCAGTTCAGTTTGTTGAAGAGGAAAAGAGGTGTGGTTTGCTTTGTTGGATGTTTCATGAGGTCTAGCAAGCATGGATGTGTTCTGGTCAGTGGCTTTCCAATGAGTGGTTACATGGCATAGTTGAGGTGTTTTGGTGTGATCTTGAGCTTGTTTGGTGAAGATTGGTTCTGGAAGCAGTTGTTTTGAGTAGGAAATAGTCCTACAAGGTAGTGTTATGAAGAAAATGATTGGTGCAAAGCATGGTGCAAGCATGGATGATGTTGTTATGATGTATTTGACATGTGTGAGGCCTTTAGAGGCTTGACTAAGCATGGTGATGTGTTGGAGGTCCTTGATGAGCCAAGTGATGGGGTTTTGAGCCTATTTTGGCTTGTTTGGTTGTCTTGGTGCATGGCCGACCTACATGGGTCCATGTTATGAGTTTATATGAATGTGTTGTTATATTTTTAAGTTGGAATGGTCGAGCTCTTGGGTTAGGACTGACCTATGTTATGTTTTTGAGTTGAGATGCATATAAAGTGCATGTTTTGGTTCAAATTTGAACTAGTTGAAAGAGAGGGAAAAATGCGAGCTAGGTGAGAGAGTGTAAGTGACTTAAGGGCATCAAGACAGAGCTGAGAGTGTGTGTGAAAGTCTCGAAGAGCATGTGTGCAAGGGTTTGAGTTCAAATCAATTCATGAAAGTCCAAGATTGAGCGAGTTAGAGGAAGGTGTATTTAAAGAGGGTTTGAAGGTGTGTGAGCTGAATTAGTGATCTCCATCAGTTGTGGCAGCAACAATACTTCAGAGATCTTCATCCAAAGGTGGTTGAGTTGGTGTTTGATCATCTTAGGGGGTTGTAGCCTCCTTGTGGAGTTGGTGCTTCACTAAACTAAGGGTTGGTGCTCTACTAAACTAGGGGTTGGTGCTCCTTGTGAAGTTGGTGCTTCACTAAATTTCTTTTCTTTGTGTAATATAAGCAAATTTTCAGTGGGTTTTCTTCCCCTTGAGGGTTTCCCACTTATATCTTGTGTTATTGTGTACTCTTTCATGGTTTTGCTCTTGTGGATGGTTGTTGCATATTGTTAAGATCACATTAATGAATGGTTGAATGTTAATGATGTGCGTGAGTTAATCTGAAATTGTTTAAGGGTTTAAAGGACTGATTCACCCCTCTCAATCCATTATGCTTCCAACATCTTTTGTGTGCATGTGTGTGTATGTCGACACATACGCATAGAGATAAACATATTATGTTAAGCATACTGCCCGAATGTAATAGGTCACCAATGAGTGCAAAAGTGAACCCCTGTTAGAGATGAGGGAAAGGAATTTGCTTGAGCAAGTGGTAAGTCGGAGAGCAAAGCAAGCTCTAAATGAATCGAGAAGGATCCATCAAATTTGCAGCAGAAAGATGGAAATAGAACATATAGGGACCAAGTTCCAAAGAGATGTTAGGCATGGTTTCATATAGAGAAGGTAGAAAGAAAATGCATCTCCTTAATGCCTGAGCTTTTGTGATACCAAAAAGCTTCAAAATGGGAAGCTATAATCCGAAATGGATTAGATGATTACAAGATTGTCCATCTATCAGACATCAGGTTTATTACATGAATAATTAGCAAAGGACTAGTGCCACATGACATTCAACTAGTTGATGACAACATCATTAAGGAGATGTGTTGGGATTAAAACCTAGACACCGAAGACCCTATAAATTATGCATGATTGGAATCCAATCGATGTTGGGAATTAGTCAAGCGCTGTAGTCATTTAATTTGAATGTATTTGTTCCGTGTTTTGCAAATGTCGTCAAACATGATTGTGTATGATTACTAGTGTCAGCAAGTACAGTGCTCTTAATTAATGTTTGGTTAGTATGGTGGTGCCTTGACAGTTTTGATCTAACTGATACGCCTCTTGATCAACCAGCCTATATGAAGAATGATGAAGGTTATGGAAGGGAGCTCTCTCATATTGTTATGTTCTCCCTATAATGTAGCAAGTTAATGTACATTATTCATATCAATAAAGTTGCAGCAATCCCAATGTCAAAATCCAAACCCCAACAATACAGTGCCCAACTAGATTTCAATGTAATGAAAATAACATCTATAAAAACAGCAAAAATACACAGGAAGACACCATGTTCTCAATCTGTACAGAGAAAAGGACAAACTAACTATACTTTTAGTATCAATAGTCAACTAAAGAGATTGGGTAGAAAACACATCCATTGTCGCACAATATTCAACACTACCCAGCCCATTAGAACCATTCACAATCACACTGACACTAACAACCACGCCATAGAAGCCACCCTAGCTTAAGACAACTGTTATGAACCTTGATAATAACCGCAACCAATATTGTTTAATGCACAATAACTTAATAACAATGATGCATTATAAATGAATCATGACTGAGCACTGCTCCAAGCAATAAAGACAAAGGGACAACTTCCTAAATAAGAGGAGAGCACTAGAAGAGGTACTAATCTCCCAAAGATCCCAGAGTGAATCAAGGCCAATGATATAATGATGAATCCCAATTGATTTGACAATTCCATATATATACATATTCATTCTACAATCATTTCAACACCATTTGCTGATTTGTAATAGTAGTTGAATGTTATCACCATGTAGCCCACACTCCTGCCATTGAATTTGGTACATGACAACAAGGTAACAGTCGCAGATATGAATGAAAGCAAAAAGAGCAATGACACAAAAAAAGATATCTCATATTGGACCGTGAAAGGTTTACAGTTATCCATGCCATCAAAATACGGAAGCATTACCTCAAAAGCAATAACTTTGAGATTAAAATGGACCAGAAATTGAAGGCAGGCTTTCTAGCATAATTGGAAGCCATTGAAAAGGGGCTTTGTGTTCTTGCATCCCCCTCAACCTCAAGAGCCTTTTTAACAAAGGGTGTTACACTTTGTCAGCTACATCAAACATGCCATAAAGCAAAAAAGTTATAGAATAGTCATTGTAACAACAAAGAACATAAAGTAACATGTTGAAGCAAAGTCATTGCCTGCAAATTCTGCAAAGAGCATATCAAGTTTGTTTATGAGAAACTTGTGACCAAAATTGGATGACCTTCAATGTTAACAGGGGATCGGAGTGTAAAAGTTTTCAATGAAATTATAAAATGTCTCATCAAGCAGTTCGGAATCACACATTGATTTTCCAGTCCATTATCACCTGCGAAAAAATGGTCTAGCTAAAGCTTCAAACAAGATTTTGGTGTGTGCAAGATCAAGGAGAGGTTTCCTGCAGTACTATAGGTACATAAAACTAGAAGCAAGTACCCCTTTAGATCTCCATTTCCAGAGCCAAAAGCCAAATTCAATTTGAGTGTAGGATAGCCTTCAACAGGAAAGAAAATGTGAACATAAAAAATTGGTGACAGTTTCTAGAGTGGGTGGTATACACTCGGAACCAAACTGAGTTTAGGTATGTGATTGCAATTGGACTAGGTAAGAAACATGATTTTCACTTTTGCATTCAATAGTTATCTGTGCAATGTCTGATAGAGACCAGCCTATAGTTTATTTGGACTGGCATGGGCATGTGGATAGCCCACCTACAATGCTACTGTCATTGGCTATTGTCGTATCCTGATTCACAAGGTTCGAATTCGAGTTCATGTTCGATGAGGATAAAGTTCAGTTCAAGTTTGCCAATTGATTAAGTTCGAAAAAAAACATCTTTAAGTTCAAACAAGAGAAGAAAATTAATCATTTAAATTTTCTTTAAAAAAATCATAAATATGTCAGAGGAACAAAGTAGAGAGAACTTTCCGTTCTCTGTTTTCACTTGGTATATGTATATATACACATATTTATAAAATAGTACAAAATCATGTCAAAAACTTCCCAGGTTAAAGTAATGGATAAAATTTGAGTAAATGTTCAATGGAGATAAAGTTCAGCGAAGTTCGAACATTTTCCATGAAATTCAGCGTACCTTGTGATATAGGTCATATCTAAGTTGAAGTCTGTATTTTTAATGTAGAAGAGAATGTGCTTCATACCACCTATTTTGATGTACCTTTGTAAGTTGCTGTATAACTAAACATTTCCCTCATCATCATGAAACAAAATTGAGGACATTAATGAGATGGTATGGCTTTAGAGCCGTGACAAAAAGGAACGATGCCTATTGTTGTGTCTCAATCCTGTTTCATAATTTGTATCATAGGCATCCTAAATAAGAATATAGGATTATCCCAACCTTCTTTTCAGTTTCTAGACAACAATTGTGTAGGGTAATCATGCCCTTCCAAAAGGAATCGGCAATGGCCCAGAAAGGTGTTTATCTCTCAAAGAGTAACTTTCATATCTGGAGAGGGGTTCACACTTAAGCTCAGCAAAGGGCATATCACAGCACTATAGTATTGGTTTTTTTTTTTTTATTGATTAAATTGGGATTTGAATGGACCTCGCCCATCCGAGACACAAGTAAGAGAGTCTCAGTCCCTGAATTCCAATTTGCCAATCTGCCGTAACAGTGTTTGTGGCACTATGGTATTGCTACACAAGAGTCAGTTGAGTAACTCTAAATTCAAAGGTCAAGTTTTGTGGGTTTAGAGGGAGGTAGTTTTCATTTGTTCATATGAACTATAGTTTCTGTTTTGAACTCTCGAGTATTTCAAATAAGATCTAGTTGATTAGTTCTGTTCACTTCACTGCCTGCAAAATTGTCACTATGATAAAATTTGGTATATCTAGTGACAATGAGGCTTATTGCATGATACCGTTTTGAATTATCATAAAAAGAACTTTTCTATCTCCTTTGTTAGGGGAAATCCAAGTGTAGAGTAAAACACAGAATTTACTTGTAAATGTAAAACCAATATCAACTACAAATAAGCTTATGTCTGCAGTGGGCCTCAAAAGGATGAAATACTGAATTAACACTACTATGAACTCTTTACAGACAGTTTTAAAATTTATGTGTAATATAGGAAGTTATGCTTCAAGAACGAGCCAGTACCATTCAGTAAACAGAAGCAAATATTAACTAATCTTACTTGATTTCCATAATGAGAAAGAAGTTGAATGTCAACAATTTCCAGCTTGTAAAGCAAACTTTCCATCTCATAGCCCTCATCATTTTCTAGCCCATGTGCCCAAACAGTACCATCTGTAAGTGATGTCATGGCCTGTGGCTCTGATTCACTGATCTTGTCAACAATAGATTCTTCAAGTTGCTCATCGTCACTATTTTCATCACATAAAAATTTGCGTACGTGGGATTGCTCCTCCATAAAAGCAGGTCTTATAAGTCCTAGAATAGCAAGACCTTGTAATGGTCGATCCATCTTTTCTGAATAATCAGTAGATACCACCTAAACATAAAAAGAATCATAAAACCATTCAGCATTTGATTTAGTCATTTTTGGGCCTAAAAAGATGTCCATTCCATCATAGAAATTCCAGACAAAAAGTAAATATTTCCATAACTAGCCATAAAATGGGATTCGCTACAAGTAAAAGAATGCATATTATGCAAGAAAAAGGAAAGGACCCCAGAGGTGTGGTCTGGTGGCAAGTTACAGGTGGCAGACATGTATTAGCACTGAGACTCAGGTTCAAAACACCTCAAGAGGGTGCGATGAGCCCAGGTGCAAGACTTGGGTGAGTTTGACACAATAGATACGCCCCTTGTAGCACAGTCACTTGGCCAAAGGACAGCTGTAAGCAGCATTTCCAAAAAAAAAAAAGAACTGCTTTCTCTTTGTTAGGGAGTTTTAAGGAGAAGTAATTTTTAAAGGAATATGACAAAACAAAGGATCGCAGAACAAGAAAGACCTTCACAAGCTTTCAGATCAAAGTATGTGTAAATCAGAGTTTCACAAGCCTATCGGAAAGGATTATTTTTAAGGAATGAGATTTTTACTAAGTATCTAATTCTAGGTGAATGTTTTTAGATTGAAAACTGGGAAAAATATGTATGGTGGGCGAATTCTACGGAAATGCATAGAATTGCTACTAAAATATGTATATTTTGGTGAAATTAGCAACTTTCTGTAAATTTTAGGGAATATGTTTTCTTATATTCGTTGATTAAATTTGGAAAAAGTGTCAAAAATAGCCAATTGGCAAAAATAGCCCATAAAAATACCCTGTGAGTTTCACAATACTATATGTAGCTTCACAATGTGAAAGGTAGAGAAAAGGTCTGCAAAGCACAACAAGTGCATCATATAATTTGCAAATCTATATTATGTTATATGTTTTGAATGGCAAAAACAGACGTGAAATGGTGAAGTTTACAATAATCAGTTTGAAGCAGACAAGGTAGAAAATGAAATTGCTAATATGATACAAATGATTCTTGCCGACATGCCAAACTATCACAAAAAAAGCCGAGGAGATTCACCCGATGGACTCTCAGGATTGTTTTGCTTATCTCGAGTATTATGAATTTTTCCTTGTTGCTTGTTAGTTGTCGCTTTGGTTCACTATGTAAGTCATATTGTTCATTTGGTTTTGTTAATGCCATCTATACCCTAAGGTTAGTTTTTAAAAAACGTCTTTGGACTAGATGGGTATTCTCTAAAGCCCTCACTAGTTTTGTTTTGTAAATATTTTCTTCGAATATAATGAAATCATCTTTATTTACCAAAAACCAACTATTATTTTTATTTAACCAAACAAATGTTCTAAAAATTAGCGTACCTTACATATTTTACTTTATCGACCATCTTGAATTAAATTTAAAGCATATGGTATTACTATAGTGTGCATGCTATTAAGAACTTCGAATTATCTTCAACTATCATTTAAATATAAGTCGTATCTATACTAAGCTAATACTTGGCATTCTATTAGTGTGTAAACTATTGAGAACCGTGAACTGAATGAACTGACAAAATGCATCAAAGAAATTGGGTCAATGATGGTCATGTGGCACAGCTGGTGTCGCACTATCAAGTGGGTGAAAAAGACTCATGGAGAATGGTACTAAAGGCACGTTGGATGTCAAACAGTCGGGCAGTCAGCTTCCAGTCAAAAAAATGGTGATAGAAGGTGGTGCAGAGTGACTAAACACTGCAATCGAGATGACCCTATTGAGGTACAAAGCATAAATGTGTGGTGATTCAAGTGACAGACAAGATTCAGTGCGCACAAGAAAGAACAGATGGGGTTACAGAAGGCGAGTTAAGCGAGAAAAGAAAGAAATGAAAACAAAAATTAAAAGTGGGATGACAAAGGAGGGACAGAAAACAACAGCAACTGAAAAGGCTGTTGTTGTTGATGTGGTGACCCGAGGAGAAGTACAAGGAGGGTAAAGTAGTTGGGTGTTATATTGTTAATTACAAAAATTGTTTACTAATTATAATTATTGACTGCTATGATATGCATTGGACAAAGCAAGCGATTGGTTGCTAAGAGCATCCAAGTGAGAAAGCACAAAAGACTAAAACCAACACACAAATGAGCGAAGTGAGATAAAGAACGGTAAGTAGGAGAGGCAAACTGCAGGTTGTGCCAAGTGCTCAAAGATCTGAGCATATACATGACTGGTACCAAATCAAGAAGAATTAGACAGGGATATATGAGATGCCATTCAAAAACAATCAATTATTTCACAACAAGAATAGGGCACTACTATAGGGAGGTACAAAACAAGGAAATAAGCATGCAAAATTGCATGGAGATGGATGTGAAAACAATATTAGAAATGGGATAAAAGAGACATAACATGTAAAGGTAAATTAAAACGGAATAAAATAAGAATGGGGACAGATGAAAATTATAAGGATGTAAGTTAAAATCAGTGTTACACAGGGAACCATCCCTAGATCTTGGTGACATCTAGGACATTTCGGGGCGGGAGAGACTTGAGGGGATGTCACCAATTTTATTTTTTATTTTAATTTTCTACTTTTTTATTTTTCAGGCTCTTTTACACTATAAAACAGAACAACCCCAAAAATACAAAAAAATTGTTCAACCCTAATCCCAAAAGTACCTTAAAAACATCAACAACTTTTAAACCCTAAATTTTATTGAATAAAATTAAAACGTTTAAATATTATTTTAATAACCATCTCACAGCCAGCCATCCCCGAAGTCTGAGAATTTTTTCACCGTCCCACAAACCTTGTCCCGTCATCCCGAGACTTGGGTAACTATGGTTAAAATTGAATGAATCATTAGTAATGAAGGGAAGCAAAAAAGAATTTAAAAGCAAAGGAGTGTGACTTTGCATTGAAGCCAGGGACTAATGGAAGGTGACTTGAGCAAGAAAAGAAAGAAATGAAAACAAACATTAAAAGTGGATGACAAAGGAGGGACAGATAACAACAGCACATGAAAAGGGTAGTGTTGTCGATCTGGTGGCCCAAGGAGAAGTGCAAGGAGAGTAAAGTAATTGGGTGTTATATTGTTAGTTACAATATTTTTTTATTTTTCAGGCTCTTTTACTCTAAAACAGGACAACCCCAAAAATACAAAAAAATCGTTCAAAAGTAATCCCTAAAGTACCTTTAAAAACAACAACTTTTAAACCCTAAATTTTATTGAATAAAATTAAAACGTTTAAATATTATTTGAATAACCATCTCACAGCCATCCCCGAAGTCTAGGAATTTTTTCGCCGCCCCACAAACCATGTCCCGCCATCCCCGAGACGTAAGTAACTATGGTTAAAATTGAATGAATCAAAGTAGTAATGAAGGGAAGAAAAAAATAATTTAAAAGCAAAGGAATGTGACTTTGCGTTGAAGCCAAGGACTAATGGAAGGTGAGTTGAGCAAGAAAAGAAAAAAATGAAAACAAAAATTAAAAGCAGATGACAAAGGAGGGACAGAAAACAACATCACATGAAAAGGGTGGTGTTGTCGATCTGGTGGCCCAAGGAGAGTAAAGTAGTTGGGTGTTATATTGTTAGTTGCAATCATTTTTTAATAATTATTATTATTGACTGCTATCGGTGCCACACATTGGACAGCAAGCTATCGGTTGGGAAGAGCATCCAAACAAGAAAGCACAAAAGATTAAAGCCAACACAAAAAGAATGAAGTGAGATAAAGAAAGATAAGTAGGAGAGCCAAATTGCGGGTTGTGGCAAGTGCTAGAAGATTTCAGCATATAGATGACTAGTACCAATTCAAGAAGAATTGGACAGGGATATACGAGAAGCCAACCAACAACAATCAATCGTTTCACATCAAGAATAGGGTAAAACTATAGGAAGGTACAAACCACGGAAATAAACACATAAAATTGCAAGGGGGTGGATGTAAAAACAAAATTAGAAATGGGATAAGGGAGCCATAACATGCAAAGGCAAATTTAAAAGATAGATATCTTTTAACATCCAAAAGGCCCAAAAAAAGCCTATGGGACAGCAAACCCTGTCATTTTTGCTTTCTGAATTTTTAATCTCCTGCTTTTCAAATTGATAAAAGGAATAAAGTAAGGAGGACGGAAGAAAATAATAAGAACATAAGTTTAAATCAGTGTTACACAGGGTGGCATCCCCTAGATCTTAGTTTACCAATTTTATTGTATTATACTGTTTTTAATTTTTATGGCACTTTTACTCTACAACAGAACCGCCCCCAAAAAAAGTTGTTATTTTTACAAAAAAACATTCAACCCTATTCGCAAAAGTACCCCAAAAAAAATCAAACAGTTTTAAACCCTAAATTTTATTGAATAAAATTAAAATATTTAAATATTATTTTAATAGCCATCCCCCGCCATACCCAAAGTCTTGGAAATGTTTTCCTTCCAGAATCTCATCCCGCCATCCCCAAGGCTAACTATGGTTAATATTAAATGAATTAGTAGTTATGACAAAAAAATTTAAAAGTATTTAAAAACAAAGGAGTGCAACATTGCAATGAAGCCAAGGAGTTATTACGGATAGAAAAGATTATCACTACAAGGAATTTAGAACTTAATGGCATTTGCGAGTTTCTTACCTTTGGGCAATCAAGAATAATTTGCAATACCACCATGAAATGGTGCCATTCAATGAAGCATTGAGCTAAAGAACATAAAAGTGGGAGACCATGGCGAAGGCCATTGATGTCATATGTCTTTATCAAGGGCAGATAACTTTGGAATGTAGATCCCCATATATGAAAATATGTTATCATGCAATATTTACAAAAAGCAAAACATAGCATGTGGTTGGCTTGGTGTATTGGCCTAAGATGTTATCCTCGACTAAGTAAACCATAGTTCGCATACTTGTATTTGGCGAATACTACTGCAGACCCAAAAAAGTTTCACTCGGCAAGACTCAAAGCGAATACTAGGGAATAGTTAGCAACTTAAAAATACACAAATTTCTTTAAAAACATAAATTTTAAGCAAAATATAGCTACAAAATGTATCAAATGAGTCCATAAAATGTTGGAGAAGTGTTTTCTATTAGATTTGAATACAAATACAATACAAAATCGCATCATCATGCGAATACAACCAACAGCTGATAAGTCTTATGAATCTATGATGATCGTCATTGAAAAATATCATCATAAATTTCATATCTATGCAAGTTACAATATACAATAAGTTACATTTTCCTCTTCCCGCTCTAGAGAAATATTGGGGAGAGGGTCTAGTGCCTCTACTAGTCCCCACACTCGGTTGCGTCTCCTCGCTCCTCCTAGAAGGCTGCGACTCTGGCTCTAACTGGTAGTAGATGGTGGTGGCTCCTCTGTTGCATGTTGGAGATCACCTCCAAAGATGTCATCCAATCCAATATCTCCTGCTAGTGCTTCTCCCTCCATAGCTTCCCTCTCAAAAGAAGCAATCTCATCCTTTGTGAATGCAGGGATTTCCTCTTCTTGCCCAGTCCACTCGTTGTATGGATCTATCTCATCCAAATCAATAAGCTCCTCGATGTGGCCTCCACTTTTCTTGTGCGAAGCCGGAGATTGTATTGCACAAAAACCAAGTCGTTGAGTCATTTTTTAGTCAACTTGTTGTGCTTCTTCGTGTGAATGGCCTCAAACAAACTCCAATTGCGTTCACATCCAGAAGTGCTACAAGGTTGAGATAGAATTCGAGGGCTGGCTTTTGAAGATGCGGGGTATTTCCTCCCAATCGTCCCACCAAGAACCTACAAACAAAATAATCAAAAGTTTATAAATAATTCATAAAATTAAATTTGTAACTAATAAGTAACTTAGTAAACATTATAATTTTTATTACTTGGTGGTTGCGAGGTTCTCTCTCGATAGCTAACACTGAAGAAAAGAGCCTCCCCTAGCATATTTGTAATTTTACAGCTCTAAAATAATGAGGTCCCTCGTCTCAACATCTGGTATCATCCTCTCAATACATGTTGAAAGGCCCTCCATAACCTCTCCGTTCACATCTGTGAAGCCATCGGAGAAGAAATACTTGGGGTTGAGGTAGTACCCCGCTGCATGAATAGGTTAGTAGAGTTGATTGTTCCATCTCCAATCAATAATCTCCTAAAGGGGAATCATATCTGCGGGGATATCCCCCTTTAATAGTTTTGGATAAACTCTTTGGCCCTATCCATGGCCTCATAAATGTACCCCATAGGGTTTTTCTCCCCATCAACCAAACGCAAAACCCTCACCAACGGCTCTGACACCTACACACAAATTAAAATGTAAGGTTACAAACTTACAAATAAAGTAAAAAAGTAAATAACAATATATTTATAATTTAACAAATTAAAATAAAGGAATCAACTTGAAATATAAATTGAAGTTTGAAATTACCTTGATGATCTTTATAACTCTCTTTGCAAAGATATCATCAAAAACTATCTTTGCAATCCTCTCTCCATCGGCTTTCTTTGAATATTGTGAGTCTAGCCATGCTTGACTCACAAACATTTGCTTCAATGATGTCAACAAACTAGAAATACTTTGCAACGTCAAGAAGTTAGTTGCAAACCTTGTGACACCGGCTCAAACAAGCTCTTTCCCTTTGTGTGTTCTCTCATCAAGCTCAGAACCCAAGGGTGATTATATATGTATTTTGTTATGTTTCTTACATCTTTTACAACCAACCTCACCCAATCAATTTTGCATAAGTCCTCCAAAAGAAGGTCAAGGAAATGAGCTGCACAAGGAGTCCAAAAGAGTGATGGATGTCTCTCCTGCAGTAGTCTCCCAACCGCCACATATGTTGTTGCATTGTCTGTGACAACTTGCACAACATTCTGTATACCCACCTCTAATACAATCGTCTCCAACATAACACTCAAATTCTTTGCATTTTTTACCATGTTAGAGGCATCAATAGACTTTAAAAACAACATCTCACCATTCGCCGCATTAAAAATTAATGAGGTGCGGTTCCTTCCATCTGTCCATCCATCTGAAAGAATGGTGCATTCGTATTTGTGTCATTATTTGTTTTGATCTACTAGAATTGTAGCGGCACTTGCAACTACACCCTGGAGCAATTTCCCACTCAAATCTTTTAGAGATGATGCCTTATACCCTTTCCCTGCAATTATCAATGTTGTCACCAAGTACTCCCAGTACGGGCTCTTTGCCACATTGAATGGAAGGTTGTTGTAGTACCAGAAATTTGCACATGCTTTATCCACTTCCTCGTGCATATCCTTGTTCCAGGTTGTACCTTGCAATGAAGGTTGTGCTCCAGGTATGTTCCTTGGCACAAAAAAGTTATGTATGCCTTTGCTCAAACTCGATGAAGATGTGCCTCTTTCGGTTCGTATGCGTGGACCACGAGTAGAGCCCACAATTGTTGCCGCATCATCCTCTGAATCCTCTGTCATTCCAGCCCCAAGTCTAACAGCTTGTGTTATGGCTGCATGCACCCTTTCCCTCTCTAGTTTTTTCTCCTCTAGCTCTGTCGCTCTGATTTCATCTCCGGTTTTGCGTCTTTCTCGTACCATTAGGGCAAACCACGTCCCAACAATCAAAACATGCAAGGTGATACTTCAGAACAATTGATGCCTCCAGAAAATGTTTTGCCACAAAAATTGCAAACAATTGTTCCATGAACTGCTCCACGTACACCATACTTCCAAGCGAGGGTACGGGCATTCGCAGGAACGGTTCCTGCTAGTGATGTTGACCAGATGCCAAACCTGATGCCGAGCTTGATGTCATTGTTAAGCTCTAATCTGCAACACAATGCACATTTAAAAAATTAAAAAAATGTAAGCTTAATTAAATTTTTAAAAAAATCACTGAATAACCATATTTCACCGTAATTTAATAAAAATAACATACCTACGGTTGCAAATGAGTATTAAAAATTTAAAATGATTCGCAATCACATTGAACGCATTTAAAATTACAAAACATATTCGATGAATCGATTACAATACACATATATAAAATTTAAATAATTTAGAACGAATTTGCGTAAAAAAAAAAAAAACCATACCTCTGACTGCAAATGACTATTAAAAATTAAAAGCATTCGCTTTTACATTACATGTATTTAGAATTACAATATGAATATATAAAACTTAAATAATATATACCAAATTTGCAAAAACTTGAAAGAATTTTTTTATAAAAAAACTTACCTCCAAATGCAATTCTCCAAATTTCCTCTTCGAATTCGCTCAAAAATCCGTTCAACACATGCAATGCAAGCTCAAATGGTTGTGTGAATGAAAATGAAGTGCTTTAGGGCCTTATAAAGGGAAAAAACCGAGTTTTTGAGTGTTTTTGAGTGTAAAAGACGTGTTTGCGTGTATAGTCCCCGTGGGCGAGTATTTGGCTCTCAGACTCGCCGATTTTTGGTGAGTATTCGCCGAATATTAGGGGCGAATACTCGCCAAAATTGGTCGAGCCCGAGTGGCGAGTTTTCCAAGCGAGTATTCGTTCTGGTTTTTCTTTGGCGAGTACTCGCCGAGTATGCTAACTATGAAGTAAACAATTGTTGTTATCCTCTTATAAATTTTTGGTGACTTGCCATATTCCTAAGAAGATGCACAAATTACAATAGTGATAATAAAGTATAAACCATTTAAAACCTTCTTTAGTGATAAGCAAGTAGAATGTTTATGTGCCCCTTCCATACAACTTAAATTCTCTTTTCATGAAAATAGAGGAATATCTGCAACATGGCCACGATCTGTTACTTTTGTTGCCAAAAAGCTCTCAGGAAAAAGGAATTTCTACAAGTTGTCCAAACTTCAATTATAAATCCATTAAACATCAGAAACAGAAATGAAAATTCAAATTTTCCAAAATGATAATGATTCCGTTACCTCAGCCAACTTTCGAGAAAAATATATTGGATGAACTGAATGCATGGTTTCCAGCTTTGCCCAATCTCCTAAAGACTCCTCTTCAAGAAAGGAAATCCAATCCTACAAACAATTACAATAACCAAGAGGAAAGTACAAAAATGGCAACCAAAGGTTAAGAAAACAACAGCTGGTGCTACTGAAAACATAGACCTATTTCAGGGTTATGTATACCTCCCAACTTCAACAACATAATACACACCTCTTCATAGTCCTCTTCAATTTCAGTGTCACTGTCACTAATTTCTTCAAAATCAAAATCATTGCTAATTCCATGCATTGGTGTTTCGTGACCATTAAAAGCGTCGAATGTCATCCAATCCAATGAAAACAAGCTGGAAATACCAACAACAACATTGCAAAACTAAATCATTGGTGTTATCTTTCATAAAGTTCATGAAACTTCATTATTGCCTTTACAGTTGAAAGGCATGTAATTGTCATACCATAGGACTGTTGCTTATACTAAGGCTCTGCAAAACATCCTCATCATCATGTACCTCCAGGTATATGTCTGCAAAACTAAGTAATTAACATCTTTACAAGCGAATAACCCCTAAAAATTCGAAAGGGCGGGAAGAAGATTGCTTCCTTTGCCAAGATAGCATGTAAAGTGAACAAATATAGAGTTGTGTATGTCAGAGACCTCCATACTCATCGGTCACATATTGTAAGTCTGGCCAGAAAATGCTGTCCTGCAGATCAACATCTGCTGTGCTCGTAAACATAAGTGTTGCTTTATTGTTAACCTGCATGTTTCATAGAAGCAAAAGATAGTTGAATTGTTGCAAAGTACTTTGACTACTTCAAATCTAAATTACCTTGCATAGTCCCGACAGTTTTAATGGGAAAAGAGACACGTGCCTCAACAATAGTCCTGGCAATTTCAGCATCTTTCAACTTCAACTCTCCTTTCTCGATGTCTTCACAATCATTTAATGCTTCTAGGGGTGGTAACCTAGTTCCCCTTGGTACTTGACTGGATCAGACTTTGAATCTGAATAATCTGCAGCAACTTGGACTTTTGTTTGCAGATTCCTCTTTGTTGTAGAAAATAGATGGTAATCAGATGATCCAGAGAAGGGATTCCTACAACTACAACTGCCAAACAAAAACAAAAATAAATTATCCAATTGATTAGCAAAATAATAGCCAATCAAACAAAATAAAACCAATTGCAGGAAATTGTATGAACCTTGATACCAAAACAAAATGCTTTATGAACTAAGGCATGGAAGACACGATCAGCTTTAGCAACATATAACCTAAGACATATTCTGTGTCCGAATGAACCCCAAAATGACAACATTTAATAATGCCAAATAGTATAATGCTCGAGTAAAGGGGAGCTCTGGAGCATGGGAAAATCTTCAAGATCAAAAGCAGCATGCAAGAGCTTTGGTGGGGATCCACCTGCATCATTACCCAAGACAACATGTAAGGCATCATGCAAGAGCAATGGCAGAGTTCTGAAACCCTTAAAGGAGGACTCACCATCAACACTCTCCAAGTCAACTTTCAAAGATGCATGCGAGAACCATGAGGAGAAAAGTAGTGATCTCCCAATTGGACACCGGAAAAACATACCAGAAGTTTTATTTTTTCTCCATGTGAATCCCAAGTTCCCCCAACCGGGAACAGAATCAATTCCCTAGATCAATTCATAGTATCTAACTCATTTATCTACAACATATGAAATAAGCTAGTGGATACTCAATACTTGAAATAAATGGAAACGAGTACTGTTAATTGAATACAATGATTTAACTTTTCATTTGAATTCAAACTTCATACAACTTTCACTCCCAACTATGAAATAACAAATACATGTGTTTCATTTTCCTTTCATCAGTTATAGATCCAAATGCAACTAATACAACATTCACTGCTTTATCTATTCAAACATTTCAACATTTACTTAAATCAATTAGATAATTTACAATGACAGAATTGCACATTAAAGGTAAGATCCCACATTAATTACATTTACAAGCCATAATAATACAAGTTTCTGATTGATTACAATCATTTGTCATCTGACAGGAATGCAAATCACAAAACAAGACTCTTCGATACGGGAGTATCGAGGCCCAACAGAAGATCGTGTTGATGCTGCAAAACTGAAACAGGAGAGGAAGAGTATCATTGCAGCACTTTACCTCCAACCACAAAGCCTAATGGTTCCCCACACACCTCCCTCAATACAAGGAGTGGCCCTACCCTTCACGAACAAGGAAGGTACTAAACCAATATGGCAAGGGAGAGAGAGAGAGAGAGAGAGAGAGAGAGAGAGCAATGTATAGCAAGTTATCACCTATTTATAATTTATAGTATCCCATGATAACAATGAACTAGAACAAGATGTAGTAGTAAAACTCCCAACAACATCAAAGGTTTTGTGCTTATGGACGTAACAACCCTACACATTCCAACTCTTAAGTACTGATGCATGCCAAGTAGACCTCGATATCTAACAATTTTGGCAAATTTATCCACTAGTTCACCCATACACACTGAGTTTAGGTGAAACTAAACAAGTTACTCGGTTCAACTCAAGTTGGGTCTTCCATCTCAACTCTAGTAATCACATTCCAAAATTCATCACATATCTCAAAGCTAGCAATCTTCTCACTAACCCAACCTAGTACACAATAAAAGTTGATCAACAACCAAACAAACAATGTGACTCATCAAATAATATTGGGGTAATATCACACCTCGTAGATGTCCCATACCATCTACGAGGATAAAATATGACCCCCTTACTAAACGACGTTTTCCACACAAAAAAATATTATTAAAAACCAATGAATGGGATTTCTGAGATTCAAGGAATCAAATGATTTCAATTAGCCCTATTTCAATGTTTTCAAAACACGCCTAACATCTATTGGCAAGACTACTATAAGTTGATAGGTAAGACAACAATCAAGTTGACACATACTCAATTACATGTTTCAACCTATCAACTTGACAAGGATTTTAACTGCATATACATAGTTTAACATCATGTCAGTATGCCTCTTAAACACGACTTAATAAGTCATTAAGTGTTTCCAAAAACATGACTTAATACTAGGCCTAGAATATTCCTCGAAAATTACATGACAACTTACTACGTTGATTTGATCCTATGACTTCCTACTGAGTCTACATATGTCTTCGTGAAAACAAGACTTAATATTAAATCAGAAATATGTCTCGACAAGTCTATAACCTCAATTTGGTATTAAACTAGTTAGATGTCCTATTAGAGGATGTCAACACTAAAAGAATGAAGAGAAACAAGGGCACGTATTGGGATTCGTGTGTCTATTATTTTATTATGCTAGAAGAGGTTACTAAGTAGATCAAATAGATTACAACTAAATGTTGTTATTTAATTCACTAATTGTTAATTAATATAGCTAATATCTAAGACCTCGAGAGGTCAGTCCGAGCAGATGGGACAAACAAGCTGAGGTTGCCCAAGTCTCATGTTTGGTTTCTGTTTCACATTGGCGGAGACGGGACTGGGTCCTCCTAGCTTGCTCGAGGTTATAGGGGAGCTCGCCTTGTGGTTTAGAGTCTACAAGGTGCGTTAATGCACACCACTGCGGGTTGTTGGACTTTTGATTCCTAGGCTAACAAATATATATAACTAATATTGTGTTGGCATATGGATTTGCACGCATGCAAATGACATGCAACAGTATGGAAACGAAGTCCCTCCTTGATGAAGGTGAGGCTTCCTTTATTGAAAACCAAAACTGTATTTACATCTGTACATTCAAAATTGTATGTGGGGGTGTTTTGGAACATCAATGGAAAGAAAAGTGAATGAGGGAGATGGAATGGAATGAAGGAAAGGAATGAATGGAAGGAACATGCAAGAGTTAGGTAAAAGCAGAGCCTAATATTGCATGAAGAAGAACGATGAATAACTAACACAAATAAAATGAAGTTTGAGTTAGCTAAACAAGAATGAGTAAAAGGGAACACACATGAGCAAGTAGATAATCAGAGCTTGTTCATTGTGAACTAGAACAACATATTAATATAGTTGACAATAAGATCCAAGACAATATTTGCATGCAAGATTCAAACGCTAACATCTAATGAACATAAGAACACCAAATGTTACAAGAGACAATGAATGGGACACAAAGTTCATATTTCATTAACTCCAAAACGTCTTCTCAAAAGAACACAAAGTTTCTTTCCTTGAAGTAAAGCTTGCATACAAAAGTATTTTCTTCTCCTCTCTCAAAGTCACCCTTACAAATGAGCCCCCGACTTCCTTTTATAACCCAAAAGTTGGTTACAAAGTAGTTAGGGTTTACATGAACATTAAATAGGGCATCTTAAATGACTTTGAATTTTTCAACCAACTTTAAAAAGTAACTTGAAAATAGAAATCACTTAAGTTATCAAAAATTTGCCAAAAGTGAGTTTAACAATAACATCACTTTATAACAAATTTTAAAGTCATTTTAGGAAAAGTACATAAATAAAAGCAATGGGTACATGTGGACCCCACTTAAATGACTTGGACACACACATAGACATCCTAGTTAGCAACACGCCACCTAGATCAAGACACCTAGGATCAGTGTCTTATCCATTGGGCCAAGAGTCCGCCTATCCCGGTCGTACAGAAATGAACTCATCGACCGTGCTCATGATCCTCCAAATGACAAGAGAGTCAAGCTTGAAACTTGAGCAATTCATCCACCTCTCTGTTTGAGCAACATCATGGTGTGAGAAATTTTGTCTTTATTCGCATTCGCATTCACATTCACAATTACACACAATTCTCCACATGCTCCAAAACCTTTCCATGGTGAATTCTTCATTTGTCGCGAGACCGTAGTCATTACGCCACCTTGGCTTGTCAGAATCCAACTCTTGATCTTTCGCCATTGAGAAGATCTTCCAAGAGTCGAGATTGCAATCCACTTCCTGGAGTTATGTCTTTCGTCTTTTTCACTATCCCGAAGTGTTGCCATTCTGATTCGCTCACGATCATCCAATTCGAGAACGCTCCAACTTTAAGACTGGCGATGAAGTATTGCGTCCGTTGCTAACTGAGAGTTGATAGGGACACGCTTGAATGATGTGGCCTTGCTTAATGATCCACACAATTGCACTTGTCATTGGTCTTGGTATGTCGATGAATAGATCCGTACAACGATTAAGTGAAGACAATTGATGTAGACAAATTTCTCCCATTATCGATCTCTGCGATAACAATGGCTTTTGACTCCGAAGAGACCTCTGCCAATAACTACGACCTATACCGCATAATGAGGAAGTCAGAGGTGACCCATTGGTGTCATTGAGAAGCACTGCTGCGCCGCGGAGACGAGACTGAGAACTCACAAGTCGAGGTCGCTTCCACTTCGGAGCCGTTGGAGTTGAATCGCCACACTATGCAGGTGTCGTAGTGCATCCATGCAAGTGATGACCAATTCGGAACAAGTGTTGGGAAAATTGTGACTCGCCTTCGGTTGATATGCGATCGCAGAACCAACTTACGTCGACATGTCCCAAGTTGGTATCAACGATGTTCTCATACTCTGAATGGAGCGTCGAGGTGGGTAGAATGCCCTGGAACCCATACCGCAACATCATTTTGTTTGAAGATGACATGATTGTGACAGAAGCGTGATTTCAGGCTATTACTTCTTACAAAATTGCACAAATCACCTCTGAAACTACCCTGGGAAAAATAGCAAATCTTGTTCTGAGAAACTCTCACTAGATGAGGGAGTCTATTAAGGTACCACAAGTTTGTGGATCAAAGAGTTTTTTCCCAAATCAAATTCTTCAGTGAAATATTAAAGGTCAAAGTTGACTCTTCTGAAACTGCTAGGAAAATGCAAGTGTAAAACTATGAAAATCTCGTTTGGTTTTAGCTTGGGAAAAATATCAAACGTCACCCTAGGAATCTACAACTTGGCAAGGGAGCATATGAATGTGGGGAGAATCCAAAGAAACAATCCTTTTCTCTTGACGATCATCTAAGTTCAAAATATCAACTCTCAAAGTCAGTCTCCTTGACAGGCTGAAAACTGCGTGCGCAGCGAAATTTAAACGAACTACGTTTTATTTGGGTCCGTGAAAAATATCAAACGAAGTGTTGTGCATTTGCAAATGAGTATATAAGCACCTTAACATGAGTAAAATAGTGGGCAATGATTGGTTTTTCACGAAAATCATCCTCCTTCGGGATACCAAGCTCTAAAGTTGACTACTTTGACAGATACAAACATCGTTCCGCATCCATTGTTTTCTTGCACTGGGATAGTCTTCACTAAACTTGCTGGTTGGAATTGATTTTTCTTTGGTCTACGTGACTAATTTGCATGGGCTGTTTGAACAATTCGTGCTATCTCCTTTGGCTTGTGCCAGAAAAACGTGTTGACAACTATTTGTATGGCATGCCAACGTGTTCAATCGTGTAGGATATCCCACAGACTTCCGTTTACCATGTAATCATAAAACAACAGGTTTTAATGTGAAGAAAGCAAACATCCATACGGACTCACAAGATTCTAATGCTTGATGCGTCCAACTATTTCCAGTTTTGATTGGTTTTTCCTTGCAAACATGTACTGATCTTTTGGTATTATGTTGCACTTATCTATTAAAGTGGACTGGTTTTTTTTGTCTTATATTCTCCTTTGGCATGGCTTTTCCTCTTGGGGCTGCGTGGCTTGCTTGTGTGAGAAGTTTCTTCTTTGACCAGCATGACTATTCAAATTGTTGCTTGGCCTATACTTCTTCCAGCACGTGGCCTGCATTTTTGTTTCTTTTTTACTTATGCTGGCATTTGTATTTTTCTCAGCCTACGTGCTCTTTCCTCTCACACATGAACACCCTGTTCTTGCAATGCGTTTCCTGGTCTTTTCTTCACCTACGTGGGCTGTTTAGCTTTTTTTTGACGTGGGCTGTGAGTGAAAATAATAAATGCATTCTACCTCCCTCCTTGTCTTGGGCGTGGAAACAGCTCTGGCCTGTTTTTCCTTGTTTTGGCGTGGAAACTTCTTGTTTATTTGTTTTTAACTCTTCCCTAAAACCTGCGTGGATATTGTCTGTTGCAATGCGTTGAACTTCTTTCAAGACAACTGTGTGGATTCTCTCACTGGCTATTTCAACGTTGAACTTCTTCACTGTGTGAATATTGTTGGCTCCTCCCAACGTAGACTCTTGCTCTGGCTTCTTTGCTTACGCGTGCTGACTGGTAGTGATTTTTCCAAACAGTGTGATGGATTTACTGCTTCAATCACCCTTGCATTGAAACCTTACTTACAGTGTAATGCCCAAGGGATGTAATAGAAATATTTCTCCGAAACGCTCCTTCAGAAGAAATAAGAGGAAATTGGAAAGCTTCGCACGACTTTTTCCAACAGTCTTTCACGGAGGAAAAATTAAGAGGATTAAAGAAGCTTCCCGTAACCATTTCTTTGTTTCTGTTGAAATAACCAATTTCCCTTTCTTCGGGTAGTGGGCATTAATTGCCAGGAAGTATGGGAAATATCTTAATCATTCGCCCGTGGCAATGGCAAAGCAGGCTGGCAATTCCCATTTATTTCCCCATGTGGGAAATTGGGAGATCTTTTGCCATTTTGCCATCCGGTCGGGTTGGCAATCAGCGAAGAAATTCCACAAGTGGGGAAAAAAAGAAGATTTTGCAGGAAAGGGAAATCCAGGAGCAAAAAGCCAATTTGGCATCCTCGACAATTGGAGGCGGAAACTATATTTCCCACGCAATGTGGCAAAACTAACTTGTCGATTGATTTTTAATAAATATTATATTAATATTTATTTAATTAAAAACCCCAAAAATTAATAAAATTAATTTTATTAAATAAAAGGGTAATAAATTAATTAAATATTAATTAATAAATTATTTACGTGGTTTGCGACCTGGCGGGAGGAGTTTTCACTCGAAATGGACGAAACGAAAACCAAAACGATCACGAGAATAAGACGATCGTGGCGAGGGTGATAAATCACGCAAAAAAACACTTTTGGAAAATTTTAAAATTTTCACATTTATTAATTTTGCGAAGTCAAAATTAGCTGATAACATATCGATAATATTTTAACCCCCTCCAATGACTAAACCAGAGCCAATTTTGTCCTAATATTTTACAAATACAACATAACCAAAAAGATTAGTCACTAAATTCCTTTTAGAGTCGAGCTTCCCAAACAGGGAATGTATTTCTAGAAGCGTGATACAGTCTCAAGGGGTAGAAGAAATCTTATATGTGTGATCATTCAAGCTAAACCACAGTCTAAGCACCTCATTCTTCAGGACAGAGTTGGGTACAGTCAAGGTATGCTTCTTTAGATCCACATTTGCTATGAGAAAGTAACATATCGATAATATTTTAATCCCCCTCCAATGACTAAACCAGAGACAATTTTGTCCTAATATTTTACAAATACAACATAACCAAAAAGATTAGTCACTAAATTCCTTTTAGAGTCAAGCTTCCCAAACAGGGAATGTATTTCTAGAAGGGTGATACAGTCTCAAGGGGTAGAAGAAATATTATATGTGTGATCATTCAAGCTAAACCACAGTCTAAGCACCTCATTCTTCAGGACAGAGTTGGGTACAGTCAAGGTATGCTTCTTTAGATCCACATTTGCTATGAGAGAGTTTTGTTGCAGGATACACACTGAGATAAGCACATGTGTAACTTTCCTATTGCAAGAGGTCAAATTTGCAATTTCTTTGGGTTTTCAAACTTGGAGGAGATCTGTAGTCATGAAATGAGCATGTTGAATGTAGGATCAAGTCTTTTATAACATTGGAATAGAATTTGGGACCTAAGTTGTGTTTGGTGTCATAAGACCAAGAAGCTCCTAACAATCCTAGACTTGACAGAGATATGGTAAGATTCCCATGAAAAGGAAGTGATTTCCTGATAGGAGTAGTGAAGGGGATCTGAGAATACATATTGGTGAAACTACAGGGGTATAATGATAGTTATATGCAAGAAGACAATATCCAATTCAAGGTCAAGTGAACGAGAAAACAGAGTAGAGGGAAAGTCAATGTTAATAGGGTTGATGCTGGAGTACAAACAGTGGGTTTCAAACAGGGAATGTGTTTCTAGAAGCATGATAGAGTCTCAAGGGGTAGAAGAAATCTTATATTTATGATCATTCAAGCTAAACCACAGTCTAAGCACCTCAATCTTCAAGACAGAGTTGGGTAGAGTCAAGGTATGCTTCTTTATATCCGTATTTGCTATGAGAGAGTTTTGTTGCAGGGTACACACTGAGATAAGCACATGTGTAACTGAGTTTTAGACAGAGTTTAAGCGAAGAAAAGTCATGTCCATTCTAGTAGGATAGTGATGAATACAGTGAAGAGATGACTGAGTCTATTAGAACAGTCAAGAGGGCAAGGAACAAGATAGTTAACTGATGTCAGTTTGAGAACAATGTTAGCTAAGTCTTAAGGGTGTATGTGGGCAAGGTCAATGTTCTTAAAGTAAAGAAGCATCAAGAGAACAAGGAGAAGATAAGTTTAGGATAATTTCCAAGAACTTTGTGAATGGAACTTAATCCATGACTGTGCTAGTGGTTTCTAAGCCAAATGAGTGCTTTCTAATTCTGATTTTTGAGTTTGTAAGAACAGGATCGGCATAAGAGTGAGAACAAAATGTGATGAGAAAGGTAGGAAACATCAACCAAAGGTGATGATTGAGTCTTATTCTTACAAGTACATGAAGCATTAGAAAGAATGTCATACATGTTTGGTCTTGGACTGCATTTGGTCAGTTAAATCAACTAGTTTAGGTAAGACCTTGTCCACCTCTACATCACCCTCTATATAGCTAGGGATGAATAAAAGCACTTAGCTACATCTTAGAGTCATGTATCTGATATTCCTGAATCTATTGTTGTTTCTTTCCTATTGCTGCATCTACTATTGCCACATCTACTATGCTTATATCTATGGGGGCATACCATATTCCTCTTCAAAATATTACAATGTCTATTTCAATGTCTACTATTATTCCTAAATCTTTTGTGCACACCCGTGGGTCTCCCACTCTTCTTCTACTACACATGCCCTTGAGCATCTTATTCATGATTTACAAACTAAGGTTTTACAATTAGAGCAAGGCGTATCTAGACCTTCTAATGTTATGGATTCTAGCCAATTGCTTTATAATACGCTTGCACGTGAAATGGCATCTTATCCTTTACCCCTAGGGTTTGTGTCTCCTAAGCTTCCTATCTAAGATGGGAAAGGTAATCCCAAGTAACACCTTTGCTCCTTTCGCGTTGTCTACTTCTTGCTAAGCTTTTTCCCAAAAGCCTCAAATAATATGCTTTGCAATGGTTCTATGATCTACCTATTCACTTCGTAAGGGCTTTCAATCCATTGGCTAATCAATTTCTTGCACACTTTTCTATCATTATCATAATATTGGTGATAAGATTTCATATGCTCAAATGGCTAAAATGCAACAAGGCTCTAATGAACCGAGCGGTGACTATGTCTTGCAATATAAAACCATGCTTAGTAAGATGAAACGATACCCTTGCAGACAAGGGGCTTCAAGATTTATTTACTCAAAGTTTTTATCTCCTTTGCAAGAATCAATTATGTTTGACAAATTTTGATCTTTTGATGAACTATGTCACACTTTAAAAGAATGAGAGGCCAAGCTCCTTACATTAAACAAGCTTAAGTATGCGTCTACCACTCCTAATACATATACATCTAAATTTCAAGGCAAATCTAATTATAAAGGAAAAACCTAATGATAACAAGACTGATGCTAAAGTTACTATTAATGTCATATCTCAACCTACAAAGCTTCACGATAAATGATCTTACAAAAGTTGTTAGAGTGTAACAAGACTGATGCTAAAGTTACTATTACTGTCATATCTCAACCTACAAAGCTTCAGTTACAAGTTGCTCCTTGGAGGCAATTCACACGGTTACCCTCCTCACCACAAGTGATCTTACAAAAGTTGTTAGTGTAACCTTGTATCTCTCCCTCCTCCTGTTGAGGTTGATACAAGCAAGCCTCATGGTAAAACTTTTGATTCTAATGCCTATTGTGACTTCCATAGATGTATTGGACACTCTACTAATAAATGCTTCAAGCTTCGCCATGTTATACAAGACCTCATTGATGTTAATGCAATTGAATTTGACTCTCCTCCTGAGCAATCTAAGCCTCCTATCAATGAAAATCCTAAGCTTAATATCTTCAATGATCTACTTCCTAATCATCACAATTCTGAATCTAAGAGCACTTCAGAGGTGCATCATACTTATAGGGCTCAACCTCCTCCTACTACATATGATCATCCACTTGATTCTCTAATTGGTACAATTACCTTTGCTATGCCTCCTAGGCCTACTATTACATTTGATGATGCTAATTTTATTGAGGCGTGTTATTTATCATGTGCTTTATATTCAAGCCTTTGTTGGTCAAAGTCATATCCATAGTGCATTGGTTGATAGCAGCTCTAAACACAATGTGTGCACTTTCAAATTGTTTGCTTCGTTAGGATTTACTAAGCAACATATGCAATTCAATGCTAAAAACTTCTATTGGGCGCATCATTCTCCCTCTTACTATGGGATCCGTTACTATGGCTGTCCCTTTCTTGGTTACGGCTTCACTTAGCTCATGTGACATGCTTCTAGGATGCCCTTGGCTTCGTAAACTTAGGCTATAGCTTTTGTGCTACATCAATGTGTTAAATATATCCATGACAATCAAGTTGTTACGGTTAAGGGTATCCCATATGAGACTCCTTTTCCTAATCCCTTTACTAAGAAAGCACCAGATTTTACACCCATGTTTGTCGTACCTATTCATGCTACATCTAGATGATCTATCCCTCACATGCTTTCTCCTAGGTCTCCTATTGCAAGTAACAAAGCTCCTAAGAATGTCCTATAGCCCCATCTTGATGTGATACATCATACTCCTAGTGTGCACAATGTAAATCCGAAGTTCAAGCCTCCTACACTTGAATGTTTCCCTCCTCACCTTTTGGTGATATCACAAGGTAACACTTATTTTTCACAAATACAAATACTCCAAAAATACAAAAACATCCAAATAATCTAACAAGCACAAAAAATATTCAAATATTATCAAGTAATAAATTTAGGACCTACATATGACTTGATTTACTAGTTATTTACTTTACATATGTCGTTTGTCACATGGTTTGATGGATAGCATTTTCTATATATACTCTTTACACACGTGTTTCACAAGGTATTTGAGCATGATACAAGACATACACAGAACACTACACAATGAGAAGTATTGGCCTAGTCCCTTTCCCAAAGTGGCCTTGCTTATTTGCAGGCTATCTTCTACACTATAAAGTATTTTTGTATCATTACACATTACTTTTCACTTCCTCATTATGCTTATATTCTATACTGTGATATATGTTATTTGTTCGGACTAATGCAGCTAACACATGTGCCTTGTGCAGAACTAGTATCTCTTCGTCTATATACCTTTGAGCTATTGTCTACTATTGCATTCATTTGTTTCATTGTATGTTTGTTTTCATGTATTTAGCCTAAGGCTTTTTCTATGCGTGAGTGTGCGACACTTTGGTGTCCCTTTTTTTACAGCCTTCGTTGCCTTTATTTATGCTTGTTTGTGTGTGCAACATTGTGTTCCTTGTATACGACCTTTGGCCTTTTCTATGATTGTTTATGTGACATTGTTTGTTGTACTTATATGCTTCTATACCTATATATTTGTTTGTTCCTATGATTGTTTGTTTGTATGGTTGTTTGTTATCTCTCTCGTGTCATGATTTCTACCATGCACTCTTTCACATGTACAAGATCTCTATGGTGGCCACCTATAACAACCTTCAATGTGATCCAATGCTGACTATATGCTACATCCAACATGGACACACTTCACTTCTTTTTAACCAAGCGATCTATTGCACATCTCACTCACCTCCTCAAAAGAGGGGGCATTCAATGGGGTTACCGCACTAATATCTATGGAATGCAAGCACACTAACAGAATACAAAGGTCAAAACAGAATGGAACAAGGTATGATACACGGAAAGAAGGAAAAGATACAAATCAAGATCAAAATTTACACATGGACAAAACCCAACAAGGGTAGAATCATTGGATGTTACTATCCACAATGGACGATTTCATCTGGGCTGTTTTTTAGTAGCAAATTCAGAATTTTCAAGAACATACAGATTTTTACAGATTTTTTATAAAGGTTCAGGGACATAATAGCCCAGAGCAAAGTTTTACCACATTTACGTACAGAATGTGGGGGGTGTGAGTACTTCATTCCCTTTTGACTTTGGGCATCTTCAACACCGTTACAATGCATGGTATGGGGGCATGGGCCTTTTATATTCTTCTTTGCATATTTGATACATTAGGACAATGCATGATGGGGGCATGAGTATACTTCATTCCCTTTTTCGAATTTGCACATTTGGGACTTAGATCTGTTTGTAGCGGTGTGGTTCAAGGGTAGAAGATTTAAGGGGGTGACAAGAAAGCTCTATGACACTTTTCTTCCCACTCTTTTTAGGAGGTTTTTGGGATGGCTAGACATCCTGTGACACCTTTTCTCTTTTTAGAAGGTTTTTGGGGCGAGTAGAAAATCACATGACACCCTTCTTTGGTGTTGGGAAAGTGATGCCCAATTCCCTTTTAGCTCCTACTTCTCCATTAGTGAATTGGGGATTGATCACCCCCAACCCTCCAACGGCTCAATTCCAATCCATTTCTCCAAGCATTTCATCAAGGAGCTTCTCATTGCAAGAAGCAGTGTATTCTTTCCATACTTTGTTCACTTTTCAAATTTGCAAGTTTCAATTTCAAATTTCAAGTTTCAAATACATTTTCAAATCTAAGTTAAAGTTCAATTCTTTTTATGGACATTGACTACACTCTATGTTGTAGGTTTCACTATGGAGATCATGTCAACACTTAAGTGAATCAAGCACCTTGAGTGAAGACAAAGTGTGTCTACACTCAAGTATCTTTTCCTTTAAGCAAGCAAATTTAATTTCCTAACTTTAAAAGGGGGCAAATGTAAACACCTAAATTTGGTAATTTATCACTTGATAATGTCAAGTATTGGCTTAATCCCTAAATCATGACTTGTGCACACATTCCGAGCTCAATTGCCTATCCTTAACCTTATTGCATGACTTGCTCTCCTCATTACACTACTCAATTGCTCACATAATTGCTTGCATCAATCCACAACATCTATCACTCCCAAGTGTCGTGCCCAAAACTTTCCAACACCTCTCTCATTACCCATATTGACCACAAACAGAGATGAAACCGCCAAACGGTTTGATTCAAATATGTGATTTCATCCCAAGCCACCCAATGGTCATTTTCTCAATTTGATAACTTTTTAAGGATCAGTACTTTCCTCATGGGTTGGCCTTAATGCAAAATTATACCTACAAAACCCTATATAAAACAAGTCAAATGCACTCATTTACTCATCTAACACTTACAAGCACTCCTCAAGCAAATATCTCTCAAAAAGAACTCAAAGCTCTCCTAAATCTCCCTAAAGCAGCAACACACATTAGGAGCAGCCCCCACATAGGTCTCAGAAACACTCCAAACCAGGTCTAGAGTAAAATTTCCCAAGCCAAATGCCAAAGCCAAGTCAAGCACAAGTAAACAAACCACTACAAAACATTATCAAGTGAACAAGTTGCCAAAGATAGTTGCATCCATATAGATATCACATCTCTAGGTGGAGAACTACATGTGTTTGAGGCCTCTTCGGAGTAGTGCCAATGTAGGCGGTGTACGGATTGCACTTCAACCCAACCACTAACCTTTTTGCAAGGGTCTTACCCATGGTTAGGGTTTGAAGCGGTGTCGATTCATATAGAGGATTCACACATTTGCAAGACTTACGGTATCATAGGAAGGCACATTCTAGCAATTCGCACAAACACCAAAAAGTTACAAAACGCTAGTAACTCATCGTATACGGAACCATCAAACAAGTATCAAACTACCAAACGGTTTCGTACGTAACTAATAGTTTCGTTCCTACTCATTCTACACCTCCGAATCGAAATGAAGCATTTGCACATCATTTCAAGCCCTTTCCTTTCGCCACAACCAAATCAATTTCCAAAGCAAGTAGAATAGCTAGGTGCATCTCTCCTCTTGTGTCTTCTTCTATTTAGCACATGTTCTTATGGTTCTATCTTACAAACTGCTAATATAGGTATATTATAATCTACACATTAATATTAAATTAATTAATCTGAATATATCTCTTGTTTCTAACCCTAATTTGAAAGTGAATTAAGTAAAATGAATGGTAACCCTCTTTCCCACACTTAAATCATTTTTCGGTGTAATCGCCTATATAGTGTTGAAACCAGAATTTTGGAGATGTTGATCAAATAGAATGTACAAGGCTTGTGGAGTCTACTTCATTCGTCACAAGGACTCAATTAATTTGCAACCTAGATGATCACGTTCAAATAATTGAAAACCTTCAAGCAATGCCATGCAAACCTCCTTGTTGAAATTTTCATTAAAGAAACCAAACTAAATTTCTTGTTGGTGAAATAATTTGTCACAATGCAAATTAGTGGAGTCCATGGGGTGGCCATTAGGTCGGGGATCACACAAGAATACTCCATTAAACATGTGGCAAAGTGCGTATACAAAGTGTACAAGGAAGGAATTTGCTTGGGAAAGAGATAAAGGGGAGTAAGAGAAATAGGGAGAGGGGTTAATGTTGTGAGTAGACTTACAGATTTCACACACATTAACCGAGTAGGTCCACATTCAATTAGAAGAATTCAACCATGCAATCAACAATAAGACTAACAAAATAGAGACACAAAGTTCTATGAATTCATTAATCAAAGACACAAAGTTCTTTCTTGGTTATACAAGATTACAAGTGCTTGCAAAGTTGGAAAGTAGAGAGAGAGTAGAAAAACATAGGAAAGGAGATAAAAGAAATGTAGCTTTATTGCTTGCAATAGTAGTGATACAAAACCCAACTAACAACAATCAACAATTGTCAACCCTTTGGAATGGAGAAGCCATTCCAATTTATAACTTACAAAAATGTCTCTTCCTCTCCCCCATGTGACTTTTCATCTCACCACCATGTGACTTTTCAAATTCCCTAGGAATGAAACTAAGTCCTTTTCTTATTTTTGAAAAGGGACTTTTACAATACAAATTTAAGTCACTTAAGTGAATAAGACGAAAGAGTGAAAAAGTACATTCCCAATGAAGAAATAGAATGTTAGAGAGAGAGGGAGGGGGAGAGAAGAAAAGAGAGAAGTAAAATCCGGAGACGGGAAAGCTCCTTGTTGACGAAGAACCTACTTCCGATGGATCTTGAGTGAATGCTCCATGAATGAAGTTTCCTGCCTTTGACCTCCTGTGAGATGCAGACACACTCCAAGGAATTGAATGAGTGTTTAGAAACACTGCTACAAGACTTACATTGATATGGAAATATGATGATCCTTTTTTAACACAATGTTGGAGTTAGAACATGGAGATCATCACCTTGCTCTTCTTGGCTTCAAAATTCACCTTCGTGACATAGGTTTCCTTTTTGAATGGAATCAACCCCAAGATGCTCAAACACCTTCTTGCTCATTTGTTACTCATTGGAAAAGGTCTTCTCCAAACAGAAGAATTGCTCCTTATTCAACTGAAAGTGCATAGTGTGAAATCATGAATCTGTCAAGTCACTATGAAGCTCTGCACTTTGTTTCAAACACATTCAGTGCTCTTTCTTCACATGAGAGGCTCAACATCCTTATTTCTTAACCAATATCCCGACACTTACTATTTTTAGTAAGCCTTATTTTGAGAAGTCCATTTTAGTTACCAATTGCTTAATTTGGCACTTTTGAGTTTCCTTGATGTGCAAGGGGCAATGGCAACTCTAAGAATGAACTGTTTGCAGCACTTACTATTTATAGACAATGATGCTTAGGAAGGCTTACTATTTTTAGAAGTGGGTCTTCCGTGTCGGAATGGAACGAAAGTGGTCTCAAAATTTTGTTATTTCATGAGGATGTTTTGCTCCAATTTTGGAGGATTTCAATTGCGTAACTCCGTAGATCTGAAAAATGAGTTTTTATTTGAGAAACTTTGTCTGGCCATTAAAAATAATGTAGACCACCATTGAATGCAAGGTTGGATTCGTTTGAAAGGCATTTTGAGGAGTTTTAAAATCTCATGGGGATCGAACAAGGGGTTTAAGAGATATGAGCAACTTTCCATTTTTAGCATATGAGGCCTTTGGCATATTTTCAGCAGCATAACAGCAAGGAGAGTGAGCTTTTGGAGGAAAAATGAAGCTTTAAAACATAAAAATGGCTAAGTGTTTGAATATGAAGCCTTTTGTTTTACTTGAGACCTTAACTCAAATTTGGCTCAAGCGGTGTTACCCGAGTTGAATGAGAGTTGATATGGAGTTGCACCCTAAAAAATAGGGGACAAGCGGGACAAGGGGACAAAGGGGACACAAGGGACACCAAAGTGCGACTTGCACCAGATTTGGACAAGTGTCACCTTGTGGTTTCATGTGAGTGAGATGCAAGGGGCTAGAAATTAGCACACGGGAGCTGAAATTGAGTTTTGCATGTGTTCGGGGGCTAGCTGAGAGAGGGGGTCGCACTTTTGTGTCCCCTTGCACCTTAAGGACAACCCAAGGGGACAACAAGGGTGAAAAAGTGCGACAAAGGGGTCTTCATCATGAGAAAGTGGTCTATTTTTGCATTGTTGTAATGTCCCTTTCTAGGGCTAAATCTAGAAATAAGGGTTTGATCTTAAACCCAAATCTGAAATTGCACCTTCAAACACACACACATACAAACTGAAATAGCTGAGAATGCTCTTCAAACAATCAACACACAATATAAATCAGTCTAGGGCAGCGAATTGCATATGAGGTTCACATCAACATTTAACCATGCAAATAGAGCTGAAATGCCACCAAAATAATTTATCCAACCACGGCAATATTTATCAATCTCAAATACATCAAAAATATGGAGAAATGAATGATAAATCACAGCTGTAATTAATTTTTATTACAGCAACCATACAGCCAAACCGAGGGCTGGAAAAAATAGATAAACTCCTCGTAAAATCACCAAAATGTAGATTCCAGCCTTATAAATTATGAGGAACAAGAATACCAAAATGTGCCCTAGAAGGCACCGAACTCAACCCTCAAGCAAGTTGCCTAGGGCTGGAAATGTAGATCAATTGTATAAAATCACTTTGAAGTACCAATGTGACCTCTGTGTGAGATCACCCTTACACACAAGAGGGTTTTCATCCCCTAGTGTGATCCTATTGAAGGGTTTCGTCCTCAATAGGTGACCAATGAAGGGTTTTCGTCCTTCAATGGCAAGAAGAAAAGCTACACTAGCTCCACTCCAAGTAGATGTCAAAATAGATGATAGATGATGATCCTCCTCTCCATTCGAACTTCCTTAAGTACCCCTCCTTTGGCACCAATGATGAATTAGAAGCTCCAACTTCATGGCCGACCTCCTAATGCACTTTTTAATCTTCACTTGAGAAGACCGACCTCATAATGAAGAAATAGAAATTCTCCTTGCTAAGTCTTCTTTCCCTAGTTGAACCATTCCAATGCCATGATTAGTAAATAAAATAATTAATTATGAAGGTACATCACTTACAACCATGGCAAGTTCCCCTCCTTTGCTCCTTCCTTGATGCCCACAAGAGGAGGAATGGGCATAAGGTCTTCCATAGTGACTAGCTTGGAAAAGGGGACATTAAAATTGTGCTCACCTAACCACTCAAGTCACAAGTTTTAAGTGACGAAAAACATAACATCCATAGAGAGGTCGCACTTTTGTGTCCCCCTTGTCCCCTTTGCACCTCGGGGACAATCCAAGGGGACACCAAGGGTGAAAAAGTGCAACCAAGCCATTTTGAAATGCTGATGTCACCCGCCAAGTGCAAATTAAGACATCGGGAGAGCTTATTCTGCTCCAAAAGCATGGAAGAGTGTTTTGGGGTCAAACCTTATATGATTTTGACTCCAAATCACCTATTGAGATCATCCCATCCATTATCAAGAGCCAATTCTGCATGCAATTTGAATTTTGGCACCATTCACCCTTTCAGCACGAAGGAGCAGCAGCAAAGTGACTTGAGCTATCACAGAAAATCTTGAAGACTTAGGCAAAAATTTATGTTTCCATCATGTGGAGAATTCCAAGACCTTTCCATTGAGTATTTGATGAGCTTCCAACTCCTCCCGGAACTCCCAGAATCTTTCGAACAAGTTGACTTTCTCCGTTAGAGCCTTCATTCCCTATGCCCGAAATAACCTGGTTTTGTTTAACTTGTTCTGACATCACTTATCTCCACAAATTTTCCCTAAACTGCCTCAGATAACTTCATTGCTCTCTTGGACAACTTCTAGATGGTTTAAGTCTTCCCTGCTAGCTTCCAAAGGATGTCCATATGCTATAATATGGCTAAAAATAGCCAATTTAGTGCTTTGAAGAACACTTTTCCGTCTCAAGGCTTAGTCTTATCATGAAATTAACCTAGATTCATTCCTTGCACGTGAAACCAATGTTTTAAAACCGGTCGAACCGAACCGGAACCAACCGGGGTTCGATCGGTTCACCTATTTTAATGCCAAATGGTCAAAAACCGGACCGTTTGACAGCTTTTAGTCCAAACGCCTGGCGATTCAGTATTGAACCGGCGGTTTGGGCTAAAACCGGTCAAACCGGTCCGGTTTAAATCATGAACCGATTATCCAGACCCATGTTGACCTTATACGACGACCCCTTTAAAAAAACACTTTTAATTACTTTTTATATTTTTATTCTCTCTAAACCCTAATTTGGTGTTATAAATACACCCCCTCTATTCACTTCACACCTCTCTCATTGAGCATTTGTGAGCATAAGATTGAAGAGTTTATTTTTTGTAGTGAGCTTGGAAGTTGGAGGCTTGGAGCTTGTTTGGCATTGCTTGTGGGCTCTTTGTGGTGATATTGGCATCCATTTGTGAGCACCTCACCTCTATTTGTGAGCACCTCTCTTATTTGCAAGGATTTGGAGGATTGGGGCAGCATTGAATAGTGTTCATTTGGAGTGAGTTTGGGGGTTGTTTGGCATCAAGTGTGGGCTCTTTGTGGTGGCATTCACATCTACATTTGGAGGGTGCAGCCCATATACAAGCTTGGAGCATTTCTTCACCTCATTTGTGTGCACATTGAAAGGTATGTTACATTTTAAACTTGCCCCTTATTTGTAAATTTTATTAAATAAGAAATATGAAATTTATTTTGTTTTTATTTGCATTTGCAATGGCCCCCAAAACAAAAGACCCTACATGGACCCATGCAGACGTAATTGATAATCAAGTTTTTTGTAAATATTGTAAGAAACACATCAAGGGGGATTCATAGGTTGAAACAACACTTGGCTGGTCAAAGAGGCCAAGTTACCCCATGTGATGCACCTGATATTGATGCCATTAGGTTGGAAATGAAAAACATGCTTGAAAAACATAGAGAAGAGAAGGCTAGGCAAAAGAGAGAAGCTGAAATAGGGAGGAGGGAACATGCCTTGAGTGTTGAAGGATCTTGCTCTAACCCTTCTGTGACTGTTAGAGACCCCTTTCGGTATATGCCTCCCCCATCCACTCATAGTCAAGAAAACCGGCCTAAAAAAAGAAAGACCATTCAAAGTTTTTTTCCATCTTCCACACCTATTAATGCCTCCATGCCAACAGAAAATCAGCCCACCTTGGATAACCATTGGAAGAAGCAATACAAAGAAGCAGCTTTTGAGTACATTGTTAGATGGTGGTATGATGCAGATATCCCTTTCAATGTTGCCCGCTCACCTTATTACCAGCCTATGTTTGATTCCATTGTTGCTGCTAGTAAGGGCTTCAAAAGCCCTCGTATGCATGACTTGAGAGGATCACTTTATCCATAGATGAATATTTGAAGAGTTGCAAAACATCATGGGCCAAAATTGGATGCACTATTATGTCAGATGGGTGGAGTGATGGCAAGAACCGCACCATAATAAATTTTCTTGCCTCTTGTCCACAAGGTACTATGTTTTTGAAATCAGTAGATGCATCTAATAGGGTGAAAGATGCAAATTTATTGTTTGAGCTTTTGGATGAGATTGTTGTAGAGGTGGGGGTGGAAAATGTTGTACAAATCATAACAAATAATGCCTCTAACTATGTTCTTGTTGGTAAGATGTTAGAGGCTAAACACAAAACAATATTTTGGACTCCATGTGTTGCACATTGCATAGACCTCATGCTTGAGGATATAGGAAAAAAAGATTGGATCAAGAACATTGTAGAGCATGGCAAAAGCATCACCAAATACATCTACAATCACTCATGGGTATTGAACCTAATGAGGAAGAACACTGAGGGCAGAGAACTTGTTAGGCCAGCCATCACGAGATTTGCAACAAACTTCCTCACGTTGCAATCTCTTCTTTCCCAATCAGAACTTGAAAAAGATGTTTTCAAGTGATGAATGGAATGCATCAAAGTGGAGCCGGAAAGCGGGATGGGAAAGACACAAAGAAGAAACTTTTGATAATTTATTTTGGAAAAAAATAGCAGAGATTGTGAAAGTTGTTGAGCCTCTTGTTAAGGTGTTGCGGTTGGTGGATGGGGAAAAATTAGCCATGGGCTATATTTATGAGGCTATGGATCGAGCAAAGGAGCGAGATAAGGGCAGCATACGAGAGGGGGTAACTAAGTATGAGCCTATATGGGAGATTATAGACAATAGATGGAACAATCAACTCCATCGGCCTATACATGCAATTTGGGTATTTCTTGAACCGAAATATCATTACGAGCTCACTTGAGAAGATCAAACATGAGAAGTATAAGATGGTTTCAGACGAGTGCCTAGAGCGCATGGTCCTTGATGAGATGCAACAGCTTGAGGTTCACCAACAGATCAGCTTCTTAGCAGAGGCACAGGTACCTTTTGGGAAAAACCTTACAAAAATTGCAAGGGATGTGGACCAACCAGGTAAGCAATTCTAAGTTTTTTGAAGTTCATTTGATTAAAAATTTTAATGAATAATCATGAATTTTTAGCATAAGACAATCTAATTTGTTGAATTACACTTTAGCCTTTAAGTTATAAGTTTTACTTTTAATTTTTAACTTTGTGTTTTTAACTTTTTATCATCATTGTTTACTAATTAAACATTTACACTTTTTATCGCAGCACATTGGTGGGATTCATTTGGTAGTCAGTGTCCTCAATTGCAAAAGTTTGCAATTAGGATCCTGAGCCAAACTTGCAGTGCTTCTAGGTGTGAGCGCAACTGGTCCATCTTTGAGCGGATTCACACGAAGAAGAGAAACCGTTTGGAACAACAATGGTTGAATGATCTTGTCTTTGTGTAATACAACCTTCGGTTAAGGCGCAACCAATTGCTAAACCGAAGACCTAATATTGATCCCATTGTCTTGGATGACATAGATTCGACCTCATAATGGTAGAGGAGAGTCACCACAGAGTTTGATCCCGATGACTTGGGGTGGATGGGTTTGAATCAGGATGTTGAGCCATTAGCAGCACCGTTGCCACCATCACAAGACATAGCAGGCACTAGTCGCACTAGTGCTACTCCCGTGCCAATACAATTGTTGCAGATGTACCTAAGGATTTGGATGAGTCCGAGTCAGAGCCAGAGGTCGGTGATGATATAGATGAGGATGACCTTGAGGATCCCATTTCCATGGCGGTGCGAGTTTGATGATTGATCATTGATGTCATCTAGTTTATTGATATTCTAGAGTTTTGTAACTTGTAGTATTTGTGATGTATCAATGATCATAGCATGTTGTTTTTTTGGAGTCTCGAACTATGGAGGCCATTTAGAGCCTCATTGTTTATGTATTTTGTTTTGGAATCTCTCATATATGACATATGTATTGTGTATTAGACTTGGAATTTGTGCCATTTTGTTATAAACACCTTTCTTACATATACAAGAGCAAACTTTGCATATTTTGTGTGTAATTGTTGGATTCATGATTTTGAACATTTCAAATATATTATTTTCATTAAAAATATATAATTTTATGTATTTTTAGCAAACCGGTTCATAAAGTTTGAACAGTCCAGTTCGATTCGATTCGGTCCGACCCCGACCGGTTCCAAATCCGGTTCCAATTTTTAAAACCTTGGTTGAAACACACTTGAAAACCATGTTAGCACTTTCCTCTCAACTGGAATGAGGGTGACACAAACCTGGAGGGGTTGTGTGAGCTGATAGGATGGTCGGAGGAAGGATTCATAATGATCAGGAGATAGGTTTTCAAATGGTGGGCTTAGTTGTCATGGTTAAAATTTTCAATTTTGCATGCTAGACATTTTGCATGACAACACTTCTATAGAGAGAAGAAACCGAAATGTGACCACCTTTGTAGTAAGTAAAAAGTAAGCTGGCGATAGGAGAAATAACCATCTCCCCAATAGTAAAAACAAGCCCATCTCCTCATTTATTCCCTCATGTTGTGAAAAGCCCTTTGCGACGAGATGAGGCTTGTACTCGTCCAAAGTAGCGTCGACTTTTCTTAGGATTGTATCCAACAACAATTCCACCAACTCCCTAGTATGGTTCTAAAACAAGGCTTCAATTTTTGCTTGCATGGTATTCTTCCACTCGGGCATGCCTTATCGCTTCAGGATATCGTTGGTAAAAGGTCGATGCAAGAGCAACATGAAAAAACTTTGTTGGATTAACAACCTTCTCATTGATCCTTCTAGCCATTGCCTCTCTTTGAGTGGCTAGTCCTATCATCTCAATATGAGTGGTTTTTTCTACCATCTCCCCATGAATGGATTTTCTTACCATCTCGTTATGCACCTCCTTTGCATCTGGAATGTGGAATCACCCTCCACAATGCTTTGAGTGGCTCATCTCACCATCTAAGCATGTGCCTACCGCACATCCTATAATTGGGGCATTTCATCCGCCCACACATGTGGCATTTCAACAAGCTACACACACCCTTTATAATGGATAATCCCTTGACAAGCAAAGTGCATGAAAGTTGACTTGAGCAAGGACAACCTTATGAGGAATATCATCCTCTCAAAGACGTCCTATATGGTGGAGTCTCCCTCCATGTTGGAAATATTGTCATTGATGTCAAAGGAGTTATTGATGTTAAAGGAGAATGCACAACAATCAAAGAGAAATAGTACAGTGATCAGATTTATTAAAGGAGAATGCACAGCAATAGTACAATGATCAGATTTAATAAAGGAGAATGCACAGCAATCAAAGAGAAATAGTACAGTGATCAGATTTAATATAATAAACAGTGAATGTAATGAACAGTAATCATATTGTATACCAGTAATTAATTGATATTATATTATGTTATGGCTACAAGTGGTGCTCACATTATGGGCAGCGATTTAATGAAGGGCAGCATTTAATTAATGGGTCAGCCGACTTGATTATAGGAGTTAAATTAATTTAAGAAAGGACACATCTTTTGGGAACATTGCCCCTCTTGGTGAAGAGATGTGAAAGTATAAAAGATAGATGAAAAGATGGACAAAAGATGTATGAAAAATAGATCGATATATCATTAAAGTCTAAGAGAAGTGTGGAAAAAGAGCAAAAATGTATTGACGAATATAGTGAAGAGAAGCGAAGAAAAGCGGCATTGCCATCATCCGAGTTGAAGAAGCAACTACGAGAAGGTGGAAATTTATTTTGTCGAGGTTGGTGCCTCACAATTTGGGGATTGATGTCTCCGGTGGGTTGGTGCTAACAAATTGGCTGTGTTGATGTTTGGCATTGGGAATTGGTGACTCAAAGAGGTTGGTGCCTACGGACATTTGTAAAGCATTTAATTTTGGGATGGATTTGGATGGTAGATCCAAGCAGTCTTATTTTGTGGTTTTTCCTGAGAGAGGGTTTTCCACAAAAATTTGGTGTCGCTCTATATTATGTTATTTGAATGATTTTTATTGTGGATATAAGTTTTAATAAGTAAAAGTTTATCTTATATTGATTCACACCCCCTCTTAGTATAAGTGTGTGCTTAACAATTGGTATCAGAGCGGGTTCCTTTGGATATAGTCTAACTGCTAGAAGGTAGATCTCGGAAGCACACGTGGCTAGTCATTATGTTCAAGAAGGTTTCTCCACAAACAAGGCTCCATTGTTCGACGGAACAAACTATGCATTCTGGAGCATAAGGATGCAAACATATCTAATGGCTCTGGGTTTTGATATCTAGCAAGCAGTAGTAACTGGATATATAACGCCACAAACTCCACCAACGGATACAGGGAAAGAAGGCTAGTGAAAATAATGCAAAAGCCATGAATGCAATTTTGTGTGGCTTATCAAAATCATAATTTGTCAAAGTAATGCATTGCAATTCAGCAAAGGGCATTCGGTATAAACTTCAGACCATTTATGAGGGTGACAAAGAAAGTAAGAAAGCCAAAGCTCCAAACTCATAAGAGACAATTCGAGAGCTTGAAAATGAACGATGAAGAAAATGTTGCAGCATATCTTCTTCATGTGGATGAAATTGTTAACTCCATCAAAGGGCTTGGTGAAATACTTGAAGAATCTGTGATAATTCAAAATGTAGTGAGATCTCTACCATTAAGATTTGATGCAAAATTTTATGCTATTGAAGAGATGAAAGACCTAAACTGATTGAAAATGGACGAGTTGCGTGGAATTCTCACAGCCTATGAGATGAGGACAGAATCAGAGAAGCCATCTAAAAGGGAAGCAACCTTCAAAGCTTCAAAGAAAGGGAAAAATAAAGAGTCTACATCAAGCAATGAAGAAGATGAGGAGGCCATGTTCATCAGAAAGCTTAAAAAGGGATCCAGAAAATACAAAGGTAAGCTACCTTTCAAGTGTTTCAATTGTGGTAAAATAGGACATTTTGTTGCTAAATGTCCACATAAGGATGATAGTGATGATGAGGAAAATCATAATGAGGAAAGGAATAAGAAGGAAAGCAAACCTCAATATAAGAAAAGCTTCAAACAAAACGAATATAAGAAAAATTTTGGTAAGCACAAGAAAAGCTTCTATTCCAAAAAGGATAGTAGCTCAATTGAGGAAGGCGATGAGAGCATATCGAGTGACAATGACGAGAGAAGAAACTTTGTTCGTGACTATTGAAATAAAAATGATGCCTCTACAAGTAAAGACGCCTTGGAAGAGGAAGATGTCAAAGATGAAGGAGAGGTAGATCTTGAAGAAGAACTCATATGTGCTTTAGGTGAGATAAAAGTGCTTAAGAAAAATAATCTGAAACAAAGATTACAGATTCAAAAATATGTAGAAGAAAATTGTGCTTTGGAAACAAAAATGTCACAAAGTCTAGAGGAATCAGAAAAAATGATCATTAACCTAAAGATACAACTTGAAGAGGCAAAGAGAACAAAGGAAGAGGTGAGGATTCAATTGAAGACAAAGGAAGAAGATTATAAGAAGCTAGAATATGAAATTGTTACCTTGAGGAAGGAATTAGAGAAGAAAAATACTCAATTGAAAAGCAATTTAAAATTTGAAAAGAGCACTAAAGTTTTGGATGATATAATACAATGTCCCGTTTTCAACTTAAGAGCTTAATTATGGACTTTTTGTCATTCCCTTTCCGTGGCAATGAAGTTGAATGAGCTAGGGGAGGAATTGCATTCCCACTTCATTTTTCTTTTGCTAATTTTTAAATGTTTTCGTTAGTGTTTCCATATTTATACAAGTCGGCTGGGTTAGAGGAGTTTAAAAGCAAATTAAAAGACCCAATGAAGCTTTATGAGGTCGGTCCTTCTAATTTGGCTTTTGGCGCCAAAGGAAGGATATAAAAGGAGGCTTATGACTTCATTTTTTGGGGGAATCTTGGCACATTTTAACTATACTTGATCTTTAGGCTGTTTGCTCATGGTCATTCCACTTTTGGGTGAAAATCCAATTGTGTGGCTTTTCCAAGGAGGACGAAAACCCTCCATTTTTGGGTGAAGTGAAGACAACTTGAAGACCTTTTGCAGATTTGGACATTAGAAAATCAAAGAAGACATCTACAAGGGTTTGCTTGCATTTTTGAGCTCTTCCTAGTTGGAGCGACTAGGGTTTGATAGCATTTGGGTGCCTTCTAGGGCACGAAATTCAGATTTTCTTTCATATTCAGATTTGGCATAATTTATAAGGCTGGAATCCATAGTTTGGCTATTTTTGGAGTTCATCTAGGTGTTTTCAGCCCTTGCATGTGGCTGTCCTGCTGTTGTTCCAAATTTAATTACAGCAGTGTGTTATCTTTGGTTTTCTCCATTAATTTGTTGCAAATTGAATGGATAAATGTTGTCGTACATGAAATAATTATTTACAAGTGTTTTCAGCTATTGTGCATGGTTTTATGGTGCATTTAAGTCCCTTTACAAGTTCGTTGCTAGGGTTTATATTATTGTTGGATCTGCTGTCATAAAAATCAGATTATCTTCATTTTGGTGTTGGTGTATTTTCAGATCTGATTGTTGGGGTTTGTGGCCAAACCATTATTTTTGGTTTTTGGCCTAGAAAGGGACATTACAGTGGTATCAGAGCTTTAGTCTTCCCAGCCTAGGGTTTTCATGGAAGAGGGCAACAAGGGTTTTCATGTAAGAGGGCAACGAGGGTTTTCTATACTATCAAAGAAGAAGGGAAGTAGACCAGCCAAGAGAAGAGGATAATATGGCCAACCAAGATCCTCGGGAAGCTAAGTTCAATAAGCTTATTGCGGGGCAAGAAAGATTGGCCAACACAATGGCCCGGCTGATCCATACCATTCATGGTTCCAATGGTGGAAGAGTCTCTTCAAAGGAAGTCATTAATTCTCAGCCATCCAAAGTGAGCAACATTGGTACATGGTATGAAGAGTATAGAGCTCTTCCGAGAGAAGATCCAAGATGCCCTACCTTTTGCAGAGTTCGTGAAGTTGGAGACAAAAAGAGTTAGAATTGGCACGGGGTCAAAACCCCAAGTAAGAAGGAAGTGGTCAACCCTCCATTTGGACCCCGCACTCAAGAGTGTGGACGTTGTGCATAAAGAAGAGTTTGAAGGCAGAGGGTTCTCAAGTCCACATGACAAATTTTGAGCTTCAATCAGTCACACACATGCCAGGGAAAAATCAGATCTACATTTTGAAAGAGATGGAACCACAAAGGAGGAAGAATTGGCCCTTACTCCCATCATTGTGCCGAAGAATCAACATGATGAGGTAATTATTGATCATTGTTTGGTTAATATTGATAATATTTCAACATGTGATGAATCCAGGGTTGAAAGGAAGGGTGATGAGCAAGAAGGGAAAGCGAAAGGGATGGGTGGAACGCATTTCTCAAAGAGACATGATAACAGTCAGCTTGCTGGTCTGTTTATGACAACAGCTCCTAAGAGTCAAGTTGAGGGTGTTCATGGCTTTGGTAAGAACCACAAAGAGGCTCCATGCATGTGCCAACAAAGTAGGGACGAAGTCAAGAAGGAAAAAGAAGATGGACAAGCGGAGGACAGCCTAAGGTATGATATTGGGAATCACATTTCAGTTTTTTGGTCTCCTCCTATGTCGCTGCAATATTCCTCTCTTATTTGTTATTGGAAATCTAAGGATATTTTCTCTAGTATGAGTATAACTACTTGGCATTGTAATTTGTGCTTTATACTTATATTAATATAAATGTGGTGGTTTTTTTTTTTTTAAATGTCATTGGCATATTTGTGCCATCATGGACAGCATGGTGGAAATGATGATAAAGTGAAGAACACCCAAAGTGGCAAAGAGTTCATAGATCCTTTGAGATACAAAGAAGGGGAAGTCTTCAATGGGTTCCATGTTACTATGGCTAGTGAGTGCTTCATTCCGTGCATCCGGTTAGAAAGAAATTCTATGAGAAATCATATGGAGTTTGTTGTGCATTCGAACTTCCTTGTGAAGGGTGAGATGCTACAAGAGATACAAAGAAGGGGAAGTCTTCAATGGGTTCCATGTTACTATGGCTAGTGAGTGTTTCATTCCATGCATCCGGTTAGAAAGAAATTCTATAAGAAATCATATGGAGTTTGTTGTGCATTTGAACTTCCTTGTGAAGGGTGAGATGTTACAAGAGGGCCTCATCACCCCTTGCACCAAGAGGTTCCCACCACTCAAGCTCACCTTGGAAAAGCACATGGTAAGTAATGATTTCTATGTTGTTGGTATTGAAGGTACGGATTTGATATTTGAGATTCAATGGTTGCATCCTTTGGGTGAATTTACCCAAAACTATCAAGCGAGGGAGTTGAGATTCGAACTTGGTGGCATGACAAGTGGAGATCCTCAAGTTGCTACAGCAAAGAGGATGGAAAGAATTAACGGAAGAAGGCAAGATCTATGGGCTGCTCATGGTAAGATAACCACCACATTTTCAGTTTTAAAACAGCAGTTGTATAGAGACTTTCAACTCTCAATTCATGCACATACTCTTAGAAGAAGTCTTCCAATGAAAGTGGATGTTGAATTCATAAATTTTACATTTGGAAGTGAGCAAGATAGATGTTATCTTGCTGCCCCAAGCATTATAACTCAGCCGGAAATTGGTGGTACAAAGGTAAGTAGTAAAAATCATGTTTTATGGGTTTCAAGGCACGCTGTCATAAAAATTCATACTGCTGTTATCAACATTTTCAGTTTACTCAACATTGCATTTGTAGCCATACAAGCAGCCTCAACCATACACATGAGTAATTTTCAGTTCTTTGATATTGTTAAAGCATTTTCAGTCCCCATATGGTTGATTTTTATGAAGAGTTTGAGGTATGACAGTTGTTATCTTATTCTTTTTGCTGTTGTCCACATCAAAACCAGTTGGTTAACCCCTTTTAAGACAGTCACCAAAGTGTTTTCGATCACAAGGGGGAAGAGTTTTCCACCTACCATCAAGGAGGGATTGTTTGTCGCTGTTTTAGAAGAGTTTCCGGCCACTATAATGCTGATTTGGAGCAAGAAATTGCATTGGTACAGCTACAACCATATTTGGGATAGCGTTCATCATGTGAAGAGTTACATAGATTGCTCACATCCTTGGAATCCGGATGAACCCTTGAAACTCAAAGAAGATGAAGGTAAAGATTTCAGTTTTGATTTTTTCTCTCTTTGCTTATGGAAGGGAAGGAATTTGATGAGTTTGTATGAAGCAAGAGAGAATTCGAGCATAGCATGTTTGAGGCATCCTAAGCTTGATAAGAATTCTGATTTTCTTTCCTATGTATTGCTAACCCATGGTTCCATGAAAGAACCAAAAGGAATATGGGAAAGGGGGAGCAATTATGATGAATTTGCAGCTGTTGATAATGTATCTAAAAGGAAAAATGATCTAGAAGTTGTTGGTTTGGATGGAAGTAGTGGGAATACCAAATTTTGGGACCTCAAGCATGCTGCCATAAGCTTTTATGTGACTGTCATATACATTTCCAGCCCCTTCTCCATGTTGCTATCAGCTGTAACCTGGTTGCCAGCCCCCATAACATTGATAGAATGGGGAGGTATGTCATGCTTACAACTGTTGTACTCTCCTTTCAACTCTTGTTCACAGCTTTTCCAGCTACTTGCCTACTTATAAGATACTGGGAAAGGAGCTTCTAATCACATGGTTGAAGAAATTGCAAACATTTCATGGCTGTTGTAGTCACTATACAACCCCCATACAGTCACCTTGGTGCTATTTCTCTCAAGGAATCAATTGCCTAATCATAGGAGAAAGGTGGGATGGCAAACACCTTGACCCAAGGGTCAATTTGAGAACAGTTGCACTGAGGAGGCATGTTGTTTGGTGCATTTTCAGTTTGTTCTTCTCAAGGTTTTGGAGCATAAAGAGACATTTTTATAGCCAGGAGTTGTATTCTCTACACACTAACATACTTGTACTATTTTGTGCAAGTAAAGGTGGAATTCTAGTCCCCCTCATTCTGATTTTGAAAGAGAAGAGCAAGATTACATTGATATTTGGGACAGCAGGAGAGAAATAGTGGGCCACCAATGCTTGGATGGTAATTGCACAAAGAAGAAGCAGCTAAGACTTATTTGGGATCCAGGCACTTGCAATTGCTTGAGGACAAACAATTTTGGGAAGGAGAAGCGTAACATCCTCTTTTTCAACTTACAAGCTTAATTATGGACTTCTTGTCATTCCCTTTCCGTGGCAATGAAGTTGAATGAGCTAGGGGAGGAATTGCATTCCCACTTCATTTTTCTTTTGATAATTTTTAAATGTTTTCTTTAGTGTTTTTTTATTTAAGCAGGTTGGTTGGGTTAGAGGAGTTTAAAAGCAAATTAAAAGACCCAATGAAGCTTTATGACGTCGGTCCTTCTAATTTGGCTTCCGATTCCAAAGGAGGGATGTAAAGGAGGCTTATGACTTCATTTTCAAGGGGAATCTTGGCACATGTTATTTACGCTTGATCTTTGGGTTGTTTGCTCATGGTCATTCCACTTTTGGCGAAAATTCAATTGTGTGCTTTTTCGAAGGAGGACGAAAACCCTTCTTGTGGCTGGTTGGAGGACGAAAACCCTCCATTTTGGGTGAAGTGAAGACAACTTGAAGACCTTTTGCAGATTTGGACATTAGAAGATCAAAGAAGCCATCTACAAGGGTTTGCTTGCATTTTTAGCTCTTTCTAGCTGGAGCGACTAGGGTTTGATAGCATTTGGGTGCCTTCTAGGGCACAAAATTTAGATTTTCTTTCATATTCAAATTCAGCATAATTTATAAGGCGAGGAATCCATAGTTTGGCTATTTTGGAGGAGTTTAAGGTTTTGAGCCCTTGCATGTGGTTGTCCTGCTATTCCAAATTTAATACAGCAATGTGTTATCTTTGGTTTTCTGCATTAATTTGTTGCAAATTGAATGAATAAATGTTGCAAGTACATGAAATAATTATTTACAAGTGTTTTCAGCTATTGTGCCTGGTTTTATGGTGCATTTAAGTCCCTTTATAAGTTCATTGCTAGGGTTTATATTATTGTTGGATCTGCTATCATAAAAACTAGATTATCTTCATTTTGGTGTTGGTGTATTTTCAGATCTAACTCTTGGGGTTTGTGGCCAAACCCTTATTTTTGGTTTTTGGCCTCAAAAGAAACATTACATATAATAAACCGCGAGTTCACCATTCATCAAAACTGGTCTTAGCTATGAGGAAAAACAAGAGGTTAGTAAGAAGAATCTGGATTCAAAAGCTAATGAGCTACCAAAGAAAGAAGATAAGTTTTCTCAAAAGATCAATCCTCCTAAAGAAGAAAACAAAGGTGAGAACCAGTGGCATGATGTTCCCATAAGAAATCATAGAAGATCATTCTTTCCAAAACAGTCTCATATGATCGAAACCAAAGTTCATTTTATGGTTATTGCTTTACTTGCAATGATTTTGGTCATAGAGCAATGGAGTGTAGGACACATGCAAGAAATAGGTATGCATGGGACAATGGCAAAAGTACTTATGAAGGTTTAAGTAAAAACTATAACTCATATACCCCGTTATCAAAGTACAAAGAGAATAACATTGTATGTTATAATTGTAATAACTATGGACATATAGCACGGTTCTGTAGAAGTGTTGTTGTAGAACCCCCTAGACAGAACAAGAAATTGAATGCTCCTGTTGTAAAGAAAAGAGAACTTACAAAATTTTGGAAACAAAAGCAAGAGTAAGTTAATCAAGACAAGGAAAAATCTTTTATTGTGTAAACAGCATTTCATGCACAAAACGAAGGGCAGCAATGGTATATTGACAGTGGATGCTCAAGGCACATGATTGGGGACAAGAGCAAATTTCTCACCTTGAAGAAAATAAGTGAAGGCATGGTAAAATTTGGAGATAATGTCACGACACGAATAGCTGGAAAAGGTACCCTTAGCCTTGATAATGGAAAAACAAAAACAGAAAAATGTATTGTATGTTGAAGGCTTGAAGCATAACCTTCTAAGTGTCAATCAAATGTGTGATCAAGGACACTCTTACTTTTTATGCTCAAGGTTGTGAAATCAGGAAAATAGACACGGGAAAATTAGTTGCAGATGCAAATAGAACAACAAACAACCTGTACATACTCAGTGAAGTTAAGGGAGAGAAATGTTACATGAGTCAAATTGATGAAAGTTGGCTATGGCATAGAAGGATGGGCCATATGAATTTAGATAATCTAGTGTAAATCAGCACTAGACAAATCGTAAGAGATATGTCGATGATTACAAAACCATCAAACATTCTTTGCAAGCAGTGTTGGCATAGGAAACAGACAAGGGCAAGTTTCAAATCAAAGGAGTACTCAACAACTAAGCCATTGGAACTAATCCATGCAAACCTTTGTGGGCCTACAAAAACACAAAGCATACAAGGTGAAAGTTATTTCATGTTGCTCATTGATGATTATTCTAACATGACATGGGTCACTTTTCTAAAAGAAAAATTTGAGGCATTCGAGAAGTTTAAATTTTTAAAGCCTTGGTGGAAAATGAAACAAATTTAAAGATCAAGTGCTTGAGATCAGATTGAGGAGGTGAGTTCCTCTCAAATGAATTCAATGACTTTTATGAGCAGCGTGGAATAAAAAGGCATCTCTCTCATTGTAAGGACTCCATAGCAAAATGGAGTTGTAGAAAGAAAGAATTGAAGCTGTTCAAGAAATGGCTAGAACAATGTTAAATGAATCTAAGCTATCGAGACAAGTTTAGGAGAAAAGTAGTTAACACTGCAGTCTACATTCGAACAAAGGACAAATCGAGTACACAATAGAAAAACCCCTTATGAGTTATGGAAGGGTAGACAAGCATCAATCAAATATTTCAAAGTGTTCACTGCAAATGTTCATTAAGAGAGATGAAGAAGACTTGGGAAAGTTTGACTCAAGAGTTGATGAAGGTATTTTTCTTGGATATTCCTCAAAAAGTAAAGCTTATAGATGTTATAATAAAAGGTTGCAAACAATCGTAGAAAGTGCCAGTGTAAAGATGGATGAAACAAGGCCTCAAAAAGTATGATCATTTAGAGGGACAAGACTTCAAAGAAGAAGAAGTGGAATAGAAAGATACTAAGGCACCATCAAGATTTGTCCTAGAAAAATCATGCAGAAAGTCTAATTCTTGGTGATAAGGATGTTGGAGTACAAACTAGAAGAAGAATAGTAAGTACATCTAAACAAGTAAACTTCTCTTTGTTATCCAAAATAGAGCCCAAAAATTTTGCAGAAGCTAGCAATGACAAGCATTGGATTGATGCTATGGAAGAAGAATTGAATCAAATTGAAAAGAATGAGACATGGGAACTCATTCCTAAACCAAAAGACAAGAATGTAATTGGTATCAAGTGGGTGTTCAGGAATAAGCTTAATGAAGATGGCCAAGTAACAAGTAATAAAGCAAGGTTGATTTGCAAGGGGTATGCTCAAGTGGAAGGTAATGATTTTGATGAAACCTTTGCCCCTGTTGCAAGATTAGAAGCCATTAGAATGTTTCTGGCATATGTTGTTTTTAAGAACTTCAAAATTTATCAAATGGATGTCGAATCGCTTTTCTAAACGGCAAGTTAGAGAAAGAATTATATGTTGAACAACCAGAAGGTTTCCTTCTATCAAAAACAAGGATTGTGTGTGCAGATTGAAGAAGGCGCTATATGGGCTAAAGCAAGCCCCCAGAGCACGGTATTTAAGGCATGATAAATATCTACAACAACGAGGCTTTAAAATGGGTTAATAGTAATCTCTATATCGGGGTGATGGTGAGAATCGATTGATTATTGTGGTATATGTGAATGATATCATTTTTGGAGGATATAGTAAACGAATGTCCCAAGAGTTTGCAAAAGACATGCAAAAGGAGTTTGAAATGTCCATGTTGGGTGAGTTGTCATACTTCCTTGGTTTGCAAATTTCTCAATCTAACAAAGGAATATTTATCTCCCAAACCAAGCATATAAAGTTCAAAATGGAAGACTACAGGATGCAAGCTAAGTAAATATGATGAATCTCCTTACGTGAATCAGACACTTCATAGATCCATGATTGGCAGCTCATTATACACCATGGCATCAAGGTCAGACATCATGCAAGTTGTAGGCTTGGTAGAGCGGTTTTAGATTGCACCAAAAGAAACCCATGTGCAAGCAGTTAAAAGGATATTTAGATATCTAAAGGGCACTTTGGATTTTGGTTTGTGGTATCCAAGAGGTGAAGATTTCACCCTAGCAGCATATATTGATGCAGATTGGGCTGGAAGTGTTGATGATGAAAGAGTACAAGTGGAGGAGCATTCTTTCTTGGCAAAAATCTTGTGTCATGGCTAAGCAAAAAGCAGCCTTCAATTTCTTTATCTACGGCTGAAGCAGAATACATAGCAGCAATGTCTTGTTGTACACAAGTCCTTTGGATGAAGCAAACGTTGAAAGATTTTAAGATAGAATATGAACATCCAATCTCCATACTTTATGATAACACTAGTGAAATAAACATTTGAAGAATCCAATTATGTACTCTAGAACAAAACACATTCCAATCAAGTATCACTTCTTGAGAGAACAAGTTGCAGATCGGCAAGTAAAGATGTAGTACATTGCCACAAAGGAACAGATAGCAAATATCTTCATGAAGCCCCCAAAAGAAACTTTTAAGTTTCTAAGGTAGAAATTGGGAGCGATCCACTCTTCATCTAGTCATTAAAACTGTCAAGAGAAGCATGAATTAAGGGGGAGCTAATCATTGCATTATCCAGCTCCATGTATATTTTGGTGATATGCATTGTGATTGTATTGAATATCCCTTAGCCATTGATGTCAAAGGAGGAGAGTTAAAGAAAGGGGGTGTAGTACAACAAGAGGAAGAAGTCCAGAAAGAGGGAGTATTTTGGTTGGAGATGATTATTTCTTTGTAGGGTTGCCATCAATGACAAAGGGGGAGATTGTTGTAAATATTGTCATTGATGTCAAAGGAGTCGTTGATGTTAAAGGAGAATGCACAGCAATTAAAGAGAAATAGTACAGTGATCAGATTTATTAAAGGAGAATGCACAACAATAGTACAATGATCGTATTTAATAAAGGAGAATGCACGGCAATTAAAGAGAAATAGTACAATGATCAGATTTAATATAATAAACAGTGAATGTAATGAACAGTAATCACATTGTATACCAGCAATTAATTGATATTATATTATGTTATGGCTACAAGTGGTGCTCACATTATGGACAGTGATTTAATGAAGGGCCAGCATTTAATTAACGGGCCATTGACTTGATTATAGGAGTTAAATTAATTTAAGAAAGGACGCATCTTTTGGGAACATTGCCCCTCTTGGTGAAGAGATGTGAAGGTATAAAAGATAGATGAAAGGATGGAGAAAAGATGTATGAGAAATAGATCGATATATCATTAAAGTCTAAGAGAAGTGTGGAAAAAGATAAGATAAGATAAGATAAGATAAATATATTAAATGTCCAACGAGTGACCACAAAAGTAGGTCAAGAGAAGAAGAAAAGCGGCATTGCCATCATCCGATTGAAGAAGCAACTACATAAAGTGGAAGTTTATTTTGTTGAGGTCGGTGCCTCACAATTTGAGGATTGGTGTCTCCAGTGGGTTGGTGTTCACAAATTGGCTGAGTTGGTGTTTGGCATTGGGGATTGGTGTCTCTAGTAGGTTAGTGCCTACGAACATTTGTAAAGAATTTAATTTTGGGTTGGATTTGGACGATAGATCCAAGCGGTCTTATTTTGTGGTTTTTCCCGAGAGAGAGTTTTCCACGTAAATATGGTGTTGTTCTATGTTATGTTATTTGAATGCTTTTTATTGTGGATATAAGTTCTAATAAGTAAAAGTTTATCTTATACTGATTCACCCCCCTCTCAATATAAGCATGTGCTTAACACTCCACATGTGCTTTTAAGTTGATTGTAATAGAGTCAACAAGCCACATACAAATATCCCCTATCCCCTCTACTACAAGTGACTCTCCATCTACTAATAAAATTAAATTAGAAACTGCATTAAATGTTACATACCAGTCCTTACAACACAAAAAATGTATCGATGCGTCGAAATCAATGAACCAACGACTAGTAGCACTATCAGTTGAGCATGATGCCATTACAGCATACTCTTCTTCAGAATCCCATTAATTTGCAACAACTGCCACATTTTCCTTATCCAGTGGCTTTTTGTTGTGTTGGGATAAACCCTACTGTCACTTATAGTAATCTTTTTTTATATGCCCAACCTTATGTCAATGGTGGCATTTTACCTAGTACTTGAAAGATTCATCAAGGTGGCATTTCCACTTCCCCTTTGACTGAGCAGTCAATGAACTCTTTGTCCAGAATTGGACTCAATTGCTTGTGTCTTGTTGCATTCTTTCTGCAGCAAAAATGAACCAGCCAAATCAAATGTTAGGGTCCGGCTTTCCACCATCAAATGTAGAACCCCTACAAATGTTTCATTGGAGGGTGATAAACTGTTCAAAACAAGTGCAACCAGATTGTCACCATCCATCTTCTTATTAATGGCACTGAACTGGTCTCAAAGATCTTTCATCTTAAGAAGATATTCTGACAAGGACTCATCATCATCCTTGCCGAAAAAAACAGATTCTTCAAGTATATGACCCAACTTTTCTCCGAAGTTTGATATTTGTTCTTCAGATTGGTCCAAAGCACATTTGCCTCGGTGTCATCCCACACCACGCATATCAAATCATCTCACACAAGTAACTTCAGCAATAGCAAGGCCTCCTTATGACGCTTATCATAATCCACAAAATTCGCAATAGATAGGCCTTCCTTCAGTGCCGAGAATGATTTTATCGCATACCCAACACTTTGCGATTGTCAAAATTTTGTAACTCCAGTCATTATATTTTGGCCAATCAACTTTTGCGCATCAAACATAACTAAATTTTGAATATTGGCCATACTGTACATAGCTTTTTGCACAAAATAATGCCTACAAACTGCAAAATAATCTTCACAGCAAAAATAGTCAAAATAATCGAAAAAACAGTCGATAAAATACTTAGCACCAAAAATGTGGCAGTTTGGATTACATTAGCACTTTGTCTATGCACAAATAAACTCCTGAAAATCTATTCGTAGTTTCATACCTTAGCACGATCTGGTCTGCCTCAAAACATTGCCATAGCAAGTTGAAAAATTGTGGTTTTGGCCTTTTGCAAGTTTTGATGTGTCCTAGAACGATTTTACATAGGTAACGAACCCTCGATATTGCTTTCTCCTACACTCACATGTTTTCCTTCTACACCACTCACGTGTCTCCAGATCTACTCCCTCACTTTAGAGCTTCATATTTGAAGGTGTTTTATATTGTATTCTATTTATCTATTGCAAATTAAAAAAATACACTTTAGACACTTGTATTTTCAAAGGTGTTTTATATTGCAATATACTTAGAAAGGGTTCCTTCTATTGTGGGGCAAATGATGAAAACTAGGACATGAGCTCCAAGGCAATTTCATAAAGGTAGATAGCTTCGGACTATCATGCATTGTAGCAAAGGGTTATGTTGCTTTGTAATTTCACTTCTTTTGAGTTTTTCACTACATTATGTTCTTGTTACATTACAATTATGTATCACCTTTTTGGAATTCAGTAGGCACCTTTTGATCTAGATGGTAGTTCTAGACAATTTTGGAAAAATATCCAAAAACTAATAGGTCGTGTTGTCCAGGCATAACTCCCTGACCATTGATCGAAATTTGAAGTCGCAATGCATTGGAAAGCTTAGGGTGTGTTGTACGAGGAGTCCAGTAAAATGACAAGTGCTTTGGACAAAACATACCCCTAAAAATGCTCCTAAGAGGCCCAAAATCATGATTTGCAAAAATGTAGAAAAAATCTAAATGTTCAGAAAACCAAAATGTTGCGTTTTCGTGACTTTCATTTCATGGCAGGTCATCTCCACTTCCTAAGGGAACACTTGTCACGTGTCTTTTCAAATACTCAAAAAATTGTTTCACTTTTTAGTTTTAGACTTGTCATTTTTAACAGACATGGGCATAAAGAAATTGTCATCTGAATGTAAAAATCAGAGTGTAGTAGCTTCACATCTCTTCACAATGACTGTTAGCTTCTTGTAAATTACTCTCATTTCCAATAAAGCTCTCATTTACATTGTGGTATCATCTGTAAGGATTTGGTTGAACTTCCTTAACTTTGGTTGATTAGTTTCATAACACATTAAGCTCCTGCAAATTAGTGTGTTGTCAAACTGATTGCCAACCAAATCCAGATGTACTTTGTGGACCATGTACTTTTTCCAGCTCCATCGGCCACTATTGGCTACTAGTGAATGTTAATATCTAAATTGAATCAAATCAAAATAATGAAACAACTATACTAATACAACTAATTATTAACTTTGCTGGAAGATTTTCCCATCTCACAAACCTTTTCTTGACGTAATCTTAAAGCTTTAGGATATAAGGAAAGAACCACTCTGCTTTCCTATTTACACCTGCAGGCCATTGCATAATGCAGGTGGTGTACTGTTCTACTAGACACCGTGAAATTTCAAAATTTTGACCAAAACTATCGGCAACTAATGACCAATAATCATATTCTAACATATGTACCTTATGACACCAGTTTGCTTGCTGCCTCCAGGTGTACGCCTGTTGCATGCATAAGATGCTCTCTTCCGGCTAATTTTACCACCAAATTGAGATAATCCAAAATCCTCTAAACCTTGGCAAATCACCGACGAACTGCAACCTGCATAAACAATTAGCAATCATTAAATTTGTTGAATTTATTAAATGAAATGAAATTTATTTGTTAGCAAAGACCCTATAGGATCTATGGGAGGGCATAGTTACATATACAATTTCAGCATATCGTATGCAAACTAACTGGTTTCAGCTTCAAGCTTCAGATTCATCTCACATTATATCCTAAGTTCTACATCATCCTTCTGTTTTCTTCATAAATCTTGGGTGTGGCTATGTACCACCTTTAGTACTTCTCTGATATTATGTTTTCTTTTCTTGATCATACAATTACAATGCTCATTTGTACTTCTCTGTATAAAATATTTTATACTTGTACTGTGTATGCAGTTTTCCTCCAGAAATTATGGATTGTGGAAGAAAATGCTTTATGGAGATGATATTGCCAGCATGAATGTGAATAAAAACAAAATCAAGATGAGGGACATGCTATCAATTTAAAAAGTAATTGGTGTCTTCACTATGAGATTCAATAAAAAATTTATACCTCGTTAGGAGGATATTTAATGTAAATCTGTGGTTACTAACTTACTGTCTTATGTTTGTAAGCAGATAGCTGAAGGCTTCACTCAAAGCCTGAACATATTTAGTAAAATGGTACTACCTGTGTTACCAGTCTCAATAGACTTAATTGCAAAAGATTCAAGAAGGCAAGCATGAAAGAAAGTTATTTGCAAGCATCTATCTCGGGATGGTGCAAGCTCTGGCTTGAATGCTATTCCTTCATCACCTGTTAATTGATGTAATTATTTCTAAAATTTGAAAAAAGCAAAAAGAGAAATTCTTTATCAAAAAAATTATTATGGACTGTGGAAGTTTAAAGTATACTATTTCAGGAAATCCAATGATTTGAGCTGGATTATCACTAACTTAAACTTAAGGTAGGAAACTGTCATTACTTTCAACACTGTAATCTGTGACAGAAGCAAGTAGTTAACTTACGATGTAATTAACATTAATAAGATTTCAATCCACTAAGAGAGAGGCAAACTGATGTAGTTTGAATAGCCGCTAGCATCGATGTAACTTTATTTTGCCGATATTCATGCGAATGGTTTGACTTTATAGTCAGTTTACACAAAGAATTTGCCATTGCTTCTAATAAAACTGTATTTTTCTACAGTAGCAATTACTTAACTTATAATGTACCTAACATTTATAATTGTTCAAAAGAATCAACTAAGCAAATTGCCACAGTTTCAAGTAACCAATGTAATTTTCTTTTTGTAATTTTATAGTAAATCACAACAATGTAACTTTATTTTATCAACATTCATGTGAATGATGATGCCTATATTGAATTAAAAAATTAGTGACATTAAAAAGATTTATAAGGCTTCCACAATCCATTATTAGGGTCACAGGAAAATACCCATGTACAAACTTTTTGATTCATCAATGGTTCGGATCATGCTACATGATCCATCATCAGATGATGGATCATCAGCAATTGGTCAGTACATTTCACTAGCTTACAGGTTCAATGGCTGACCTCAAAATGGGAGGAACATCGGCAATTCAAAAATACCATCAGCAAGAAAAGTCCGGGATCTACCACTGAATCATGTGCATCCTTGGATGTCCATTCAATAAACATTCTTTTGTGGAGCAGGCAGTGCATCGTGGCTTCACTCCAGCATTTCACGCGGCAATGGAACCAATGATCTTGTTATGCTTCATGTTGCACCGGATCTTGAACTAACTAGAGGTGAATACCAGAGTGATTTTGGTGACTTTCACATTAGCATATGAGGTGTTTTTCTCACTTCACAATTAGCATTGTATCTTGATCACGGACTTTATAGTTTTGCTTGTTTTCACATCCTTGAAAGAGGAACTATTTTGGCTTATACTTAAGTGTCTCTGAATAGCGGTTTTGTTGTTATCTATGGTGTAACCTTGAGCTCTCTTGTTGATAGTTTATTGGTTTTGACCTTTTGAATCACGTTAATGTAATGCCAAACAATCAGGATTTTTGATAGTTAAAAGTATGGCCTGCAATGTCTGTTCAATTTTTCTTCCTATTCAATTTTCTCTCCCAACCAATTTAATGGTGAAAGAGAATGAGTGCTACATCCGTGACAACTTCAGGGATAACACTTAATAAAGGGACACTCTTGATGAATTAAACGGCATGGAAGGCAATAACAACAAGAATGACAACTCTAATGATTAGAGATTTTAGCATCTCACAGTCCATGATATGCACAAACAGGTTAATGGAATAACTGTGTAACAGGAAAAGTTTGAAACGCCCTATAGATGAATTTAGTGTAAAGAACATTAAAACTCGTCATCTTCATCAATTTAAATTTAATTACCGTTTAATCAACAAAACATTTCCTCTAAATCAACCCTCCAGTTGGCATTATTTTCCATGTATAATTACTGGATACTAATTTGTCCAGTCCATCCAAATTTGAGAAAATAATCCTGTCAATCTGATTTAATAAGAAAAAATGCAATACAAATAATAAAAAATAAACAGCAGCCAAAAAAACATAAATCAACTGCCTGTATTGAGAAATAGAAGCAGACAAAAACTCTAAATTTGTGGGGAGTATCAAACCCTTACAGCAAAGCACATTAATCCGCCAAAATATTCTACTTAGAAAACATATATTCAAAATTTAGCGGAATGACAACGGCTCCGCCAGGTCAGTGACATAAATTTACCTGGTGAAAGCAGAGATGAGGTTTTGCTACAGCGGCTGAATCCAATAGTCATAGCCAAATCCACCATTGTTTTGTTTAGTTTTGCTTTCTGCGACTAAATTTGACCCTGCGTTTTATTTACTCGTACATTTAACGGTGTCCAAACAGCCGTTTGTATTTAACGGAGGGAAATCAATCATCGATGCCATATTCAACGGCGTTTAAGAGGCCGTCTCCTCATCACAAAAGGAGAATATACTTTAGACGCGTATATCGCAATTTGTTTTTATTTCCGGGTAGGACGTAGGCAGAGGTGAATATGATTGGGTTCTAAGATACTTGCAATTGCAAATGAGTTGCAAATTACGCCGGAGATAGTAGCAATATTTAGTTTATTTGAGTTGTATTTCGGGTTGATATTGCATGGATGTCTATATGCTGTTGCAAAGCTCTTATTTTGTTATTGTCCATATTTTTGTAAGACACAATTATGATAGTCACCAAACTAAATCATGTTTCATCATTTGGTCAAACACCGAACATTTATCTATTAAATCTTTCGAATCTCAAAAACTTTGAACAAGATATATGACCAATATTATTTTCCAAAAAGTAAACTATAGAATTTACTTTATGAAGAATAAAATCAAAATCAGAAAACTTTTGAATCTCAAAAACTTTGAACAAGATATATGACCAATATTATTTTCCAAATAGTAAACTATAGAATTTACTTTATGAAGAATAAAATCAAAATCAAATATCTAGGATAGTAAATATCTAGGACTGTAGAAAAATATCTAAAATCCGGCAACCTTTAAAATATCTAAAATCTGCAAGACAGTAAATATTGGAGCCGCCAGAATTTGACACTTTCCAGCAAGGGCATCTTCAAAGTAGACGCCTACCGCGAATTATATCTACAAATACATGTCGAATTCTATCGTTGGGAAAAGCATCTTTAAAAGACTTAGAGAGCCACCGAACCAAAATCACTACTTTAGTGTTGTGGTCTTATGGTAAAATGAGAGGGAACTAGTTAGATAGATATCTATTAAGAAGGTTAAATGCTTCCGAAAAGAAAAACAAATACAAAGGTATATAGAAAGTTAGTGAGAAACAAAAAGGAAGAGTACATGAGAGGTAGGAGAGAGGAGCTGATTTTCATGGGGAAGCATAATCCGAGAGGTTTCTGGAGAGAGCTTCAGCAGAGTAGAACTATAGTGGAGAACAACATCACAGACACTCAGTGGCTTGAATATGCAAAGATGCTCTACGAAAGAAGCAATGACTTGCCGCTTCTTCCTTATGTTATTGAAAACAGGGACAAACTCTTCTCCACGAAAGACATCAAGGAAGGGATCACAAGATTAGCAGGGGGAAAGACTCAAGACATAGATGGGCTGCAAGCAGAATTCTTAAATTGGGGTGCAGAAGATCTTGCTCCGCACATTAAAAATATCTTTAATAGAGTTATTCAGTTCGGTTTTCCAAGCAACTGGACAACTAGCATTGTCATCCCTCTACACAAAAGCGGTGATGTCAACAACCCAGCAAATTACCGCACCATTATGATTAATCCACTTTTTGGAAAACTATTTGGCAAAGATGGTGGAGCGTAGAATTAGCCTTTGGGCTGAAAAGGAAGGTAAGAGAGCAAAAGGACAGGCAGGTTTTAGACCAAAGCACTCTACTATTGATCATTGTGTCATTCTTAGGCACTTGATTGAAAAGGTTTGGGACAGGAAGGGTGAAGAGGTGTATTGTTGCTTCGTGGATTTCAAAAAGGCCTTTGACACGGTTCCGAGAAGCAAATTGTGGAACAAAATGGAAGAGTTGGGCATTCCGAGATAAGTATAGGGCAGCGGTGCACAGACTATATGAGCAGGTACGGGCTAAAATCAGGACTAAAGATGGTCTATCAGAGTGCTTTGGGAGCGACATTGGGGTCAAACAAGGTTGTCCGTTGTCACCCACCTTGTTTGGGTTATATATAGACAAGCTAGAGGAATGGATTGACAAAAAGGGCGGAGGTGGGATTCATCTAGCTTCCTATGTAGTGAAATTGTTGCTCTATGCAGATGATCTTATCCTAATGGCTAAAATAGAGCAGGGTTTACAGGAGCATTTGAGAGCTTTAGAGCTATTTTGCCAAGAGGTGGGAATGCAAGTGAACATTGGTAAAACCAAAATCATGATATTTACCTTAAAAAGAAAAGGAGACAAGTAAGCTTTGAGTTCGATGGGGACTCCTTGCAAGTTGTCAAGGAGTACAAATATTTGGGACTGGACTTTCACAATTGTCTCAGCTGGGAAACTTGTAGAGCTAAGAGAATCCAGGGGGTGGAAAGCTCTATATATGCTCCAAAACAGATGTAGAACATCGGAATTATGGGACTGGAAGACCCGTTTGAACCTTTTTGAGTTATTGGTAATCCCGGTAATGTTATATGGTTGTGAGATTTGGGCAGTAGTACATCCGTGAAGAAATGGAAGCAAATAGAAAGAATTCATAAGCATCTTTTTTGGAGCATATATAGAGCATAGAAAGGTTCAAACTTGTAGAGCTAAGAGAATCCAGGGGGGTGGAAAGCTCTATATATGCTCCAAAACAGATGCAGAACATCGGAATTATGGGACTGGAAGACCCGTTTGAACCTTTTTGAGTTACTGGTAATCCCGGTAATGCTATACGGTTGTGAGATTTGGGGCAGCAGTACATCCGTGAAGAAATGGAAGCAAATAGAAAGAATTCAGAAGCATCTAATTACAAGTAGTTTCAAAATAAAAACCATGGTCCCATACGAAATCATTCTAGTGGAAGTCTGGAGCCTTTCGGTGGAAGCGACGGCGATGACCCAACTATTAGGATATTTCAAAAAAGTGGAAATCATGGAGGATTCCCGGTGGCCTAAAATAGCAATTGAGGAAAAGTTAAACAGGAGGAAGAAAACCTGGATGAAGCAAAACGACGAGTGGATGAGCAAATGGGGCATTAGCATATAGGAGTGCCCTAGCACTAATGAAGAAATAAAGAAGTATGTAAGAGAGAAGTTCAGAAATACCATGTGGAATAAGCAACTTGGTCGAAAAAGAGAATACTATGTCAAGAATTTTAATCCCACTTGTGATCATGGGAAAAAGCACTACATTGGAGCGACGATAAAGTGGAAGGCTAAAATGTTAATTGTACAGCTAAAAACTAGTTCACATCACCTTAGGTGTGAAACCGAGAGATGGAAAATGCCCAAGGAGGAGTGGTCTGAAAGGGTTTGTTAGTTTTGCAAGTCTGGGCGCAGTGGAATCAGAATGGCACTTCATCATGGAATGTGTCGCTTACGGGGACATAAGGAGAAATTACATGGATATTTTAACAGGGGCTGATCTTACAACTTTGTTTGAAGAGGAAAGGGTGGCAAAGACTGAAGATTTCCTGATAAAAATTCATAGCAGACGAAGCAAAATTAACAAAGAGTTGGAAGAAAGGTTGAAGTAGTGGATTTCTTGGGCATCTTTTGGTGTTTGGATGTCTTGCTCGTGTTTACCTTTGGGTCCCATAGATTGCTCGATCTCGTGGACGTCATTAAAAACTTTCATTCATTCATTAACGCTTAAGAGTGAAGGGGAAATACGGGGTGTCATTCAAGAGGTTACTTATTATTCCATTCGACCTAAGGTTTGAGGATAGAAATTCATGGACAATGATGTATCATTTATTATTATTAGTAACCATAAATATTATTATTAGTAGGCATAATAAAGTTTGTTATATATTTATATTGAGTTTTATTTTTGGGAAAGTAATTAGAATCATATTATTCTTGAATTTCAAGGACTTTTCTAATTTATTATAAAGGTTAATTTATATGCATCTACATTTCATTGTAAAATTAGAAATTGACTTCTCCGATCTATTATGAAGTTTGATGTAGTAGCCAAGAGTGGCATGAGTAGCTCCGGACTATATTTTCCCATTCAATATCATTTAACAAAATTGAGAAAAAAACTATGTGGCATAACTATGTTTTTATTTTAAGTTTACAACATGCCAACTATAGAAATTAAGTCGTACTCTTAGATATTGTTAGTGATTTGTTATTTAATCTTTTGTTTTCATTTCTTGTTTGCATTAGATAAGAGCAAATGTTTTGGTATTATTTTTCCAAATATATAAGAAAATCAAAAATAGTCTTCGTAGGAGTAATTTGAACAAGAAGATAAAATAAATCTTCAAAGAAACGAGAGTGTCAATCCGTTTGGTAGTTTCACATATTTTAATATGAACAATAGAATCCTTTTTTATCAAAAAAATTATAAGGGATCCTTCAACATTGATTGGATTAAATTGCGCAAAGGCATGTTGCGCATGGTGAAAGTGCCCTGGTCATGCATACAAGAATTTTTGGGAGATCAAAAGATCAAACTTCAACCAGAACTATTGAAACCTCTAGTAATCATGCATCCCAAGGTGAAAGCATCTTAAAAGAGCTAGGTTTTAAACTTAATATCGTCTTGTATATATAAATGTCAATGCATATGTGGAAACAAAAATTAAACTAACATCATTGCATCAAATTTACTTTTTCACATATGTGACCACACTCAACAATTTGAAGATAAGAGTATAAATCTTACTCATAACTATTCAAGTATTTGAAAATTTGAATTTTTTTCATATATAAAACAATAAATAAAACTTTTATTAATCTATTATAGAGTCTTTTTAAAATTGAGAGAGTGCATCAATGTTCGTATTGCTAGAGCACTCATACCCTTTAATATGACCTTGTTCGTGAAAGTTGGAAAAAAATTAAGATGTGTTAATGTTTTTTCTTGTGTAGGGATCTCTCTAAAACATCTACATATTGATTTTTAAAAATCGATGTTGATAACTTTCTTACAAAAAGAAAAGAAAGTCATAGATAACATTTATTATGCAAACAAATATTTATGGTGGTTGTGTGGGTCTCATTGCCTTGTGATTATTACCAAAACATGCAAGAGAAAAATTAATATCTCACAAAAATCCACATTTTTATTAAGTAAAAATAAGTAAAAGTAAATTTTAAATTTCACAAATCAAATATAGATAAAATTACATTATAATAACAGAGACACCGTAATTCAACAAACTTGTAGATTTAGGAGCAAAACTCCCTCATGATTTTAATCTTGAACATTTGGGAAACATCATCTATCATGTGAAATAACCTCCCTCTATAAGCCAACCTCCCGAACACAATAAACATCTAGAATCGACCAATGAGAATCCTTGCCCTCGCATACTTTGTCTCAAGACCTCCAATGACAAAGGAAAATATGTGGCAAAGCAACAACTTTCTCCACATAGTCATAGCCAAATGTTACATGAACACATTCAATAATTGATCCTACAACTAGCTAACTTTGCTTCACAAGTTGATCTTAAAATGTCCAAACCCCCACCACACAATCAAAAATATCTAAGTGAGCCCCTAAGCTCAACATCCCAAGACCGGCAATCCATGAAGGATGTTCTTGAGGATTGAAACAAAAATAAGAAGCCATCATAAGTGTTATAAGTTCATAGTAAATATGAATTCCTTAGCCCCTGGTCATATGGTATGATCATATGAGGGCTTAAATCTTGTGATTCCTACTATTAGGTGCTTAACTTCAGCCCCCTTTCATTTTATTTGTGTGGTGAAGGCAAGAGCGTTTTGTTTTGTTTTAGTGGCAACTAAAATAAATAAAGCAGAGCATAATATTGAAAAGTTTGTATCTTTTGATCGGTAACTCGGTTTTGAGTGTTGTTTTTACAAAAGTGTTTGTTTTTCCGTGCCTTTCCATTGGATATATATTTTTAGAATTGCACTATAATTATAAAGTGCCATATTGTAATACGCACTCATTATAAAGTGTCAAATATGGAGGAGTGTTGTAATCAATTGTGGACGTAATTTTGGCTGAGCGACGTCCTAAACTTTTGGGAGTTGCATTCTTGTATCTATCATGGATTCTGAGAATGATTTTTTTCTAAAGTGTGTGGACTTCAAGAGGATATTGTAAAATTTGTGGAAGAAAATAGATCACTCAAGAAGCAAAATTCTCTTCTACATGATAAGGATACACTAATACACTCCCTACAACAAACACTTGTTAGCCTACAACATCGCCATCATATTGTGGACAACCATATCCATGCTCCTAGTCCACTTGTAGTTGTTGCTCTTGTACCCACTGACATTGATCTGCCAATCTTGTAGCTTGTTACTGCTCTTGATGCTCCTAAGCCTATGAAGCTTGTTACTGCATGCTCTTCCACATCTATGCCTATTACATTAACACATGTTGTGTATCATACTTACTGTTCATATGCATGGCTCTTTTGAGAATCATACCTTTGTATTCGGTTCTCGCATGCTCTGTTCTATGGGTTTCATTTGGCCGAGGTATTGGCTGACATTCACATGGTATTGTTTTCCCTATTCCACATGTTAAGTGGAATTCTCGCCATAACATTAGTTTTCAAGCATATACTTCATTGGGATCACACATTGAGAGCTCCTATTTTTGTTCACTAAACTCTTTTTAGGATCATGAGGAACATATGAGTTACGCACCTTCACTCGAGCTTGAGAAACACGAGATATCAACTTTCAAACATGATCAACTTGACACATATTCTGATGTTCCTTTGCATGTACCCATTGTGCATTTTTCACCAAGTCATATGTAGGCATCTTCTTCATCCATTCGTGTTGATTTGGGGTGAATATTTGATCACTCGTGGTGGCGACGTAGGCATTCATTGAGAGGACTCTACAAGCGTGGCTCCTCCACCATTCGGCATCTTGCTCCACTTTCTATACCTTCTACATTGTAATACTTCTTGTTTTGATAATTTTTCTTTAGCAGATGTAGTGTATCTCTCTTGTTTGTTGAGAGATTTTCTATCTGTATTTTCAACACTTTTGACATGTTGATAGTCTCTTTTGTGGGGAAGCTATTTTCGTAAAGCCCAGTGTTATTTTGTTAGTGTTCGAGTAGTTGATTTTGGGAAACTCATACAGATATGTGGCGCCACTCCACCCATCCAGCAGTATGGGAGGGTGTGGTGTTGATCTTGCTTCTTTGGGCTTTATGTCCTTTCCTTGTTACCTTGACTTTTCTTGGATCGTGACACTCTGGATTTTGTGTCCTTGCCTTGTTACTTTGGTTATTATTCTTGGATCGTGGCACACCTATTTGCAATAGTTGATCGAATTATGTTTGGTGTTTTTTCTTGCACTTTTGACATCACTCCATTGACAGTCTCCTTGTATGGAGCTATTTTGGTGAAACCTAGTGTTAGTTGTTTTTGAGTTTTTGATTGAGTAGTGGATTCAAACCACAGTGCACACCAAAATTCTTTAGCATTGTACAAGTTTTTTTAGCCGAGCTTCTTGGGATGCCTTGCAACGGGTTTTTCCTCTCTTTACTTTGTTGTTCTGCTAGTTTTGGGTACCTTGCGGTGTCTTTTTTTCCCAATTATTGTACATGAGTACCTCATCAAGCCTAGTTATCGGGACTCATACTGTGGACATGCCACTTCTATTTTGGCCCCTAGCTTCACTTGAGGGGGTGTTAGAGTAGGTATTTACCTTAGCTCATGTTCACTTAGGTACTTTATTTACCTTTATTGTATTTATCCTCACCCACTTATGTGTGTGGATATTTCTTTTATCTTATTTAGATATTAGGAGATATTATCTAGTTGTTAGGTATAGTTATTTCCTTGATCTATGGTATTGACTAGATCCTTGATGTCTAGTTCTCTCTTAAATCTATGGTCTTGACTAGTTCTTTGATGACTAGTTATTTCCTTGATTTATGGCTTGATCTACGACCTTGACTACTTCTTAGATTGTTATTCTTTTCCTATATAAGAAACGACCATTCTCATTGTATTTCATTGAGTTCCATAATAATATATGATATTGTTGCTCATTTGTTTGCAAAGGTTTATGTAAATTTATTCTGGTGAATTGCTTTCATCTTATTGATCATGGTGTTTGATTAGCATATGTGTTCTTGGCTTGATACGATCTGGTTATCGTTCCTTTTACCCACATTTGGAAGCACAGTTATATTTTATCAATTATAGATCTTGGGGCTCTATGTTAATATGCCAAGCTCTCTTCTATTCACTACTCAAGGTGCCTTTTGAGTTGGGTAAGAGGCTAGCCGATTTGTTGAAGCACCGAGTTCATGGGTCATGGGCCGAGTTGGAAGGGATGAGGCTCAAGTCTCCACCAAGGGCTTGAGGTCTAACTCGGTAGTAGTGATTTTCCATTGAAGTCAAGTTTCTCATAGTAAAGATAAGCATGATTGCCGACTTTGATGGTTTTATCCGCCTAAGGGAGGCACGAGAGAGAACCAAGGGAGACTTGCCCATGTGCATTAGTTCAACTCACCAATATGAGCTAATTTATTTTATTGTGGATGTAGGAGCTCGAGAGAACATAGTTGCAGAGAGGAGATTAGTACAAATATGGATCTACTCACAATGAAGGAATTTTTCAAAAACGACGACCAAACAAATTTATCATGCAATCGACCAAACAAATATATGATATGCCACATTTATCCCTATAACTTTGACTATCAATGTGTCCACCAAAAATGATTAAAGGTAACCCTAATTCGATTAGAGATTTACATTTTTAATTGAAAAACTTCAAAGTTTATATATAGAGTTATAAAAAATTAATGTCGGCTCACATAGATCGGTTAGTGAGTGAGCTTGGCTCAAAGATTTGTGAGATCTTTGGTCCATGTTTCACCCACCCATAAAACCTTTTTTTAAAGTGGGTTTTAGGTTTTAAGCTTTAAATAAAAGCTAGCCCAACATAATATGTATGAGCTAGATTGCCCACATGGCTAGTGCAATTTTGCTAAAAGATTTGAATATTGGAGGTATAAGGTCAAGCCCACCAACCCATCCTCCCTAATTTTTATTTGGTGGACCTACTATCAATGAACAACACCGTCATTATTAAGGATTTGCTAAAACAACTTTAGAACACCTCTAAAGCCTTTAGAGGAAAAAACCTTATCTGGGGTCAAAAAAATAATTTTTTTGCAAAATCAAAAGCGGATTGTAATAAGGAGGATTATTAAAAAGAGGTCATGAAATCCCAAAACAAAAAAATGCATATATTTCAATTTTTTGGGAAAGTGAACATTTTTTTCTATATTGTATTTTGGACTAACAAGTCATCGTGAAGAGAGCTTGTTTTTCATGACACTATCCTACATTTGCTAGAAATACTCCTAAATTTTTCTATGATTCCCAAAGTTCCTATGAAGAGATAAATATGTTGCATGGAAGACCAAAATCAAGACTCGGTTTGAAATTGAAGATATATGGAATGTGATTTATAAAACTCTTACTCACCCTAAAAATGATGTAAATAGTCAAAGGTAATTTCACCGAGCCAATTAGAAGGAAAATTTTATCATCCTATTTGGAGTCTCAAACCAAATGCAATGACACATTTAAGATGTAAAAATGGCCAAAGAAGCATGGCATAAATTGAGCACAATTTACAAGGTTAAAAACAAAAACACCATTTTGCACTGCGCATAGTTAAGCGTGTTTAACTACACAATCCCAAATTAAAAAGTGGTGAAAAAATGGAGGCCTTTCTTCAATGTGTTTGCAACATTGTGAGCTTACTACACACATTGAAAGTGGACGTAACAAATGACTCTTTTATACCTATTATCTTGAGAGCACTTCCCTCCTCTTATTTGGATCTTCGTGACCACATTGAATATCATAGGTCAAATATTACATTTTAAAAATCGGTAAATGTGTTGCGATAAGAGGATTCCATGCATGTAGTAGAAGAAGAATAACATGCCTTAGCTTTGCACTAGAAAGGGAGAGACCATTCAAGTGTTCCAAGCAATCCCCATAAAGCGCAGATCAATCAACAGAATCAACAAGGGAACAAATAATAGAAATAATGTTTGATTTGTGGTGAAAAGGGCCAAACACCGAAAGATTCTTGGTACAATGAATTCAAATAGGGTTCCTATAATGGTAAGAAGAAAACAAATCACAATTACATTAGGGACAAAAACAACAAACAAGGGCGATCTGACAATGGCAATTGGAAGAAGAAGCCCTTGCTGATAAGGCAATATTGATGAGCATAAAAATCATTCGATGATGTAAACTTCATGTATAATGTTCAATCACATGAAGAATCATCTTCACACAAAGTTATATGGTATGTTTATTCAGGTGCAACTCGACACATGATTGGACGCAAAGAATGGTTCTTCACTTTAAGTGACACACCCACCAAAAATCATGTTTCATTGGGTGATGATAGCTCCTATAGTGTCCAAGGTATTGCAATGTCTCTTTACCCCTTGGTACACATAATTGTAAAATAATTAATGTTTTATATGTCCTTAGTTTGACATAGAATCTACTATCATTCGATCAACTTTTAAATTACAAACTAAAGATTGATTTTGATTTGTAAAGGCAATGATAAAATGTGTTTGATTAGAGATAATTCAAGAAGCTCTAAAATTGTTACACGAGCTTCTAATGTGGGGCATATGTTTCAACTTTATTTATTTCAAAGAAACAATCATGATCGTGTGTAAAGAAAGGGCACATGCTCAAAGCATACATTTGAGTTAACTAAACATATCTTCATAAAGCATGACATTATAAAAATAAAGCAAATCTCTCTAAAAGCTAAAAGTCACGTCACTTTTTTGGGTGAATAAAACAGAAGACGTGAATTTAATATTTCAATACAAAAGCTAAAATATTCAAAAGGCATGTCACCTTTTCCAACTCAATGAAAACTCATTCGTGCAAGCTTAAAAGAAGTTCAACTCCTTAATAAAATTGGAAACTCAACAAAACAATCCAATCATGCTTGATTAACTTGGATCATACAAGTTAATCACACAAATCAATCATGCTTTGAGATTTGCATCATTATTGTGTTGTCACACCCCACATTTGTATTTGGTTATCACTAAAATTGATTGTGGATTATTAAATAACTAACACATAATAGTTTATCAAAGTGTATATATGTGGTTATTTATGCAAATGTATATATGTAATTGAAACATAGACATACATGCGTGTAGATGTACATGTGACAATATATTTGTGTTTATCAACTAACGTTTGTTGGGCTTGTTTGATGATCGCAATTTGATTACTTTGTTGTATCTGGTTTGGGTGGTGGACACACCGTTGTTTGTTGTAGTTAATGATTTCATTGTTCATTAATGAAACAAGACTATTTACATTAGTTTGCACTATTTTAAAGGTTTGAAATAAATGAATGTTGATTATCGGTCTTGGACCGCCATGCGAAATAATTGTTTATTTCTAGCACTTGTTGACTTGGTCACAGACCATTCTGCAAGGTAATAATAATGAGATGATTATTGTTTTAATGTTTTAATTCTCCTCCTTGGCAGTACAAACTTGGTCATAGACCATAAGGCATTGAAATCATAAGTATTGTTGTTGCTCGAATTATGGTCTTGGACCGTCAGCAAGGTAAGAATTGTTATGTTTAAGTGATGGGGTCATACACCACCTTGTATGTCATTAGAAAATAATGATTTTTATTAGTCACATACCAAGGAGCAATTAAATTGATAGGGTGTTGGTCTCGAGATCATAATGCAAATGCATTATCTATTGATATGGTAATTGGTCTTAGACCATAATGCAAGTTTATGTTGTTTGTTTGTTTTTTGGTTGGTTTTGGTCTTGAGGCAATTATAAGGATTCATTTTCATTTTGGTCATCAACCAAGGTTAACATATAAGTTGTGAGGATATTAATAACCATGACCACCATCGTGAAACTTGACATTAGTAAAATTTCAAAGTTATTGATTTATGTTTAATTGGTCACTGACCATATAACATAGAATAAGGAAGTTTAATATTGTTTGATAGGAGTCTTCAACCGCTCAAATCGCCATACAATGGTTTTAGAGGGAATATATGGCAAGTTTACCCAAGCTAATAGCTAGCACCACAAGTTCATTAATGTCATTTATTTTGGCATGGGCTTTATGGACAGTTGGGACTCTTTGGGAAGTGGAAGCTTCACCATGAAGCCAAAGCATGCAAGTTTAGTTTATCCTTATCTTTTATTTCACCATTTTTGAGCTCTTTCCCGAGTTGTACATGAAGTTATGAAGCATATATTATTGTTGGAATTTGTAGTGTGTTGGTTCAAGTAAAAATAACATTTTGGTTATTCCTATAACCATAGCATTTAAAGCATATAAGTTCGGGGTGCGTTTGGAAGTTCTATTTGGTTTTTATTGGATTACTTTGGGCATACAAAGTTGTAGATTGTAAAATATTTGGAGGAAAAGCTTAAAGAGTTTCAAGCATGAATTTTTAACTCTATATTTGTTGTTTTAATTTAAAATAAAGAAATATTGTAAGGTTTTCTTTGTTCGATAAAATATGGAATGTTTTCTTTTAAAGTTTTATTAAAAGCCATGAAGGAAGATGTATGGGCAAATGGGTGTTCGATTTTTTGTTGTAAATAATGGAAATCGACTGATGTTTGATGGGTATTTGATTTCGTTGTAGATTGTGTTGTCTTACAAAGTATTCATACCTAAATGTGATTTATTTTCTCGTAATCGAAAGATCCGATTCGATTCCTTTTAATGGTTTTGGGATTCATTATGATTCAAGCTCCTGGTTTGTTGTTTTGTTGATTCATAATAGATATAAGTATACTTATATTTGAAAATGAGACATTGTTCTCTATTATTGAAGAGTTTTTATTTACAGTTCTCTTCCTCCTAAATCAATTTGATTTTGGGAACTCTTGTTAAGTTTTGTCATTAAAATATTTGGTTTAATTGTTGGGTTCTTGTTCACTAAAGAACCGGTCTCTCTCTCATGACGTCGCAAAGGTCTATTTGAGTTATTGAATGGAATGAATGTTTAAATACCTTTAAGGGAATAACATTTAAAAGGTGTTTCAACTTTGTCGATCTTTCCGAGTTTATATAAATCCTACTTATTTACTAATAAGCTCATAAGGAGAAGGATCAATGTTGGTAATGTTGAGTAAAATTACATATCAACTTAACCGACATGATATATTTGATCCATTGTGAGGAGATAAGATGTTATGTTATTGTTTGATTATACTTGTTTTGGAACTCCTTGGTAATAATGAGAAAGTGTAGATAAGTTGAACCGTGATATGATAATAACGTAAGGACAATTATTAAATTGTTTGGCTATATTAAGCTATGAGACCATTTGTTTATCTACCATATAGTCATTAATTTGAAGGTTGAAGTGACATTTTGATTAGCTTGTTTAGGCAGGATTTAAAAGGTTACTGTGTTGGTATCATTCTCATTCGATGATATAGTAATTGTAATATTGGTTGATCATGAATTTAATAAGTTTTTATTCGGTTGTTCTAATACTTGTGGCTTTTCTAAATCTGTTATAAACTTTTGAAATTGTTTAATTACATCATAAGTCATTTTTAAACAAAGTATGAATGATATTATGTTCATCTTGTTTCATGGTTTGTTAGAAACCAATATAATTCAAGATAGTCTCATTATGAAATATTATTTTGTTTGTTCATTAAGATATAACTTATTTGATGAAACTATGAAGTTAGAAGTTATCACTTAGATAACCTTATCATATTCTTTTATTTCAAATTGAAGCAAACATGAATACAAGTGGATAATTCATGTCGGTTCGTAGAACTGACCATGCATAAAATTTTCTCTCTCCTACAACATGCAGGATGAAGTAATCATTATGAAGTGATTTATTGGATTCAATATGCATGATTCGTCATGCGATGATTGTTTATAATCCATTTCGGATTATTGTATTGTTTGCAATTGTATTTAATTGAAATGCGAAAGCACTATTTCCCAAGTTGAAAGAAGGCAAATTGGCCTATTGTATTATTCTGAATATTTGATGATATTATTTTTTAAACATGTATTATCATTATTATTTATTAAATAAATACCTTGTTGTCTTGACATCATATTGTGAAATATGGAAGTGTATAAGTTTGTTTTACATCTGAGTATGTATAAAAGAATGAAAGAAATTATGTTATGATGATATACATGTTTTTGTTGTTTCATCTTGAATGAACGAATATGATTTAAACAGTTTACAAAATGTACATGTATACAAAATGTTGTCTTTTAACCAACAATACATAAGCATAAGATTATGATTTTTTTTTTGAAATTATATATGTTGTATAGTATCATTGTGGAAAAACCATTACACCATTAATGAGCATTACATGTTATGGAAACAATATAACAAACACAATGATATAGTGCAATTGTACCTAATTAAATAAAGTGTATTATTATAATTAAATGATGACACATAAGCTTATGTCTTTGTTTACCATAGTTATGAATTAGATTAACCTTATGTATAACGAGGCTAAACAAACCATCGTAGATTGACATATTTACTTTACGTTAGTACGATACGAGGTACGCATAAAAAGATAACTCGATGAGTTGTTATATGCATCTATCAATAATCAAATAGCGTATTGTGTTATGGAATAGTTTATCATAAAGATGAAATCATAACTAAATGGTTTGAAGTGTAGATATCTTGAAAGAACATTCTCATCGTCAAGAATCATATATGTGTTAGCTTAGGAGGTCTATGGGAAAGATAATGGATATGTAGTGATGCAAGACATTATGTAATCATTACCTATCCCATAGGTATCCTAAGATGGAATCGACAGGATCCTCTCGACTATAATATCGAGTCATGATCCTAACTTCAGAACTAAAACTTAATTCTTTTAACAAAAAAATGAGATCATGATAAGCTGCGCAATGAGATGGTTGTGCGGTGGAGAGACAAGTTTCATTGTTTAGTGTGCAAACACAAAACTAAGCTTGCAAAACAATGCTTGAACCTTTGGCCAAAGTAGTGTAACTAGCTAATACACTATCTGTTCACCAATTTCCTATTTTATTGTGTGTCGGATGCCAAATGGAATTTAGTTAGATAGATTTCTAGGTTGACACTTATGAGATGCACATAGTTCTCTTGACTTATTTTAAAAGGCTTAACCAATAGTATACAAGTTATACTCACTCGGTTAGAGTGAAGTTAAGGGGATCGGGTAGATCTAATTGACCCTTACAACTGCACATGGTTATCATTTGTTATGAGATGGATTGTAAACATTCATATTTGTTGAATTTTAATTGGTGTGTGTTAAAAATCATTGAACGCATAATTTGTATTTAAGGGTTTATTTAAAAAAATCCTTAATTTGGATGAAGTATAACATGGGTGTTACATGTTGGATAAGATGACATTGTAGAAATGATAGTGACGATGATATGATTGATATTGTTCGTAGACGGGATTTCATTTAGAGTTCGTATTTTGAGTAACCTGTTTTTCTATTACACAATAGAATTAACATCATGATTATTGAAAAACCATGATGATCAACCCATTATGTGCGTAAACACACACACAACAAATAATGAAGTAAAAAAACCCAATATACTCAAAGAAATGTATACACTAAGGCTATAAATGAGCCAAGATGATAAATAAAATACTTGTACTTGATATATAATAATTATCAATGTAAAACAACTAGAAATAAAGATAATTAACTATGCCCCTAATGTGTTCCACAATGATGATTGATTGAATTAATTTTCCCCGAGAAAGGATACATGCAAGAGGTGAGATTAGAATGAAGAGTGGGGTCGAGTGACACTTTTGTTGGATCTAGATGGCAAATTGATTTTATTGAATTGCCCCCAAGTGAGGATATACGCAAGGCGTAAGATTGAATCGTACTAAAGAGTGGGTTCAAGTGACACTCTTATTGGATCCACATTGAAGATTGATTTGATTGATGGGGTCATTGCCTCCAGCAAGGATACATGTAAGGGAGAGAATGAGAGCTGAGATTGCCCCAAGCGAGGATGCATGCTAGGGTTTTGATTTGTTATAGGATAGTTGGAATAATCACTAGGATATGAGTTAAAATTTTGATTTTGAGATGATTTTTGATTTGTTTTTGGTATTGTTTGGAAGAGTACCTTAATGTTTGATAGTTGTGTGAATGTTTTGAAGTTTGTGGACAATGTTTGTTTGATTTTTTTTTATTTTTGACTAATTGTAGATGTTTTTATTTTAGGAAAAAAATTGTGTTGTTTTTTCAGATTTGTGATTTTAGGATTTTGGAATATATGATTTTTTGGGGATTTTTATAGTCGGTAAAGGGTGCACTCATGTTTCAACCCATGTAAACATTTAATTCCATTGGAAGAATGTAGATGATATAGTGATAGGATGTTTGACTCCACCCTTGACTCCATGCAACTAGTAAGATGTGAGGGCTCAACACCGAGAGCCAAGAAGGATGTAAGACAAATGAGATAGTGATGTGCAAATGAAGATGATGGATGCAAAGACACAAGGTTAAAAATGGTCCATTTGGGAAAATTTGACTCATCTCCAATTAAGGTTATCGACTAATTCCAAGATGATTTCACTTTATAGGTCATGACTAGACTTAGACCCATAGGTGGCCTACTATTAACAAGATCTAGTGTAAGGAATGGTTTTCTCTCTTAACATGAGCAACTAAAATGATTCTTTGGATTGTGTATGATTAAGCACTTTTTATTTTAGTTTTCGAAGGCTTTACGTTGATTATTTTTTGAAATTACCCCCTACATTTTGCCCCATATCACTAATAAGAAGTAAGGTTTCAAAACCGAAGACAAGACATATGTGAGTAAGGGTACCTCTCTCTTTTCCCAGCCTCTCACTGCTTTGTCGGTAAAAAGTGCGAGATCAACACCAAAGACTATGAAGGACAAAAGGTGTAATGATTTTGAATTTTTTTGTTGTATTTTTTATTGATTTTACCTTGTTTGTGTATCGTGATTATTTTAGAAAGAAAATTTCCCCAAACCTTTGCCCGCCTTGCGACTAGTAGGACACAAGGGTTCATCACCTTAGACTGATATGGGTGGAAAAAAGAACCAGGTAAAGAATTTTAGTGCTTTCCTATTAAGGAAAGAGCTTCTTTAAAATGAGGAATTACCATCGATAAGCTTCTATACGATATTGTATGTGAAAAAAATTAGAATGGAAGAATCCAAAATAGGAATGAGATACACAATACCCCACAGGAACAAGATTAACATGCATCTTATAGGTGAAGAGTGTGAAGATATGATAATGAAATGATAGAGATATATGTCAATGGATGAAACAATTAAAATTGTTTGTACAAGCGGCCTCCCCGTGTGGAGAGTACCCATGAATAATAAGTTTTGCTTCTTCACTTTTGATTTTCAAATAACGTTATGATGAGGGGTTTGATATGCCAAATATTTTTTCACTTTTTGAGTTTTTGATTTTTTGCGGATTAGGGTTTGCAATGGACTCATCATTGTGGAAGAGGTCCATGTTTTTGAATTTTATTGGTCATGATGTACAATATTTAGGTGCACGAAGTCAATGATTATGTGATTTGATTGGTCTTGACTTACGAGACTTGGGCGAACGAGGTCCAAGTCAACAGTGTGAATGGAAAGGTTTTCATTGAGTAGGTTTGTATTGGCTAGATTATTGTCTGCAGAGGACATGTTTGGATAAAGGTAATGTGTAATTTTCATTTTGGATTTCATACTCTCCAATACCTTTATCAATGATATCCAACATAGGTGGAGTAGAAGCTACAAATGATTGGGGTTTAAAAATAATATCAACGTCAATGCAGTTCTCATATGTGAATGGAATGATGCGAGGAGTGAAGGATTAATCTGTAGATGGGCCTTCAAGGCATCTTAATGATTTTGTAAAAAAAATATCCAATATTTCTCTGTTGTCTATAAACACTTTTTGATTTTATGATTAGTGATGAATGTTTCAATTCATAAGGAATTGTTGTTTGTGATGTTCGATTTCAAAATGTCTTGAAGACTAAGTGATATGATTGAATTATTTGATGAAAGATTCACAATTAAAGATTGAAATGGTTGTGTATTGATACCCCTAACAACAACACATCATGGATTGCACGTGTAAGGATGTCTTGAAATGTAGGTGTTATTTTGGTCATATCCATGAGAGGGATTTGCGTAGATGCCTTCTTTGACTATTTGATAATGTCATGAGAATAAGAGGAAGACTTTGAATTGTATGGCTGTTGTGATATAGCCACATAATCAAGATTGAATGTTTGAGGTATCATTAATGGTGTCCAAACCTATTTTTGTAGTGTTACTACAACAAGGCTAGGGGTGTTGGTTTTGATGGTAGTTGTGGTGTTAAGTGTAGGATCTAACAATGAAAGGATGGAATCAAGTTCAACATTGTTTGATGATTAACCCTTATCTTTAGATTTTCATTGGTATCATGAATTGGAAAATGGTTCGGAATACTTCTAGTTTCACATTTGAATTTTTTTGTATTTAATGTGTTTTTTATTTTAATGTCTCTATTCTCAAGTAAAGCTAGGATGTAATGGAAAAGATTTGAACAATGATCTGTAGAGTGACCATCGATACAATGGTAATCACAATATTTTGATTCTTTATACCATATAGGTTTTGGATGCCCTTTTGGGAAGTGTCTTTGCGATTGGATAGGTTACCATATTAACACTTGCTAATTAATGGAATATGCTAGAAATACTTTCTCCAAGAGGTGTGAATTGTCTTCGTTTGAGTCCATGTAGAGTAGTGACTTTGCTAGAGATTATGATTGGTTGATTGTTTGATTTTTCATTGACTTGGGAAGCCATATGAGAGATTTGTTTTGACATCCTATGAAGTTTTTCTAATAAAGCTTCATTCAATGTGTTGTGTGGGATCACCATTATACTAAAGGTAAAAACCAAAAGTAAAAATGTGGTTTGTGACTTGATAAGATTGATAGAGGTTTGATAAATTTAAGCTCAAAAGATGATGTTAGATTATTTGCTTCTTGTTGACTTGTAAACGTGTTTAGTGAAACTAGTGTTTGATTTGATCAAAGGTTAATACTTGTGTTTCAGATCAAATAGATTGATATTGATTTTGATTCGATTTGGGATTGATTTTAAAGTTTGTTAGGACTAATTTGATGAAATATTTGCTTAAATTTGGATAAAGTGAATACCCAAAATATAAGACTTGAATTGGGTGTGATTTGATATGCTTAAACTTGGATAAAGTGAATATCAAAGTATAAGACTCTGATTTAGTTCAATTCAATTTGGTTTACTTAATATGTGAATAAAGTGAATATCAATATATAAGATGTTGATTTGGTTTTTATTTCTTGAACATGTGAATAAAGTGAATATTCAATGTATAAGGTGTGATAAAATTGGATGTGCTTAAACTTGGATAAAGTGAATATCCAATGTAAAAGGCTTAAATCATGGTTTGATTTGATTTTGATAAAATCAGATGTGATTTGTCTTTATTTGAATTGCTTAAATTTGGAGGTATGTATATGAAATTTAAGACTTTGAATTGGATTGGATATGTTTATACTTGAATATGGGTATCCAAAATATAAGACTTTTATTTAGATCGGATTTGTTGATTTTGATAGGATGATTTGGATGGAACAAACTTTGATTGGATTTGGACAATTTTGATTGGATTTGAACATGTTGTATCCTATGAATAGGATTATGATTTAGATTTGGGTAGTTTTGATTGTGATTTGAATAGGTTGGATGTGAATATCCAAAGGATAAGAATTTTAGATTTTATTTTTGGATTGGGTTGAATTTGATTGATATAAGATGTGGAACACAAACTATTTTAAGCTAAAAATATGAACAATAACGGAATTGGTTGGCTGAGTTTGTTAGGCTTCCTAGGGATATGATTTTCACACATCAATCCTTGTCTGAATGAGTACACATACCGGAAAAAATCTAGTTCGAACTTTATCCCTTAATTAGTTAAGAATGGAATCGTTACCACAGACAATGTTTGGTTTTCCTCATGGGTGATACTACTCAATCAGGATGGGGCACTACCCATTTCGTTGGCTAGTCCTCTCAATGTTCCAACTACTTTGGGGGTTCTTTGGTACTCCTCACAATGAGTTTTAGGGATTATGCCCAAGTACTTTCCATAGTTAAGTGGATGGGTATTAACCCTTTTGAACCTACAATGATAATTTTTTGTTTATTAAAATTTTAGCAAATTTTATTTGTATTTGTGAAACTGCATGTAAGATATTAGTAGTTTATTACTTGATTTTGGCAAGATAAAGATCATTTTGAGCAAAGCGGTCCTATATAAGAAAAATTAGTAGTTTTCCTACAAACACAATGTTAGAAGAAAATAACGACAAAAGATCATGGTTGTTTCTAATTCTCAAGATCGCTCAAGAGCGCGAGAGAAGAGCATATGTGGTTTTTGATCAAAATAGATGTTATAAATGAAGGAAAGACATGGGAAATAAGGAAAATTGATTAGAAAAGTTATTAAGAAAAGAGTTAGATTAGAAACTGAAAATGAAGTGAAATGAAATACTTTAAATTTTCAGTTTTGACAATTTCCTTGTAAAAAAGTAACCAAGGATAAACTTCATATTAGACAAGTTAATTACACAAGTCAAGGATTTGGGATTCTCTTTCCTCATCTATAAATAATCACTCATTCCTCTCCAATTATCATCTTTGGAAGATTTGAAATTTGCATTGTTAGTTTGTTGGATTATTATTGAATCTCACACATTGTTATATTGTCGATGGATCATGAATCTACCATCAAATCATACACTCAATCACTTTTCCTGTAGCTAAAATATACTTCTATTTGGAACATCTGTGGAGCATCCACAAACAAATTTGATCAAGAGATTCAACAAGCTCGATGCTTCATTCTAAGCTCAAAAATCTTATCTATGGTTCGAGGAGATGTGAAGGAAGATTTGGTTTTTACTTTTATCATGCCGGTGGGACAAACCCACATTATTTTCATTTCTTCATCATTTTCTATAAAACTAAGCATGTTTTTATGTTCTTCTTGCTATTTTAGAATCACTGATAAAATTTCAAGGCTTTTCATAGAGTAAATTGCGAGCAGTTTCAAAAAAAAAAAAAAAGTCAAATTGGTCACGTTTTAAGTTTTTTTTTTGTGTAGCTACTGAGGGATCTATGCTACCACGATACAATTTTTGCTAGTGTAAAACATAATTTGTGTTAGTGTAACACATAATTTTTGCTAGTATCACCAGATCTATGTTACAATTTCCTTATTTACATTTTCGTTCACTTATTTTCACTATCATCAACATACATGCACTAACATTGATTTCCTTGCGCTACCATTCTAATACTTGTGCTACCATTCTAATAATTGTGCTACCATCACTATACTTGTGTTATCTTTCTCTTGGTTGCACTAGCATTATTTAAAGTGCGTTATTGTCATTAAAAATTATGCTAGCATCATAGTAGGTATGGTAGCGCTCTATGGTAATTTTCACTTCATTTTCTCAAATTTCTACAAAAATTTTTATTCCCATACTATTTTATGTGCATTTCTGACACTGATCTGCAACCTAATTCATTAAAACATAACTAAATTTTATTTATATATTTATTTTTTCTTTCCGATTTTTGTTCCTGCAACTTTATCTCAACTTTTTGACCCTTTTATGATGCTTTTCAATATGAAATTACCTCTAGTATAGTTTAGTTCCCATTCACATGCTATATATCATTCTAAGCTTTCTAACAATATAAAGAAGACCTCAAACAAAGTAATGAGTGAAAAGTTATGCCTTCTACATTACGATTTGTTTTGGGTTTGTTTTTACCTCACCTTGTTTGTTGTGTGTGTGTGTGTGTGTGTGTGTGTGTGTGTGTGTGTGTGTGTGTGTGTGTGTGTGTGTGTGTGTGTGTGTGTGTTTACGCACATAATGGGTTGATCATCATGGTTTTCAATAATCATGGTGCTAACTCTATTGTGTAATAGTAAATTAGGTTGCTCCAAAATAAAATCTCGAATGGAAGCTCATGCTATGAACAATATCAATCATATCATCATCATTATTATTTCTACAATGTCATCTTATTCAACACAATAATGATGCAAATCTCAAAGCTTCCAAATATGATAATTAGAGAGGAATGAGTGATTATTTATAGATGAGGGAAGAGAATCCCAAATCCTTGATTTGTGTGATTAAATTGTCTGATCGAAGTTAACTGAAGCATGATTGGATTGTTTAGTTGAGTTTCTAATTTGATTGAGGAGTTGAACTGTTGTTTGAGCTTGCATGAATGAGTTTTCATTGAGTTGGAAAAGGTGGCATGTCTTTTGAATATTTTTAGATTTTGCATTGAAATATTAAATTCATGTCTTTTGTTTTATTCACCCAAAAAAGTGATGCAACTTTTAGCTTTTGGAGAGATTTTCTTTAATTTTAGAATGTCATGCTTTATGAAGATATGTTTAGTTAACTCAAATGCATGATTTGATTTAATCTAAACTTGTCCTCTTGCATATATTTAATGATTTTATCTTTAATTGATTTGTTTTGCTCTAGTTAACTTGAGATGTTAATTAGTGAAGTGAAAGTGGATAAGAGGTGAGGTGGAAATGGATAATGTAGGATTTATTTAATTATTTTGATATTTAAATTAGTCAATAAAATTAGCTAATGGGATAGGGGTAAATAATAAGAGTGATATGATTAATTAATTAATCCTAATAATGAGATATGAATGTAATAGGGTTCATAGCACAAATATTTAGTAAGTTGAAATACATGTGTGAATGATAGGAATGATTAGGGGAGTTGCGGGACAATGCCGTAAAATGTCATTAAAGGTCGTAAAATAGCGAAATATATCAAAAGTGGTCGAAAATGGTTGTAATGTATTGTGAAGTAATTACATGATGATTTTAGAGGTTTAGAATGCGCAACGAAATATTTTACGGTGTCTACATATATGTCCCCTGGTTTGTCATAGAATCTACTATCAGTCAGTCAACTTTTGGATCACAATCTAAAAATTAATTTTGACTGTAAAGCGGTGATTAAATGTTTTTTCTTAGAGATAATTCTAGAAGATCTAAGATTGTTACATAAGCTTCTAATGTGGGGCATATGTTTTAACTTGATTTATTTCGGAGAAACAATCGGAGCTCTTGTTGTAAAGGACACATGCTCAACATAGTTGTGGCACAAAAGGCTTTTCCACGTCAGTTTTGGATATCTCAACACACTTTGTTGGTATGATATGGTGAGAGGATTGCCACCTCTCAAAAAGGACATGACAAGTGCCAACATTTTTACCATGAAATAACATAGAACATCTTTCTAGAAGGGTACATTTCGGGCTCCATGTAAGCTTGATTTGGTGCATCTTGATATTTGGGAACCTATTAGGACTTATCATACTATTTTTCAATATTTTATGTTGTATGTTGATGATTTTTCAAGAAAAATGTGGATATGTTTTCTTCGCACTAAAGATGAATAATTTGAGAATTTTAAGAAGTTCAAATTTGTTGAAACCAAGTATAGTTGTAAAATCAAAAACTTTTCTTAGATCAATGGGGAATACACTAGTAATAATTTCAAAGCATTCTTAGAAACTCATGGAATTCATCAAAGAAATGGCACATCCACATATGCCACAAAAATGGTGTTGTTAAATGGAGAAATCATCTTATCTTGGAGATGGTACGATGTATGATCAATGATTTTGGGTAACAAATACATATTGAGCGAAGCAACCAAAATGGTAGTATACCTGCTGAATATATTTCCCAATGATTCTCTTGATGGGGTGACACCATAGGAAGTATGGTCAGTTTGGAATCCATCTATTTCATATCTCAAAAAAATGGATATAAACGAGCATGCACATTCCCAAGAAGAAGAGAGTAAAAATTGATATGAAATTTGAAAAGTATATCTTATTAGGGTACAATGAAGAAGCTCTTGGCTATAGATTGATGGATTTGACAATTATAAGAGTATACACAATCATAAATGTTGAGTTTTGCGGGAAGAAATAAGTGGAGGCTCATTCCAATAGCTCACTTAATGATGAAATCAAATGTAGTGAAAACAAATGATGATCTTCCTCCGATGAAGATAGTGATGATGGGAATAATAATGTTGATTTGACATGACCACCACCCATGAGAACAACTTAGCGTATGCCTAAATGGTATACTAATGTAATACGAGATGTCAAATTGGATGGTCTCTAGACACATCCACACCTAGACCACAGACTCATAGTAAGGCTCGTGATGAGGTAAATTTTTCCTTAATGAGTATTGTTGTTGAATTTGTTGAGCCCTCTATAGTTTAGGAAGCCCTTCAATCAAACCATGGATGTTGAATATCAGTCTATGATGAAAAATAATACATGGCATCTTGTTGATCTTCCACCAGGGAAGAAGGCCATTAGATGCAGATGGATCTTCAAGACAAATTATAAAGAAGATGACACTATTGACAAGGAAAATGCGAGGTTGATAGTGAAGGGGTATGCTAAAAAGAATGCATTGTCTACAAGGAGACTTTTGCTCCCATAACTAAGATCGAAACTATTAGAATGATTTTTCTCTAGTTACACAATTGGGTTGGATAGTCAGCCAAATGGATGCAAAAGTGCCTTTCTCAATAGATATTTTCAGAACAGGTCTACATGACTAAACCAAAACATTTCGACATACTTGGAAAATAAGAAAAGGTATGTAAAGTCATGAAATCTCTATATGATATCAAATAGGATTCTCATGCTTGGTACTTCAAGATAGATGAACATCTCATTCATCATAGATTCTAAAGGAATCCTTATGATCCCAATCTCTATCTTAAAAAGTAAGGGGGAGATTGTGATTTCTTTATGGCGATGATGTAGCCATCAGCGATAGTTTAATGAAGATGATTAATTCCACCAAGAAAGCTCTCAATCCATTATTTGACATTACTAATATGAGGATATTGCACTATTGTATTGGCTTGGAAGTATGGTAAAGAGAATCACATCTTTACACCAATAATATACTCAAGAAGTTTCAAATGATGGATTGTAATCCAATTTCCACACCTATGGAGACAAGACTTCAATTGTCTTGTATAAATCCATCACCACAAGTGAATGCAACTCTCTATCGACAATTGATTGAGAGTCTCATTTACTTAACCCAAACTAGGCCAAACATCAACTATGATGTTAGCTATCTTTCATAATTCATACGGGACCAAGTACATGTCACTGGAAACTAACAAAGAGGATTTTGAGGTATATTAGAGGAACCATGGATTTTAGCCTCAAATAGAAGAAGAATGATCAATTCTTATTAACACGATATTTCAACTCAAATCTTGTAGGTAATATTGATGATAGAAAATATACTTTTGGATATGTATTCTTTTTGGATCTTGTCAATATCATGGAGAAGAAAGAAACAATTTTTTTCTCAATCTTTCACAGAAATTGGATATTACATTGTTGGAGGATATGTTTGTGAAGTGACATGGCTACATCACATACTTGAGGGACTAGGAATACCATAGGAACAAGCTACCATATTGTATGTTGATAATGAAGGTGTTTTAAGAATTGTTCGCATTCTAATTTTTCATGGAAGGAGAACTAACATTGATGTACAAGTACATTTCATACGTGAACATGTTCTACAACACAATATTTAGCTCCAATTTTTTCCAACATAATAATAACATGTGGATGTCTTCACAAAGTTACTTACATGGGATAAATTTGAGGCTTCACATAATTTCTCTCCTGTTCACTCAAGACCATACAAAATCAAGGGGGAATGTTAGGTAAATACCTATAGTAATAGGTTAATTCAACATAGTAAATTGGGTTATTATTCACATATATTAGGTTGTCATATGGTTTTGTTTTTATTATTTATTGGAATAAAAAATTTGTTATTCTGAATGTATTTGGGAAACATACTAGGTTGTTTCACCAATAAAAGCATCCTTTGGATTTAGACTATGTGATGCCTATATTGCAGCCAATTCCCTAGTTTGTAGTCAATTTTTTTGCACATTAATAAACATCTCTCAGAACTGCCATCATGATTCTATGCTCACAATAATGTGGCTTCCTTTCCTTCCATACCTTGAACTCTTGAAATTCAAAAAGTATAAGGGAAATGGTGATCCATGAGAGGACATCGAAGAATTTTTCTTGGTTTATCAAGAGATCTCTTATATTTACAATTATCCTATTTGTCTCTTTTGGAGAATTATAGGCAAGTAAGATTTGGAGTGGTTCAAACACCTACCGAAAGGCTCCATCAAAAATTTCCTAATTTGTGTGAATTGTTTGTATAACATTGCTCATACAACATATATTCAAAAGTCATGATGATGCACCTATGTAATTTGAAATAAAGAAAAAATGAAAGCCTTTATTCATTTTTGTAGAGATGACACGACATTGCAAGCCGCTTCCTTCGCACCATCCCTTAAAAACAACTCGTTGGCATTTTTGTCTCCAACTTAAATCAGTAAATCATGTTTCACCTATAAATGCATTATGTCATATCCTTTCAAGAAGTCATAAAAAAGAGGAACAAAAATTGATAAATCCCTTTCCTCTAAAGATATAACTAAATTATACCCCCGATATAAATAAGAACATACACCTCAGAGAATCCAAATGGTTAGAGATGGTGTTACCAACTCAGAATATATTCAAACAATCTAACCACCATCTTAGATAACACTCCCATATGGACCCCCTAAATAGGAATTTTGGTGGTGACAATATACCCCCTTGGTGAATCTTTGTCGTGTGTTCCACCATTTAGAGTAAGAAAGTATGATCGACTTCCCACTCACAAAACCACTTGATAAAATGGAAAAATACCTCTTGGTATCGGTAAAATGAATAATGTGACTTACATCATATCAAAGGGCACTCAATCGATCATTACTTAAGATTGAAATACTACATTCGATATCGATCGATCACAACGAATTTGAAATTGATGAAATCAACCATCCAACATCACCAAATAGGAAGCTAGGTATACATTGAAACCCTTTCCTTAAGTACAATCAAGCTAATATTCCACATGAAACATGTCAAAGATCTCATAACAAAAATACCAAGAATGATGATTTTACTTTTAACAACGTTATTGGTTATTTTCATCCCACTTAAGACCATGTTGCAGAATTTGAAATCAAAACTCCCGATTTTTCTATCACACCTAAGTGGAATCCAATTAGTATCAAACCTTCTCCTCCACCTATCATTCAAGGTCACTGTAACATTATTAAGCTACTTGAGAAAACTTTAACACAAATATCCATCTTAAAATTCCTTAAAACCTCTATTATTTATAAAGATATACTCCATCAAGTCATACATGACTTAACGGTCTTGAACAACATCAATCCCTTACAGTTTCAATCTATGATAGGACATTTATCCCCAAACCAACACATCATATTTTTAATTAATGACATCACAAATTCTAATTCCTCTAAAATATCCTCATTGTATATTGAAGAGGTTGTCGTGAACTCCAATATTAAATGGCTACACATAGACAATGGTTTCAATTTGAACATTTCGCAATTTAAATCTCATTAAGAGTTAAGGAAATTTTGAAGAATCATGATGAATAATATCATCACCATCAAAGCATATGATAATGTAGAAAGGAAATCCACAAGAACTATCTGTTTTCCACTTGCGGTTGGACCTATCACCCACCTAACCTTATTCCACATTATATACCTTGATATTCCATACAACCCACTTTTTGGTTGCCCATGGATTCATACCATGCAAGTTGTCACTTCCACCTATCAAAAATGCATAAAATTCATACATGACGAATGAAATTTCACCACGGTAGGTGATGCTAACCCCTTTCAATATTGCAACATCCTACAATCTTGATACCCAAAAATAGCTCTTATCCCCTCATTGAAGATGCTCATGTATTTCCCTACGAAATTTCAAAGGAATTGTCCTCTCACATCCATCAAGATGAAATTTATTCCACCTCCAGTCATCCACCTAACACTCATATAAATATCTTTAATAACGACATCGGGAATATAAAATGCAAAATTACTTTCATATTCTAAACATTTCACTCTCACTCTGTAGCCATGACATGCCTAACAGGTGCAAGTAGAAAGAGGTAATTCCCTATAATGTTGGTGCCTTTATTTTTATCAATGGTAGTCTTCTTACAAATGAAAATATCCAAGGTTCCCAAGGCTCCTGGTTATATCATGAGAAATTCTCTTTTGCTATAACTCAATTGAATATACCATTGGTCATAAAATGATGTCAACTATGGGTTATAAAGGTCAAGGAAAAGGCACCATCAAGCAAGGATTGTTAGAACCTATCTCCATGTTAGAAAACCTCACCCATTATGGTCTAAGATACAAACCATACAATAATATTCCCTCTTGTATTGGCGATGGCACTTCATTAGTGAGAAAATCCATTTTAGACACTTAACTAGGAACTCCTTGTAGCCTCTATCAGGATATTTTTGCCACAAAAATATTTCATGACTCTATTTTCCTAACCATTACCCTTGACCTGCAACATCCTAATCTCATTAAACTAGACCAACAATAACATGTACCACTATATATATTTGAAAATGATGAATCCATTGTTTAATTCATGGGATCTTGAAATGGTATTCCACAAAGGGATCAAAAGAAAGGGTTTAAGATTGAACTAGATGTTAATACCTATTTTAGGAAAGAGCTTGTAGTTATTAGTCACAACCAAGTACAAAACTAAATTGACAAGACAAATAAAAACTTAACATCCTCTACGGAAAACCTCTCGAGGAACTACCGAGATATAAAAAATAAAAAGTAAAAAAAATGACGTGTTTACTGGTGAAAACATCCCAAAGGTACTAGTAGATGAGGAACTCAACCTCCCTCATACTCCTACTCACATGGAATATGGATCAAAGCTCTTTGTAGAAGAAATTATTGATGTGAATATTGAAACAAAATTCAATCTAACAATCATCAAACTTGGGGCTATTCCCAATGCATGGGAATAGAAAGCATGTGTCACACTTCTTCACACATTCTCATATGTCCTTATCTAGATCTATGTTAATATGTCGGGTGTGAACCATCACTTGTGGTAAACCATTTTTACTTGTACATAAATATTTCAAACTAGTAAAGGAAAAACTTGCTAAAATGCATCCAAAATTAGCCCTACTTGTGAAAAAGGAGCTTCAAAAGCTTTGGAATGTTGGTTTCGTCTACGCGATCGACTACCCATAATGGATTTCTAATATTGTCCCTGTTCAAAAGTGATTTAAACTAAATTAGTTAATATCTTATAGGGGTAGTAATTGATGGTATATTATCCTAATAAATTAATTTCCAAAGCTAATTGTAACAATATTAGGAATAACCATATGAATAATATTAAACAATGATGAACATCAAATAGATAAAGCACTTGTAATGAGAGAGAAGATGAATTAGTTGATATCCTATTGTATGTGATGATCTAGCTACTCGATGACCTGAAATAGGATGAAAATGACCTAATAAAGCCTTGTTGAAATTATGTCGAATTATTGCATGGGCCAAAGCGGATGGCACGAGGCCAAATCGTACCACCACTACAAACCTTTCGTATGCTCACATCCCTTCAAATCCTCTACTCTTGATAATTTTCGGGTCTATGTATTGTCTTCCAATTTACTCTTGTATGGAATTTGGACCTCTTAAACTATGTGATGTTTGTTATGCGATAGATTGATCCTTCAAAACCCTAAATAGCGAATAAGTCCTACAAAAAAACATTAGGTGGGTTATGGGTACCACCACGCACCACCGACATTGTCCTACTCAGAAGAGGGCTTAAACCTCACATCATTCTTGCCTAGCATGTGATCTCTATAATGTATGCAACCAAATAGATAACCATGATCTTGCAATAATGAGATTGTACTTGCACCTTTTTCCCTAGCTTGACTTAGAATGATGATATGTTCCTTATATTTACATATATGAGTGGATGTCTTCCCTATAATGAACATACAAAGTATATGAATCTCAATGGAGTCTTGGAATGGCTTTTCTGATGATTTCTCTTAGTATATTCTCATTAGAATATTTGGGTGTCAAGTGTGCATGATCTCCTCCTTAATAATGGATGAATAACTAGCTTATATATGCATTTTAGATCTAGAAAGCTCGAATAAGGCTGATTAGAAGTGTCACAAAGGAAGTTGAATTAAGAAAAATTTCATCGGAGAGAAAGGGACAAAAGTGGATGGGAAGGTCCATAACATAAAAGCGTTATGGCCCATTACGGACACTTTGGTCTCAGATGCATGTGTGATTGCTTTAAAATCGGGATTGTATTATGCAAGGATTTAGCGTGATTCTATGGACTAATATGAATGTTGTGTGAATAAATGAGTTGTGTGTGCAGTGGATTAAGAATGAATGAGATATAGCTAAGGATAACATGATTGACCAAGTTGGACATGTGTGGAATAGTGTAAAGGCATTGCACAATTTGTGTTATTTTAAGACATGATTACTAAAAATGAGTGTCTATAAAAGAGGATAGGGTTTGCACAAAATTCAGGGATATCAATAAAGATTTCCCAAATGACGACTTTCCCTTGCCCATTACATGTAGGTTTTAGATTCATATCTAGAAGATTTATCCCAATTTTTGCATCAAAATAACCCATGATTGTCCTTATCATTTTCAATGGCATGCATAAGCCCATTTATTTAAGTAACATTGATTTGAGGATTTTATGTCAAGTAACACATCTTGCGGGTGATCCAAATATAGACATACATTTTGGTGACCATGGTGGGACCATGCAAACATAGTGTAAGAGTATTAGAAATATTATGTTAGTAATATTATTATTTTTGTTATGTAAGTTGTTAATAAAAACCATGTATATTAGTGTGTTGGTTGAGTTGTTCAAACCAACTCAACCATTTTTAGTAGATGAGTTGTTGAGACTCTGTGAAAATAGGAGCTTATACAACTACTATAAAAAGGCAATGCATTTTGTTGAATATGATAATGAAGAATTATTATTCTATGTGAAATACCTACTTTGATTTCATTTAGTTGTAGACACCAAAATTGGGTCACACTCCCCTTGGTCCCTCGATACATAAATACCTTGAACACATCCACCTAGCCATGACCCCCTTCACCCTAATATAATATTAATTTAATTAATTTAATTAAATTAACTCATTATCCTCACCATATTTATTATTTAAGTATCCTAATTGGGATAATACCCACATATCCACCTCACCTGACACCTCATCCACCACCTCACCCTAAGACCTATTCTTAGTAAGTTGCCATAACTAACTAAGACCTACCCAAACCCTAAAAATCAATTCCTACATTCCCTCTAACCACATTCCCACATGTTAGAAGGAATTTTCCATGCTAATCATGAGTAAACGAAATGAGATCCCAGAAAATCAAGGGGATCTACCTAGTTTAGTAAAGCTAGGAAATCCCACCCTAACCGACGCCGAGTTACCCTTAACCGCCATCGGTTAAGCCAAAACTATCGTCGTTACCATTTAACCCCAAAAAACCTTATTTCGAGGTTGGCACATTTCTAAGAGATAATCACATCTTTTGAGAACAAGTGATGAAACCAAAGTTGCATGCAAGCAAAACCAACATTAACACACGCATCAGAGCATCCATGCAGCGATGCAAGCAATCACAAAGCCATTTTTCCTTCACGGGAGCATCCAGGGAAGCGCCAACACTACACCAAGTTCATTCGATTTGATCACCCACCATTACCAACCAGGCATCAAGCTCGTACAAATAGTAAGTTTTGTTAACCAACACTTATCCATTTATCATTTGGTAGATCCTTTTACATATGTTATTAGCTTCTGCTTTCATTTCTATTCCCCATCATTTACCTCCATGCAAACTTGACCATCTTTTTATCCACACCCTTGCACTGCCCATACATGGACCTTAATCATTTGTGCATACCTCAGATCCATACGAAACTTGCCATTACCCTCCCATCTTCATCTAGCCTCAGATCTATCACCTACCAAGTTTTTATTGAGTTTCATGTACCTCAACCATATGGATGCCGGTTACCCACAACCGTCATTGGTTATCTAAACCGACATCGGTCACACCAGGGACCGACGCGTCGGTCTCTGTGTCTTTACGGGAATCAAGAACAAAGTTTCTAAACCTCCACCAAATACCCAAAATAGCCTAGTTCCTCGACATGACCACTAGTACCGATACCACGAGAGTGACCTTGACCTTCAGATTCAATCATAGCTTAGCCTGTTGTGAATGAATTTTCTTATTATAGATGAATGAGATACCTAAATCATTTTAACTACAATAGGATTTCCTTTATTGTAAGCATTAATTTGTTCTAAATAGTGGATTGATAAATGCTCAGAAGTATCACACTTCCGGATGACATACACACATGTTAGGCGAGTCACTTTGCATATATTGTTTAACTTTTATTTGGTGGTCTTGTTTTCCATTTTAGGTAGTTCCTCCAAGCAAAAAGGAAGCTCTCATGATCAGCTGTGGATCAGAAGTCATACATGCACGCAATAACCTACTTCCAACATTTCAATAGGTATTCCTCTAGCCCATTACCCTTATCTGTTTTGGCGTCAACATTGAAGAAACGATCTAGAATCAGGTGAAACATTTTGGCATGCCGGTGGGACCCATTTGGGGTTCTTTGCATTCTTTCATTTCTAGGTGAAAATGTTGTATGTTTGTTTCTTTTCTAAAAAGTTCTTACATTAAACTTTCTCCCCTGGAACCTTCTTCTCTTCTATTGTCTAAAAGCAATCTTATTTTGGTGCTTAAAATGAACATTTCTTCCCTTTCATTAGTATCACATTAGTGAAAGAGCATCCCTTCTCCTGTTCATCTATTTGTGGCATTGAATTCTACATTTCGATTTGGGTTTAAAAATCATTGCATTTCATTCTACTTTTTGCATTAGCTCACATTAATTGAGGGCAACCTATATGCTGGAAGTCATTCCCAACTGATGGTTGACAAATGAATCATAGAAAGCAATTTCTTTCTCTTTCTCTCTCTCTGAGTCTTACCCAAACACCACAAAATTAAAAATATACACATTCTTAAACAACATCTTTCCTAGGAAGAAGCTATAGGTGATCACACGATCATGGCACAGTGGGCACCCACTTGGTTATCTGCTCTGTCAAGTCATACTTTAGAGCAAAGCCCACCCCCACCATAATATACCTGAAACCTCTCCTTATAGATATCCTTCTTCATAGGAAGCCATCCTCACCTATTATGCAGTTCATGAGTTAGTCCTTAAATAACATAAGCTAAACAAACATAATAGAAAAGGCACTCTTAGGATCATATTTTTCTTAGTGTTTTTGCTTAGCTTGCGTTTTGAGGTGAGAGGTCACGCTCTTCATTTTTATTATTTCTCCTTACATGCTCCTCATCACAGTTGGTTTATTCTAGCTTCATCTGAGTGTGCCTAGACCATATTCTCATCATTCTCAAGATTCTGGGTTTGATTCCACATTAATGTTAACTCACAACCACATTTTCTTCATCACTATTTCAATTTCCACGATAGCGGTGTCGGTCCAGCGACCATCATCGGTTACCCTCTCGATCATCGATTACACACAACAGCGCGGTTCAGTTCATTTCTTTTAGTTAACCTACCAAAAGGACACATATTCACCTTCTTTAGTTGTTCAGAGTCTCTGTCACTCTTATCATATCCATTAATCTGGTAAGTCCCATCAACATTTTGCATACCTGGAAAATTTGGCCTTATACCTTGTCTTTGGCCAACTGTCCACTTTCAACGGTGATGTGGCAATGTTACTTGTGACCGGCGTTGATTTGACCTAACCGGCATTGGTTAGCCTATGTAATTTTCCAGCTAACATTTTAACCCCAATTCATCTACCACCACCTATTTATCCTATCTCTGCTACATTTCTGTGTCATTTACATAAAGTAGTCTTACCACGTTAGTACCTGTTCACATGGTATTGATGCATCGACAAGAAAGTGCCCTCGTATTCCATGCCAGTTGTCAACCACTCCCACCTAGTCCTTCACCACCTTCCATTTTATCACTAGCCATGGAACCTATCCAACCTATCTCTATCACTACTGAGAGACGAGGAGTTCACATGACTCCTTGACCAAAATCCTGTTGCCTTGCAGTTTTATCTTTCCCACTCGTCCACTCGAGATGCCTTGGGTCAGTTGATATACGACATGCCCGTATCTATCCCCCAACTCTCGTCCCCACTCTTGTGTCGCCCCATCTCGGCTCGTGCTTACCTCTCTGCCTTGCCCCGGTTGCCGCAGGCGAGTTAGGCCCTATACCCTTATGACTTTTGCATCCTGCATGCCATATCCATTGCACCCGCCACATCCACTATACCTTTGCCAACCACCCAGAACACAACCTCATCCATGCCTATTGTCTCATATACCCATAGCTACACATATACCCGTGACCCCTACCCCTTTTCAAAACGTCATCCTTTCTATTCCGCAATCTTTAGCCCCCATTACCACTAGGGTCACCACGACCCTTCCACCTCCATATACGTACTATCAACAACCTCTTGTTTCATCTATTATTCACTCTGGGTATGTACCCCTATTTCACTGCCTTCTTCTCAATCTACCTATACGACAACACCATATACTGGAATGCCACCCTGTTATATGCCCAACACCAACCCTCTTACGCTACAGGAGTCACCCATCCATCAAAACCTACCAACAACCTAATCAAGTTAATGATGGACAAGATGCAGACATTGGAAGTATTAGTTTGGCTCCATAACACTCACCTACGATGAGATTCATAACGATCCTATACACCCATCCATTCCTATCCGTCCATATCCCATGCATTGGGAAATGCCTAAATTCAACCGTTTCAATAGCAAAGAAGACCCGCAACAACATTTGTGGTCTTTCAAACATGGGTGTTATCTGATTGCCCATGATGATGCTTTGCTCCTGAGGACCTTTCCCATGTCTCTGATTGGACCCACGTTAGATTGGTATAGTGGGTTGCCTAGACACTCTATATTCTCATTTAATCAGGTAGCCCAAGCCTTCTTGGATCACTTCTCCATTAATATCGTTAAGAAGGTTACCATGACTGACCTATACTCTACGCATCAGTATGATGACAAATCTATCACAAATTTTGTTGCTCGTTGGCGTAGCTTAATCAATCAACTCACATTCCAACTACCGCAAACTGAACTCATTGAACTCTTCACGTGGGCTTGTGCTAGGCATATCTCACCGACTCTATAGGTCCAAACCTTCCGAACCTTTGATGAAGCATTCACCATGGCACGAAAGCTTGAGATTCGGGCCATTGAAGAGAAGAAAATCCAATTACGCAATAAGAACTCGCATTCAAGTCAAATGATACCTCTTCTTCTTCAAAACCAAAAAAATTATTCAAAGGCCAAGGGGACCACTAACGTAGTGGTACTCAAAGCACCCAACTCATCCATCAAATCAGGCTAGCCCCTCATCTAATCTCTCACCCGTTCAGACTTTTCAATTCAGATGGGAACAACGGAAATATACCCCAATTGGGGAACCTTATTCTTTTGTCTTAGAGAAGCTCATCAAAGGGGCCATCACCCTTCCTCTCGTGAAACCACACACTAGTTTTGACCTGCTCGCCCCACACCCACTTGGTATAAAGAGCACAATTTCTACAATTATCATCGAGTAAAGGGTCATAGTGATGGAAATTGCATCACTTTCAAAAACATTTTCCAAGAAATGCTTGAGAAAGGCGAGCTAACCTTGGATAATCCTAACACACCTACCAATCAAAACCTACATATCTTCAAGAAACCTTTTCCTAATCATGCCCCTTCTTCTGATCAAACTGGAGAAACCTTGAATCATGATAGCCATACCCGCGAGGTCCATGCTATTTTTAGTGATACACTTGATGCTGCCTAATTACCTCATATTCCTTCCATCGAGGAAATCCTAGCCCAAATTCCTCCACTTGCACTTGAATCCACCTCACCTATTCCTCCACCCATAGAGGAACACCTTTCACCTCCTTCCTCACCCATGGAGGAGCCTTCATTAATATCAAAACTATTTCACCTTTGGCTTCTCCACCTAGGGAACCATCACCCACAATACTTCTTCAGTCCAGGGAAGATATGTGTTTATCTCTTCCCCCCAAAGAGGAGCACCCATCATCTCCTCCACCTACAGAGGAGCACCCATGAATCCCTCCACCCATCAAGGATCTAGTAGAGATACCTTTTCCTCTAGGTGATCATTCTCCATCAGCTACCCAAGATCTTGCAGACTTACTTTTGGCTCTCTTACCCACAGAAGTCGAAGCTAGCAAATTCCTCATCTCTAAGACAAATTTCACGAGAATTGCCATTAGGTCCTCATCAACCTCGCCTACAGATGTGCCATTCTCACGCTTATCGATTGCTTAGATTATGTGGATAGAGCCTTACTTTGGGGGCGTCTTCTGCTTCTTGTCTCAACGTAAATGCAGATGTCACTTGTTGACACTTCCACTATCTACCCAAAGATATTTCAACCAATTGAACCAAACACAACCTCCTCTATCACAACTTCTTCCACGACACCCATCATAGCTCAACACACACCCTTACCCATAACCCAACATACATCTAAATCCAAACCCACACCTACATCATCTTCCTCAACTAAACCTATTACTACCTTAGGGGTCACCCCAACCACCAGCCTTACTCATCCACCTATCAAACTAGATTTAGCTACATCCTCCAAAGTCAACACCAAACCTACTTTGACACCCAAATAGAAGAACCAACCCCATAAATCTCATACTCCAACCTCACCAATCACACCCTCATCACCTTCACCCTTTTCATCCATCTTAGGACCTCACCCTTCTAACATGGTTAAGAAACCTCCACCCATTGGTAAACTAAAAACATAGCAGCCCATTCCACCATTGCAAACCTCAAACATACCCAAGCACCCGCCATGACTTCCGCCCACATCTACAACATCTTTACCACCCATACCTCTAATACCATCGATCACCCCTTCACTACCCATGACACTTCAGTCTCTTTCCCTCACACCTCTGACATGACCTACACCATCTACCTTCACAACACCTCCATTATCCCCATGGGTAATGCACCCTCTTCCACCATCCACCTTTCCCTCTAGATCTCATGTGCCTATATCACCTTTACCCAAGAAGGTACAACCTAAGGAAAAAAATCCCTGCCCTCTAATAAGGTAGTCAAAACAACCATACACTCTCTGCCAGTTTATCTACCATACCCCTACCCAAACAAACACGACCAATGCCTAAGATCACACCAACACCTAAAACTATCACTTGACCTACTCCCCTCGTGCGAAAGGCCGTTTCTCTCTGAGTCCTTCGTACCTACACCCAAACCCACCTTCACTTCCCATTACGATCCACTAGCGGGGTCCTATGCTAAAATTTTAACCAACCTCCTTGAAACTTCTGTCATCACATTACCACCTCTCAGACCTTATGACCCTCTCAAAACCAAACCAAAGGGGTTTGACGACACCAAAATTTGTGCCTACCATCGTGTCTTTAGGGCATGATATGAGAACTACAAAGCTTTAAAAGCTGTTCTTTTCCGGTTGTGTCCTCTCAAGAAATATTTGACGATGATGACCTTCTTGATGAGGACCCTGTTTCATCAACACCCATTCCCACAGCTCTTCCTTCACTGCCTACTCAACGACCTAGACCTTTACCCCCACAACTCCTAGAACCACCTCCGAGATTTAAAATTAACATGGTTTGCATCAACGACCTGCATGACTTCCACCCAAATGTCGATGTGCCCGGCTCATCCCACAAAGTTCCATCGCCGCCTGGGTTTTTCCCTTCATGTCACTATATCTTTCATGATTCACCTACCTCACTTACCTCCCCATCTCAGATTAACATGGTCCATGTTGCTACCCGTGCTCAGAAGGACAAAGGCAAGGAAAAGGCAACCGACCAATCAACCAATCCCATACCCAACATACCATTTGCACCCACACCTAAAATAACTATCCATGGTCCCACATATCCTATTTCTAACGGGGTTACACATCGTGCCATGCTCAAACAACTACACCAATCCCCCTCAAAATGTCTCTATATGACCTCATCCAAACTTCAGAATCCCATCATCATGCTCTCATGGAGGTCCTTCAATCTATTGAGGTTTTACCAAATGACCCTACACCCATAGCCTCCATCATCATGCCCCATCATGTAGCCTCTCTCACAAAATTACCACCTTTATCCACACCTCCACCTACTCACCAAGTAGCCTCCCTTAGCTTCTCAAAGGAAGAGATCGCACCGCACCAAACTGATGACCCAGACCCAGCTCTCTTCATCTCTATCCACATCGATGATATACGTGTACGACATGTTATGATCGATGGGGGTGCTAGCATTAATATCATTTCATCCCATGCATTCACTCAAATGCGCATACCTAACAATTACATGCATAAACATCCTATCATGTTGCATTCATTCAATGATGCTATCACCTCTACACTAGGAACTGTCATCCTCCATGTTCGTGTGGTCCTCCACACTATTCTAGAGTTATTTTACGTCTTGGAGGGGGAATTTCAATATAACTTGTTGTTTGGCAGACCCTGGATTCGTGTCATGGGTTATGTGCCTTCCACTTTGCATCGTTGTGTAAAGTTTGAGCATGAAGGACATACCTATACTATTTGGCTGATCCATCACCTTTTAAAACATGCAACATGATTTACCAACCTAATGACATGCTTATACCCATTAAGGCATCTACCTCCACAACCACTACCGCTTCACCTACACCTCCGCTTACCAGTACAATCGCTACCTCAACCGCACATACCTCCTCCATTCCTTCTGCTACCACAACCTCCACATCCGAACCATCAGCCTCCCAATCCATTAGCTCCACCTCTACATCGACTCTCGACACATAGTCTATTTCAGCTACCCACATACCAACCACCGATCCTTGGAAGGCATTTTTCAACGCCTCACTCTAGGGGAGTATCGCGTATATAGTGTCAACACATTCCTTACTCCACAAGAGTACAAAAGTCTTCACCAACACCCTTGTTATGATCACCGCATTAGAGAATGCCTCCTTTATGATGCTCCTCACCTTCGTATTGAACCAGTCTCACCTATGGGGGACTTGATACTACCACTCAGTAGCCTACTGAGGTAACCTTCCGGTCGGTGACCTTGTCACGAAAAAAATCAACATGTAACTAAAGCGAGAAAAAGTAAACGTTGCAAATTTACTCCTAATTGGCTTAGACCATACATCGTGACCCATACTTATGGATCAAGTGCTTATCGTTTATCTTCACTTAATGGTAAATCCGAACTGCACCCCTTAATGCTTTGCATCTTTGACCATTCTCTTGTTGATTTTTAGTCCTACCTCACTTTTTCCTCTTTCCATGCTCCTCCCTTGAGTGCTATCCACTTCTTCTCACCAACGATTAAACAAGAAGCATGCGAGTACATCACTTGTTATCTTCTCTTGAATATGTGTACCATGTGCTTTACACATAACATGATTCTCATGGATACTTTTCCTCGATTTTAGATGAGACCCCATGGTCGTTTCACACGATTTCGAATAAGAATCATATTCTTCACCTTGGTCTTGTCCATGACTTCAAAGCCCTCACATGGGATCCAACTCCTTGAGTTAAAATTCCAATACAAAGATGACTCTCTCAAAAGGACATATTTCTCTCTCTGATTACTGCTATCAATAGACTACTCCCTCGAAGGACAACTATGTAAAGCTCTTTAAAAAAAAAAGAGAATCTGAAGCTTCCCGCATCGATCAGCTTCACAAAGACCTCAAGGAGTTAATTTCCTCATCCCATATAGACTTCCCACATCGATCAGTCTATCTCAAATACAAGTCAAAATAGAAAACTTTTTCATCATGGACTTGCCCATTGTGACTCTGGATCTCTTGCCACAAGGCCTACTACCAAATACCATATAAACTAATCACTTTTTCACCCTCGCCCCATTTACATTTTGATTTCCTACCACTTGAGGGACCTCTTAGAACCATGAAATTTGGTGATCATGTGACTAATTTTCACCCTTAGGACAATCACTCATGCAAAGTCTTTAGGGTCTTATGTTCACTAGCCTACCTACGGTATGGTCCACCAGTTATGATCCTCACCAATTAGATGGCTTTCTTGCCCCCTCTTATCTTTTAACCTTCTTTATTATGTATTGATTACCTTATACAGGACTTGGTCTTCAACGCTTACCTTTAGGTAATCTTCTTCTTCCACCACAATCAAAATCACCTATACCAATTTTCCCATAACTCACCCATACCTAACAAACCTAAACTCAATCATGCCTAAAACCTACCAACTCATTCTCATACCTCCTCACATTCTTCCCTAGCTTATGGGAGAACTACATCGGCTTTGAGGTCCCTTTTCACCAGGAACTATGTAGGGCAACACTTTGAGGGCATGGGCCCTTAGAGGTTAGCTCGGCCACTCTCTACCCTAACCAATTCATCTTTTATTTTCCTCAAATCACATTCTACCCTACTTAGTTTCCTTTTTATATCTAAAAATTGGAAATTAAACCAAACAAACAACAAATTGCTTCACATTTTTTATCATCATTAAAACATACATTTATTATGACTACCATTTCTTTACCATCATCATACATGTATTATAAAACATCTCAAAAGTGACTATATCATCATTAATTACACACATTAATGAATTACAAACTCAACCACTTTTGACTCAATCCATGCCTATGACCTAACTCCACCATGCCTATGACTGACTCTATCCATGCTTATGACCTAACTCCACCATGCTTATGACATGACTCCATCATGCCTAATACCAAAACCTGACTCAATCCATGCCTAACACACCTACCATAAGTCCATCTATGCATAATAATAAAATGTTATCAACACAAACACATAATGCCCATAATCATCATCATATATATAAATACAATATCCATATACATAACTATCAAATGTCTTTGCACATAGGCTGGTGTATATAATCTAATCTCTCAAACTCTCATATACATCCTCACCATCTTTGGAACACAAGCTGGTATATGCTAAAAATATACAAAAACTCTCATACATCCTCACTATCTTGCACGCATGAGCTAGTATATATCAAAAAATGACTAAAATACATCAAAAATATAGGGATGGGCATCAAGCCTCATCCTGCCAAACATCCTCCATGTTAGTCTCTCAGGTCTCCTCCTCAACTGTCGCCATGCCTCGCACTCTCAAGAGTAGGGGTGGCACCTGTCTCTCATCCGCAATTGATCTCTCCCCTGCATCCAATACAAACATCAAATTAATCTACCTTCATCATACCCACACTCACCCTCGACACCTCACCTATACCCACTGTCTCACCTCTTTCTTTCTTCCCAACCTACCTTCCTATCACATTTCTATCTCCCCCACCCTCACCCACTATCATTTCCCCATACCCATTTTACCCCGCCTACACTAGTTTTTCACCAACACACCCTATTCTACCCTTCCCTATCTCACCCACTCAACCTAGGGCCCTTTCGACCCCTTTTTCTCCAAAATCGACCAATTCCAGTTATCTCTAACCGACCCCGATCACCCCTAAACCGGCATCGGTCACCTGTTTCATGACCAATACCGGTTTGACCCTACTGACGCTGATTAACCCCGATGACGCGGTCCACATCATCGCACGGTGAAATCCGCCACGACCCCAAACCCTCCCCTCTCAAAAAACTCCCTCTCCTAACTCTTCTACCCACCCATTCTCACCTACACTTCCCCTCAACCCCATCCCACCCCCTATTCACCCACTTACCTCTCTCCCCGCTCCTATTCTACCCAATTCACCCTCCCACATTTCAAATTTCATTTTCCCCCAAACCCAATTTTTCACCACCCGACCTCTCACCTAATCTATCTCACAAAACACAGAAAGGGTTTGATGCTTACCTCATTATCTTGCCCTTCGTCATGGTGGCACGTCCGGTCATTACACGGTGGCTGCCCTGATTTCTCTCGGCCTCTGCCATCACCAATCTGTCACCTCACCTCCAACCAATAAAATCAACCAATCTAATCTCGTGGACCCACCTCTCCACTACCAATCACCTGCTATGTGGCTCACCAACTCAGTCCCCAGTCTCTCTCTCTCTCTCTCACTTTCCAACTTTCCCTCTCTCTCGTGTCATTTTCCTCTATTTTGCAGGGATAAAGCGATTCCAAAAACGTGGAATTTTTATTTTTATAACATCCCCACCTAACCGATGCCGATTTTACCTTCACCAACATCGGTCACGTGCCCTACCTTACCATGGTCGGTTACCCTATACCGAAATCGGTTACCCTCGATTTGGCATTGGTCACCCTCTCTTCCACATTGCCCACAATTTCACCCTATTACCACCGCTGTCACTCTTTTTCCCTGCTTAACCTTTTTACTTTACCCCCTACCCCCAATTTTTGCCATAAATCCCTTTTTATCCTACACTCACCTCACAGCCACACCACTTGACCTTCTCAACCTTAACCTTTATCCCTCACCTCGTCCTCATTTGGGGACTCGTTATTTTACCCATACCCCAGCCTACCCGTCTTTGTGACACGGATACTTGGACTGGACCATCGCTAGTGACTTTTGACCCCATGTGTTTGCTATAACCTTACGGCACTATTACCTGTGTTGATTGACCTAATGACCTTACCTTGCCTCTTTCCATGACCATTTATCCTGACCCAACCCTCGGTGTACTGGAACATACCTAAACATTCCTGCACCTAACCTGCGTCGTGTTTCCTGACCATATCCTATACCTTGGATACTGGAATCACCTCAACCTTGTTTGGATAAACCTATCGACCTTAGACAATGTAGAGTTTGCTTGCTCTTCAACTGGTACCATGCTACAGTTTATACGTGTGTGTGCATTTGACTATTACTACCTTTGACCCTGACCCATTACCTAGATTACCCAAGTAGACCTTTTTCCTTTTTCCCCGTTACCCACCTTCCTCTTCATCACATTCACCTTTTATCAAACCACTCACCACTTCTACCTTCTTCCTCGTCAGTTCTTGGTTTGAGGGGGATCACCTTCACCCACACATGGGGAAACCACATCTTATTTTTGTCAGCGTCACTTACCAATACAAGCTACACAACAAAAAGGGGAAAAATGTAGACACCAAAATTGGGTCACACTCCCCTTGGTCCCTCGATAAATAAATACCTTGAACACATCCACCTAGCCATGGCCCCCTTCACCCCACTATAATATTAATTTAATTAATTTAATTAAATTAACTCATTATCCTCACCATATTTATTATTTAAGTATCCTAATTGGGATAATGCCCACATATCCACCTCACCTAGACACCTCATCCAACCACCTCACCCTAAGACCTATTCTTAGTAAGTTGCCATAACTAACTAAGACCTACCCAAACCCTAAAAATCAATGCCTACATTCCCTCTAACCACATTCCCACATGTTAGAAGGAAGATTCCATGCTAATCCAGCGGAGTAAACGAAATGAGATCCCAGAAAATCAAGGGGATCTACCTAGTTTAGTAAACCTAGGAAATCCCACCTAACCGACGCCGGTTACCCTTAATCGCCACCAGTTAAGCCGGAACTATCGTCGGTTACCATTTAACCCCAAAATAACCTTATTTCGAGGTTGGCACATTTTGAGAGATAATCACATCTTTTGAGAACAAGTGATGAAACCAGAGCTACATGCAAGTAGAACCAACATTAGCACATGCTTGAGATCATCCATAGCGATGCACTGAATTCAATCACAAAGCCATTTTTCCTTCACGGGAGCATCCAAGGAAGCGCCAACACTACACCAAGTTCATTCCATTTGATCACCCACCATTACCAACCAGGCATCAAGCTCGTACAAATAGTAAGTTTTGTTAACCAACACTTATCCATTTATCATTTGGTAGATCCTTTTACATATTTTATTAGCTTATGCTCTCATTTCTATTCCTCCATAATTTATCTCCATGCAAACTTGACTATCTTTTTATCACACCCCTTGCACCTTTGCCCATACCACGGACCTTAATCATTCTGTGTATACCTCGGATCCATAAAAAACTTGCCATTACCCTCCCATCTTCATCTAGCCTTAGATCTATCACCTAGCCAAGTTTTTATTGAGTTTCCTGTACCCCGACCATATTGACACCGATTACCCACAATCATCATTGGTTAACCGAACCGACATCGTCACACACCAGACCGACGTCAGTCTCTATGTCTTTTACCAAGAATTAAGAAAAAAGTTTCTAAACCTCCATCAAATACCCAAAATAGCCTAGAATCGACTCGACTAGTACCGGTAGCTGCGAGTGACCTTGACCTTGATTCGGTCATAACTTAGCTTTGTTGTGAATGAATTTGCTTATTGTAGACAAATGAGATACCTAAATCATTTTAACTACAGTAGGATTTCCTTTATTGCAAGCATTAATTTATTCTAAATAGTGGATTGATAGCCGTCTAGGAAGTATCACACTTCCCGGATCTAGCACACGCTGGGATTCCTTTGCATATATTGTTTAAATTTTATTTGGTGGTCTTGTTTTCCATTTCAGGTAGTTCCTCCAAGCAAAAAGGAAGCTCTCATGATCAGCTATGGATCCAAAAGTCATACGTGTGCAACAACCTATGACCAACATTTCAACAGGTATTCCTCCTAGCCCATTACCCTTATTTGTTTCATCAACATTCGAAGAAACAATCTAGAATCAGTGAAACATTAGTATCATAACATACTATTTGGTATTGTGCCTATAATGGAAGCTTGCGTAAGGTTTTGTTGAGTGATCAAGGAAAAAACTCTACCATTGTTGATTGACCTTGCTCTATGGTTAAATTTATTTGAGTATTACTTGTTCGGTTGTAGCATCTAGGAATTTTCTTACTAGAATCACTAAAGGTTCGTGAGGAGGATTGACCTTAAACCCCAACAAAAGTGTGAGGTTTAAGAAGTTCAACCTATTGTTAGTGATGTACGTGGGAAAAGTAAACTATTCTAAGTTGTGAACAAAAATAATGTAAAAACATAACAAACTGTGCTCCAAAACATCAATCTCTATTCATATTTCAATATTCATTACATTAGTCTCATTCTCATACACTAATCCTCTCTATTCTCTCTCATATATTTTACTCCTCATACATCTCAATCATATATTTCTCATGTAGCACTCGATTACATATTTCTTGTGATGTGCACATACGTTTCTCGTGGTACACTTATATATAATGGATTAATTACAATAAATACATTTCATACAAAATATTCCAAGAGTCACTTCTTTTGAATCACGCCTCTGTTGGCTTCTATCTCATTCTGACTTGGATTGTCTTTGTTCTGCGGTTTTATCCCTTATTTGCAGACTTTCTAAAATATTTAGTGGATCTATTCTTGCATCCGTGACTTCATCCTTTATACACGGTTTAACCCTTTTATGCACGACTTTCTCTAGTCCTATGTGGCTTCTCCTAGGCTTCTTGAAAACTTCTTCCTAAATTTCCCGACTTGCTGAAAATTCGATGAAGAACCCTGTCAACATCATCTCGCAACTTCAAATGTTGTCTTGTCCTTGAGATAATCATCTAATGAAGAACCCTGTCCTCTTTTTCAAAATTTTCTCCCCAAAAATTTATAAACTCGACTTTAATATTATGTAGGCATCAACCCCCAGAACTTAGACGTCTGGCGTAAGGAAAAGGTTCCCTCGCTTGACTCACTCCGACTAGGATTATGGGACACGAACTTGGGAGGCTAAAGGCATTAACACCCAAAAATTAGATGTCTGGCGTAAGGAAGAGTTCCTTCACTCGACTCGCTCGAATGGGTTTATGGGACGTCATGCATCTTTCTCTTCTTTATGGTGGAGCTTGGGGGATGTACTTGGTAATATGTGGAGTAATGTTCTTATCAAAAGTATACCATAACTCTAAATGGATGTCAATCTATGAATTTTCTCATATCAAAGGAAAAATCTCTGAAGGTGGTTGTTTTTCTTGAACTTGACACGATCTTTGTTGAGCGATTGTGAACTCTTGTTGCATTATTCGATTATTGCATTCTTGCATCTCCGTGATTTTTTCTATCTGCATCCTTTGCTTGGTTTGATATTTCTCTGTGAGTTCAACAAGCTTGCTTCTTTGAGCTCCATCTTTGTCTTTGCTAATATCATATTCTATAGATGTGACATGTATTTGTTGTTCTAATTTTTTGAGCTTTTCCTTTTCTTTTTGGGTCTCACTGGGCTACCCTATTGTGCAAGTTTAATATTTTGTGGCATTTTTGAGCTCTGTTTCTAGTTTACTCACCGTGGCTTGCATTGCCTTTCTTTGTTTTTGGTTCTCCAAAGTTTGTGGCTATAGGATTTATTGCTTATATTCCTTCACAACTTCCTCACGGATTTTCATCTTCTCTGCCTTTAGGATGATTTTACCTTCTTTTAATATCTCATTCACAACCTTTTATGTTGCCCATTCTACGAAGATTGAGTTTGTAATGATGTGCAATTTTGCTATTTAAATGGATGATAGTATTTTTACATTGTGTCCTTGATATTGATGCATCGATGCATCCAATCTTTCTTTGCACTTTTATCCAACACTTTGTTGCAAGCAATTTTTTGAAGAGGGGAGATTTTGTGCAAGTGTATCTTGTATCCTTCTGTTGTTTGTTCCACTACCCCTCTTTATAAGCGTATGCAGATTGATCATTTTTCCTTTGTTGTAGTGCTTGTTTGATTTTAGCCAAAGATTCTCTAGGTGCTTGTGATGGTATCATACTTGTGGACGTAGATATGGATGATGCTGATGGTACCATATTCTGTTCTTGTGCCTTCTTTAGTTCTTCTTGTTCCTATTTTTCCTTTTGTTCTTGTGCCCTCTTCTCTTGCTCTATCTTTTCTGTTTTTCTTTTTTCTTTTTCTTTCTTATCTTTTTCCTCCTATTCCTTCTTTTGTTTTTGTTTCTTTTCCTCTTCTTATTTTTCTTTCTTTTATTTTTCTTCTTTTTCCTTCTTTTATTTTTCCTCCTTCTCCTTCTTCTCTTTTACTTCCTTCTCTTTCTTTTCTTGTTCTTCCTTCACCTTTTGTTCTCCCTCTTCCTTCTCCTTCTTTTTTTTTTTCTTTTCCCTCTCTTTCTTGGATTTCTCTTTTATTTCTTCTTCTATTTTTCTTGTTCCTCTTGTTCTTTCTTTTTCTTCTCTGCCTCTTCTTTTTGTTTCCTCTCTATGTCCTCTTGTTCCTTTTTCTACTTTTCTAGTTCATGTTTCTTTTTCTCCTCTTTTTTGCTTCTTCTCTGCATCCTCCAACTCCTTTTTCTTTTGTTCTTCTTCAGCTATCTTTTTAGCTTTCTCAATTTCCTTTTGTTTCTCTTCTTATTCTCTTCTATTTCTCTTGTTTTATCTTCTTTTGTCTAGCCACTTCCGCGGATTTCTATTGTTCTTCTTCTAGACATTTCCTCTTCTTTTCCTCCACCTCTTCCTTTGTGTCTTCTAATTTTGAGTTATGGCCTTTGTGGCTTCCTCTTCTCTTTCTTTCCTTGCTTTAATAAGCAACCAATTAGTTCCTCCACTTCCTTTATACAGTTTTGATCCACAATAGTCTTCTTCTTCTTTTGTTTTAATGTCGTTCTTTATTTTTGGAGGGCTTAAAAGCGGTTTGTTTCTTCCATCTCTACGTGTTCCTAAATTTATTTTTCCAATTCTTGTGGAAGTAGGTGAAAATGTCTCCAATCAATTGAACAAATTTATTCATGTAATGCACTATGGCTTCTTCTATATCAATTTTCTCTCTCTTTGTACTAGCTTCATATTCTTGAGCTACCGAGAAATCTTTGCCTTGATATAAACATTTCTTTTAATACCCATAAGATAACTTGGTTAACTCTGTTTCCACCCATGGTTCTGCCTCTTTGAAAATTGAGGTCCTAACTGTTCTTGTGATGTTGTTGGTGATGGTGGGAGAGATGGGGTTTTTTCCTCTTCAGACTCGAAATTTCTTTTATCTCTTGGGAATCTTATGTTTCTTCCTCTTCTTCACTAACCTGAGCTTCTTTCAATTTTACTTTTAATTGTAGTGCTTTTTTGTGTTTAGTAGTGGGTTATGCCACACTAGGGCCCTTTAATGTCCTTTTTATGTTTTTGGTCTTGCCTTACTTGGCTCTAGCTTGCCATATTGTGTTGGATACTTGTTCCTATATTCTTCCCATGTTTCTTCAATGACTTGATCAAAAATTGGAAGTGTTGGCTTCCTAGGATCCATAGGTAGATTCTTGATTTCCTTAATTGAAGTAGTTACTAGCTCATCTGAAGCCTCATATGGTAATGGTGGTATATGTGAATTTCAAAAATTAATGGTCGAAGGAAGGTGTAATCAATTTCCATAATAAAAATGATATCTTGTTCATATCTTGCTACTATTTGTTCTAACACCCGACATTGTTTTGCAACTATCTATCGATTTTATTTATCCACCCTAATATAGAAGCTATCTAGGTAACCCCATCTAGTGTATTCATATGCTCCCAATTTTTCTCAGCCACACGGTGTGTGTTGGTTCGCCATTCAACTAATTCAGATTTATGGGGTAGGGTTTTGTGAAATACATGGCTAAACATATCAATACTGACCCATAACAAAAGGTATGCTTCCCTTCCTTTATTTTTCTAGTATTTTCATGAAATTCTGAAGCTAATAATTCTACTAAATTATACTCTGAATGAGAGTTCACCATATCGAGGGAAATTTGTGCACTAAGCCCATGAGCACCATCTTCTCGGTTTGTACGATAAATTTTCAAGCATATAGCTTTAACGACATACCTGAGTGTATGATTGGCTATATCTATAATGCGTATGCCTCTCTTTGTCTTCATGAATCCCATGGCATGTGTGGTAACTTTCATCATTGTTTTATTCTTTGAATTTGCAGATCACCCTGTGTCCATAATCCCACAACCCTAGCCATGACATCCATGTTGATAGGGTACGATTGATCCAAATACAACATCGATTGTGTAACCGGCTCAAGAGAACTCAAATCACATAATCTACCCTAGAAAAATATGGAATTCTACTCCAAGTGTCAATCTTCATTTCACCAATCACTTTGGTATTCTTTCTTTATTCTGCTCTTTGATGTCGGGATTTTCTTCTAACAACAATTGTCTATCTACTTTGAGCCATGTGTGGTCATATTCGGTGATTTGTGAGTGGATATATTTATGTAAATCTTGTGTATGGGAAAATTTGAATGGGATATGTGATAAATCTCCCTTGGGATCATGCTTATTTGATTTTATCATTCGCTTGTGGAAAACTTGTTTTGGGAGCTCGTCTTGTGTAAAATCGATTGGATTTTCCCTAGACCTCTTCTTGTTTTTCCCTAATTTTCCCTAGACCTCTTCTTGTCGCACTTCATTGGTGAATTCTTCTTTCTCCACTTTAGCTTTTGGTGCCTTAATTCTTACAAGTCGATGCCTTTTTATAACCCTCCACTTGTACCTACCACATTTATTATCTTTTTGGCGGGATATATTTTTGTTTCTTCTGCAAATTTTTCCTTCTTCCCATGTGTTTTCTTTATTGCATGGCTTTTCTCCTTCATCACACGGATTTTCGCTCTCATTCCTTCACTCCACAATTTTTTTCTTCATTACGTGGCTTTTTCCTCTTATTTATTCACTCCACAACTTTGTGCGTTGATTCCTTGATTACGTGGTTTTTCTCTTTACTTTGCAGGATTTTCCTTTTATTTATTCATTCGTGATTTTTTTCTTAGTTGCTGAGTATCACCTCCGTGGCTTTCAATTCTTTTATTGTGCATGTATCCCACCTCTCGTGGCTTCTTTTTCTTTGTTCGACAACTTTTTTATTAGTCCCATGGGTATCCTTCCTCCGTGGCTTCTTTTTCCTTTGTTCTACGGGCATGCTTCCTCGACGGTTAAGTTTTTCTTCTTCTTTGATTTGTTCAGTTTATTATGTTTATTAGAGTAAGGACACCCTTGCAGGTTTTCATCCTACTCCTCATCCTACCCACCAAATTTATGGTTTTTAGATAGGTTAGTTTATATTTATTTATTTATTTATATTTATTTAAGTATTATATCTTTTAATCTTGCTCCATTTACATTGCCTGGTAGTTCCTTCAATTGCAGTGTTTGCAACTTTGTTGCTCCCGAAAGGTAATATCTCCTTGATAATATAGGGTCCAAGCCATCTCACCTTGAGTTTTCCTGGATGTTTCCATTTACTATCATAAAGCAACACCTGATCCCCAATGTCAAATTCTTTTCTTTTAATGTGGCAGTCATGTCAAGATTTGTCTCCTTTTTTCCTGGGTTTGGTTATATGTTGTTAGGAACTGTTTTCATCCAAATTTTCTAATTCAATCAATATTTCATGGAGTGAAGAATATTCATTCATCCTAAATGTTACCACTACTCTTAAGCTTGGAAGTACAAACTCTATAGGGACTGTGACTTCCAGTCCATAAACCAATCTAAATGGAGAGTATTTGGTTAGCCTTTTATATGTTGTGTGGTATGCCCATAAGGCTGCAAGTATCTTCAAATCCTAGTCTTCTTGTTGTAAGGAACATATCTTGGTAAGCACCTTCTCCAATACCTTGTTAAATGCTTCTGTTTTCTCGATTTGCTTGTGGATGGTAAGTCATACTTCTGTTATGGTTAATCATGAAGTTGCTTAATAATTCCTTGATAGTAGCATTTACAAAATGTTTCCCTTGATTGTTTGTAATACTCAAGGGGCATCCAAACTGTGTAATGATATTTTCATAGATGAATCTAGTAGTTGTCTTAATAGTACAATCCTTAGTTGGGATGGATTCTTCCCATCTTGTTAAATATTATGTCCTTGATATTATGAATCTTGCCTGAGAGTGTCTTGTGACTGGTTTTATTGGTCCAATGAAGTCTATAACCCGCTTTTAAAATAGATCTAACACTAAAACTGGTTTCAAAGGAATTTTTTTCTCTAGCATTAGGTTTTCCCATCTGTTAACAAATATCACAAGCCCTCGGTGTTTGTGTGCATATTTAAATATCATCACTTTTCTGGTTGTTTGATCTCCTCCATTATGTCCTCTAACTATACCTTCATGAGCCTCTATCAATATATTCTTTCTCTCATGTTCCAAGGCCACCCTTCTGAGGACATCATCTTGTCCTTTCTTATATAATTGTCCATGAATCAAAGCAAAGGGAAATGCCTAACTTAACAAGTTCCTCTTCTGTTGCTTTGTGTACTCATTGGGGAATTCTCCTATGTGTAGTAACTATGTTATATCATCAAGTTCCTTTGGAATGGCCTCTATTCTAAATAGGTGTGCACCAGGGAAATCATCATCAATTGGTCCCTCATCTTCTCTTATCTCTATTCTTGATAAATAGTCGGTCCATTGTTCAATCTTCCTAGTTTTACTGTAATAGTAAAGTCAAATTATTGAAAAAGCATTAGCCAGTGGCATATCCTACCTTGCAGCACTAGTTTGTTTAACAAATATTTCAATGGATCATGATCTGTGTAGAAAAAAAAATGTAGCTAATAAATATTGTCTATACTTTTGTAAGGCATAAACCATGCTCAATGCCTCTCTCTCTGTAGTCGAATAGTTCCTCTTAGCTTTGGCCAATTTATACTTGCAAATGCTTTGGATGGTTTACTTTTTCTTAGGGTTGTGTCAATCTTGCTCTAATGACAATGTCGGATGCATCTACATGGACATGAAATGGAACCTTCCAATCAGGAAAGATTAGGATATGTGCATATAGGAGCTTATCTTTTAGAACTTCAAAAGCATCTGCACATTGTTTTGTCCATTGTATCTGTTTATTTTTTCTCTTCTTCAAGATATCTTCAAAGGGCACACTTCTACTAAGTAAGTAGCCAATATCTTAGGATGGAGGAAGGAGGTCAATCAACAACCTCTAAATCGACCACAAGCGATGAGGCCACATAATGAAGTTGTGGCTTGTATTTTTAGTTGTGTGCTTCATTTTTCAAAGTTACTATTTTGTGTTGTAGTAAATAAGAACATAAGTAGTATTCCTATTCAAATTTGTAATATATGAGCTTCATTTCCTATGTAACCTCCTGATGTAAAAATTTTGTAGAGAGAAAAAACACTAGTGATGTAGATCATGGATCTTGAAAAGGTTTGTGGAAATCTAGAAAACCACATGAGGTGAATAGTTGATGGGTCATGTTCATGTCCAGGTTTGTGGTAAACTTTTTGAAAACCATGGAAGGAGATGCATTTCTTTTGTATCAAGATCATGAGCCACAAAATTGGGCATGCCACCAAAGTTGGGCATACTACAATTGAGAGTGTGAATGTTTTTCTACCATGTTCTTACTAAGGTGGGAATGTTAGGATTTTATTAATGCATTTTTTTTGGGAATATTATTAATATTATGTTAGTAAGATTATTATTATTGTTACGTGAGTTGTTAATACAACTCACGTATATTAGTGTGTTGGCTGAGTTGTTCAAACTAACTCAACCATTTTTTGGTAGATGATTTGTTTAGACTTCGTGAAAATAGGAGCTTGTACAATTCCTATAAAAATGTAATGTATTTTGTTGAGTATGATAGCGGAGACGTGAAACTCCTACTCTGATTTTAGCTTCTAGGATGGGCCAATGAAGTTGTAGTGGTCAAACGTTTGAATTTTTTTATTCATGGATGATTACTTTGGTTTGTGTTAAATCTAGTTAATTTGAGCCAATGTTAGGTTGAATAACCATTTTCACGATCTACATGAATGTACAATAGTTATTTGATTGGGTTAATGCAAGGTTGTGATTTTTTGTTTTTATTTTCCTATGACCATTTTCAAATCTAGTTAATTTGAGCCAATGTTAGGTTGAATAACCATTTTCATGATCTACATGAATGTACAATAGTTATTTGATTGGGTTATTGTAAGGTTGTGATTTTTGTTTTTATTTTCCTATGACCGATTATCTAGAGTCTACTTAGAAATGTGCCAATGTTATTTTTGTTTTCTTTTGTATGATTTAGATAAGATTAAAGTTTTCACCATGATTGAGAAGAGAAAGAGAAAGTCTAATTCCTTTTTACGCTTCCCTTATCCCTCTTGAATTTTTTGATAGAGACCCAAATATCCTTAAAACCATTGTAAATAAATAGTAGGTTGAGCTTCATATAAAATCAGGATAATTCATATCCATTCAACCAATAGCCTACTTTGTGATTTTCCAAAACACATCAATCTTCCACAAGTTAACATCAAGCCAAATAGCTCCAATTGAAGCTAATGTGTTGAGTATTCTATACCTAGGACCACCGTTCTAGCTAGGTTTTCAAATAAGTGGGGATTTAATCCCTCTTTTACAGGTGTTTTCAAGGTGTGCACAAAACACAATAACAAGATCCATATTCACTATAAAAAGAGTTAGAAACTTTAACATAATAAATAGATAAAAATCAGTAGTATAGTCATATGATTACCGATGAGTATCAAATTTAGATCCTTCATAATCAAACTGATCATCATCAACTATCATCTCTTCATGTGAATCAATCTAATTTTAAACTATGAAAGTCTCAATACTTAGATCGAAATATATGAAAATCCCCAAACTTCAAAGCCAATATGGAAGCATGAAAAAGTGTCGGTGGATTCTTATATCTCAAGTAGTAATTTAAATATTCATTGAATGCATCACAATATACAATAAGGGCCATCAAATGAATGTCAGAGGCCCAAAACACTTCAAAAATTGCCATTTTTGGAGAATCCTGTAGACATAGAGGAATGAAATGCAATCACTTTTGGTCGAGTTAAAAAACATAGAGATTCTGAAAAAATGGTAGGTTTTTCACTATTCAAGCTTCAAACTTTAACTCTAAGGCCCCAAAATGTGGTCGACAATTATGGGTGCCAAATGAAGTGACGTGAATCTCATGTCTAACTTAAGTAGCATCAAGTCTCGTGTGCCTAATAGGGTGTATAGAAGGAATCACATGTCACTAAATGAACTCAATAAGATTGGAGAGAATACAAATATGTGAGTGTGCAGGAAGTGGAACTAGTGAAGGAATAACTCCTCTATAGGAAATGACATGGCAAATAATCTAGTGAACATGTTTGATAGGGGTATGTATGCCTTGGAAACATTTAACAAAGACCACAAGTATACTATAGTGACCCAAAGAGCGAATTAAATGAGATCCATCACTATCTATGTGTTTCCTAAATGATCCAAAAAATTATACATGGATCTTTAGTGGGTGTTATAATAGGGACAACACCGGGTGCATTAGGTATAAAGGGAAACTCATGGTTAGTGAAATAAGTGTGCTATTCTCAATAATAGGTATGTTCACGGTCTCAATCCGATGTTGCAGTAAGAGTGCATATGTGTTTTGCAATTACTTAAAGAGGGCATCTTTTCCAAATATTAGTGAGAGAAATAGAAAATTATTTTTAGCTTCCCATTCTCTTTAAAAAAATGTAACCATGTCTTCTTAAAGTGCACATACTTAGAAAAATGGAATGATTTTCTCCTAAAATAGGTTATTATGTGCTTACATGAGAGTTTGGAGATCTTTGTTGGAATCCATCACAATGAATCAAGAAAAAAAAGTGTCTTGGAAGTTACCTCAAACTAAAATACACTAAAGAAACCCCTCCGAATTACTTATAAGTATCTAGTTTTTATAATATTGCCCCAATACAAAAGTTTGAAAATATGTCATGATGTAAATAAGCCAAACTTATAAACTATTTTTATGCAAATAAATTATAGCCCACCAAAAATAAAGTGACACTTTATAAACAAGTTGATTTTCAATTTAAAATATTGTAGACACTCAAATTTTACAATCTATACTTTGACACTGTTGGTCTTGACATTTCACACTTGCATGTACAAATACACCCTCCCCACTATTTCTTAGCACACCCTAGTATATCTTTAGTCACTTGTTTATCTTTGCATGGATTTCTACCATAATTTTCTGAGGTTTAATTACACAAAATATACCTAGAAACATTTACCCCAAAATCCATGAAGTCAAAGTTAACTTTTTCCTCTCGGGTCAAAATGTCGGCTTTGGTCGGTTTGTCAAAATCTACAACTCGACCCTAGTGTATGGTTTTGGACTGACACATTGTGCACTAAAAATTTTAATTGCATCATCTTCATATGGACTAATGTTCCCTCTTGGTCAGCCTTTCATGACATAATAACCATCAGAAGCCTATATAAGCAAGTCAATCATACCTCATTTAGGGTCCTAGAACTTTTCAAGAGCTCTCCAGGTAAAAGCAAGCAAAAAGTCACTCCAAACTCCCAAAAATTTGAAATAATTCATACACATCAATTAGGGCAATAATTTCTAAGGTCTTGAAGCAAGATCATCATTGTAGATTGAAAATTTTGGTGTGATTTAGCTCACTAGGTGTGTTTGGAGTTCATTTGGAGGTCTATGTGTTGTAAATAATCCATCTGGACTTATGTTGCTTGTAATAAGAGGTTTCCCTCCAAAACCTCAAATTTAAATTTTCAAATTATCTAGTTTGTAGTTCTTAAGCCTAGGTGTTAGTAAAAGTGTAATAAATGAGTTAGATGGAGTTATGAGACTTGTTCACACCTTAAACATGCTCTCATTGGCATAACTAGGGATTTAACTCACTTGGTTAGACTATGCCTAGGTGAGTTAGTGGTTAAACCCTAATTACCTTCCTAATCTTCCATGATTTTAAGAATGTACTCAAATTAATGAACATGTATGAGTTGTAGGAAGAAAAGAGGAGGTTGAGAAGGGGTAAAAGAGCTTTGTAGTAGGCCTTTGTGGCTTAAGAAGCCTTGTATCATTCAAAGAATTGATCAAATAAAAGATCTTTTTGGAGCATTTTTCTATATTTTTTTCTTGAAAGTGTGAGTTTGAATGTAGGAATGACTATTAAAAGTATGTGTTATTGATAAGTATTGCTTTCATGAGTTTATAACATGTAAGAAAGATTGCATAAGGTTATAAAGCTTCAAGAGCATTTATTCATAAAGAATGTTATGACAGTTAAGTGTGAAGGTATGAAATTGCTTCTCAAGAAGGTAAGGATCTATTTGGGGAGTGTCAAAGATATAATGTGTTGTGAAAGTTATTCTCAAAAAGTGAATACTTGATAAGAGATTTAATCATTTAGATATCAACTTAAAACATTCATAGGATTTGTGTGTTTATGTGCTACAGTTTCCTTTGATGGTGGTTGATGAACAAGAATGAATTCATGCAAAGAAAATGTTTTTTAAAAGGTCAAGAGGAGTGTAGCTGATTAGTAACATGCAACTGGGCTTGAAATGTTAGGAAGGTGCTCAAGAGGAAAATTCAAGTAAGATAAAACACTAGGCTTGTCTCAGTCACAGACCAAACTTTGTTCTTGAGGGATACAAGATAAGAAAAGGTCAGTGTAAGTCTCATTAAACAATGTATATTGTTATGTCTAAGGGATCATGCATGTTAGGACATTTCCAAGGTGTTAAAAGCACCAACTTGTTAAGAAGATGACCCTAAATCTATGTAGATCATCCGAGTTTGTGAAGGAGCATGGATAATCTATTTCAGGGGACCATAGGGGTTGTGAACTTGTTAAATTGAGAAGAAATAAAGCTTAGGTTTGTATAAAAGGTTTTCAAAAGGATTAAATGTGTGAATGAATGATTTAAGAAGGATGAAAATTTTAGGCATAAAGAATCCCAATCTTAACTCGTTGTATAAAAGCTTGAGATATTGAGAGGTAGAAGTTGTATGATGGTTCATGATAATATTGTTGATAAGTTAGAAGGAACACTAAGGAAATGAATCAAACTTAATCTCAGATAGGTATAAACCATCAAATTAAGTGTGATTGTTCTATTGAGAGAAAGAAACAAGAAAATACTTTTTCTCGGTCCAAAGAAGGGTTACATAGTCAAGTAAGGATTTAAGAAGAAATAAGTGATGTGAGAAGCCTTGTTATAGAGTGGAAACTATTACAGAACCAAGATAAGAGAATTAAGTGAGGGAAGGCAATATAAACACATTTATAATGACCCATAAGATATGAGTACAATAAAAAGGAAAGTCAAAGTCTTCTTTAACCTCTTGTACATCAATTCTTAGGGACTTGGACGGTGGATTAATAAACTAGTGTAAAAGGAGAAGAGATGATCTATCACGTGGGAGGTTGTTGAATCAACTTTAATCCTAAAAAATACTCAAGTTTAGGGATAGAGATCAAATAAGCAAACAGAGGATTGCTCTGTCAAAAGGAGTAAACATTGTGTACAAGGAAGTTTGAAAATAGGTAACTTTAGCCAAGATTGTGAAGAAAATCATGAAGAAGACTAAGAGTGAGATGATGTTGAAAGTAAGTGAAGGATATTGAGGTTATTCCAAGACTCGGTGGAGGTGAAAACAAAGTATAGGCAACTTTTGAGGGTTTACAACACATAAGTAGCCTTGAGAAGTCAAAAGTGAAAAAGTACCATGAAAGCAGATAATAATGTGTGGAAGCATTGGAAAGGTATTGGAAAAGTATATTAAGGGTGAATAAAGGTGTATGAAGGATCAAAGGGAGTTAAAAATAACAAACCCTAGGTTTTATCTCGAAACCCTAGGTGTAGACATAGGAAGACCTAGGAAAAGAGTAAAGTGGATTTGGGGAGATTGTGCTTGAGTTAGCTCATCAAATTTATCTTAAAGTAAGAATGTGGAAATGGGTATCCAAATTGTATTTTACTTTTTCATGAAGGTTCATAGTTTTCTCAAAACGCAGAGATTTGCAGGAAAGTAGGCATAATTATGGAACCTAGGATAAAATGGTAAAAAGAGAATAAAAATAAATTGGATGATCTTGGGGTTATGAAACTATGTATTGTCCTTAATGGGATTAAAGGGTATTAAAAAAGTTTATCGGTGAAGCATGAAACAGGGTTTTGTGTCTTTTGTGCTCAAAAATGTAATTTTGGAGGGCTAGAAGGAAATATTGAGGTCTACTGAAATTTTGAGTGAAGATAGTGTTGAAACCTTTTCAAGCATGTGGAAATTTTTGATACGTGAATCAAATAGGTGTAAAGTAATTTTAAGTTTCAAATCAGGTGTATATAGCAATTTCGGTAAAAGAGCAAGTTTTAGCCTTTTGAGGAAAGTGAAAAAAATGTATGGATGAATGATGAATGTAAAGTATTTGTTCTAACATTTGAATTGGTTTTTTATCATCATTAGCTTTTATATTATTTGGTATCGAGTAGGGGACAAAATGGAAGAAATAGAGAAATTGATGAAAAAGATGAGAGAGGAAAAAGAGAGGAAGAGGAAAGAAAAAAGATGAGAGAGTTAACAAAGAAACAAGAGTTGTGGGTTGAAGAAGAGCTCAAGGAGCTTAAGAAAGATGTGGAGAAGTTAGGAGAACTGATGGAAGATACAAGCATGGTGAAAGGAAGTAGTGTAGTTGGTTTTGTGATGAAAAGAGGTGTTAAGTGGCCAATAGAGCTACTTGTGAAGAAGAGACAAAGAGAGAAGTTGAGAAAGATGATAAAAAGGCAAGAAAGGGAACTAAATAAAATAGAGAAGAGGATGAGAAAATAAGAGAAATAAGTTGCTAAAGAAGTAGTGTATGAGGAAGTTCATAATTTGAATGAAGAAGAGGTGATTACAAGCTTCTTAGCTTGTCTTAAAGAAGAAGAAGAAAGTGATGAAGTGGAGCAACAAAGTCAAGAAATAAAAAGCTCTTGCGAGGAGCTTCTCAAGAGGCTAAAAGGCCTCCAAATTTTAAATCTGATAGTGTCTTTGAATGTGTGAATGTAGGTACACAAAGTGAAGAAGAAAAGGCAAGAAATGATGCCTTGAATGAAGAGATAGAGAAAAAAAATGAAGAAAAACAAAAAGAATAAGTTTGTGAGAAAGTGCAAGCTCAGTATGGATCAGTCAAGGGTGATAATGCAACAATTAGTGTGATGAAAGGATCATGGAGAGCTCTTACAAGCATGTGGAACTAGATAAGTGGATAATATGAGGTCAAAGCTAAGGCAAATGCTAGAGAAACATTGGAAAATGAAGCATGCAATGGAGTTGAAAGTGTGATGAAGATTCAAGAGGAAGAAATAAGTCAAGAACCTGATAATTTGTAGCAAGATACAATGCTTTTAATAGAGATGGAGTAAAAAAATATGAAGAAGACAAGTTGGTGAAGAGAGAAGATAAGAAAGAGACTAGTTTTCCTCTATTTTTGCAATCTAAGGTGGCTTTTATCTATGCATGTGTAGGCATGCATGTGAAACATAAAGAGAAGAAATAAATTGATGAGGAAAATCAAGTGAACCATGAAGAAGAAGAATACAAAGATGAATAAAGAGAAAGAATGAAGCAAGAATATGACAAGCCAAACACGTAAGGAACCAAACGAGTAAGGAGAAGACCAAAGGAATCTAAAGAACATGGAGAAGATATAAGAAACAAAATAAGAGGAAGAAATTCAAAGAAACAAAATAATTAGAAGAAGAGAGAAAACAAATCTGAGCTCAAATCTCTCCTCTTAGGGAGTATGATGTAGGAGCATCACCTGTAGATAGACAATTTTGGTGTGATTTAGTTCACTAGGTGTTTTTGGATTTCATTTGGAGTCCATATTCTCTTCACAAGAAAGTAAAGTGACCTTTTCCAAGTATTTGAGCAAATTTGGAACTCAAGTAAGGTATTGTAAAGGAATGTTTTGTCAAATTCTGATTGTACTATGGTAGATATCACATGCTAGGAGAATAACATGTGGTTTGATCTCTCTTCGGAGTAGTGGTGGCGTTGTGGTGCACAATAGTTCCCACAACCCACCTACCTTTGTTTTTAGGAACTACATCTTGCACTATGAGGGTTTGAGGGTTTGATCAGAGTTATAGAGCCATTTTGAAGGAGAGTGAAGAAGACTAACACACAATGACAATCATTTCTAGGTAGACGAGGAACATAGAAAGTTACAAACCTGGATTCTAGCTAGGTCCAAGACCACACCTTTGAATGGTCATGACAACATAAAAACTTTGGACCTAGTTGTACGGTTTTGACCATGTACATTTTCAGGTGGAAATTTCAACAAAAAGTACTTTTAGTCCCAGATTCACTGCTGTTTCTGCACTCTAAACCTCCTAGATCCACACAAAATTAGCTAAGTGTAATATTTTCTTTGTGTTTTGAGAGAGATGGATTGAATATGAGTTGAGAGATCTTAGAAAAGATGTACAAAATCTAGAAGAATTGATATTGAACATGGAAGAAGAAGAAGTACAAGATGAATGGGAAAGTGAAGAAGAAGATGGACAAGAATTCAGTGATGAAGAGGAAGTCTATTGCTACCCTGAAGAAGGTGAACTACTTGAAGATATGGATGAGTTGGAAGAGGAAAATGAAGAAAAATTAGATGCAACAAAAAATCAATAAGTCAATGATACATGTGAAGAAATTTGTATACCAATTGAAGTTTTATTGTTTGTAAAAACAAAAAAGAAGAAGAGGAAATCAGATTTGATAGTCCTATATATGGTGAAGATAACAGAGAATTGGATGATTTTAAGCTAAAGGAAGAGATGAAAGTTCTTGAAATTTTGTTTTCACATGTTGAAAGGAAGGAAACATTTTTTTGAGGTGAGTACAGGTGAAGAAGAGTTGGAACAACAGATGCATGAGGATGAAGAAGCGACATATGTATGTGCGGAAGGCAAGGTAAATAACTTTGACTCAAAACTTGCTTATTTGATAACTGATATTGACGTGTCTTTTGCTGAATTCCTATAAATTGTAAAAGATGACTACATTAGTGCATTTGGAGAGCAAAAAGAGAATTAGACAAGAAAGATTAGGTGGAATGGTGAACATGGACAATATGATGATAATTCTTTCATAGATGAAATGGATGAAATTTTGCAAGATTTTTGTGTATGATGGATGAAAAATAGAAGAGTAAAGGTACAACTAATATTGCAACATTTTCCATGGAAAAAAGTGATTTCAAATATGAAAAAGTGATTCAAGAAGGCATAGGGAAGAATGTAGCACAAGATGGACGTGTTGTCAATCAATAAAATGAAGATTGTGGGTAGTTTTCAGTCCACTTGAGTAAATAAAATGTTGGAAACATGACAGGGAAAAAGCTATACAGGAATGAAGAATATGATGAAACATGAAGAAAAATGTATGTTTGTTGTTGTGTTGTTTATTTGTGTAGGTACAAATGATGGAAGGTTAAAGTTTAAGAAGATAAAGATGAAACTCAAGAAGAGAAGAAGAAACTTCAAGGTAAAAGTAAGCATGAAAAACAATGTTTGGGATCCAAGTGGTCAAGAAGCAAGCAAGAACAATAGGAACGAGGAAGAAAAGTCAAGAACATGCAAGTATGGTGAATACTCAGTTGAAGACATAGCTATACAAACAAAGTACATGGGTTCATTTCTCCACCTTGGAAGTATGATGCAGGAGCATCAAAGAGAGAAAGGTGTCAAAATTTTGAATTCTCGGTCTTATCATGCTTATGAGATCAAATTAAGTGTGTCGAGAAGGTTTTGAGGTCATATGATAAGTCTTTGGTTCAATTCATAGTGTTGAGTGGAGTTTGGAAGTTCAAATTTTCAAATTTGGTATTTTCCCTCCATTTTCATGTTTAAATGTCTAAGGTTGTAAAAGTGAAGTGAAAGGTTTCAAAGAGGAAAGGAGTCTTGATGCTCCTTAAGTATGTGTAACAATTGTCTAAGATTATGAAATGAGTCCTAGAGTGAGTGTGATTAATATATGTCTTAAACAATGCAATATGCCTATATTGGCCATGTAAGGGAATTTTGAGCCCGAAAGTTAGTTAGGGTTTTATAAAAGTATAAGGAGATTGAAACTCAAATGGGAAAGAGATAGTAAAGAAGAAAAACCTTATGAGGATGGTGAGAGAGTGATTTGTATCTTGTCTTCTTCATGAGATTTCTGAGTTTTTATTTGTATGGATTAAGAACTAGTGATCACTCTTAACGAGCATATAGAGAGTGGTTTGGATTTCACTTGAATACTTTATCAAGGTTTGAATGTTGGCATGTACTATTTCCAACATGAAGGTTAAAGTATAGCTTGTGTCTAACAATAAGACCGAGGTTGTAAGATTTTGTGAGATGCTTGATTTGTGATGTAGTGATGAATTCATTATGTAGTAATTTCTTGGTGAAAATTTGTTGGTGTAATATTTCAAGGTTGCATGGGTAGGTATCTCAATTGCATGGTTGAAAATCTAAAGAAATCGGGATTTGAGAAAATTGCTAATCTGTTGAAATAAGGGTTTGTTTGTCCCTATACACAAGTGTGTGAACCATTAGACTTGAAAAAAGGTGTAAGATGATCATTCTCAGAGGTAATCCCTTAATTGGAGGATAAAAGCATGGGTAAGCATCTAACTTGGTTTGTGACTATGTTTTAATGTGACAAATTCTAATTATCCGGGCGAGTTAGTAGGATTTTTGAGAAAACGTAAAATTGTTGAAGGAAATTGATTCACTATTAAATTAGAGATGTGGGAAAGGTAAAAATGAACATACAATAGAGGTTGGTGGCTTTGAAAGTTTATACAAATCATTTTGTGAAAGAATCATACTTCTCAAAGTTCTTGAAACCCTCCTAGGGTTTATGTCTAGATTATGCCTTTAAGACCTTTGTAGTTTTAATTAAGAGTTGAAAATTCCTAGATAATCCTTAAGGAATGTGGGAAGATTGATTTTAATGGTTTTATGGTTCAAAAAACCTAAGAATGATTGAAAATCATATCGGTTGCTTCTAAAAGAGGTTGTCTCGGTCTCGAGACCCAATTAGGGAAGTAAAACTTGTGTAAAGAGAACCATTACTTGGCCTTAACCTAGGATAGTTTGTATATAAAAAAACACTAAAAGGGTATCTCAGAATGCTTTTATTCTGTCTTTAAACCCATTGGATTAAAATTTATTCATGGAAAACTAGAGTTATAGGGCCAAGACGAGCAAAAATTGAGGTAAAAGAAGCTATAGTGGAAAAGTAATTTTGGAAGGAAGTTAGAGTAAAAAACTTACCATGCACCTTGTAGGGCATAAAGGGTATTAGGAACTATGATCACCTTGCTTGGAGACCTCCTAGGTTGTTCTAATCATGAACCATGCATGATTATTGTCTTAAGAGACTAGGAAGGGAAGTTTGGAGTAAATTTGAGGAAGTTGATAAAAATTCTTGTTTCTAATCACTTTGATGATGGATGTCACATTGGAAATGATTTTTAAATAGAGTACAAGGTTTGAAGGAGCTAATGAATGCTAAAAACTAAAATTTGTTTGATTTGGGCTAAGATCAAAAGTAAAAGCTAGTAAAGGACAATAATGAGGAAAATGAGGTTTTCATCTAATTCTCTTGTTCTCAGTCAAAATTTTGGTTGTTATGGAATACAATAGTGTGAATGAATAGGGTAAATGCATGGAAGAAAGCAAGTTAATGTATTAAGGGTCAAAATTTTGCATGGTGAGTCATTTAGTCATTTTGATAAGATCTACGAAACATGGTATCTAAAGTGAAGGAAGTATTTTATTGTTCTTAATTTTTGGAGTGCAATGAAATGTGTATAGAAATATTTATCAGTTTTCATCTATGCCCTAATAGAGGGACAAAAACATAAAACCATTCAAATATTTGCAAAAATACAAAATCATGACCTATTTTTATAACATACATTGTTTGCACTTTACATTGTTGTCTACTCCTTTGGTTTGATAGATAACATTTCTTCATTTCACACATGAATTCACGTGGTATATATAGTATGATGTAGACCATACACATATCAATACATGATGATGGGTATTGGCTTGCCATTTACCCATACTGCTAACCTCTGTGTGAATCTTCCTTTTGCATACTACATCCATGTGCTATATTTCCATTATAGTTGCTTTCTTTCCTCATTACATTTGTTTACATATATCTCTTACGTATTTGCTATAATTCAGACTAATAGGACTAACACCTATGTCTTGTGCAACGTTTACAATTATTGCTATCTCCTTCATATGTCATATATCATATATTTTTCATCACACATTGTTACACCTGCATTTCATACATGTTTGCTAGTTGTGTGTGTATGCTTGTTTTCATCGTGATTGTGGCCTAATGGCCTTGATTGTCTTGTGACACTATGGGTGTCCCATGTTTTCATCATAACACCTTATGTGTGGTTGTGTATCTCTTGTTTGCAGGCTCATGAGCCTTGATTGTCTTGCGATACTATGGGTGTCCAATGTTTGCAGGAATTTTTACCTTTTTGTGTGACATTACTCGACATATTTTACACTTATTTCTATATGATATGCACTTGTTTTCTAATAACACATCATTTTCTCTCGTTGTTACTATAGTTTTTGTATTAACACTATTCTTATTTATCACGCTTCTTGTTCTTGTTACTTTGTGTCATGGTTTCTACATGTGCATCCTCTTTTGCAAGTGCAATTTCTTCTTGGTGGCCACCACATCAGTCATTTTAGAGGGTATACATAGATTCTTAGACATTCATCTATGGGTGTCTACCTTTTCTTTGATTTTCATGTTCAAATTATTCATCACACACTCCTAAAAAAAAGGGGGCAAACATCCAATTTTTTATTCTACATTCCCAATAGACACAAACATTTTTTTGGGCACATGCATATGTAGGGAAGGCAAAAATGTCTTAGAGTCAAACTTAGGCAATTTTTTTATCAAAATCTATAGATGGCAAACAACATACAACCCGGTCAGACTGCATTTAACAATTATGACCCTACCATATAGTTTTACCTAGGGGTTATTTCTATAAATTTATTAGTATTTTTAGATTTATCGTCATTATTACAACATTCATATTTGCTTTTATGTTCAGATTGACCTAGTTTGACACAATTCTAGGGTGCATGAAAATTTTCATTCTCTCCTTCTTTATGGTATGCAATTTTAATTCAAATTTTTGACACATTGGGGACATGGGTATCCTTTCTCCACTCATATTTTGGCATGCAATCAATCCTATTCAATTTCTACTTAAAGAGACGACACATGGGAAGAGTATAGGGCACTTATTTATCTTTTCTACTATGTGTCTCAAGTTACAAAATTGGGCATATATCCATCTACAATGGTATGGTTCATGGGATTTTGAAAGGTAATGAGGTAGCTAATTTCTTTATGGGCATGTTTTCTTATCCTCTTTACAATTAAGGGGAAGATATCAGAGTTACTAAATGGATTTGATACACGTATTCCTCCTCGGTAAGGGTGCTTCAACTCCTCTTTTTGGTTCTTCTCTTTGGAATTTGTGTGTTAGGTTGGTACACCTAACACATCAACCTCTCCTCAACACAATTGGGAATGATCACCCCTAATTCTTCATTAGAGTTCAACAAAGTCCAGAATCTTCAAAGCACAAGAATGGTAATGATTCCCTCTCGCAAGAAAAACAAGTGCTTCCTTCAATATTTTGCATCTTTTTGCCATTTCTTGTTGCACATTTCGTTACAATATTTTCATTACATATTTTGAGTTAAAGTTCAATTTCCTATCTTGTACATTGACTACACTATGTGTTGTAGGTTTTGTAGACACCAAAATTTGGTATCACTACCCTTGTCACATCCGTTAGGTAAACTAAGGTTAATTATGCATTGTATTACCTTAGGTAATTAATAATTCATTAATGTAATTAGTTATTGATTAATTGTTGAATGGTTATGATTTTATAACCATAATATTTGGATTATTATAATCCCGTAGGTTTATTTGTTTCATTAGTTGGAACAGTCATTTGTTTGTATTATTTGTTGATGTATATTTTGTTGCATAGTTGCAACCACATATTTGTTTGTACATGACTATGTAATATCTATAAATATTGCAGTCATTCATTATGTAATTGATTTTTCTTAATATTATTAAAAATGTGAGTCTTCCGTCCCTCTTCTACAATTTCATTTGGTACCAGAGCAGGTGACCCTATAGGTTGGAAAGAGGTTACAGAGATAGAAGTGTCTTGGAGAATAAATCTTCATTCGAGGAGAGCATGTGCTGCCTCCAACAACTTCCCAGACATCATTGCATCCCCACAACCCCTTGTTCAGTTCCAGGTGTTTGGAACACAAATTATTTTTACATTGTGCCCCCCGCACTAGGAATAATTTATTGTAGATAATTAAAAAAATTTCCCCAACCAGAGGCTTTGCCATTAAATTTAGAGGTGCACTTTAGTTTATGCTAAAATAACATACTTTCAATTTTGGTTCTCTACTATATTGGAGGACCCAACTCATAGAGCTCGTCAGATCGAGTGTTTTAAAGGTTTTGCACCGAGTTGGGGATATTTCATCAACCAAACACCATTGAGCGAGCTCCCACCAAGCCCTCTTCCACCGAGACCCCACCAAGCTAGACATCGAGTTGCTTGGGAGCATCTACATTTAACCTACACGAGTTCCAATCAAGCCCGCATTGGATTGTTGAAAGTGACCAAGTCACCCTTTTTGGAGGCATTCAAAATGGTGAGGTCTTTTGTCGAAGGTTCGAGAAAACCAAGCGGCAAGTTGTGTTAAAATGACCTGCATCCACAATCTTCAAACGACTGAGCTCTACATTTCCCAAACCGAGTTGTGTCATTGTTGATCAATGAGCACTCGTCAGATATAATCGAGTCTCATTTTCAAAGAAGCCAAACATTTGAAATGGGATGACCTTCGTGTCGAGGAGATCCATAGCACACACAACATTCCCGCAAAAAACAACGAGTTGAGCATTTGACAATCCAATCTAACCTGCAAACAAAGAAATAAAGCCATTTAAACACCAGAGAAAAGGAAAATACGAACATACAAATCAATCAAACATAGTGAAGTAACATATATGGCGGCTAATATTGAAGCAAATGTGGATTTATCAACTCGATCCATTTTTCAAGTGACGTACCCTAAAACCACATCTCCCAAAAGCTCATTGTTAAGTGAATACCTAGTCAACGGTGAAGTTGAATGTGTTTAAAGGTTAGTCAACTTTGTTTTTTATTTGAATATAAATTGCTTCATTACATTTCACAACCACTTAGAGTCTTTGAGTTGGTTGGGGTGATTGCTTTGGGGAGGAGTAGTTCGGGGTTTGACCTCCCCAACTCAATAATTTTTTATGTGGTTTGAATTTGGAGGAGAAAAATAGTAGAACTACCACAATTAGCAGTCAAAACTACCACTAAACCACTTAACATTCTCTAAACCCCCTACCAAATTTGGCGAGAAAAAGTCTGGTTTGGGTTAAATTTTTTTTCTCCCACATTACTTATTTTTTGATTATGAGAAATTTTTTCAAAAGAGGAGACACCTAAAACTACTTTTTAAAGCCTTTTTTTGCATTTTTTTTGTCAAAAGTTCGCATAGTGCTTTGGAGGCCACTAGGGCCTTACAAAACAAAAAAAAAACATTTTTCCTGTCATTCAATTTTTGCATATGGATGAAATTGTAATATTTAAGTGCATTGTACTAATTTGCAGGTTTCCATATTCAACCACAAATATTGTTGTTGAGTAGAAATAGTATGATGCTAAGGAGAGGGAACATATAATATTCATGTGTGGGAATAAGGCACATTTGAAGGTGCGGAAGGATAAGGAAGGAAACACGTGCCAAGACAAGCTGATTCGAGACCTAGCAATTTTTCATGGTTACGAGCTATTTTTAGAGATAGCGTGTGGAGCACACAATGGGATGAAGACTTGCACGACATGCAAATGCTATTTTGGGGATGAGCATCTACTAAGCGCCATGCATGAGTTCGGGATAATAATAGGATTACTACTGCTAGTTAATTGGGAGATCTATTATTAGCGCACTTGCATGTGTGCATATTATTGTAAAGGCGCATGGCTATTTTCAGCATGTGACCTATTTTGGGAAGTGCATAGGTGGTGAAGGGAAATTCCCCACCCCTATAAGTATGTATTAGTCTATGTAGTTAGAGAGAGACATCGAGACACTGTGTATGAGTTATTGTAGAGTTATGCTGCCGGATCGATGCGCGCATAAACTTATGGTAATGTTATATGATGTAAGAAGCTTCTATGTTTTGCAATGTTTAATATAATGGAGTATATTGGATGGATAAGGTGTTAACATGACTGTAATTGGTTCTTATATGATCAATCTTGTCATAGTTATTGTTTAATTCATGATTCCTTAAGATCTAGATATGGTTATGCACTATTGAATGGTTATGCTATGTGGAATGTTTGTGCTTATTATGGTTCTGAATATGCTCTATCTTCAACACGTTAACATCCTACACAAGAAACTCTAAAGAGGGCTCGGTACCTTTGTGCGCTTCGGGTGAGTGCTTATCTTAGGATGGGTGATGTGCCAATGCACCTAGGTTATTTGTGGTAGATTCTAGGTTGATCATTGGTTCTCTTTAGGGACCTCTTTTCATTTGTTTTCGGTATGGTTCATGATGAAGAAGTACTTGGTTGACCTAGCAGATGTTGAGGAGTGGATAAAATATCTGGAAGAAGAGTATGCATGAGAGGTTCAAGACTTTGGATTTGAGTTTGATGCACGTGTGTGGGTGGAATAGAATATGTATGATTTGTTTGTATGAGAGATTCTTTGTTATCTTAGGGTAGAAGTGTATGAGTGGCTAGTTTCTTATGCATTTAAACAGAATTGGAGGTATCACACACTTGTCGGCTATAGGAAGAATTTTAGGCTCTCTATGATGCTTTGATTTGATTTGGACGCGTGTTGTGGATACTTGGTTCTATGGTGTTTTGAACAACTATATTATGGATTACTCAATTTCTACTTATTCTTTCTTAGAGGTAGTTGAGTTCTAATTTTTACGTTATCCCAAGGGAACTTACTTGCAAGGAATTCCACTATCGATCAAGATCTTGATGGTGACCTTGAACTTAGAAGAGAAAAATATGGATAGCTAAACCCCACCACACATGGGGGCGGGAGCACTAGTGGCGTAAAGGTAGAGAGAAGAAAGGCGGTTTAAGTACAATGAGGCACGTGAAAGGGAGATGGAGAAACACCGAAATATTGTAGAGCGGATGGTGTTGAGGAGAGAGATGGATCATGAAGGATTTGGAGCTCACACAGAAGGCATGGAGCCAGAGCATTTGGAACTCCCCCATTTGGGAAAGCATGACAGGGAACCCTCCTCGGCCTCACATGAGATTGCACTAGTAGATATGACCTAGGTCTCGGGTGCGCATCTGAATCTACCTAGAAACCTAGCCCTTGTGCTTGGTTTTCCAATATCTAGTACATCCAATAGTCAACAAGCTAATTTGGGTAGTAGGGAAGTAGGAGTAAGTCACATAGCAAGTACATCCATGATAGGGTAAACATCTTTATTGTTGTTTGGAGGTACCTTTTCAGCGCATGATCAACAAAAAATTTGGGTGCGCTAAATTTTGGACTCACTTTTTGGAGTAGTACCACCACACAGACTATATGAGTTTAGTTCAATACTCTTGTTGGACACATGGAAGTACATCTTCTAGTCCACTTCTAGATACAGGTGGAGGATCAGGTGGTATAGGTGGCTCTAGTTACGGTGGATCCGGTGGTTACGGAGGCATAGGTAACATAGGAGGTTCTGGATCAGGTGGGTAGGGTCATCACCAACCCCATAATATTTACATGGAGATGTCTCTCCATCTTCCAGAGTATATGGGCATAAAAGATGCTACTAAACATGTGCACATGTGTGAGATACTATGACATGTGAAATGGATCATGACATATGAGCGTAGGGCAAGTCAATTTGCAACTACATTACATGAAAATGCACACGGTTGGTACAAGAAGTTTGACCCCAATCAAACTTGCGTAGATTATGCAACATTAAAATATGCTTTCCTTAAAGAGTTTTATATCCCTGCATTTGAGCATAAGAGAATAAGCTCACTCAAGGATATTAAGCAGGGCACTACTAAGAGTGTCTGGGAGTATGATGCCCATTTCATAACAATTTTGTCTAAGATTTCTTATGATATTCAAGTAAGACAACATGCACAATGGTTCGTTGGAGGTTTGATCACACCTTTTAGAAGGGCATTATCACATAAGACATACCCCGATCCACTGCAAAGAACTTGAAGTAGATTTGCATTCTGAGGTAGTTGGAAGTATAGACACTGGATCCAGCCCATTCTTGGAAGCACATATTGAAGCTATGGAAAAGTAGTTGGAGAAAATATCGGCAAATTCAGCACACAAGACACGTCGGGATTTGGTATATAGATTGTGAAGTAGAATGACACACAAATATAGTTGTCCTCATAGATAGATCGGTATTCATTCATTGCTTTGCTGTACTATGAGATATGTTATTTCGACCATGACGTTATTTGCTTTGCCCATTATTACAATGCACGATAAGGAAGAATGTATCTTGCTATTGTAAGATTTTTGGTCCATGACTAGATTTATACCGAAGACTACGGGTTGATTGGTCGATCCATGATGCTATAGATATTTGTGCGTAATAGATAGGAGTATCGAGATAACTCTAAGGGTAAAGGTGAGAACAGGATTAAGATCACAATCAAATGCATTATGATCAGAGTGAGGGGTGCTATAAAGGAGGATGTGGCAAAGGTCGAGGATACCATGGTGGATTCGGTGGTCGAGATCATGGTGGTGGACAAGGTAAGTTTCCCCATGAAATGTGCTTTATATGTGGATCTCCTGACCACTACAAGAATGAATTTCCTTAGAATATTACTTGTTATTTTTGTGGGAAGAGTTAGAGCTATGAGGAATGCCCAGACCTATATGAGCATCTTAGGAAGCAACATAAACATGAGAAGAAGGGCACAAGGACTTTTAGATTACAATGTACTGTGGAAAATCAGTGGATGCCAAAGTTAGCACCAAAACTTGAGTTATTACCAGTGAAGATTACTACACGCGCTGAAGCTGCGTATGCCAAAGAAGCATTACAATATAAGCTTACCATCACTAAGGAGGACGTTTTGCATGCAAGGTATCTAGATGGTACGCACCAGATGGAGATTTATTTAGAGACCATGGAGGTAATCGAAATCTTCATGGTGAAATATAATGTTAAAATAAGCAATCATGTGAGATGGAACAAAAGGAGGCAGCAGAGATGGTCTAGTCAGATATTGATGACTTGAAGGAGGTATACAAAATGTTGTGCCAGGAGAATATCATTCCATTACTAGGGAATTGGCTAAAGGGAAACACTCGAGCACATTCATTTAGGATGGACGTAAGATCTTGAATGCAAATCTTCCCCCTCATAGCTTAGATTACGATAATGAGATCACTCTAAATTTTGTTGTAGATGGATGAACTTTGAGTAATATATTGATTAAAAGCAAAAAGAGGTAAATGTACTTACTTTAGATACATGGGTAAAAATGGGGAGACCTCTATCATTGTAACCATATTCTAATGTACTATTTATGGCTAATCGAACTAAGGCCACTACCATTGGAGTTTTAAAAGATGCATCAATTACTATACAAGTGGCCAAGTTCACTAGGGACTTTGAGGTTTTAGCACTTGCAGAAGCAAACAATTTCCTAGCTTTGTTTGGGTGCCCTTGGTGCTATGCCAATAATGCCAATCTATGGTTCAAAAAGGGATATTTAAGTTTTAGAACAAGGAGGAAAGAGTTATTATCCCTTTAACGGATGGGAAATCTATGCCTTATGTTGAGCCTTTGAGTGAGGAAGATCTAAACAAGATTTATGTATGTGCCATTTGGGACCCAAAAGTACTTGAGCCATCTAAGGAAGGAATCCTCCAGTGGGAAGATGCATAGTCTATTAGTGATACCACAAGTATTACTTGTGATAATTGGTCTCATGGCACTTATGAGATGGTTGGGCGCGAAGTAAGGAGCACATTTTCATGGAGAAGTAAACCTCGTTGTATTAGGAGGATAGGTAACAACTTTGTACCTCGGTACACTGGAGAAGGAGACCTTACGGTATTCTTGCATGCCATGGAGGAATAGTGGACATACTAAGTTGAAAGAAGAAATATGTTAGCATATACCCTACACGGGACAACAATGTGCTAGTGGGTGGCTCACATGGATAATATTGTAGAATGGAATGAAGTTAGGATTGCTCTAACAACTCATTTTTAGGAGCAATGCACCTACTCAAATCTGCACATATCATGGTAATCAACTTGTTCAACACCACGTCAACAAAGTGTGAGAGGCTCTGGATAGAGGGGTAGGAAGATTTACTACCTTTACTATGGGTGCACAAAATTTATTCCACTTTATAAGGCTACACATGCACTTGGTATGTATATGTGGAGCTACATAGAGAGATTGGAAATTGACAGGATTTGATTGCAAGAATGGTCCAAACTTTTGACTACTTCTCTACTAAACCTCCAATGGAAGAGGCATTAAGGGTTATAAAGTGCTTAACTATGGGAGATAGTGAAAAGGTGGAAGAACTCATTCAGGATTTATTTGGTGAGATAGACTCAAGAGCGCGCTTTGATGAAGAAGAAGAGATAGATGCCACAATACTTAAGCACAATTTCTTTGAGAAATAAAAAGGAAAGATGGTCTACATAGTGGATGATGAGGAAGTAGAAGATCTGGATATAGATCATTCAGTGGGTACCTGTGAAGTTTTGGACATTACAGATAACAATGCGGATGCCTATCATGAACCCATGAAGACTAAAAAAGTGAACATTGGCACAAATGCTGAACCTAAGGAGGCAATAATTGGGTATTATTGGTATGATTCTGAAGTGGTGAAGATAATTGAGTTACTAAATGATTTTCAGGAATTATTTCGTAGGGGCTACCATGAATTAAAAGGATTGCATGAATCATTAGGAGAGATGAAGATTAAGCTTAAGGAAGGTGCACACCGGTCAGGAAAAGACCCTATAGAATGAACCCTAACCTGCATGTAAAAGTTAAGGAAGAAATTAACAAGATGTTGAAATATGGCATCATCAAGCCCCTAGAATAATCAAAGTGGGTTAGCCCCATGGTAATCAGTATAAAGAAAGATGGTCAGATTAAGATTTATGTGGATTACATGGAATTGAATGTTGTATGTGTGATTGATCCCTTTCCTACACCTTTCACAGAGGAGATATTAGAAGGCGTTGTAGGGCGCAAAATCTATTCTTTTACAGATGGATTCTCTGGGTATCATTAGGTTAGGATTACACAGGAGGATCAAGAGAAAATGATTTTCACCACTGAATGGGGAAGTTTTTCATATCTTTGCGATGCCCTTGATCCGAAAAAATGCACCGCTATATTTTCGCCCATAGTTGTTCAAGCTTTCCAAGATTTTATTCACAACTTCCTATAGGTTTAGTTGGATGATTGGATGATGTATGGACTTGTTAAGGATCATTGTGACAATTTATACTTAATGTTTGAAAGATGTAGACAATTAAGTATCTCTTTAAATATCAAGAGGTGCGTGTTTGCTACACCTTTTGGCACTTTGTTAGGGCACATCATCGTAAGGAAGGTTTGTTAGTGGATCTAACTAAGGTTGCGATTATAGTAGTCTTAGAAGAGCCTACACCGGTCGAGTGAGGAGTGTGAATTCTTGGGGCACATAGGGTACTATAGAAAATTTATCAAAGGATATGCTAAGATTGCCACACCCTTGGAAGAGTTACTAAAGGGAAAAGGGACATTCTATTGGGGAGAACCACAATAATGTGGATTTGAGGCATTGAAGGAGAGACTTACTACAACGCATATTCCCGCATTTTCCTCATAGAACCAACCATTTCATGTATATGTGGATGCCTCTTGCATGGCCATTGGCGCATGGTGTTAACTTATTTTGGAGAAGGAATTATAGCTCATCCTATCTGTTTTGATAGTAGAAAGTTGACTCTTGCAGAGTAGAATTATGCAACTACTGAGTGTGAAGCCTTGTCAATGATCTACACACTGCATAAATTTAGACAATACCTGTTAGCAACACCATTTGTATTTTATACCGATCACATGGAATTAAAATACTTGTTTAACAAGCCTATTTTACAGGGGTACATATGTCGATGGGTGCTCTTATTCCAAGAATTTGATTTCACAGTTGTGGTCAAACCCGTTAAAAGTAATTATGGCCTAGACCATTTATCAAGAATTTAGTGGGGAGAATGCATAGACAATTAAAGATATAATGTCGATGTGCAATTGTAAAGGTTACAACGCACACCCTTAATGGAGGATATTGCTATCTTTTTACGTACAAGTATAGTGCTTAGAAGGAATGAAATCCTTAGAGAAGAAATAACTTGTAATTCACACGACACCTTTTATGTTGATCAATGGTGACCTATACAAGTTAGGCCGAGATGAAGTATTGCGCTAGTGTGTACTAGAGCTCGAACACACAAATATCATGGAAGAGGCTCATGGTGGTCTTCGGGTGTGCACTATGTAGGTGACGCCACTGCGTGAAAGATTCTACTCACTGGATTATGGTGGGAGACCCTCTACAAAGATTGTAAAGTGTATTGTAAGGCGTGTGATCACTGTCAGCACCTTGGTAAACCTGGGAAAAGAGATGAAATGCCTTTAAGACCTATTCCTAGAGTAGAGATGTTTGAGAAATGGGCTATAGAGTTTGTGGGTCCTATTTTCTGACCTCACGTAGAACTAGATCACGCTACATCATCACTTGCACAAATTATCTTACAAGGTGGGTAAAAGCAACACCTACCAAGGATTGTACAACAACTACAACAACCAAGTTCTTATGGTAAAATGCTCTTACAATGTATGGATGTTTTTTGAGCTTGATAAGTGATAGGGGTACACATTTTTTGAATGAGACAATCAGGATACTATTGGATGAATTTATGATTGCGCACCATAAGACTACACCCTATCATCCTCAGGAAAATGGGATTGTTGAGGCCTTCAACAAGATTTTGAGCCAGACATTGACAAAAAATTATGATGTTGGAAGGAAATATTGGGATGATAAAGTTTCTACCATGCTTTGGGTGTATAGAACAACATACAAGAGGTTGAACAAGGCCACACCCTTTCAGTTGGTGTTTGGCACAAAAGTAGTTCTTCCTATGGAATTCATGTTACCTTCTTTACGTATTGCATGGGTTGGGGTCTAGCCGATGAGAAAGCATTAGAAGAAAGAATTGATAAATTGATACAGTTAGATGAGAGGCACATCATAACATGTTGGAGTTAGAAGTAGGAAAAGGCCAGGTAGAAGGCATGGCATGATAGGCACATCAGGGAAAAAAATCTTGAGATTGGACAAATGGTGCTTCTTTATGATTCTAAGTTTTTGCACCATCCAGGCAAGATTAAAGTGCATTGGTTGGGACCGTATGTTATCACTCATATAATTGGATCAGGTGCTTGCCACTTAGAGATGCTTGATGGAATACAATCATCTATTCAAATTCATATTTTATATATTTCCTACCTTTTCCATCTATTGTCCCATCCATCCCAAATTATTATTAATTATCCCCTAATCCCCATTTCATTATTTAATTATTGCTAAATCACCCCCAATCAACCCTAATTCTCCTCCCTAGGTTGTCTCTCATCTCTAAGCTACCTAGTTTCTCATCCCTAGACTCCCTATAGCCTTTATTTACTCCATTTCATCCCCCACCTACCCATTTCTCTTCCCTATGTAACCCTAACCCACCATATCTCCCGAAACCCTAATCCTACTTCATTTGGGCCTCTTTGCCTCAAGATGGGCATCATCCCACCGCCCTAATGGACAATTCCCCACAAACGGTGATGACCCGTCAGTCGTTGTTGACCCCATAAATACGCCCTTAACCCCCTTTCAAACGGTGGTAACTTTGGATAACTTCCGCTTTCTTGTGATTTTGCCTCCATTCTTGGGTTTCTCTACAACCGCCACAATCTTCTTCGAGTCCCTTTGAGATTATTCACATCAATCTTGGAGACTTTGGGGAATTTATATTTATCTTTATTTGGTGTACTTATCATTTGCATTATCATTGTTATTATTATCTGCCACTAAGATTTTGTAGGTTCAACTACCATTAGAGATCTAGTTCTAGCCTTCTCTTCCATCCATATTGTTTGCATATTGCCATTCTAGTCCATCTATCTTCATTCAATCCTAGGTCAACTGAGTGTCACCGTTGACCCTATCTAGTCACCATCAACATAGCCTCTTTTGCATCACGTTCTCTTTTACCAGATTCACAACATTTTGTTACCCTATTTCGCCTTCATCTATATTTAATATCGTCGCCATTTTGCCTTTGTCATCCCAAATCCACTCTATCGGTTCTCGGTAGCCTCCAACTTAGCCGGACTCACTATCGACCCAATTCATCCATATGTCATATCCCCTTAGATCCACATTTTATTGTATCCTTTCTATTTATCCCATCTTATATCTCTTCTACGGGTTGCGAATAATCATTATAGAGCTTTATCACCTTCAAATTTACATTCAAATCTCTCGGATCTCGTAATCTTGGTTTTTGTTTTGATCCATTTGCTTCCGGTCATCATCGACTAGCTCTCTACAACTTGGGTTGCCGTCAACATGAGACAAATTTGGTTTAATTTGAATATATTTTAATTAGATATGTACTTTCCTTACATTTCTACATTTTCGCTTTATGTTTATCTCGGATTCTACATACGAGTTTGTCCATTATCATTGAACTCATATTCTTTTATCAATACGGGGTTAACATCTGCATAAGGAAGTTCACACTTCTTGGAACTAACTTTGTCAGGAAATCCCCTCATCTACAATCTAATCCATTTTCTTTCTAGTTGTCTTTGTTGTGTAAATTTATCAAGCTTGCAATAAGGAGTCCATATTACACATGTAGTTATCCATCTATATAATCTTGGGGTACCATAAACCCTCCATATTTTGAGTTACTTGTTTCTTTTATTACTATTTCACTAATTTGAACAGGAATGAGGAAATTCTTGTCCAACATCCTAGCATGCCCGGTGGGACCGCATTTTAGGTGAGTCTCTTGCATCTTTCATTTTCCATTTTCCCATATTTCTTCCATCTTCTACTAACATTGCAGGTAGAGGATTTGATTTTTCTTGTTCATGTTGGGATTTTGGATTGCTTGGATATTGCTTGTTACTTGCTTTATTTTGAAGATCAGATAAAAAGGAAAAGCAAAAACCAGGTATTCCCCTTTTTCTTAGTTTCTCCTTTTACATCACATTTTTTCATTCCTTGTGTGGTTTTTCTCATCGAATCTCCATATTTGGTTTTGGATTTAAAACGAACCCTTTCATTCTTGCTTGTAAATCTAGTGTAAGTAGGAGGTTTAATTGGTCGCATTTCACACTTCTTCACACACATCCAAACACACAAATCAAATCACACATCTAAACATCCCATACCAGGTGGACCTAATTGGGATTTGATCACCCAATAGAAAGTGGCTACAGTGTTTTGACCATGTTATAAATCCTATACAGACTTGGGCCTCACGTACCTTTGGGTATGTCGAGAACTCCACAACCAAAACTACCTAACAATAGCCATAGCTCGTGATTTCTTAGGTACCCTTGTTATCCGCTTCTCTCTTTTGTACATCTTTCAATTAATCATGATGATAAAAATTTTATTGCTTGATTTTTTTATTAGTAAATTACATAAACAAATTTTCATCTACTTGTTATCAGCTAATTTTGACTTCACAAAATTACAATGTAAAAATTTTAAAAAAATTCGAAGTGTCATTTCTTGTGATTTATCACCTTTGTTGTGATTTTTGGCCTTCCTTTTGTCCATTTCGAGTAAATACTTCTCCATGCCATGCATGAAACCATGTTTAAAATTAATTAATTAATATTTAATTAATTTCTTACCCTTTTATTTAATAAAATTAATTTTATTAAATTTTGGGGTTTTTAATTAATAAATATTAATTTAATCTTCATTAAAATTGATCGACAAATTTGGAAGAAGTTTTCTCGCTTCCCCATTGCCGTGGGCAATTAAAATTCCACCTCCAATTGTTGAGAATGCCAAGTTGGCTCTCCGCTCCCAATTTTCCCTTTCTGGCAAAGTTTCCATTTTCCCCCGCTTGTTGGAAATTCTCTTGTTGATTGCCAACCCAACTAGATGTCAAATGGAAAAATATATCCCATTTTCCCATATGGGGAAATGGATGGGAATTTCCAGCCCACTTTGCCATTGTCACGGGAAAATGGTTAACTTCTTCCCATATTCCCCTAACAATTAATGCCACTTACCAGAAGAAAGTGGAAATTTGTTATTCAATGGAAAGAAGAAACGATTATGAGAAAGCTTCTTGGATCCTCATAACTTTCCTCCATGAAACTCTATGGAAAAATACGTGCGGAAGTAATGAAGAAGCTTTGAGGTTCTTTATTTCCAACTTCTTATTATATCCCCTATGTAGAAATGTTTTCCGAGATAGATTTTTCCTAAGGGTTCATAACACATTCACACGTTCCAAATGCAGCCGTAGACAAGAAGATTCATCATGCACTCATCCAAGACCAATAGGAATTTGAAGTAGGTTCAACAAATTTACTTGGGCAAGCAAATCACGTGGGGTTTAAGAGCAAAGAGAAAGACCACACATTGTTTAAAGAAAACAAGCTCATGCAATCAAGGAAGATTGCTCACACAAAAAATAAAGATCCACGCATTGGTGGAGAGAAAAATAACCAAAACACATTCTTCATAGAGAATCAAGCCAAAATTACACGTTGCCAAAGGTAGGAGATCCCACACATGCAACATAGACCACACATTGGTCAACACCACGATCCAAAAGAAGGAAATTCACACCTTTACTTAGAAAGTTGTCAACGTATTCGAGTAGGCATGCCACATATCTACTTGGGCAAACATGTGTGAAAGAAAAATAACAAAATACCACACAACTATATACACATTGGTAAATAAAGTAGCTCACGGAGGTTTTAGAGAATAAACAAGCTCAACATAACTCCAAATTCCAACGCATCCACGAGGGAGTCAAAATGCCATGTGAGAAGAAAGCCATAGGCTCACGCATTTACCGGGTAGTCAAAGCCACACCATCTGCTTCGAGGATTTGCCTATCCACCATGCAAAAATAGACCATTCACGATCAAAGAAAAATAAAAATAAAAACCATATGCGGATAAAAGGAACAAGTTGAGAAAATGGTCCATCATGCATTTACCGGGCAATCCAAGTGCGGCCAAGAGTGGGAGGAGGCAAAAATAGCTCATAGTTTTCCAAAACAAGGCCACACATTACTAAAGGAAGGCGTCCAACGATCAAGATTTATACTGTGCAAAGGTGAAAGGAAGCAATAGTTCACACCAAGAAGAAAATAACTATACGTACTTATTCAAAATAAAAGCCACACAATTGCAAAGCGAGAGGAGCATTGTGCATGAAGAGAAATCACATGAACTGTTTGAAAAATATCAAACAAGATATATATCAGCACAAAAAATGAAATTAATGAAGAAAACAATAGATGCGGAACGAAGGTTGCTATGGGTTGTATCTATCAAAGTAGTCAACTTTGGAGCTTGATATCTCAAAGCAGGGTGATTCTCGTGAAAAACCAATCATTGCCCATAATTTTTCTCATGTTAAGGTGTTTCTATAGTCATTTTCAAATGCACAACACCTCATTTGATATTTTTCACGAACCCAAATTAAACTCAGTTCGTTGGAATTTCGCTGAGTTTCAGCTTGTTAGAAGGCCTATTTTGAGAATCCGCATTTGGGGTTGAGTGATTTTCGAGAATGCTGTTTGTTTCTTTGAATTCTACCCATATGGTCTCTCGCGCCAAGTTACAAATGTACAACACCTCGTTTGATATTTTTCATAGAGCCAAATAAAACGTAGTTTGTTTGATTTCACTACGCGCACAATTTTCAGCCTGTTAAGGGGACTCACTTTGAGAGTTGATATTTTGAACTTAGATGATCATCAAGAGAAAATATTAGTTTTTGGATTCTCCCCACCTTTGTGTCCTCCCTTGCTAAGTTGTAGATTCCCAAGGTGATGTTTGGTATTTTTCCAGGCTAAAACCAAACAGAATTTTTGCAGTTTCACACCTACATTTTCCTAACAGTTTCAGAAGAGTCATCTTTGACCTTTAATATTTGACTGAAGAATTTGATTTGGGAAAAAAATCAGTGATCCAAAACTTGTAGTACTTTGATAGACTCCCTCATTAAGTGAGAGTTTCTTAGAATAAGATTTGTTATTTTTCCTAGGGTAGTTTCAGAGGTGATTTGTTCAGTTTTGAAATATGGAAGTAATAGCCAGAAATCAAGCTTCTATCACGTCTTCACAATCATGTCATCTTAAAAAAAATGGTGTTGTGGTATGAGTTCTAGGGCATTCTACCCACCTTAACGCTCCATTCAAAGTATGAGAACATCAACGATACCAACTTGGGACACGTCGACGTAAGCCGGTTCCACGATCGCGTATCAACCGAAGGCGAGTCAAAATTTTCCCGTGCTTGTTCCAAAGTGGTCTCTCACGCATGGAAACCTTCCCAGTGTTTGTACAAAGTCCCAAATTGGTCATCACTTGTGCGTATGTTGAGCAGATAATATTGTTCTAAGGAGAAGACACACAAATAATGCGTGCACGGGAATAAGGCACATTTGAAGGCGCGAAATGATAGGAAAGGAAACACATGCCATGCATTATTTGATTCGGGACTAATACATTTTCATGGATCAAGATATTTTTAGAGATAGCGTGTGGAGCACACATTAAGATGGAGACTTGTGTGACACACAAATGGTATTTTGGGAACAAGCGATCGATAAACACTATGCATGAGTTTGAGTTAATAACTAGATTAATTTTTCCAGTTAATATAAGATGTCTATTATTAGTGCACTTGTATGTGTGCATGTTATTGTAAAGGTGCATGGATATTATCAACATAAAGTGGACCTATTTTGGGAAGTGCGTAGGTGGTGAATGGGGGAAGTCACCCCTATACGTATGTATTGAACTATGTAGTTTAACAATAGTGAATTATTGTAGAGTTATGTTGTTGGATCGTAGTTATCGGCTTGAGGTCTCTTCGGAGTCAAAAGCCATTGTTATCGATAAAGATTGATAATGGGAGAAGTGTGTCTACATAAATTGTCTTCACTTGATCGTTGTGGCGGATCTATTCATCGACAAACCGAGACAAATGAAAAGTGAAATTGTGCGGATCATCAAACAAGGCCATATCATTCAAGTGTGTCCTGTCGGCTCTCGGACATCTACGGAGTGCGATACTTCATCGATCAGTCTTAAATTTGGAGTGTTCTCAAATTGGATGATCGTGAGTGGATCAGAATGACAACACTTCAAGATGGTGACAAAGACGAAAGACATAACTCTAGGAAGTGAATTGCAATCTCGACTCTTGGAATATATTCTCAATGGAGAAATATCAAGAGTGGATTCTGACAAGCCAAGGTGGCATAACGACTATGGTCTCGCGAAAAATGAATAATTCACCATGGAAAGGTATTCAGAGCATGTGGATAATTATGTGTAATTGTGAATGCGAATATGAATGAAGACAAAATTGCTCACACCTGGGATGCTACTCAAATAGATAGGTGGATGAACTGCTCAAGCTTCAAGCTCATTTCTCTTGTCATTTTGAGGATTGTGAAGCATAACCAATGAGTTCATTCCCCATACGACCGGGATAGGCAGACTCTTGGCCTAATGGATAAGGCACTGATCCTAGGTGTCTTGATCTAGGTGGCACATTGCTGACTAGGATGTCTATGTGTGTGTCCAAGTCATCTAAGTGGGGTCCACATGTACCCACTTCATTATTGTAATAATTGATTGGGTCATTTAAGTTATAAAGTTGTAATATTTTAATAAAGTAACATTAATTTATTAAAATAAATTCATAAAGTTATATTATTTTAATAAAGTCACTTTACTTTATTAAAATAATGTTATATTCATCAAATGACCTAATTGTGCCCTAAAGTAACCCTAACTACTTTTCAACTAATTTTTTGGTTATAAAAGGAAGTTAGGGGATCATTTGTAAGGGTGACTTTGAGAGATGGGAGAGAAAAATACTTTTGTGTACAAGCTTTGTTTTAGGAAAGAAACTTTGTGTTCTTTTGTGAAGACATTTTGGAGAGATAATGAAATATGAACTTTGTGTCCCATTCATTATCTCTTATAACATTCGATGTTATTATGGTCATTAGATGTTAGTGTTTAAATATTGCATTGCAAATATTGTCTTTGATCTTATTATCGATGATATTAATATGTTGGTCTTGTTAAGGGTGATCAACTCGATATTTACTTTCTCATGTGTGTTCCCTTTCACTTATTCTTGTTTATTTCTCTTCAAACTCTGTTTCATTTGAGTTAATTCATCGTTCTCCTCTATATGATATTAGGCTTTGATTTTACCTAGCTATTGCATGTTCCTTCCATTCATTCCTTTCCATTTATTTTCTTCATTCCATTCCATCTCCCTCATTCACATTTCTTTTCATTTGATTTCCAAAACACCCCCACATACAATTTTGAATGTACAAATTTAAATCTCTGTTTTGGCTTTCAATAAAGGCATAGACCTCACTCTTCATTGGGAGGGAATTCATTCCTTACTGTTGCATGTCATTTGCATGCATGTAAATCAAATACCAACACTACTTCATGCTTGTTATTACTCCTTCTCAAAAAGCCTAAGAACACACAATAATCCCTCCATCAAAGGACATATCTTCTTCCGATGATCTTTCCCAACCAACTTCTAAATTAGAGACTACACCTTTGGTTTCCCAACCCCTTGTTTCCATGGTCTCGCTTCATGAGGACCATGTCATCCAAAATGACCCCCATATTGAAATCAATCATTTTATCTCTCATTAGTCTATTTCCTCTAGACCAACTACACCTCCATCTCCTACTCCTTTAGAGACTCTTGGACCTCCTTCTATCACCCTTTATGACTACCTATTTTGTAAATCTCCCACAATCTTCCAATCCCATCAATCCACTAAATCGGTGGATCCCATTCTACCCACATCACCTCATATTAACTCTATCCCCACTCCATCCGCTCTCCGTGGGCTAGTATGCCTATTCAACCCTATCAACCTCTTAACACTTACTTTACTACTTATCATATACCTCAATAATAAATTATCCCCATCTCACAACAACCCATCCAATCCCATCATGTTCCTATTTCACAACAGGGATAATTGTCAGGGACCAATTAAATCTCAACCCTTAATTATATTCCCCTATCAAACATTTCCTTCAACATCAACATATGCCCAAGCTTCTCAAGCCTAAAAAAAACTCTATCTAGCCACTCCTCATGTATCACAACCACAACCATCTACTTCTCATCCAAATGACTGAAATGATCCCATGTATTCCTTGATGAGTAGGTTAGCTAACCTTGAAGCCATTACCTTGGGGCTTAAAGTCACATTCTCCTACGAACAAATCTTTAATGAACCTATCGATCCATCGATCCCAATCAAACCATATCGTCCTCATTCAAAACTTTTTAAGTCCACCAAATTTAAAAGTAAGGAGGATCCCCAAAAACACCTTCATGTGTTTAGGCATGCGTGTTATCTTATTGCCTACAACTAAGATCTCATGCTCCACACTATTCCCATCTCATTCGATGGTCCCGCATTAGATTGGTACAATTGAATTCCTCAACACTCAATTTTCTCATTTACCCAACTTGCACAACTCTTCGCACAACATTTCTTATTCAACATTGCACACAATATTACCATTACTGATCTTTATGCCATTCGAAAATATGACGATGACTCCATTGCAAATTTCATCTCACGATGACGTAGTATTGTTAACCAATTATCATTGTCCCTTCCAAAGACGAAGTTCATTGAATTATTTTCATGCTCTTGTGCAAAGCATATCTTGTCCACCCTCTAAATCCAATCATTTCAGACATTTGAAGAAGCCTTCACTATGGACCCTAAACTTGAAACTCATGTTATAATAATACAAGGCCAACTCAATCTTAAATCAAATAAGCCCAAAATCGAGTTCATCAAATCCCCACACATGGTGACAAGTCTAAAACTTAATGCCATCATGGTTTGACCTTCATTCACATCTACCTTTCACATGGAGCCTTATCAAAGAGCTTCTAGACAATCTCCTAACTATACCCCTTAGGGAATCCTATAGTTCAATATTTGATAAGTTAATGGCAGTCCACTTAATCCAACTTCCTCCCATTCGACCCGTTGATGACTTGTGACCCAAACCCACTTGGTATCGCGAGGGGAATTACTATAAGTATCATCAAGTTAAAGGTCAAAACATTGAGAAGTGTCATTCCTTCAAAGATCAGGTCCAAAAACTTATAAATCAGGGGGGCCTTCAAGTAGACAATCCTCTCACATCATCTAGCCAACCTCTCAACGTCTTTAAACAACCTTTTCATAATCAACCATCAATAAATAAATTTTCGCCCCACATCTTATGAACCTAATGCTCACATAGTCAACACTATAATTCAAGAGTCTCCATTATTACCTATATCCATTACCCCTACACCTACTACATCTTCTCTTACCTTAGACATTATGCCTACATCCACCACTTCTCGAACATATACCCCCATGCCTACACAAATCATGTCCATAACTATCATACCCACATCAACTTCTACCACTTTTCCTATATTTGTATCGAATCCTCCCTTACAAAATCTATATCAGATTTGACTATACCTACTACTTCATCCACATATATCATGCCCTAACCCATCACATCTAGTCCTTCATCCATATCTATACGATCCGTAAACTCTTCAACTTTGGAATTATCCACGTAATCAAAATTAATGCTCCTATTCTATTTTCTATTAGAAAATGATAGAGATAGCTAGTGAATTAATTTTTGCTTATGCTTAGAATCCACAATTGTAGGAAGCAGAAAAATATAAACTCATAAACACCAACAAGTTTTATCCTGGAAACCTCCAGAGGAGGAAAAACTAGTCAGGAAGGGAAATTACTCTTTCTTCTCACTTTTATTGGCCAATTTAACAATAAGTATAGAAATTACAATAAGTATGAAAGAGAAATAGATAATATCTCACACTTCCTCCCAATTAATTGCTTTCTTTGTCTCAACACTCCTTTCTTCTACAAAACACAATTCCAACTCTAAGAACTTCTTGCTCACTTGCTTCCTTGCTTCGATGATCCTTTTTCTCTTCTACAAACATTTATTTATATCCTTTCACATGTCCTCCCATGCACTGGAGAATGGGAAAGGTCATGGAGGAGAAGAGACACGGAAAACCTTTTAAATTTTGTGGACTATTCGTTTCATTTTTTGTTTTTTTGTTCTAAAGAGCGGGACCACCACCCAATCGCAAACCGGCGGTCTTAGGACCACCGCCTTGGTTGGGCAGCGGTTATATAACCACCATTTTGTGCAGAGCAACGGTCTTGTTACTAAAAAGAAAGAACCTCAGTGTATTATTTTTCCTTCTTTGTGTTGACTGATTTGATGAAGTAAAGTCATTTTGGATCCCTATGGATCACACCTCCCCTACTTGGGAGGATTTTGGTTCCATAAAATTTTAGTGGTGTAGATGAGGAAATAATTCCCTCACTTGCTCCTTTAAGTACCACCGGGCCTGCCTTGGTGTCTTTCCTTTCAGTCCAATCTACCAAGACTCCTGCGGACCTCTCCTAGTCTCTCTAACCTTCTGCTGCAACACTACATCCTCCTCCAATTCACCTCACGATTCCAAGATGCAATCCTAAATGGAAGGTAACTGTAACCGTAGTCCTTCATCTTCATCTAGCATGAATGACTCATATATGTGCAAGTTATCATAATTTACTACAGAGTACATCCTCATAAATAATGACAAATCAAGCTAAAAACATTTTCTCCAACCTGATCCAATATGGTGAAGGGCCCATATCGTAGTGGGTTGAGATTCCGTGCTTGACCTTGTAGTCTCTCCTAGCTCAAATAAAGCCAAACTCTATCTCCAACATGAAGCTTATGTTCCCTCCTATGCTGATCATGCCTAGCTTTGTACTTTGCTTGATATTTCTCTAGCTATTCTTTGACTTTGAGATGGATTTTATGGATCCTCTCAATGAATTTGTTTGCTCTAGTCACCTCTGTGTCTCGTGTCTCCTCCTCAACTTGCTGCCAAACTCATAGCTATGCCTAGCATATTCATAGGTAGATATCCCAAGCATGCTTCAAACGATGACTTCATAGTGTATGTGTGTACTACCTGATTGTAGGAATGATGTATGTAGGCTAAGGACTCATCCCAAGTCCTTAGGTATTTTCTGTTATACCCTTTGATTAACTATACCAAAGTCCTGTTCACCACCTCTGTTTGTCTATTTGTCTGTGGATGGAAAGCTGTGCTCCTCTGTAACCTAGTATCCATATTGTCCCACAAAGTATTCCAAAACTTTCCCAAGAACCTGGAATCCTGTCGAAACAATAGACTTGGAAAACCACAATGCACCCATACATTAGCAAAAAAGATCTACTACCTTATGTGCTTTTATTGTCTTTTTTACATACCATAAGAATACACATCTTACTGATCTATCAACAACAACATAGATATAGTCATGCCCATGTTTAGACATAGGTAATCCTCCTACAAAACCATTGAAATGTCCTCCCATGGATGAGTAGATTCTTGCAAAGGCATATACAAACCCTCCTTCCTAGTCTTAGGCTTGCTTGGTACAACAAAGTTTACATCCACATATAAATTTTGATACTTCTTCTTGCATATTAGGCCAATACACGTACCTTTCTAAGTGGGCTAGGGTCTTACCAACACTGAAATGTCCCACTACTTTCGAGTTATGTGCTTCCCTCATCAATATAAGTCTTTCTTCTTTAGGCACAAAAGCTTCCCCCATCGGTAGAGTAGCCCGTCCTTGAGATAACAATATTCAATCCCTATCCTTTTAGTCCCTTGGGACTGCAACTGCTGAAATGTCACCCCAAAGTCTCTTTCTGGGCATATGCCTCTCCGTAAGCTTCCTTCATGAAGGGCTCAATTTGAGAGATAGTGGCCAAACAGGAAAACTTCTCTTGTGTGGGTGGCCTAGACAACATGTCTGCCACCAAATTTGTACTACCCTTCTTGTATTTGATCACCAGATGGAACTACTAAAGGAACCCCATCCATTTGTAGTGCCTTTCCTGCTATAATTTAGACTGTGCTTGCAAATATTAGAGAGGTTTGTGGTCAGTGTGCACATAATAGTTTCTTTACCCAACAAATAATGCTTCCATTTTTTAATTTCCTAAACTAGTGCATACATTTCCTTATCATATACTGAATATAATTTAACTACTAAAGTGAATGTTTCAGAATGATAGCATATGGTTTTACCTCCTTGAAGAAAAGCGTGACCATAGCGTAATCACTCGGCATATGTCTCTACTTCAAAATTCTACCTGCAAATTAGGAAGAGAAAGTATCTTTGGAGCATGACTAATATTTTATTTCAATAACTCAAAGGATTTGTCTTATTCCTTACCCTAGTCAAAACCCTTACTCTTTGCAGCCACTATGTGTAGAGGTGTTGTAATCGCAGAGAAGCCCGGAATGAACTTCGTATGTATGCATCGCTCCCACAAACCGCTGCTAGTCTCTATGGCTCCGGTTGGTGTTGGCCAATTAGTGATGACTTCAAATTTCTTTGGATCCACTCGTAGCTCTCCTCCTCCAACCATGTGCCCAAGATAGACAAGTGACTTTGGAAAATTCATATTTCTTCATATTACAAAGAAGTCTGTTTCTCCTTGAGAACTTGCAAGACTTTCTATAAATGAGTTAGATGTTTTTCCCATGTGGTACTTGTGGGTTTTTAAATGGAACTTTAACAAACCATAGTCGGGGACAACTAGTCCCTCCTCTTTAATGAGAGAGGTTCCCTTATCAAAGCAAGCAAGAAACTTATGTAAAAATATACAACTTTTAAAGCATGGATTCCTGATACTTTGAAATGTTTTATGCCCAAAGATCATCAATACGAAAGACTGGAAGAATTAAGGAGAGATTAGGGAGGAATAACATAACAATACTTTTAGGGAATATAGATAGTAGAGCATTTCCTTATACGTATTGAACCAAGGAGATGCAGAGTAGAATCATTCACTTTCATAACAAATATAATTTCACAGACACAAAGTTCTAGAAATCATATAAACAAGAACACAAAGTTTCTTAGCATGCAAAGATGGATGATTCACAAATTTTAGACAAGGAAAGGAGTAACAAAGGAAGAAAAGGGAAAAATTTGTATTGATTACTTTGAATCTATTACATTTATAGAGTACCAGGATCTAACCCTAACAATAACGTGGAGAAGCCATTAAATAGCTTCCAAGAATGGTTACATTTGGTTACAAAAATGATGAAAATTGATTCAAGAAACCGATGTCTGAGTCTCTCCAACGCCTCGGTTGTTTCCATACCTAGTGGAAAAACCAGATGCATTGAATTGTAGCCATTCATCCTGCCTTTGCAAACTTTAAATTTGAGCCATCCACGTGGGAGAGATTTAAATTGAGGTGGGCCTAGGGATGCCTTTTGCATTTTTTGCCTTTTAGAGAAATGGCACTTTGGAACATTTTGGCCCGCCCACCCACTTTTGATACGGGCTTGACACGTGGCTTTACTTGAGTGGTGATGGAGCCATGGGTCACTTTTATACTTTTACCTCTTTTCAATGTGGGCTCAAAAACTCAAATTGCTTCGCTAACCCACCTCCCTATTTGAATTTTGATGCAAGCTCAATATTTGACTTTATCCCTTTTGGAAACAAAGCCAAAATTCCCAAATCACTCCAACAACCTACTTTCCCACTTTGAATTTTCAACAGCATCAAAACACAAAAAAAGGGCCCACCTTCCTACCTACGCAAAACATGGCCACATGTCCTTTTGCGGGCTAGTTCAATATTTTTTTATGTTTTTTACTAAATCACTTTTGTTTTACAGGGCCATATGTCTAACCTTGGACATGTGTAGACTCAGTGCACATTTGGGACCTGCCTCTAGATTTTGCTTTTTGAAGTTGTGTCGAGTCGACATGTGGAGGATTCCGTAAACTCTTCTATACTTAGCCGATTCAATGGCCGTATCTCGCCCCTTCTTTAAATCGACCATGTGGCGAGCCCGCACACATTTGGAGACTCACTCTTGATTCTTCCTTTGAAAGCGTGCCGAAGAGACACATGGAGGCTTCGCGTTCTTCATACTTAGCCGATTCGTGAACTGTTGCCTACTTGACCTTTTTTGAACCCTAGACATGTGGAGAGATGACACTCTTTTGATTTTCCACTTTGGATTCACCCCCTAAAAGGGCACCGATCTAACACGTGGATCCTTCCACCGGTCCTAACTCTCCTTTGACTCTAACCATGTGGCGAGCTGGCACTCATTTGGAGATTGGCCCTTTGGTTTCACTTCTAAAATTACACTGTTGAAGGATGTGGAGGCTTCTTGACCCTCTCATACTTAGTTGATTAAATGACGGCTCTAGCTCTATCCATTTTTCGACACTGGGACACATGGAGAGTTGGCACAAGTTTGGGGAACCACCTTTGGCTTTGACCCTTGAAGTTATGCCGATGAGACATGTGGCACCATCTGCTGAACCTTCCATACTTAGCTGATTCAGCTTGTTCTATCTTCATTTTAGACTGGGACATGTGGAAAGCCTGTGCTTATTTGAGGACTGTCCCTTAGGCCCTGCCCTTGGAGTTGTGCCATTTAGATGCATGGAGGCTTCCGATGCTACTTGAAACATGGCCATGCCACATCTTATCAGAGATGTCCATGTACTACCCATGGATGTTGGGGCGCAAATTGATAGGGAAGATACGCCCATCATTCCCGACTGTGGAAGAATAAAAAGAAAGGGAAAAACTCCACCTTTACACTTGAATTTCAAATTTTTCTCCATGGAATGGAAAATTGCAAACAATACCAGGCTCGACGTGATCCATTACTCCAACGTACCGACTCAAAATTTTCAAAACCTAACTTGAAAAAGAGGGGAATTTTGAGGGTGGAAAAGCGATTGGCTCTTTCTGGGGATGACTTGATAGAGGAACGAGGAAAGATCAAGGACCATATAAAAACTCAAGATAAGTAGACCAATGCCTTATCCATTGGGAAAATAGAGTCAAAGGAAAAACCAACATAGAAGACAAAACACATGAAAGGAAAACAAACCAAAAAGAAAGACAAAAACAAAACATAAATGAACGATCAAAACCAAAGCCTTGTACACAATATACAGAAGGATTGCCTAGTCACCTAGGACTTGAACAACTTTAGATACTGCCCACTATAAGGAAGTGGGAGAGGAGAACCATCCATATAATCCAAATAGAAAGAATTTTCTCTAGCAAAGTGCTTGATTTTAAAAGGACCAAGCCAAAGGGAATCAAACTTACCATGGCTTCCTCGAGGTTCATGCCTTTTGTCCCCACAATGACAAATGTCTCCCACTTGAAAATATCTGGGTCTATCTTTCTTGTCAAATAAATCTTTCACCCTTAGTTGATGAGCTGATATCCTATCAAAAACCTATAACCTGTCTTCATCTAACTTCTGAAGATACATGATCCTCTTGTCCAAGGAATTGGTAAAACTTAAATCTTTAATAGCCTTCATTAAGTGCAAGGTGGTAATTCCACTATTATTGACAACTGAGCTTTAACACAATACACCACTTGAAATAGAGACATTCCAATTGCTCTTTTGGGTATAATTCTATCGCCCAGAGAGCATCATAAAGCTTCTTGTGCCAATTCCTCGAGAGTCATTGAAAAGCTTCCAAATGATGGCTACAGATTCTTATTTGTATATTCGCTTGTCCATTCCCTTGGGGGTAATAGTATGAAGAATGAGCAAGGGAAATTCCATAACCATAGAAGAAATCCATCATCTCCGAAGAAGAAAAATTTGAAGCATTATTAGTCACAATCTTGTTTGGTACCCCAAACCTTATCAATATGTTCTCCTTAATGAAATTACACACCACCTCAGAAGTAGTGATTTTGAATGGAATGGCCTCTACCTAAGTTTTGAAGTAGTCTCAGAGAAGTTAGCACGTGAGTATGCCCAACAATGGAAGGTGGGTTAAGAGTTCCAATGTAATCCAATCCCCACTGTTGAAAAGGCTCATCAATCACTATTGGCTTTAGTGGTAAAGCAACCAACTTAGGTCTCCCAACAAAATTCTCGACAAAGCTTCACACTTGCCTACATATTTTGATGCATCTCTCGAATAATGTAGGCCAATAATACCCAAAGACGAAGGATTTTATGGGCAGTGTGACAATGAAGAGAAATGCCCTCTAGAGGTCTCGATCATTAAAATATGAGAACAACTTCTTTTATTGCTCTTTATCTACACACTTCAAGAATCTTCCATCTATGCCTCGCTTGAACAAAGCATTCTCCCATAATATATATATTGTGCAGACCTTAGCTTAATAGTCCTCTTCTCCTTGGCACTCAAGTGGGATGGACACTCTCCATAAGTAAGAAAATGTGCAATATCAACATACCATTCATCTGTTGAACTAAGGAAGAGGACAACAGGAACATCAACTGCTTCTTTGGACAACGTTGCATTAACTCCTTCAACAATAAGCTCACATAAGCCTTTACCCTAGACTAGCTTAGTTGGATTGATATCAAGGTCATATTCTTGAAATTTTTCTACCCAATTGCCTCTCTTAGTTCCAAACTCTGTTGTGTAAGAATGGACTTGATGGTTATATTAGGAACAAGCACAATAGAGTGAGAATTAAGAATATAAAAAGAAACTGCTTGACAGCTTTAACCACTACAAAAGCATGTTTCTCCATCATAGTATATTTCAAATCACGAGTTTTCGTAACGTAGTTCATGAATGTAATTGGAAGTTTGTGATCCTCTAATCCTTTTGAGTTAGCACAATAGCTAAGGTACTCTATGTAGCATAGCAATAGATGATAAAATCCTTGCTGAAATTAGGACATGCTAAGATGGGAGTTTTAGCAATGGATTTCTTGATACCTTAAAATGCTTCCTTACCCTCGGAGTCCAACCAAAGTTTTTCTTTCCTTTCATCATGTGAGCAATACTCATAGTCAGTTCTACAAAATCAGAATGAATCTCCTCAGGAATTTTATCTTACCAAAGAAAGAGTGAACCCCTTTTTGCTTGTGGGAAAAGGAATCTATTGGATTGCTTGAAATATTTCTAGATCTATCTTGATTCCCTCTTTAGAGATAATATGCCTCAAAGAACTTGCCTTGTGTGACAAAAAAGGCATACTTCTTTGGATTGAGAGAAACTCCATGTTCTCTACATTTCTAGAGGACCGCTTCAAGATGCTGAAAGTGATCTACCCTTGTTTTGGAGAAAACAATCAAATCATCAAGGTACACAACCACACACTTTCCCTTCAAATTGCTAAAATCTAAGTCCATTTCCCTTTGAAAGGTGGCACCAGCATTGATAAGACCAAAAGGCATTCTCTTGTAAGAAAAGGTGCCCCAAGGAGTAGTAAAAGAAATTTTGTGTTGATTTGGGGTACTGACCTCCACTTGATTGTATCCAAAGAATCCATCAAGCATAGACAACATCTCAGAGCCTATGACAACTTGAAAAACCTGATCCATCATGGGGAGAGGATAGTTTTCTTTCGAGAGGCCTGATTCAAATTCCTGAAATCCACACAAATGTGAATCTCACCATTCTTCTTCCTGACATGCACAATGTTGGAAATCCATGTTGAATGATGTATAGGGAAGATGATTTTTGCCTTTAGCAACTTCTAGATCTCTTGAAAAATAGTGCCAACAACCTTGGGATTGTATTGCCTTTGTTTTTGCTTGAACGGTTTGATCCCAAGTTTTAGAGGGATAAAGTGTTGCATCTCCTTTGGCTGGAAAGCCTTGAGATCATCATATGAATAGGAAAGAACATCAGCATACCTTTTTAGTAGATTTAATACCTTCTTCTTCTCCTCTTGAGTGCAACATTTTCCAATGTTCACCATCTTGGGTTCATCAAGACTCCCAATATTAATCTTTTCACATTCAGTGGATTGGTGAGCTCCTTGGCAAGTTTTAGACTTGATGTACCTATTATGCTTATCAAACAAATATTCCAATATCACCAACCCTTTAGGAATATTATTACCTATCAATTTTATGTAGCCATCTTGATCCATCTCTTCCTTGATCCCCTTTGTTAGAGGATACACACTCTCTAAGCAAGGTCTCTCCTCCTTCAAAATACAATCTGGTCAAAATTATCCTTAAGCTCCAAGAAAGAGAGAAAATGCTGATCATCGTTGAAAACCCAGTTATTTGCATTATCTAGTACATTGGGCCTATGAATCATTTCAATGGTAAATTTCTCTTGAGAGAAATCTGGGTGAGGAATCAATAAAGATCCTGAGATAGCTAGAGAATCAGCTCTAGTGTTCCTTTCTCTTGGCACAACTTCAATGGAGAAATCATCAAGAAACTCAATGGAATCCCAGACAAGATTTCTATAATGCTTTAATCTCCTATTCTTGACCTAGAAAAGATCTTTGACTTATTTCACAATCAGCTCTACATCACCACGAGCACAAAGATTCTTCACTCCCATTTCTTTTGCCATGTTCAATCCAAGTATGAGTGCCTCATATTCAGCTGTATTGTTTGTATTTTCAAAATAGAGCTTGAAGGAGAAAGGATGAATGTTCCCTTTTGGAGATGTCAACACCACTCCAGCTCTAGAACCAGCTGAAGAGTATCTTCCATCAAAATCTAGAGTCCAAAGGCCATTGGGGTCATGAATCACTCCCTTAGGAAGTTCCGCCTCATCTTGTGACATGATCATGTAGTTACCATGCCCTATATCTTCATAGAGTATCTATGCTTTTGGATCATTAGTCTTTTACACAATGTATTTAGTTTATTTCTCAGGCAACAACTTCTTCATTTTTCCATTGACCAGGATCAAAGCATGCGACCAATCCATTTGAATTTCACCTCCTACCTCCTTACAAAAATTTCTACTTAGCAACATCCCATATGAGGGAGGAATATCAGCTACCAAAATGGTGGCTAAGACCCTTTCTTTGGAAAAGCAGCAAAATCTACTTGTGCATATTTAATTCTTCCAACCAAAGGTACTTTCCTACTTTCCATGGAATAGTAGGAACCAAAGGCACGTGTTAGAGTCAGGACCAAAGCATGAGCTACTTTCATAGGAATTACATTTCCTGATGCTCCTGAATCTATAACACAATTACTGAGTTTATGGTCGGCTATGAGAAGAGTCACGTAGAATGGTTCAATTTTATCATTAGGGAAGTGATCAGTAGCCACAAGGCTTGATTGAGGTGAGGAAAAGGGAGTGGGAAAAATACCTTTAGAAGTACTGGATGAGGCTTTGGATTTAGAATTGACAAAGTTTACCATTTTAGCAAAAGCTTTTGGATGGGTCTAGTAAAACTCTACCTCTGAAATTTGGATTTTGGTCCTTTTGAGGTGATCAATGATATCAAAAGACGCAGAGGTAGATGGGGAATCATTGCTAGGAACTTGAGAGACTTTTGATCTATCAGTTTTAGGATTTGAAGGACAAGGAGTTTTGGAAACAGAAGGAGAAGAAGGGGAACTAACATTACTCACCTTTTGCGTGGAGGCAGTGGGAATAGGGGCTCCTCTTCTTGCAATCACTGGAATAGTTGTAGGAAACTCCTTGGACTTCTTAGCAGGTTACACCACTTTTTATTTTCTATTTGTTTGCTCCGAGTCATGACAACATATGAATCACTATTCATATCTTCCACTCTTTCATCATATTCATCTTCATCATCCATACCTTCAGTGGTGAGGAAATGAACTTGAGACCCACCAAGATCTTCTCGTTCTTCATCAACCTCTTCTTCTAGTTCTTCATAGAGTTCATTAAACTCCTCATCATCAGGTTCTTCAACTTCACAAGTTGCATTGACTGGAACCTTGATGGGTGGGCCTTTAATAGCCAATCTGGTCTGAGAAGAAGGCAGATGGTTCCTGGGCTGAATTTTTTTCTTGGAACATCTTGGTAAGGGGTATGTTGAGCCAATTGTTTCTTGATAGCAATGAGATCATTTACAAGCTTTTGTACTAACTGCTCAGAATTGGCTCTAGGGGAAGAGGAAGAAGAAGAAGCTTTAGATTTGGAGGATTCTCTTTTCAATTTACCAGACATGATTAAGTCATCCTCAACACTGATGGCTAACCACTGATCAACATCTAGAGTTGTAAGGTTAGATCTCCTTAGTGCATAACTCACTTCGTAACTGGGCATTGATGAAGAAGAAATTTTGGATTTGATCCACTAGATGAGTGTTCTGTGGAATTTTATTAATTAGCTTGTTGAATTTAGTCACAAAATCCCTCATGGGCTCAAATCATTCTTTCTTGATATGAGAGATTTATGCTAACAAAGCACGCACATCTTTAGCAGGTTTAAAACATCTCAAACCGAGTTGTCATGGTATTCCAATTAGTGATCACTGCAACAGAAGATGATAAAACCAATTAGCAAAGCATTGTTGTGTAATGTCTCCACAAAAATCCTAAAGGAGACATATTCATGTTCAACCTCAAGAATCCCACATGCAACAATGAAGGCTGTAATGTGTTCATCTGGATGAACTTTCCCATCACCCTGGAACTTGGGAAAACTTTTCCTGTTACCCCTAGGTAACTCATGCAATGGTGAGGAAGAGCAAGAGGCCTAACCTATTGTCCCCAAGGCAAAGGGGCTGCCATATTTGGAAAAATTGACTGAAGGGGAACAAAAACACCAACAAGTATCAAAGCACGGAGATTAGGACTGAGATGCTCCTGAGGAACGCTATCCTTGGAATTTCTATCTTTAGTAGGAGGTGTGCTTGTAGAATGAGTTCCTTTGTTCCTTCTTGCTGGAAGAGAGAAGTTTTGTTGCTCCAGAAGTTGAAAATGGGAATCCTCAACCCCGAGAGATTTCTTCCCATGTGTATCGTAGAGTCTCCTAGACCAACAATGATCTTGAAGTTGTTCTTTTGGAAAGGGATCCGTTTGAAATGAAATCCCCAACAGATTTGCCAAAAGCGTCGGGTTTTTAAATTAAAATTTAACAAACCACATTCAGGGGACAAGAAGTCCCTCCTCTTTAATGTGAGAGGTTCCCTTATTGAAAGAAAGCAACAAAACTTATGTATAAATATACAACTTTCAAAGCGTGGATTCCTGATACTTTGAAATGTTTTATGCCCAAAGATCATCAATACAAAAACTAGAATAATTAAGGAGATGAGGGAGGAAGAACATAACAATACCTTTAGGGAATATAGATAGAGTATTTCCTTATACATATTGAACTAGGAGATGCAGAGTAGAATCATTCACTTTCATAACAAATATAATTTCACAGACACAAAGTTCTAGAAATCATAGAAATAAGAACAAAAAGTTTCTTAGCATGTAAAGATGGATGATTCACAAATTTTTAGACAAAGAAAGGAGTAACAGAGGAAGAAAAGGGAAAACTTTTGTATTGATTACTTCAAATCTATTACATCTACAGAGTACCAAGATCCAACCCTAACAATGGCATGGAGAAGCCATTAAATAGCTTCCAAGAATGGTTACATTCAGTTACAAAAATGATGAAAATTGATTCAAGAAACTGATGTCTGAGTCTCTCCAACACCTTGGCCATTTCCATACCTAGCGGTAAAACTAGATGTATTGAATTGCAGCTGTTCATCCTGCCTTTGCAAACTTTAAATTTGAGCCATCCACGTGGGAGAGATTTAAGCTGAGGTGGGCCTGGGGACACCTTTTGAATTTTGTTCCTTTTAGAGAAATGACACTGTGGAAGATTTTGGTCCGCACCCACCTGCTTTTGATACGGGCTTGACACGTAGCTTTACTTGAGTGGTGATGGAGCCACGAGTCACTTTTATACTTTTATCTCTTTTCAATGTAGGCTTAAAAACTCAAATTGCTCCACCGACCCGCCTCCTGTTTTGAATTTTGATGTGGGCTGAATTTATCCCTTTTGGAAACAAAGCCAAAATTCCCAAATCACTTGACGGCTTGCTTTCCCGATTTGACTTTTCAACGACATCAAAACACAAAAAAATTGCCCGCCTTCCCACCTATGCTCTAAACATGGCCATGTGTCCCTTTGCGGGCCAATTCAGTATTTTTTGTGTTTTTACTAAGTCCATTTTGTTTTGTGGGGCCATATGTTTGCCCCTAGACACGTGGAGACTCAACACACATTTGGGACCTACCTCAGGATTTTTCTTTTTGAAGTTGCGCTAAGTCTACACATGGAGGCTTCCTTAAACTCTTATGTACTTAGCTGATTCAACGATCGACTCTGCCCCTTCTTTTACTCGACCATGTGGTGAGCTCCGTGCACATTTAGAGATCCATTCTTGATTCTTCATTTGAATCGTGTCGAAGAGACACGTGGAGGCTTCCACCGGTTCTTCATACTTAGCTGATTCAGCCTGCCACCCACTTGACTTCTGTTAAACCCTAGACACATGGAGAGCTAGCACTCATTTGAGTTTCCACTTTGGATTCACCCCGAAAGGGCGCCGATATGACATGTGGATCCTTCCGCTAGTCGTGGACTCTCCTTTGAATCTAACCATGTGGAAAGTTGGTGCTCATTTGGAGATGAGTCCTTTGGTTTCACTTCTGAAATTGTGATGTTGAGGCACGTGGAGGATTCGCCGACCCTCTCATACTTAGTTAATTAAATGACTGACTCTGTCCTCTTTTCAGACTTGGGACATGTGGAGAGCTGGTGCAAGTTTGGGGAACTACCTTTGGCTTTGACCCTTGAAGTTGTGCCAATGAGACACGTGGCGCCGTCCACTGAACCTTCCATACTTAGCCAATTCAGGCTTGTTCTGTCTTCATTTTGGACCTGGGACACGTGGAAAGCTCCTGCGCTTATTTGAGGACTGTCCCTTAGGCCCTGCCCTTGAATTTGTGCCATTTGGACACATGGAGGCTTCCGCTATCTTGCTTGAAACATGGCCATGCCACATCCAATTAGAGATGTCCATGTACTACCCATGGATGTTGGGGCACAAATTGACATGGAAGATACACTGTCATTCCTGACTATGGAAGAATAAAAAGAAAGGGAAAAAATCCACCTACCGAATTTCAAATTGTTCTCCATGGAATGGAAAATTGCAAACAATACCAACCTCAACGTGATCCATTACTCCAAGGTACCGACTCAAAACCTGACTTCAAAAAGAGGGGAATTTTGAGGGTCGACAATAAAAGATACTTAAATATCAAGATATCATCTAGATATAAAATGACACATGAATCTATGAAATCCCGCAATACATCATTCATCAATCTCATAAATGTAGTGGGTGCATTGCATAACCCAAAAGGAAGTACTAACCATTCATACAAACCCTATTTTGTTTTGAAGGAAATATTCCATATATCCTCCTCCTTCATTCTGACTTGGTGATAACTAGACTTGAGATCCAACTTTGTGAAGAATTTGGTATGTTGAAGCTGGTCCAAGAGATCATCTATGCGGGGAAGTGGATATCTGTTCTTTATGGTGATCTTATTCAAAGTGCGGTAGTTGATGCACATTCTCCAAGAACCATCCTTCTTTTGCATCATCACAATAGGCTAACTACATGGTGAGGTGCTCGGATGTATCACCCCTTAGTATAGTAGTTCTGGAGTTGTTTCTTTACTTTAATACTCTCAAGCAAGGATTTCCTATACAACCCGATGTTTGGTAGAGGGGACTCTGACAATAGCTGAATCTCATGCTCTACTTCTTGTTTTGGTGGTAACCGACTGGGAGCCTAGAATACTTCTTGAAAAGACTGAATAATAATATCCAAATCATGCTTTCCCTGGTTAGAAATCTCTAAAACTTCTAGCCCATCTTGTTTATCCTTTAGCAAAAGTAAACAAAAGTGATTATGATTTTCCTGAATAAGTTATTTTTCTTAGTTAACACTCACCATAGTAACCCATGTCTTACGCTAGTGTGCCCTAGGATGTTGTAGTTGATCCCATCCTTGACCCATCTATATTGGTTTTACCTTCTCATAAATATAACATCCCTAATATACAAGTAAGGAATCCCGAATACAACATCAAAAACATCAAGTGGAATAACGCCAGCTTCCAAAACATCAATATACTGGGAATTTATCCCAAACTTGACCTTACATCTTCTTGTTACTTGAATTTCAATACCCTTCTTCACCCAACCCAAAGGATAAGGGTGTGGATGCTCATAAGTCTCAAGACCAAGCTTCTTTACAACTACTTTAAAAATCAAGTTAGATGGAGAACCGGTATCAACCAAAGCATTTACCTTAGTTCTCTTGATCTGGATTTTGATCTAGAATAGTCTACTCATCTCCTCTTCTTGGCTATCCATGTTGGTGGCCGTGCATCCAAGCCTTTTTCTACATTAGAGTCATCTTCAATTTCCACCTCCCCTTCTGTTTTTATAGCTGTCATGGACTTCTTTGAGTCCTTGGTTCGGTTCTTCGGATGTAACTCCGGATGCAAATTCCAACATGTAGCGTCAATATGACCATTGATATCACAATTCTTGCAAAAATTCTTGGGATCTTTACAAGTATTTAAAGTAGTGGCAGCTTGTTTACCTTTCCCTTTCCACTTACCCTTGTTACTTGTTTTCCCATACTCTTTTTTCTACTGATTTTTCGATTGCTTTTCCCTTGGCTTTGCTTCTCCTTGCTTCTTTTCATCATCTATGTAGTATGCTGCACACATGCCTCGTTGAGATATTTTGGCTTTATGGAGATGAATTTTCTTTGAAGGTGAGTGTGAAGTCCTCCCAAGTACTTAGTCAGAATATCCTCATCCTCTAAGTCCATGTTTAGCAACATGGTCTACCTCCAAAACTCTGTAGTATAGTCCTACACACTTTGAACACTGCCTTGTCTAAAATACTGCCATTTAATCATTTGGTCAGTCTTATGGCCAATAGGATAGAAGTTATCTCTAAGTAATTATTTAAATTCTTGCCAATATTTCACAATAGGACGCTTCTTCTTTTCATAAGTGGTTAGATGGGTTTCCCACCAAACTAGAGCATGTCCCTCCATTTTGAGACATGTAAAGGTAATCCTTTGTGCCTCAGTGACATTATGGATGCTAAAGTAGACTTCTAACTTTAACCATTTATCAAACAACTCTGCATCTACTTGTCCTTCAAATATTTTAATCTCAACTTTTGTCTCAACTTTAAAAGGAGTATGATCAGATTTTACCTTTTCTCTTGCGTTTGAAGTCTTTTCTTCAAGATCTTCCCCATAATATTCCTCATGGTGGATCTTCCCTATTCCAAACTTTTCATCTAGGCCTCAAACCACTGAGTCCATGGATTATTTCTTGAGAAGTTGTCTTCTACAAATCTATAAGTTCTTCTTGCCTTCTAAACATCCTATCCATCATGGTCTCCAGCATCTCGAGTCTACGGACCAAGTTCTCTTCCTCCATTTGTCCCTAAATTATCTGTTTCCACTTCTTTGTAGAAATTTCTAGGTCCCAAGGTAAAGCCTCTTCGCCTTTAGATCTCATCACTGTCATACAAATCCATGAATGAATACCACAAATCCTAGTTACTTGTTAGCTCGATACCAAAATGATCTCGTAAAATCTTCAAGTTTGGAATTATCCATGAGAATCAAAAATTAATGCCACTCTTCTACTTTCTATTAGAAAATGACAGAGACAACTAGTGAATGAATTTATGCTTATGCTTAGAATCCACAATTGTAGGAAAGGAAAGAATATAAACTCATAAAAACCAAAAAGTTTTATCTGGAAACCTCTACAGAGGAGGAAAAACCATTCAGAAGGGAAATTGCTCTTTCTTGCCCCTTTTATTAGCCAATTTAACAATAAGTACATAAATTACAATAAGTATGAAAGAGAAGAAGCTAATATCTCGGACTTCCTCCCAATTACTTAACATTCGTCTCAATACTCCTTTATTCTACAAAACACAATTCTAGCACTAACAACTTCTTTCTCACGTGCTTTCATGCTTCGATGATCCTTGATCTCTTCTAAAAACATGTATTTATAGCCTTTATCATGTCCTCTCGTACACTGGAGAATGGGAAATATCATGGAGGAGAAGAGACATAAACAACATTTCAAATTTTGTGGTTGTTCATTTCATATTTTTATTTTCTGTCCAGAAAGATTCAGACAACCACCCAATAAAGACCGGTGGTCTTAGGACCGCCACCTTGGTTGGGTGGCGATTACGTAATCGCCACTCTACATAGATTAGCTTGAGTCTTGTTACTATAAAGAAAGAACCTTAGTGTATTGTTTTTCCTTCTTTGTCTTGATCTGATCGATGAAGTAGAGTCATTTTGGATCCCTATGGATCAATATCAAACACAACTATCAATACATCTACATCACCTATATCTCCAAACATCCCAATTATACCCACTTTCACATCAATCACATCTTTTGGCATATCTACACCCATGTCCACGCCTTAATTTACAAATATAACTATGAATCCACTTTGACTCAAACATCCCCACTTAAGACAACCACGAATGATGTACATGCCCCATCTACAAAACCAATCATCTCCGCCCTAACCAATCCACAAACTATAAAACCCACAAATAATTTAGATCTCATCAATCACATCATTGAAACACCTCTCCCTTCATCAATATCCACCCCTACATCATAGTCCACAATCCCTCTAGTCAAGATATTTGTAATCCCCGCCAAGGAAAATCATCGAAACCAAAATCCAAGACTCTTAGCATGCTTCCCGAAGGTCTCTCATGTGTCCTAGTAAGAAGATAGATCTTGCTCCTCCTAAGCAATACAATGCCACATTATGTCTCTTAGAAGCATCACCATCCATCTTAGGTCTAGGTCCTTTCTCTAAGACACCCATCATCAACCAATCCAAATCCAAGTAGTCTAGCTCTCCTCTTAAATCCAATTCCCTTTTCAAATCATCTAATTTTTGAATAATTAAAACCAAATAACAAATATCCTTACTGCTTCCAACTCTAAATTTGAACCAAGGGCTCGATGGGGACTCATCAAAGAGAATCATCCTTATTGCCTTAATCTACCATTCCTAAATCCACTTCATCTATGACCTCTTCTTCAACAGTCCCGTTGGGTTTCATATTCAAATATTTCAAGGCTTACTCCAAACCTCAACAATCACCCTTCCTCCTATCAAACATTTTGATCCACACAATCCAAAACCTCCTTGGTTTGATATTAATGTTGTATTTACTTATCATCATACCCTAGGTCATGAAACCAAACATTATAAGGCCCTCCAAACTCTCATCCATAACCTAATTACATAAGATGACCTTCATATCCACAAAGACCATTCTCTTCCTTCCATATCATACATGTCTAAATCCAATCCCATAATCGAACACTCAACTCTTAAGGAATATAAGTTAGGTTATCTATCTAAATAATTCATCATGGTCCCTCCTCTAAGCTATTTTTTTCCTAAAGGAGCCCCCTCTCTTCATTTAATGCCATCTACATTACTAATCCTCCTCTCCCTTATGAACCTCAATCATCTATCCGGTCAAAACCTAGGAGCATCATCGCCGCTCCTTTTGAAGATCCTACCACTTATCCTTTCACATCTATTAGTTTATCCATATCTAGGTCTAAGTTTCCTAAAGTGATGCGGTATCTCTCTTTGGGGAGAATCCAATCCTCTCTCTTATTCCTTTCACATATCCTCCTTCATCCAACCATACCATGGACATCAATGACACTATATCTCTCTTCCCTAACTTATTTTATCCATAATCACTCTAGGATCGATCTATTATTAGGATAGGTATCTTCCTCATAATCCCCAAATCATATTATCTAATCTCACCCAATCCCATCAGAATCTACTTATCCTTCATCTATTTTGTTATCTCATCTTATCTAATCTACTTATCTATTATTGCATCTCTTTCTAAATCCACCTTCTGGCCATTTTGTGCCTCTCTATGGGCACCATCCTCATCCTAAGCCCAATTTTGACCATATTCATCTCATCATAAATGCATATTTCCTCGCTATTCAAAAAATAATGCATAATCTCTCACTTCCTCTTATCTATCTAATCTTCTACAAAAAGAAGGTGAAGCGAGATAGTGGATCTAGGATGATAGAAAGGTAACCTGACATATTGTTGATTAGAGAACACTGTGAGTAACTCACAAGGAGTGCATGCGGGGAAAAAGGCCAGGTTTAAGGGCACGAATGGATAGGAAGAACACACGCGCGGAGGGAAAGTTCAACATTCGGGACTTAGCCTATTTTGAGCATGAAGACCTATTTTTATAAGATGGCGTGCGGAACACACCAATGATGCGAGAGGCACGTGCCACGCATTGTCTATCTTTAGAGGATCGGATCAAGCATTTTTCATGGAGATGAGCTAAGAATAGGATTATCACTTCAGTTAACTGTAAGAGGTCTATAGATAGCATACTTGCATGTGTGGCTATGCACCTCGTAAAAAATACATGGCTATTAATAGCATACATCCTATTTCTGGAATAGATAAGCGGTGAAGGGAAAGTCCCCACCCTATATATATGATATGAAGTAGATAGTAATATATACACACATGGAGAGATGGATGTATGAAGGTATAGAGGTATGCACATATGATTGGGTTCTTCAGATCGAGATCCATGCACACATTGGTATAAATTGACATTATTTTAAGGAGCTTATGTGTTTATTAATAGATGGAAGATATTGGCTGAATCTAAGTGTCATTCCTGTGTGTAATTGAGTAGTGCATGTTATTGATTCATTCATGATTACTGTTTAAGCTTTCTCTTTCATAGATATGAATGTAGCATGCATGGTAGAATGGTGGATTATTTATGGACATATGTTTCTTCCTTCATCACGCTAACATCCTACTAAAGCAACCCTAAAGAGGGACCTGGTACCTTTGCGCGCTTTGGGTGAGCACCTAGTCTAGGTGAGTGACGTGCAAGCTCGATTAGGGTGTTATCTAGTAAATTATAGGTTGCATCATTGGTTCTATTGTCGAGACCTCTTTTTCAGTTGTTTTTAGGATGGTTCATGATGAAGACATACCGGTTAACTCTAGAAAGTATTGAGGAATGGATACATGATCTGGAGGAAGAATATACATGGCGGTTCAGCAGTGGATCTGAGTTTAACACACGCACTTGGGTAGAATAGAATTTGTATGATAACCTATACGAGATATTTTTGTTATCTTTCCAGTAGAACTATATGAGTGGCTTACTGCTTATGCATCTCAACGGAATTGGAGGTATCGCACACTTGTCTGGAAACAAGAAGAATTTCAAGCCCTTTATGATGCTGATTTGATTTGGAATCACACTGTGGATACATGGTTTTGTGGTGTTCTAAACAATTATATTATGGAATATTCAATTTCGACGTATTCTTGCCCAGGAGGTAGCTAAATTCTAGTTTTGCGGTATCCAAGAGGAGTATATCTGCAAGGTATTCCACTGGTGATCAAGATCTTGATGGTAACTTTGAATCTAGAGAGTAAACCGATGGCTAACTAAACTTCACCACGCGTGAGGGTAGGAATAGGTTTGGTGAAAGATGGCTAGACCTAGCGGTAGAGAGGCAAAGAGAGGAGAGGTGACTTAAGTATAATGAGGAGCATGAGAGGGAGATAGAGAAGCAACACTCTATTATATAAAGTATGGCGTTGAGGAGAGAGATGGCTCATGAAGGATTTAAAGCTCACATAGAAGACATGGAGCTAGAGCATCAGAAACTCCCCCATCTTGGAAAACATGAGAGACCCCCTTGGCCTCACATAGAAGTGTGCCAGAAGAGATTACTTGGGCCGCAAGCGTGCATCTTAATCCACCTAGTGACCTAGTCCTTGCGCTTGGTTTTCCAAAGATATAGCACGACAAATAACTAGCAATCTAACTTGGGCAAGTAGGAGAGCAGGAGCAAGTCGGGAGAAAGTACATCAATGGCAGGATAAATGAATTCAATGATATTTGGATTAACATTCTTAGGTGCATCATCCGCACAGAACGTGAGCACACATAATGTTGGATTCACCTCTGGAAGTGGAACTACCTGCAGGCTGTAGGGTTTTAGTACAATACTACTGTCGTGAGCATAGGGGAGTACATCTACGGCTCCTCTTCTAGCTACAGGTGGAGGATCAAGAGGTATAGGTGGTTCTAGTTCTAGTGGATCGGTGGTTCGGGAGGTAGAGAGAACATGAGAGGTTCGGATCGGTGGTCAAGGCTTGCAACAACCACATAAAATTTATATAGAAATGTATCTTCATCTTCCAAATTATAGAGGCATAGAGGATGCTACCAAACATGTGAATATGTGTGAAATCCCATGGCGAGTGAAAGGGATCATGACTGTTGAGCATAAGGCAAGTTAATTCGCTACTACCTTGCAGGGATGAGCACACAACTAGTATAGGAATTTTGACCCTGATAAAACTTGTGTGGATTATGTAGTGTTGAAGGATGCTTTCTTAAAAGAGTTCTATATCCCAAAATTTAAGCAGAAGAGTATCATCGAACTCAAAGATATCAAACAGGGCACCACTGAGATTGTGCATGAGTATGATGCCCACTTTAAGACACTTCTATCTAATCTTTCTTATGATATTCATGCTAGCTAGCATGCACAATGGTTCATTTGAAGATTGATTACACCATTCAGAAAAGTATTGTCACATAAGACATACACTGATCAACGCAAAGCACTAGAAGTGGCTTTGCGTGGCTCTGAGGTAGTTAGAAGCATTGAAACTAGTGTTAGTCTATTCTTAGAGGCACAAATTACAGCTATGGCTAAATAGTTAGAGAAGCTATCAACAAATTCAGCCCATGAAATGCGCTTAGGAATTTGATGTACATATTGTGAAGTAGAAGGTCACACTAAGGATAGTTGTCCTCATAGATCGTACGCTCATTTCTTTGTTGGATTGTGAGATCTTTCATTTGAATCATGATGCTACTCATTGTCCTTTGCTGCAACACGTGATAAGGAAGAATCTATCATGGTTTTGCAAAATTTTCTCGCTCCATGACCCATGATACCAAGGATTTTCATTTGATTGGTCGATCTAGGAAACTATAGACATTGGGGTATGAAATACAAGTATAATAGATAATCCTAAGGGAATGAGGGGAATTTTGAAGGAGGTCATGGAAGGGTACGTGGATATTGTGGTGGATATGGAGGACAAGCCCATGGTGGAGGAAGAGGTGAGTTCCCTCGTGGAACATGTTATACGTGTGGATCTCTTGACCACTATAGGCGCAAATGTCCTCAAAATATTACATGTTATTTCTATGGAAAGAACCATAGCTATGAAGAATTCCCAGACTTATATGAGCATCTGAGTAAGCAACATAAGCAAGAAAACAAAGGCACCGGGATGGTTAGAATCCAACACATGGTAGAAGATTAGTGGATGCCCAAGATAGCACCAGGACCTGAGGCATTAACTGTGAATATTACTACACAAGTTGAAGCAACATGTGTAAGAGAGGCATTACACCAGAAGCCTACGATTACTAAGGAGGAGGTTTTGCATGCAAGGTACCCAGATCCTACTCATTAGAAGGAAGTTTACCAGGATACTATGGAAGTGCTAAGGAATATTCGGGGTAAGATACCATACTTAAACGAGCAAAAGAAAGCATCGAGCTACCCAAATTGATATCAATGATCTGAGAGAAGTGTGCAAAATGTTGTGCCAGGAGAACATCATTCCACTATTAGGAAGTTGGTTAAAAGGGAACACTCCACGCACAAGTATTGAGACCAGACGGAAGATTCTTGCATGTAAATCTTCCCCCGATAGCATTGACTATGAAAAGGAAATTACTTTGAATGTTGTTGTGGATGGATGGTTGTTGAGAAACATATTGATTGATACAGGTGTGGAAGTAAATGTGCTTACATTAGATGCATGGGTACAAATGGGGAGGCCTCCATTGCAACCATCATCTAATGTGTTGTTTATGGAAAATCGGACTAAGGCCACTCCCATAGGAGTTTTGAAGGATGCATATATAACCATATAAGGGGCCAAGTTCACTAGGGATTTTGAGGTATTAGCACTTGTAGAAGAAGACAATTTTCCAGCCTTGCTTGGATGCCCTTGGTGTTATGTGAATAATGCTGACTTGAGATTCAATAAGGGGTATATCAGCTTTGAGAACAAGGAGGAAAGGGTTGTGATACCTTTGACAGATGGAAAGTCTACACCATATGTTGAGCCTCTAAGTGAGGAGGACTTAAATATAATTTATGTACGTCGTTATTTAGGACCCATAGGTCAATGAGCCATCAAAATAAGACATCCTACAGTGGGAGGATTCTCATTCTATTAGTGAGTATTGCTTGTGATAATTGGGCTCATGGTACATATGAACTAGTAGGGTGCGAGGTGAATAGTGTGGTTGCACGCAAGAATGGACTTCATTTGGTTTGACGAATAGGTAGAACAATACCTTGGTATATAGGGGCGGAAGATCTTCTGTATTTTTAAATCCATGGAAATGTGGTGGACAGATCAAAGTAAGAGAAGAGATGTGTTAGTATATACCTTGTATGGGACAAAACACGTTGGTGGGTAGTCCACATAGATAATCTTATAGAATGGGAAGAGATTGGGATCACCCTATCTATTAGGTTTGTAAGGAACAATGCACCTATGCATATCTACACTTATCATGGTGATCAACCTGTTTAGCATCACATTCAACAAAGTGTGAGAGACTCTAGATAGCAGGACAAGAAGCATTACCACCTTCACTTTGGGTGCATAGATTGTACTCTACGCTACAAGGATGCGCACATGCATGGTATGTATACACAGAACTACATCGAGAGACTGGAAACTGGAAAAATTTGACTGCAGGAATGATCCAGACCTTTGACTACTTTTCTTCCCAACCTCCAATAGAAGAGGCATTAAAATTTGTCAAGCACTTAACTATGGGAGATAGTGTAAAAGTAGAAGAGCATATTCAGGAATTATTTGGTGAGACAGAGTCCGGAGTGCATTTTGAAAAGGAAGAAGAAATGGACTCCATACTACTTGAATGCGCTTGCCTTGAGAAAGAGAAACGGAAGATGATTTACATCATGAATGATGAGGTTGTTGAGAACCTAGATATTGAACATTCACAAGGGGTGCATGAGGTCTTGGACAGTGCAGATAAGGATACGCATGCCTATCACAAACCCATGAAGACAAAGAAGGTGAATATAGGTTCGGAGGCTGAGCCTAAGGAGGCCATCATTGGAGACTACTGGTCAAACTTGGAGGTAGCAAAGATCATTGAGTTACTCAAGGATTATCAAGACTTATTCCCTCGAGGGTATCATGAACTTAAAGGTGTGCATAAATCACTTGGGGAAATGAAGATAAAACTTAAGGATGGTGCATGACCAGTTAGGAAGTGACCTTATAGAATGAACCCCAATTTGTGTGAAAAGGTAAAAGAAGAAATTGATAAAATGTTGAAATATGGAATTATCAAGCCCCTTGATGAGTCAGAATGGGTTAGTCTATGGTGATCAGTATCAATAAGGATGGATGAATTAGAATATGTGTGGACTACAGGGAGCTGAATGATGCATGTGTCATGATCCATTCCCTACGCCATTTATTAAGGAAATACTAGAAGGTGTTGCGGGCGTGAAATATACTCTTTCACAGATGGGTTTTCGGGTATCATCAAGTTAGGATTACTCAAGAGGATCAAGAAATGACAACATTTACTACTAAATGGGGCATCTTTTCCTATACATGTGATGCCTTTTGGGTCGAGAAATGCACCTCTTTGTATTCTCACACATAGTTGTTCAGGCATTCAAATATTTTATTCACAACTTCTTACAGGTCTACCTAGATGATTGGACAATATATGGGCTTGTGAAAGATCATTGTGACAATCTGCGCTTAATGTTTAAACGGTGCAGATAATTGAGTATCTCTTTGAACATCAAGAAGTGCATATTTGCTACACCATTTGGAATACTATTAGGAAATATAATCTGCAAGGAAGGTTTTTTGGTTGATCCAACTAAGGTTGTAGTCATTCTAGGCCTGGAGGTGCCTACTAGTCAAAGTGAGGTGCGTGGATTTTTGGGTCATACAGGTTACTATTGAAAGTTCATCAAAGGGTATGCCAAAGTTACTACACCCTTGGAAGAGTTACTGAAGGGGAAAGGTACATTTTATTGGGGAGAACCGTAGCAACGTGCGTTTGAGATATTAAAGGAGAAACTTACTACCGTGCCCATTCTCGCAATTTCCCTCATGGGATAAACCATTTAATGTGCATGTGGATGCCTCGACATGGCCATTGGTGCTATGTTAGCTTAACTGGTGAAGGAATTATAGATCATCTAATTTTTTTTGCTAGTAGGAAGTTGACTCCTGCTGAACAAAATTATACAACTACAGAGTGCGAAGCTTTGTCAATGATCTATACATTACAAAATTTTCAACAATACTTGTTAAGCAACACCATTTGTGTTTTATACAGATCACATGCATTGCAAAGCACTTGGTAAATAAGCTCTGTCTTATAGGGGCACATATGCAGATGGGTACTCCTATTTCAAGATTTTGACTTCACAGTTGTGGTGAAGCCAGGGAAAAGAAATTCTGGACTAGACCATTTATCTAGAATCAACTCAAGAGAGGAAGCACAGATAATTGAAGAAACCATGCCAGATGTATAGTTATATAGGTTACAATGCATGCCCATAGAATTAGAAGACATTGCTATCTTTCTATGAACTGGTATGGCACTAGAAGGAACAAAGGCGTTAGAAAATAAACAACTTGCTATATACGCGCAACATCGTTTATGTTAATCAATGGTGACCTCTACAAGTTAGGCAGAGATGAAGTATTACAACGTTGTGTATTAGAGCATGAGCGCAAGGATATTATGGAAGAGGCCCATGATGGTATTACAGGAGGCCATTATACAGGTGATGAGACTTCCCGAAAGATCCTACTTACTGGATTATGGTGGGAGACATTATATAAAGACTGCAAAGAATATTGTAAGGCATGCAATCATTGTCGCTTTAGAAAACCAGGGGAAAAGAAATGATATTCCTTTGAGACCAATTACTAGTGCTGAACTGTTTGAGAAATGGGCCATTGAATTTGTAGGACCTATATCACCAACCGCACGCAGGAGTGGGTCACGCTATATCATTACTTGCATAGATTATCTCACATAGTGGGTAGAAGTAGCACCTACGAAAGGACTGTATAATAGCTACAACTAGGTTTCTATGGGAGAATGTTCTTACAAGATATGGATGTCCTTTAAGCTTGAAAAGTGATAGGGGCACATACTTTTTGAATGAGACAATCAAGATTAGGTTAGATGAGTTTATGGTTGCACACCATAAAACTACACCCTATCATCCTTAGGAAAATGGAACTATTGAGGCTTTCAACAAGATTTTGAGCCAGACTTTGACAAAAATTTGTGATGTTGGAAGAAAGGATTGGGATGACAAAGTGTTAGTTGTTCTTTGGGCATATAGAACAACTTATAAGAGATTGAACAAAGCCACACCATTTCAGTTGGTGTTTGGCAGCAAAAGCCGTTCTCCCTATAGAATTTATGCTACCTTCTTTGCGCATTATGCCCACTGGAGGTCTATTCAATGAGCAGGATTTAGAAGATTGTATTGAGAAGATGATTCAAATGAATGAGCTATGAGCCATAACACGATGAATTCGTATAAGAAAAAGCTAGCGTAAGGCATGGCATGACAGAAACATAATGGATAAGAAGTTTGAGATTGGACAAATGGTACTTCTTTATGACTCTAAGTTCTTACACCATCCAGGTAAGGTCAAAGTACATTGGTTGGGGCCGTATTTCATCACTTATATACTTGAATCAAGTACTTTCAGTTAGAAGCACTTAATGGAACATGACTACCCGGTTACTTTAACGGGAGTAGGCTGAAGCCTTATTATAAATAAGTCTTCTTAGTGTTTGTAATAAGTTAGTATTTCTATTTAGAATAGGTTTCCATTATGTATTTCCTTAATGTATTTCCTTCATTGTCGCTATGCTTTGTCAATTTAGTGGTTGTTTACATGTAATAAGAGTACTTGCATGCATGAAGCTAATTACTATATGACGCATGTTTATGCACAGAGGACTGCACATACTGTTAGTGTGGGGTGGTTGTAGTTATCCAGGTACAAGGATATGGGAATTGAAAGGTGAAAGGAATAAGTTGCTATGGGTGTGCTTTAAGTCAAAAGAAGATTGCTTCTCACAAGTGACCAAGGATGGAGATGAATGAAAGGATAGTATAAGACGAGATAAGTAGAGACCATGATAACTAATAGAAGAAGGTACAAGTAATGAGGTACTCGAGCGTAAGGGCACACGCTGAAGAGAAGTTTGTGACCAGAGGGTAGGGAGGCACGCTAGAAGGTTATAGCTAGGGTGCAAAGATGTACCACGTGGAACAAATGAATTTGGTCAATGAATGAGGGGATATTTAGTAGGTGAAGGAGCAATAAATGCATCAAAATTTGAAAAATTATATAAGGATGGGATGTGGATTCATTTTTACCGTTACAACTAAGAGAATTTGAGGAAAGAGCTAAGTGTGAAGAGCTGAGTGATCGGGTTAAGGTGTGAAGGGTGTGAAACCAAGTGTGACAAACAGATCTATGCAAAAAGAAGCTTGCATCCATGGTGGTGAAGGGTTTGAGCAAAGTAGAGAGACAAAGAGGAGTTAGGGCATGAAGTTTCCACCTAGGGTTTGATTCATAAATTGCAGTGTTAAAAAGAGGAGACATTTGCAAGGAAAAAATGGCAATCCTTGGAGGCTGAAATAAAGGAGGAGTATCAAGAGTTGATCCTTCAAGCTGATACAGAGGAGGCTGCTTCATAGCCTCATAAAACTTCTTTATTTATCTACATTCTTTCATTCTTATTCTTTCCATTCTTATATTCTTTACTTCAATTTTTTTTTGAGATACCCATTGTCGGGATGAAAATGCGATTAGTGTGGGGTAATGTTGATCATAGAACACTTGGCGAACTCACACAAGGAGTTTGAGTGGGAAAATAGGCCAGTGTAAGGGTGTGAATGGACAGGGAAGAACACACATGCGGAGGTCAAGTTTAGCATTCGGGACTTGGCCTATTTTGAGCATGAACACCTAGTTTTAGAAGATGACATGCGAGAACACACCAACAATGCGAGAGATGTGTGTGCCACACATTGTCTATCTTTAGAGGATAAAATCAAGCATTTTTCATGGAGATGAGCTAGGAATAGGATTGTCACTTTAGTTAACTGTAAAAGGTCTATAGATAGCACACTTTCATGTGTGGCTATGCCTGTAAATGGTGCATGGCTATTAATAATATGTGACCTTTTCCGGAATAGATAAGCGGTGAAAGGAAAGTCCCCACCCTATATATATGATATGAAGTACATAGTAATACATACACATAGGGAGAGATGGATGTATGAAGGTATAAATGTATGCGCATATGATTGGATTATTGTATTAGATCCATGCACGCATTGGTATAAATTGACATTATTGTAAGGAGCTTCTGTGTTTATTAATAGATGGAAGATATTGGCTGAATCTAACTATCATTCCTATGTGTAATTGAGTAGTGCACGCTATTGATTCAATCATGATTACTGTGTAAGCTTGTCTTTCATAGATCTAAATGTAGCAGGCATGGTAGAATGGTGGATTATTTATGGAAATATATGTTTCTTCCTTCATCACGCTAACATCTTGCTAAAGCAACACTAAAGAGGGAATTGGTACCTTTGCACGCTTCGGGTGAGTGCTCAGTCTAGGATGAGTGATGTGCCAATGCAACTAGGGTGTTATCTGGTAAATTCTAGGCTGCATCACAAGTATTAAATATAGATGAAGGAAAAATAGGGTAAATGATTTGTTGTGGATCTGGGTAGTAGAGAAGGTGATGCAAAAGAGGTTGGGTGATGGTGACTAGACCGGGTCGATGATGACCGGGATGACCTAGGCTTGAACGAAGATAGATGGGTTAGAATGGAAACCTCGCAAAAATATGGATAAGAGAAGGCTAGAATTGGATCTCTCGATAGAGAGAAACCTCCAAAATTTTAGTGGTAGATGATAAAAATAATGATAATATCCATGCTATCATCTTATCCCATCCACCCTACCTCTCATAACTTAAAGAACATGACTTTAACAAAGGTGACCTTGTCCTTAAAGAAAATAAAAATGTCACTACTCTAGAAAGTAGCCAATGTGGAAAGTTTTATACGAACCGAATTGGACCTTGCATTATTACGCATAAGTACGGGTCCAGGGCCTATCATTTGGCTTCCCTTGATGGTAAACCAGAAACAAAACCTCTTAAACACATTGCACTTGCGGCCTTTCTACTGTTAGCATACCTACCATTGCGCACTTAGTCATCCCATTGGTCATCCATCCATCATTAGCCATTTCCATATTTCATTGTAATGATCTAGAACTATGTGGTCTATAGTCACTTTCCTAGTTGCGACCTAAATATGGGTACCACAACTCTACCCATAATACATCCCTTATGGATAAGTTCTTCCTTCTTGGTGAGAACTCTAAAATAATTACATTCATTACCCACTTATTCACCTATTAGAATCATGCTAAACGGTCCTTGGATGCGTACTTGTACATTCATTTTCCCCTCCTAAGTGGCATTCCTAGCTATCCCCGACTCTTCCCCATAAAAATTCAAATCCCATGGATGTTCACATCTAAAAGTCAAAAGAAAAAAATTGCTCCTCAAGGACAATTGTTCATGTTAAAACATCAAAAATTCAAAATTTAGACTAATCCCTCGAAGAACAACTATCATATATGTTATCCCCGCCATTTAAAAAAAAAAATCATAAAGAAAAAAATTAGACCACTCCCTCAAAGGATGGCTACTCTCTTATATCATGGCAGTGAAGGATTCCCACATTGATCAACCTTCTATCTCATAAAGCAAAGCATAAAATTCAAAAGCAAGCATCCTAAGAAAGCTTCCCACATCGATCAACTTTCTTATCCATTAAAAACTTCTTGCATTGATCAATTTTCTCTTCCAATTACCTAGAGCATGGGCATAGACCTAGCGAAATCCACCTATGGAGAACCTAGTTCCTGCATACAAGTCACATCTAAACCCCTTTGTCATGTTGACATTAGGTTCATAAGCTCACTTTCCACTTTCTCCTCATGATCCTTGGAATAAATACCTATTGTTGGTTATTTTTAACAACCGCTATTGAATGTAAGTGCATTTACTTAAGTGGATCCCTTTCTTGTTTACCTCCAATCCAGTTTGAAGAATTGTTTCCTCGTCTGCTCCTTACTACCACAAAATGTATGCTTCTACACTTTGGGTCGCCCTATCAACTAGAATTTTATATTTCACATCCAATCCAAATTTATCTCCTCTCATCTAATTTTATATCATCAATCCTATCTAGTTCATCCTATCTAATCTGTTATCTTATCTTATCCCGTATCCTCTTAGCCATCTTATCTTATATTTTATCTTATCTCTTTATCTCATCATATATTTTACTTGGTTTTTTAATCCTATCCAATCTTATCCAATTATCATCCATATCTCATCTTAAGTCCACTTTGTGGCCATATTTGTGTTCCCTCTTGGGGCATCATTATCCACTCTTATCTTTGTCCCACCTGGACACATCTTTTTGCTTCCTCATGTTTCAAGGAAAACGTTTGATTTTTTCCCTCAAAGCATTATCAAATCTTTGTTTTAACCATCCTCACATTTGTTTACACATATTTTGATGTCCGCTTGGACCTATTGGTCCCACATCTTATACATCCATTTGAGAATATTCCCATTGGATTCCCTCCATATGCAGTGATCTTTTCGACTCACGGGCTTGTAGGACATTTCCGTCTTCTCCATTGAGGCCATAATTTTTTCCCTACCGATGCATTTCCAGGATCACCACCCTATTTTAATTTTTGTTCTTGTTGTTATCTTATCAATAATGCTTCCCCTGCAGCTGGGGCATCCTTTTTCTTCTTTTCTCATATTTTCTCCTTTCTTCCATCCTTTCTTCATCTTCTCCATCTATCTCTTTTAAACTTGTGATCAATTCTTCTTTACATCATCAATCCCTAGTTTGAGGGGGAAAACTTAATCAATAATTAGTCATCTTTCTCACTTTTGTCTCATGGCTTGCCCAACACAAACCACTCATCAAAATGGGGCAAATGTAGACACCAAAATTTGGTATCACTACCCTTATCGCCCCGCATTCGCATCTTATCACCATGGTCATCTATTCAAATTCATATTTTATCTATTTCCTACCTTTTCCATCTATTATCCCATCCATCCCAAATTATTATTAATCATAATTAATTATCCCCTAATCCTCATCTCATTATTTAATTATTCCTAAATCACCCCCAATCAACCATAATTCTCCTCCTTAGGTTGTCTCTCATCTCTAAGCTACCTAGTAGCTCATCCGTAGGCTCCTTATAGCCTTTATTTACTCCATTTCATCCCTCACATATCCATTTCTCTTCTATATGCGACCCTAACCTACCATATCTCCGAAACCCTAATCCCACTTCATTTGGACCTCATTGAATCCACCTGGGCATCATCCCACAACCCTAATGGATGGTTCCTTGAGATCGGTGGCGATCCACCCAAGACACCGTTGAACCTATAAATACGCCCTTGCCCCCTCCTTTCAAAGGGATGTAAATTTGGAGAACTTCTACTTTCTTGTGATTTCACCTCCATTCTTGAGTTTCTCTACAACTATCATAGTCTTCTTAGAGTCCCTTTGAGCTTATTTGCATCAATCTTGGAGACTTTGGGGAGTTTATCTTCATCTTTCTTTGGTGTACTTATCATTTGCATTATCATTGTTGTTATCATCTGCTACTAACATTTTGCAAGTTTATCTCGCCATCGAGATGTATTTACAACCTTCTCTTCCATCTATCTTGTTTACAAGTTTCCATTCCAAAGCAGATATATCTTTGTTCAAGCCTAGGTCAACCCAGTCACCATTGACCCTATCGGTTGCCATTGACACAACCTCTTTTGCATTACCTTCTCTTCTACCTAGATCCAAAACATTTTGTTACCCTATTTCTACTTTCATATATATTTAAGATCTGTTAGTTTTCCATTATGTCATCCCATATCCACTTTGTCGGGCTTCCAATCACCACCAACTCGCCTACCACCGTTGACCTAGTTCATCCATCTATCATATCCCATTAGATCTACATTTTATTGCATCCTTTCTATTTTTCTTGTCTCGGATCTCTTCTACACGTTGTCAACAATCATTACAAAGCTTCATCACCTTGGATCTATATTCTTGGTTTTTAATCCATCTACTTCCAAATCACTATCGACTATCCCTCTACAGCCTGGGTCACTGTTGACCCGGTCATATTTGGTTTAATTTTCATCTATTTTAATCAGATATGTACTTTCCTTACATTTCTTCATTTCTAATTTTTGTTTATCTTAGATTCTGTAAACAATCTTGTCCATTATCATTGATCTCATATTCTTTTATTAATATGGGTGTTGACATACCCATAAGTAAGTTTAGGCTTCTTGGAACGGACTTCGTTGGGAAACCCCCTCATCTACCATATAATCCATTTTATTTCTATTTGTCTTTGTTGTGCAGATTTATCAAGCTTGCAGCAAAGGAGTCCATATTACACCCATATCCATTGATCCATATCATCTTGAGGTACCATAAACCCTCCATATTTTGAGTTAGCTATTTCTTTTATTACTAGTTCACTAATCTAAATAGGAATGAGGCAATTATTGTCCAAAATTTTTCATTTTGGAGCGTGCCAACACTAACACTATATGACATTGTAAAACAAAGTTATTGCGAACAAAGACAAAGTGTGTATATGCACTCAAGTATATTTTCCTTTAAGCATGTAATTTTCATTTCATAAGGAAAAATAGAGACACTCAAATTTGGAAATCTTTCATTTTAAACTCTTAATCTTGACATTGCACACTTTCATGCACAAATACACCCTTCCCACTCTTTCTTAACACAACATAGTATCTCTTAAGTCACTTGTTTATATTTGTATGTTTTTTTGTTGTTAGTTTATAAGGTTGAATTCCACAAATCATACCTAGAAAAAAATATCCCAAATCCATGAAGTCAAAGTTAAATTTTTCCTCCTAGGTCAAAAATGTTGGCTTTGGTCGGTTTGTCAAAATCTACAACTCAACCTTAGTGTATGGTTTTGGATCGACACATTGTGCACTAAAAATTTCAATTGCATCATCTTCATATGGAATAATGTTCCCTCTTGGTTAGCCTTTCATGACATAATTGTTAGGTTAATTATTAATTAACTATATATTAATTATGCATTTGATATTAATTAATATATTTATTGTGTATATGGTTATATTATAAACCATATTATTGTTTTATTCAAAACATTACAGATGTTGTTATATTGTTTTAACAATATTATTGTTGTGCTTCCCCAGATGTAATTTGGAAGCTACTGTATTTTAAATTTGTTGTTGCATTGTTGCAACTCCTCTTTTGTTTGTATCCGACTATCCAATATGTATAAATATTGTAGCCTGCACCATTGTACATGGTTGATTGAGTTTAATAAATTTATTAGGTTTATGCCCCTGTTTCTCAATTTACATTTAGTACCGTGAGCAAGAATCTAGACCTATAAAGCTATGAAGGTATGGAAAGAGAGAGCAGAGAGACAGAGGATATTGGAGAAGCGTTTGCATCACTTGAGAGCATGTGTAGCCTCTTACAACCTCCTAGTCCCATCCCTGCCTTCCCACATCCTTCTGTTCATTCCAGGTGTTTGGAACACAAATTGTTTTTGCCATTGGTGCACCTAACACCATGCAAAATTTACTGCAAGAATAGAAATAAAAAAAAATCAATTTTCCCCATTAGGGGTTTCTCCACTAAAATTAGTGGATATTATATTCTCTACTAATTCTAGCAGACTACTGCATTTGGAGGGGACTGTGTCAAAAGTGAAGCAGACCGAGCTCTCTAAGCGAGCTCTACACCGAGTTTGGTTGCAGACCGAAGTAGGAGCCATTCAATGCATTGACCGATCCATTCAACAGATCGACTCGGATATCCATCAAGATGAGAGAGCTCCCTCAACAAACCTAGGCGAGTTGATTGCTTTCAAAAGGCCAAGCTATTTTTAATATCACATTGGTGGGTTATACTTTTACAACCGAGTTACAAGGGAGGAGCATCAAATGTACATTGGATCAAACTCAAAGCCAAGCGAGCCACCATTACATTGAGATTTGCACTCAAATTGAGCTTTGTTTTGGAGGCCGAGTTACAGAGACCAAGAAAGCGATCACTTACAACATGGAAGTTGACCTGTCTATGGAAGCTGAGTGGATGTGTAAGTTTTGAATGAGCCCCTCCTTCAAAACATGGCGAGTCAAGCCCCTGTTGGCCGATCAAAGAGCTCCCTCCAACACTGTCCCTACATAATAAAACAGGAGCCGAGTTGAGTTGTTGTTTGGATCAGCCTCCTCCCAGCTGTGCTCGATTATGAAAAAGAAAAAGCAGAGGCATCATTCTCCTCTCCAAAATTTCCATGACCCCGCACAAGAAAACAATGCGTTGAAAGCAAAAATACATTAAAAAATAAGGCGGAAATATCAAAAGGAATAACACAAATAACAAAAAGGAAAGAAGTTAAGGAAGGAGAAATCCGTTTCTCACACAGAAAACCCTAATCGACCTCCAACTCAAAGATCGCCACACATGTAGCTCCACGTGCGGCCTCAACCAAGTCGCATTTAAAAAAAGGTTAGTTTGAATTTATTCTTCTTTATATACAATTTGCTTCATTTCATTACCCAAACACTCATAGAGCCACACAAAAATGAGGTGCATGGATATAGGAATAGACTTAGAAGAATGAGGTGCATGGTTCGAATCACACAAAAACACAAGTTTTTTGAATTTTAAAATATGGAGGAAAATTTAGAAAAATAGTCAAAGTTGGAGGAATATTTAGTGGAAAAACCACTTGCTAAACCATTTAGTTATAACTAAACAGGTCACTAAATATTTTAGCGAGAAAAACCCTAATTTAGGGTAATTTTTTTCTCCTAATAGGCCTATTTTTTCATTCCGGGCATTTTTTGCAAAAGGAGGCCTATCCAGAAATTGCATTTTCAGCTATATTTTTGCAATTTTTGGCATAGTGGGTCATTTTGGGCTCCAGAGGCCACCAGGCCCACAAAACAATTTTTTTATTTGCCATTCAATTTTTCCAAATTTTTGAATGTAATTTGTATACTTCAGAATATTGCACTAATTTGTAGGTTGCCATAGTCAACTAAAAACTTTGTAACTACTCATAAACTGGTAGAATATTATACTCAAAAATAATAAAATTGGTTTTGAAACACTCACGAGATCCTAGATCTCATTCAGTAGTGTTCGATATATACTGGTGCCTCTAAGAAGTGCATACGGGTAAAACCATCACAAATACTACCGCACTTAATGCCTAATATAGCTGTAAAAACATCATTTGGGCATCGACCATTTAAATCGATGGGGGTAATAAGGTCACAATGCACACACTATGAGCCATCCCATCCATCTGTGAACAATTGCACGACATAAATCTAGACCGAGAAATTATCCAAGTATATAGCAAAGTTATGCACGTGTATGAGGATATTTCTTTGAGTCGATGTCAGATAATCACTGCACCCCTTTCAGTATTATCTTGGTACCACGTATTAAATTCTTTCACGTATGTTAACGCCTCTTTCATATACCACTGGGTATATCAAAAGGGTGAGCTTCTTCCATGTACCGACAGGTATATAGGAAGGGCCCACATATAGAAAGGTTTGGTATATTGGATTGATGGTATATAGATTGGGAGACCTAATACTTGGAGTGATAAGAGCCAAACCTTGTTAGTGATCTCTGCAGAATGGGCACCAATGCCCCCAAATTTTTTCGTCCAAATTCAAAATTACTCAGAGGAAAAAACTATGTTGCATGGAAGAAAAAAATCAAGACACAACTTGAGTTTGAAGAGATATGGCACTCATTGTGAATGGTACTCGACTAGATCAACAACCGATACAACACAACAATGAGAGGCGGTTTGATAGAGGATAGAGCAGATCGAAATCCAAACTCATCATCTTGTTTGGAGTGTCCGATGATGTGCAACCCCACATTTGTGATGCCACAACAATGAAAGAAGTGTGGGATAAGTTGAGCACAATATACAAGGCCAAAAACAAGAATGTTATATCGAATTTATACGAGTACAACTACACACATTGAAGTTCAAGTAGAATGAGAAAATCGAAGCTTTCTTAAGAAGAGTTTTAGAATTGAGGGCTTCACTTCTAGCCCTAGGAGAAGTGGTCAAAGATGATGATCTTGTTCCCATTATTTTGAGAGCACTCCCTTCTTCATACCATATTTTTTAACAACACTAAAATTTTCAGATACAACAATTAGTTTTGAAAAATTGGTAAACCTACTGCAACAAGAGGAAGCAATACACAATAAGGATGATGAAGAGGAGCATGCACTTTCTTCACATCAAAAATGGAAAGGAAAAGGTAAAGGAAAACCTAATTCCTATCAAAAGTCCCAAAATAAAAATCGTATCAAGGGGATAGACAACAGAAGAAGCAATGTCCAATCTGTAAAAGAGGACATGACCTAAAATATTGTTGGTACAATACTTACAAGAAAGGTTCATCAAGCAACTCTGGACCTCCACAAAAATATCACAAGGGAAATTCTAACTAAAATCAAGGGTAGAAAAAGGGGAACTAGAAAAGAAGACCCTATCAACAAGGAAATATTGTTGAGCAACAAGAACAATCAGATAATGAAGACTACTTGTTCACTACTCGATCAAGTGAACCATCCACGTCATCTAGTGATGTTTGGTATATTGATTTGGGGTCCACTTGACACATGACCAGCCACAATACTTGGTTTACTTCAATGAGGGACACACAATCAAAAAATCATGTTTCGTTGGGAGATGATTCTTCATATACAATTTAGGGGATTGGGAACATCTCTCTACCCCTTGGTTCACAAATGCAGACTATCTGATGTCTTATATGTACCAGGGTTGATAAAGAATCTACTTTCAGTCAGTCAACTCCTTGATCACAACCTAAAAATTGACTTTGATAGTCATTCCGGTAAGAAAACATGTTTGATTTGAGATAAATCATGAGGCTTGAAAATAGTTGTAAAAGCCTCCAATGTGGGACACATGTTCCAACTTGATTTTGTTCACAGAGATGATCAAGCACTTGTGGCTAAGAACTCTACCTTAGCACATTTGTGGCATCGATACTTGGTCATGTTAGTTTCAAGTATCTCGAGACACTTCACCGACGTAATATGGTACATGGGCTACCATCTCTTTAGAAGGATACATACAAGTGTCCTCACTTCCTAGTAGGAAAAAAACATAGAGTGTCATTCAGAAGAGTACATATTGAGCTCATGGTAAGCTTGATCTAGTTCATACCAATCTTTGTGGTCTGATGCAACCAATCATTCTAGATTTTAGTACTTCATGCTATGTGTTGATGAATATTCAAGGAAAATGTGGATTTTTTGTCTTCGCAAGAAAAGTGAAGCTTTTGAAACCTTCAAGAGGTTCAAAGTAGCCATTGAGAATGAAATTGGTCATCACATCATAACTCTCTCGCTCAGATTGAGGGGGAATTCACCAATAATGAGTTTAAAGACTACCTACAAACTCACGGGATTCATCAAAAATGCCTCCTCCACACACACCGTAACAAAATGGTGTTGTTGAGAGAAGAAATTGTACTATCATGGAAATGGTGCGATGCATGATCAATGATTCTAGACTTGCAAAGACATTATGGGCAGAAGTAACAAAAACAATAATGTATTCGTTGAACAAAGTACCAACAATTTCTCTTGAAGGAGTAACACCACAAGAAGCATGGTCAAAGCAGAAACCATCTATTTCACACCTTAGAGTATTCAGGTGCAAAGCAAGTATGCACATACCCAAGTAGAACAAAAAGAAATTGGACATGAAGTCACATAAAATCGTCTTCATTGGGTATAGTGAAGAGACTCTTGGGTACAAATTGATGGATTTGAAGACCAGAAAAGTCTACACCAGTAGAGATGTTGAGTTTTTTGAGAATAAGGAAGCAAAGTCTCCTCCTCCAGACTCACCAGATGTAGATTTTTCACCATTTGTAAAATTGAAGTTGATGTTCCCACAGATGATGAAAGTGAAGATGGGGATGATGGTGTTGATTAGATAGAACCACAACCCACAAGAACAGTTCAGCGTATGCCCAAGTGGTGTACTAGCACATTATGAGATGCAAGAATGGATGCTCCATCGGATACATCCACCTGGACCATGGACTCATAGTAAAGCAAGAGAAGAAGTTAAGTTTGCTTTGATGAGTAAATTCAAGTTTAGATTGAGAAATCATATATGTAACCATAAAATACAAGAAATATAATAAAAAATAATTAATAAATAAAAAACAAAACAAAACAAAACATATATACAATATTCACAATATTTACAATGTACATAGTTATTAAAGACCAAAATAAGTTCTTTGTATGAAAAGAGAAATATATTTAAAACAATATGAAATAACTAATCATATCTACCCACATTTTTACAACAATATAGGTTTCAATAAACTATCAAAGCATGCCACTATCATAAATATTAATCATTTGATAGAGAAGCACAATATTAGAAAAAATCCAAGATTACAACACATCTTTAATTAGTAAAATATTATGTTTGAAATATATAGCTAGACCTTTGGATCTCTTCCCTTTGTGTCAGCTGGATTCCAAGGATGAGCTGATCTGGAGCAATTCACACGAGGGTAAATACTCAGTCAAATCTGGCTATACCAGTCTTTTCCACAGTAACCAATCAGACTTTAACTGGAACTTGATCTGGATGCCTGAGTTAACCCCCAAAATAAATTTTTTTCTTTGGCTGGCCATCAGAGGTAAAATTCTCACCACTGACAATTTGATGAAAAGAGGATTTATCATTCCCAATTGGTGCCACCTTTGTAGGAATAGCTATGAAGACATTAGACATCTGTTCATACACTGTGATTATGCCTTTAGAGTTTGGAACTTTGTCCTTTCCAAATTTGAAGCTCTCTGGGTGATGCCGGAGGATCTTACTCAGCTGTGGAACCAATGGAACCCACCATTCAGACATTGTGCTATCAAAAGAATCTGGAAATTAGCCATCCCGCATTTAATTTGGAGGATCTGGAAGGATAGAAATAATATAGTTTTTAGAAATAAGAAGCAGAATTTTAAACTCACTACTGGCAAGATCTCCCAAGGCATCAAAGAGGACATGGCCAGATTTAAACCTCCTAAGAACAATTGTTACCCTGAAAATGAAAAGCACATCTTATCAAATTGGCAGATCGGATATTGGAGCAACCCCGGGAATAGTGTGGATAGATCTTTGGTCAAATGGCATCCCCCTGAATCCAATTGGTTCAAGCTGAACTTTGATGGTGCCTCTAAGGGGAACCCTGGAACAGCAGCTGGAGGAGGAGCAATACGGGACCATAAAGGTAATTTGATTGTTGCATATGCTGGAAAAATGGGAATCCAAACCAATCATTTTGCAGAAGCTTTATCTGTTCTCTGGGGTTTGAGAGTTGCTCGGGCCCAAAATATCCAGAACCTCATTGTTGAAGGGGACTCCCTTAATATTATTAATCTGCTTAATCAGTCCTCTTCTCCTAGCTGGAATATCAAAGATTTTATCTCTCGAGTCCATAAGCATCGGTCATACCTTCCTTCAACAAAGATCGAATCATACATACTTACAGGGAAGGAAACAAGCTGGCCGATGCAATGGCCAATTATGGCATTAATTTAAATTTCACTATTTGGGATAATGATAGTATCCCTAATCAGCTTCACAACAGCATACATGCGGACCTTCACACGCAAACAATCTCTAAAGATATGCTTTAATCTTTGGAGGAAATCCATAAATTCTTCCACAGGTGCTGTTTTAGTTTATTTGGCGTGGCATATGATATCTACTCCAAATGATAGCAAGATTTTGTTTAGGAACTTCAAGTGGAGTTGTCTAAATTTAAAAACAGCGCACGCGGGAAGTACAATAGCTGTTGATATTCGGTTGCCAAGCTCCGCGAAAACCGAAGATAACTACAAGGTGAAAGCTGACAGGATAAGGGTTTTCACGCGCGACTTCACGCAGACTCAGATCGGCAATCCTACAGCCGTTCGTGGGAGGACCAACGGCTACAGTTCCCATTTTTATGCGACCCGCAACGGTGAGAAACGAACCACTCTCAACGCCCAAAGGTATTTTGAAAATTGTTGTAACCAGCACATCCTTGTGAAGATGGGAGGGCCTCCCTGCCAGATTGAGCCGTGTGCAGACCCTGACTGGAAAGATAACACTGAGCTCTGGAACATTCTTAGTATTGGCGGATTCACCAACTTTGTGGAGAGAGTGCAAGGGCATGATCAAAGCATCTCTGTTCGCTTTGCCAAGGAGTGGAATGAGAGGATGGTCGACTATGGAGGCGTAAGATTCTTATTAATGACGAACTCATAGCCGAAGCGACTGGCCTCAGCTGAAGGATACCGCTTCTTCAACAAGAGGGTTATCAAAGAGGCTGAAGAGAGAAGATTTGTGGAGGAGGAGGAGAAGCTTATATTCAACACCGCGGGTCTGCTTGTTAATTCAATTCCTTCTCCGTATGATGAAGTCACCCGCATGATGATTCGCTACATATCCTTGGAAGGCAAGGTTTATTCGTCCTGCCAAGCACCTTGTCTTTTTGAATCACTTTCGTAGGAGTAGGTTGGTTTGCTTCCCCACTATCTGTTAAACTCTCTTGAGCGCTCCATTTTGGAGTTCCAGAAGCATACCCGGGCGGTTCCCCTTCACCAAGGGCTTATTCTGCTTATTCACAAGCACTGCCTTATCAAATTCCCCGGTCTCCCTTCCTCTCCCGGCCTGGCTTTGTTGGGCTCCGTTGCTGCCGATCCCTATCTCCCCGCTGTCCCCTACTGCTGCCCTCGCCTCCGGTGCTTTGATGCCCCCACGCAGCAGCTGCTCATGCTTCTCCTTCTTTTCCTCCCGCCGCCGCCCCGCCACCCACACTGTCTCTACTTCTAAACGTGTCACTGGGGCTTCAGGAGACTCAACCTTGAGTCTACTGGGCCGAGGGGATGAACCTTTGGATGACATTGCTCGTGATCTCTGTCGAACATTAGTAGTGCCTGTCCCAAAGCGGGCACCAACGGATAACCCTTCTAGAAGATTGGAGGCCTTAGAGGTCGAGCTTAAATTCTGTGAAGGATGAGGTAAAAAATCTTGCTAAGCAAAAAGGCAAAAAAGCATTGAGGGAGAAGGAGCATTGGGCAATAGCCGCCTTGATGAAATATACAAAAACTCGACCTCCCTAGACTCCCGCCTTGGGAAAACGAAGACTAGGCATGAGTATAATATTGCAGCATTCAGGGCCATAGAGGAATTCATCGAAGGTCATGCAAGAAGTGTTTCGCATCTCAGCGGTGTCCCGATTACTCTTTGGGGCAATGAGAAAGAGAGTAAAAGAACCAGAGAGGAGCTCGATAAGACGGATGCTGCTCATATGACCACGCTGGGTATGTATCATGCTTGGAAAAAAGTAAAGATGAGTATTGATCAAGCGGCCAAGAAGTAGTCCAGCTTTTACTTACTATCGCTTCTTGGCCGTAGGCTTCTTGTTTTGTTGCCGTTGTTTCTTTGTTAAGTCTCGCTTGTGTTGTCTTGTTTCTAGGCTTCGGTGTTCTTTGCTGTAACTTTTGTGCTTTGATACAGCTTCTCTGCTCCTCTCTCTTATTCAGGCTTTTAGGCCTCCTTTTGTACACAAGGGTATAGTCCCTTTCAAAAAACTATTTACCAATATTAAAAAAAAAAAAATATATATAGCTATATAATCAAATTGAATTTAAAATCATAATTGGATATACTTGTAACATGTTAACGAAAACACTTAGCCATCAAAAGATATGCCATATAAACGAGTGCGTAGTAAAGAACCAACTCAGAAAGATCAAATTACACATAAAACCTTGAATAAAAATTAAGCAAGAGCCATGTTATACCTAAAATATTTCTCCTCAAATTTTGTGCCGCTTAAGTCTTTAAATAATACTTTACTTTCAAAAAATGCGTTATAACTAATTTACAAATTTCAATTTTAATAATAAAGTATGAAAGTTTATATTAAAACATAATGAAGTATTAATGTATTAGCCAAATAAGGACTAAGGCAACACAAAAATAAGCTAGATGATGATTAGAATAAAAAGAAGGAGGGACCTACAAACTTATCTAATTAAGTGAATGCCCGTGTTTGCACGATAATACAAAATCCATAAAATAATGCACTTAAATTAATTAAATAATCATTTATACTAAACCGAAATGCAACCCCTTAAAGACAAGAGTTTGAATGAGTCAAATTTTCATCTATTCATGATTACCGTGATAGCTAATTTTAAACACCTCCATGAAATTAAATGCGCGCAACAATTTGTATATGCATAAAATAAAAAATTATAAAATCACATGTAAAAATAGAGTAAACACCATATGAACGTGTCATGTGATAATCAATTACCATACCATAAAAACAAAACATGATCAAATATGCCCATATCAAATAGCAATATTTAAATGAGATCATCAAATAGTATATTTTAGTCGTCATGAGAATATATAATAAAATCATTTATGTTAAAGCATGCATAACTCAAATAACCAAAATAAAAAATTACTACAACACAATAACCATGTCACTCAATCAATCATCTTATGTAAGGTACAAAATGGGTACATCTAAATTAATCATACATTCAATATACTCATAGGGAGTTCTCTCTACTTGAGTGTGTGTGATAGGACCACCATCATCCTGACCTCTAGCTTAACCTTTTTCAACAACTATGTGATGAAAGGCACATTGGAAGATGATCTAGCATCTTTGAGAATAAGATGTTATGTGAAATTACGGGGTAGGAAGTATGGTAGATGGTATATACTTAGGAGAGGTAATTCTAAAGTAGTAGTAGGATACAACAACATCTTAGTACATTGATAAGGAAATATAAAGGCATGTGTTGCATCTGCATGACCAAAAGGTTGTATGGATGCGAGTAAGCCAATGATACGAGTGTGAATGATCAAGAGTGGGTAAATCAACATTAGGGACATCTAGATCGGTGTAAGGTGCACTAACCTCAAGAAAATTATGCATATGTGGGTCAAAAGGAGGTCCCTCGAGTATTTCAAGAACTTCCCGCAACTACGGTTCATGAGCATCAAATTTTATGACTCCATGCATTCCAAAGTGGGATCCTCAACTATACATCCTTTAGAAGGGCCTCGCCTCCCCTAACCATGTCATAATCCCTTGAGATAAAAGATCTACACCTAGATTGTATGGGGTGATCAACACCCCAAACACCTTGAGAACCAAAACCCTAAGAGGTAGTCCCTTTGTTCCACCTAGGCATACCGAAAAGGAAGCATTATTAAAGAAAAACTAATATCGAATCACATTAAAATCATTACAACATAAAAATAGTGAAATTATTCCATATATCAAATGAAATAATTCATTATCATGTTGAGAAACTATGCCAATACTTCCACATAAATCGATACTCATCATAATGTCTAAATAAGAGAAAATAATACACATTTAAGACAACCTTCAACATATCCAAAAGAGTGGGAAAAATATAATTGTCAATTTCTAGAACAGTGAGCACCATGTACTTGAATAAACCAATTAAAAATATTATATAAAATAAATAGTTCACCATAATCACTATTTTGAACACTTAATATTATGAAGCGAATGAAAGAAAAAACCAATTTGCAATCACTGTGATCATGCAACCAAATGTTGATTTTAAACATTCACCATCTAATGAAACAAAAACTCATATTATCATTATAGACACCCCAAAATTACATACATATTCCCAATTTGTCCTCATTTATTCACATGTCTTATGATTGATTAATTAAATTAATTAATTCATGTGCATTCACCTTTTGGGATTAATCAAATTATTCCCCAACACATTTTAGCTAAGTTAATTAACATTTATTAAATAAATGGTTAATTAATTATCTTGCACTTTGTAGCTAATTAAATTAGTTACTTAATTAGGAAAATACACCTATTTTCCTATTCAACTCCCTCTTAGAATCTATTTAGACCCCACTTGAACTCGCTTCACCATTCCAGTCAACTCCACTTCTAGAATCCTAGAAAGGTGGGGGCAATGAAATTGCACGTATAACCACCTTTCCTTGAATAAAGTCCAAATGTCCATTACCCCTTCAAATCTGCAATTACATAGACCAAGTCCACTTACTATTCCAAAAATTACAATTATTAACCTAAAGCTTGTTGGAAATTAGGAGATTGAGAGGAGGTGAATCGGTGTCTGCTCAATTTTTACTTTGTAAATCAATTCACTTAATTTGTATCATTGAAACCAAACTAACATTCATAAGTAACTAAAAGGAGAGATAACACACAAAGAAAAAGTTTAATGTGGGAAACCCAAACTGGGAAAAAACCCACCGATAACAAGAACTAGGCTTAGTTAAAAATGTATTGTATCCGTTATATTGATTTCATGGTTTAGCTTCAACTCAACCTAGAGCTGCAACTCCAAAAATTTGACCAAGAAACCACTCGAGTCTTTGATAAGCTTCAACATGTCTGGAAGCTTCAACTCCCAAGTTTAGTTCAACAAGAACTAATATTTAGTGAGCTTCAACACACTTAGAAGCTACAACTCCCCATCGATTGAGCTACAAGTTAGACTTATGAAATAACATGATCACACTTGATTTGTCATCTCAAAAAATTGATGGCGACCTCTTAATTTTCTCATTCTTATCCCTCTCTCTGCTACTAATTTATCTTTCCTCATCATATAATTAGATGCAAGGCTCATTTCAAACTTACTTGTCATGCTCTTATTCAGTGAATAATACAACATAAGTTTCTTCTTTCAATTTCTATTTCTTCGATCACTCTTTTACATTAACCTCTATTAACAAATCATTTTGTTTCAGTTCACACATTTGACAATTTGTCCTCAAAAATGATTATTCATCTTGAACAATAATCTCCCTTTCATAGAGATGACCCACTCAATCATTAACCACTATTTGTTCTTATTTCAATTCCACTTCATTAAAAGAATACAACTCTCTCTTCCATTTAGTTTACTAATCATATTTATAAAAATCATCCTTTCTTCGTCTACATCGAATTCCTTACACCCTCTTCATTAGGCTCAACTACGTGCATTCACAAGTCAACAACACTTTTCACACTTATATTCTTGTTACATCATATACTCTGCATGCACACCTTACCTTTGTTTTAGCATCAATTTGTGTGTGTGTGTGTGTGTGTGTGTGTGTGTGTATCATAGTTCAACACACACATATACATTGAATAGAATCCTTAAAAACAACGTGGATCTCTTTGCATGAATATTTAGCTGTCACATTGAAAGACTCTTCCCATTTTCACTTAATTTGTATGTACGAAGAAGATGAAGGGTCTTGAAATAATCACTCTTGTAATTGAATTGTGATGAAATTTTGGCATGTATAATATTATGGGTGCCTAGGAATATTCATTGTTAGGAAAATTATGTAGTGTTCACATTATTAATGTGATTATTGTAAAATGAATAATTACGTCGTAATTATTCATTAATGGTTAGTCATATATATATATATATATTGTTATAACCAACAATATATATGCATATATGTATTATTAAGCTGGTTGTTAGTAAGATAGTTAAACGTATTATTGTTATAAACAATAATACGTAATTAAGAATGTTGTTATATCAGTTTCCTATTTTATAGGAATGACTTATTCTTATATATTTGTAAGAGTTCTCGTATGAATAGAGAAAGAAGAATTATTAATTTGTTTCTTGTGAAAATATGGTTGTTCCACTTTATTTGGTATCAGAGTGGTTCAATCCAAGATGAGAGTCTCTGAATTCATGATTTGATTTGTGTGCAGTCCTATCAAAACATTTGTATGACCATGCGACCTATGCATGCAACTGTTCCTGTAGATCCATGCTGGTAGATCCAAAGGAGAACGCAACTGTTCCTGTGTTTCTGTCGAATCTGTATTTCCTGTTATCACATTTGTCTTCTATTTTCTATGCATCATACTCTATCCTAAACTCCATGTGGTTTTTTATCTTCTCGTGGATGTGCGGCCATATATATATTTCGTGAGTTTTTTTCCAAGCAAGAAGAAAAAAGAGTCAATACTTTGTGGGGTGCACGTATAAAGCCTCTTCTGCTCCAAATATTTGTGGCATCCTTTGCCATGATCTTGCCTCCAAACGATCCCTGCGATACATTCTACATTTCTCACGATGGCCATGTATCTGCGTGTGGAAGCTTGATCAAAATCTATGGTGTTCGTGTACCTTTCCATCTGCATATTTGACCAGAAAACAATATTAAAGTAAGGGACGTGTAAACATTTTACACCTGTAGGCGTAACATTGGGAGTTTCAAACATTGCATAGAATCCTCGGAGCTCAGTATTGAAGACAACGACAATGAATCGAGTAGTGAAACCTGCAAATATTTCTAGTTGTATGCTTCAATGCAAATACATTTTGGTTCAAGTGGTTTTAGGTGAGGTTGGTCTTAGCTTAAGTGTCTTGATATTTTTTTATAAATTAGTTTTTGTATTATGTATGTTTTTGGTGTTAGAATTATGGATTCAATCATGTCCATCATATAATTGTCTAATAAAATATTCTTTAGGTGTCATTTGGTATATTGTATGTCATTTTTAAGATTCAAGTATTGTTGAGTCAATTATTGTTTTTATCAAAATCAAGTCAAAAGTTAAAAATAGTTTGTAGTTGGGGTCAAGAATCTAAGTTTTCATTTTGTGTCAATATATCATCTAGTCTAAGTAAATCCATATTGTAATTGTCTGAAGTCATTGTTCAAAGTATTGTCGGTCAATGCCATTGTAAAAAGTGTCGTCGTCCAAAGTCTGAAAAATAAAATTTTTTTTTTCCCGCATTTCAATTTTGGATGCATTTTTGCTTGTACGCGACATCCAAATTATTGAAGGTATTTTGAGCTTCATGATCACATCCAGTTGAACTAGTAGCATGATATCGGAGGATGGAGGAAAATGGAGATTGGAGGTCATTCAACGACCTCTCGTCAACGATGGGGCCGCATAGATGGTTTGGTGACATGTGTGCAGTGTGGTTTTATTTTCGATTCTGGGTTTCAAAGTGTTCTTGTTTTGCAGGTGTGATGGTTTGTTGAATAAACCCTTTTCAGAATTTTTGGCAGAGTCATGTTTTCAGAATACTCACTTTTGGGAGTAGGAGAAGATTTCGAGGTAGATTCAAGGGATGGTTATCCAGCTAGTGTGAAGCTTGTGGATCTTGGAGATTCAGAATTCGGGCGCCCAAAGAGGAAGGGAGCATTCCTGCATAATTCGGCTTGACACTACGCCTTTACGAGGGTAAAGAGATAATCTATGGAGTCTGTACCTAGTCTAAGAAGTGCTTTCAGGAGGTGGTTCAATTTCTTCGAATATGGTTCTTCGCCATGTTCACATTAAGGGGGTGAAGATTAGATATTAATAATGTTCACACTAAGGGGGTGAATGTTAGGAAAATAATGTAGTGTTCACATTATTAATGTGATTATTGTAAAATGAATAATTACGTCAGTAATTATTCATTAATGGTTAGTCATATATATATTGTTATAACCAACAATATATATGCATATATGTTGTATTATTAAGTTGGTTGTTAGTAAGATGGTTAAACGTATTATTGTTATAAACAATAATACGTAATTAAGGAATGTTGTTATATTAGTTTCCTATTTTATAGGAATGACTTATTCCTATATATTTGTAAGAGTTCTCGTATGAATAGAGAAAGAAGAATTATTAATTTGTTTCCTGTGAAAATCTGGTTGTTCCACTTTATTCATAAACATTACAAAAATTATCTTGGCATGTTTCATGAACTCTTCATTTTCTCCTTTTCTCACAAGACGCTCTTCTCACTTTTTGTAGCTGCATGAGAGCACTTGTAGTTATGAGTAAGAAATTTGCAAAGAAGTATGTGCGATTGAGACTGCAAGAATTCTTCAAATCACTAGGCTCGTCTTCCATACATGAGCATTGGCACAAATGTTGAACCTAAGGAGGCAATAATTAGGGATTATTGGTCCGATTCTCAAGTTCGCAAAGATAATTGAATTACTACGCAATTTCTTGGGGGCTACCATGAGTTAAAAGGAGTGCATGAGTCATTAGGCGAGATGAAGATTAAGCTAAATGAAGGAGTGCACTAGGTCAAGAAGAGACCTTACAGGATGAACTTGAACATGCACGTTAAAGTTAAAGAAGAAGTTGACAAAATTCTAAAACTTGACATCATTAAGCCCCTAGAAGAATCAGATTGGGTTAGCCCCATGGTAATCAATATAAAGAAATATAGTTGGATTAGGATTTGTGTGGATTACAGGGAGCTGAATGCTGCATGTGTGATTGATCATTTTCCTACACCTTTCATAGAGGAAATATTAGAAGGTGTTCATAGGCACAATTTTACTCTTTTATAGATGGATTCTCTAGGTATCATCAGGTTAGAATTACACAGGAAGATCAAGAGAAGATGAATTTCACCATTGAATGGGGAAGTTTTTCATATATTGTGATGCCCTTTGGTTTGAAAAACGTGCTTTCTGTATTTTCACACATAGTTGTTCAAGCATTCCGGAATTTATTCATAAATTCTTGCAGTTTACTTGGATGATTGGATGGTATATGGGCTTGTTAAGGATCATTGTGACAATTTGCACTTAATTTTTGAAAGATGCAAATAGTTAAGCATCTCCTTAAACATCAAGAAGTGCATGTTTGATACACCTTTGGAACTCTGTTAGGGCATATCATCTGTAAGGAAGGTTTGTTAGTAGATCCAGCTAAGGTTGCAGTTATTGTAGGCCTGGAGGACCCTACCGCGGTCAGAGTGAGGTGCGCGGATTCTTAGGCTACACAGGGTATTATAGAAAATTTATTAAAGGGTATGCGAATATTTCTACACCTGTTGGTCGTCAGATAGGACTTTTTAGAAGAGCAACAGTCAGGGGACAAGAAGTCCCTCCTCTTTAATGGGAGAGGTTCCCTTATTCTGAAACGAACTTATTTACAAATGTACAGAACATTGTTTTATGGTTAAACTTGGATATTACGAAAGTGCTTTCCACAAGGATCATCAGTTACACAAGGACTGAGGAAAGGGAATAAGAAGATGAGCAGAATAGCAACCTTCAGAATTATAGATAGCAGAATAATTCTTCGTGTATGCGAAGCTTCAAAGGATTTAAGACAAGATCATTTGCGTTGGCTGAATGAGATTAAATTCAAAGACACAAAGTTCCCTAAATAACCTTCTTCAGATTTATTAATCAAGGACACAAAGTTCCTTCTTGGTTATACAAGATCAATGTATTGGCAAAACTGAACAGTATGCAATCAGAGAGACTAACGAGTTAAGAACAAAATGATCTTCACAATATTAAAGGAAAACACAGAGATAACGAGAATCAGATAGACAAAGAATGAAAAGCCCTTTTGTATTGATTTCTTTAAGATCTATTTACACTTTCAGCAAATATTCCAAGTTCTTCCTCCTCTTCAAAATGGCGTGGAAAGGCCATTATATAGCTTACAAGTCAGTTACTCTTCGTAACCGTTTCTTTTAACTAAAGAATAGTTAAGGACTGCCGGTTACAATACCTTAACTGATTACAAAGAATACGAAAAGAAAGGGAAGAAGAGGAAAGAAAGGAGAAGGAGACAGGTGGCCCGTTATTGGGAGGGACCCACTGTCTTCAGAATCCATTCCTGAATTTCTTCAATGACTCAGCTATATCTCTGCCACGAGGGACTGACGTGTTGGCTGCAGACTGAGTCCAAAATCCCAGACATTTCTCCATCTCTTTATCAAACTCGACGTGAGTATGATAATCTTTGTTTGCTTCTTCAATGGCAGACTGAAGAGAACAAATTTCCTTCATCTTTTCCTTAGAGATGGAGCTTTCCTTGAATAGATGATCTTTGACAAAAGCTCTGAACTGAGCTTTGATTTCTTGCAAGGACAAGGAAGCACCAGAGTTTTCATCTTGAAGATGACAATGCATATCTTTGAAAGCAGCAGCTGCCAGTGTCTTGAAAGCTTCTCCCTTCTGCCAACTGTTCTTCATTTCTCCCACAGCTTCCTCCAGGACTTTGATTTTCCACTCTACGCTGTAGACCCAGGATTTTGATAGATTATCTTTGGCATCATCGAAAATCTTATTCGCCAGTAAGACGTTCTCGTCTGTCTGTCCCATGAGGCGAAGGTCTACAATGCAACTGCTCCAGAGTTTAAGTTCTTTATCCATAACCCCAATAGTAGAGGATAGCTTCTGTTGCAAATTGTCTACCTTTCCATGTAGTTTAAAAGCTTCATCGATGAAGTTTAGCCCAGCAACAAGCATGTCATCCACCATGGCTTCAATAGCTCTGCCATAGACAGAATACTTGTGCATATCTTTAATACTTTGCACTTCATCTTGGCTTAGAATTACAGGAGGCGGTAGAGCAGTCAAGGGGGTAGGGTCCAAAACTTTGTCCTTAGACAAGAGTGACTTGATAAAACTTGTGAGAACTTGGGCTTGTTCTTCCAGCTGTTCAATAGTCTGCTGCCCTTTCTCTACCCTTCCAATGACTCTTGTGACTGTTTCCTGGAGGTTGTGAATTTCACCTTCAGGAGTAGACTCTCCCATAGGGATCCTTGAAAGCTCCAAGTCAGATGTCAGCAAGTCTGATTCTGATTTGTCTACTGTAGGCTTAGCAATCTCCAAGAATTGCTGACCTTGGGCATCAGACACAATTCTGGAGGTGGTTCTGGCTTTCTTGGCACGAGAAGGAGTGGTGCCCAACAAGGTAAAGCACAAAGACATCAAAATTTGGTCCCAAGCTTTGAGAGGAGGATTTCCTCTTCCTTTTGTCAACCAGAGGTTGCACCCAAGCAAAAGAGGAAGAAGAATCTGCAGGAGAAGCAAGGGGACCCAGAGACAGGGAGCTCATGACACTCAGGGTCTGCGCAGCTGTTGACTCAAGCTGAGACGTAAGTAGAGCACTGGAGGCAATGGCAGTAGAAGAATCAATGGCACCCGGAAGTTCAGTGCTCTGGACCTCTTTGTCCTTATCTACTGGATCTTCAGGAACATTTGCAGGAGTTGGCATCTCGCTTTCTTCACTTTCACTGAGAACAATGATGTTCTCTGGCCCTATAGGCAACTCTGCCTGTTTTCTTGGAGGATCATTCTCTGCAGGTTCCTTCTTTACCTCTTTGAGTTTCTTCCTGTATACCTGGGTAGATGGAGAAGGAGTAGATTCTACAGGTCCCTGAGCTGTTGAGGCAGGAGGGGTTTTCACTGGTGTTCGGACTGGAACTGATGTCTCTCTTATGGGTGTCGAATCATCCTTGGAGCTAGATTCTCCTGAGTGCCTCTTGAATTCTCGGATCTTCTTACTGAACCAGACCCTAGTCCTGATTAAGACTGGAGCAAGAATCTCAGCCAGATCATCTCTCTCTTTCTTGTTCCAATCCAGGTCCTCCAGAGGGGTGTGCTTAATCACATTTTCATACTCATAAGAGTATAGATCAGAATTTTCATCCCGGAGACCTTCGGGGAACTTGGTACAGTGAGTTCTTGGATCAATTGTAGGGAGAACTCGCCACAATGCCTTCTTCTCGGCTTCAAAATCATCTCGCGATCAGCCCGGTGAGTCTTCGTATTCGCCTTATGATGATAGACTATCTTGATGTTACATTCAATGAACTTCTTCAAGTCAAAACAGGTTCTTGGCTTGAAGAAATGAACGATGATGGGGACCATGGCTCTTTCTATGTTCTCGAGCATCCAGAGTCAGTTTTGCATGTGTAATTTCCCGAGAGATGGGAAAGTGCAAACCAGAAATCTTCTTGTCTCTGCAAGTTCTGTGCAACTTGTCTAGTTGCCTGCATATTTCAATCAAAGACATTTTGTCATTGCAGAACATGGGAAGCCGCAGAGGAGTGATTTCATAGCCAGCAAGCCTGATATAGGAAAATTTCTGAATTGAATGAAATAGGCTCCATACTGCGATATCAGGTTCATGGATTCATCTGAAAACCTTCTAGTAGTATCACCTTCGAGCAATCTGACCACGTACATGGTGAAAGCATCATTGACCCTTCTGAAATTGCGGTTGCTGGTCTCCAAGGTGAACTGCGGGCAATAGGCATACACTGGATCATCTTTGTGTGCATCTATATAGGAGAAACCAAACCACTGCCTGGATGCTGCTAGGGTATACATCAGATATGAAGTCATATAGAACTTCTTTGTTTGCTGGACGTTGGATAGCTGCTCAGCCAAATTCATACTGATGATCTCGCCCAGTTGATAGTTTGTGTTCCCTGGCACACCATGCTGATGAGCGGGCACATCCAGAAATGAAACTCATTGGTGGAGGGAAAACCCATAACCCGAGCCAGTAGGATTATGAAGTCTGACAGTTCTTCGTTGAAATCTTCTCGGAAGAGGGTTTTGGTTAGGCGAGAAGCACCTTTCTTAGGGTTCTTCAACCAAGACTTCGCCACTCGCGCCTTGTATTTGTCACTGTCTTGGTCGAACATAGCCTGTGCTTGATCTCGGGAGACGACTATAGCATTGTCCATCTCCGGAATCCTCAGAGCAGCCTGATGGCGGCAGCGTCCAGCTTGGCAATGAGTTCCCCATGTACATTTGTCAATTCGCTCGAATCGGGGTCGAAGTGAGCTCCACATGAAAGTACTGTATCAGCACACTGTACTGAGATTGGGAATCCTCCGGCAAAAGCTAAACCACTATCATTAATCATCTGTGCCATTGGTGTAGGGTTTGCATCTGTCATTCTTGCCCAAAAATCACCGAAGTCGAGATGACGAGCTTCGTTGTCCCCTATATTGCTAACAGCAGATTCAAGCGGAGAAATTTGCTCCTGTCCCTGGAACTTGATCTTCATATTGATAGTCTCGGAGCTGCAACCTAGAATTCTGGAAGGAATTTGCAAATGGAGGGGGAATTGCACAGGTTTTCAAATTGCAAGGGTTTGAGCAAAAGATAGCATGGAAGCAATGTGAAAAATGCGAAGGGGGATGCTCGTTATATGGCCGTTTGGAGAGAGAAATGACTTTAATGCGCATTGAATACCCAACCACCAATTTGAAAGAGCATCATACTCGGAGTGAGCGGGAAAAACTAAGTGTGAATGATACTAGGTACGCTTGGGACAGGTGAGACGCGAATGCGCGAAACACGCGGCTCGGCCGGTTCGGGTGAAACAGGAGAGGACGCACAAATGCATTTGGGACAAATGGGACGAAAATGTGCGAAGTACGTGATTTGGGTGTTTCGGCCGAAATTGGAACAAAGGGCCCGTTTGGACTTGGGACATTCGGGACAAAAAGTTCCGAAGTACGCGACTTGACCGGCTCGGCCGAAATTGGGAAAGCTCACACTTTTTCAAATGGGGTAGTTGGGACAAAATTGCGCGAAGGACGCGGTTCGGGCAAATCGGCTGAAAATGGAAAGCTCGCACTTTTTAACTTTGGGACATTTGGGACAGGAAAGTGCGAAGTACGCGGGAAGGATGATTCGGCCGAAATTGGAACAACACGCAAAATAAGTTTTGGGACACTTGGGACAAAATTTTCCGACGGGCCCGAAAATGGGACAGCTTCGGGGATTTCGGCCGATCGGGGAACAGAGTGCATTTTCGTACTTGGGACAGATGGGACAAAAAGTTCCGACAGGCCCGAAAATCACACAAAATGACCCAAAACACAGATTTTTTCGATTTCACGACTTAGGCACCTCAGAGAAAAACACTTAAGACTCAAAATTTTGAAATTTTACTCTTATCAGAGTGGGGAATTTTGAGTGGACAACACACCCCTAGAAGAATTGTTAAAAGGAAAAGGGACATTTTATCGGGAGAACCGCAACAACGCACATTTGAGGCATTGAAGGAGAGACTTACTACAACGCCTATTCTACATTTTCCCTCATGGAACCAACCATTTCATGTACATATGGACGCCTTTGACACGACCATTGGCATGGTGTTAGCTCAGCTTGAAGAAGGTATTATAGATCATCCTATCTATTTTTCTAGTAGAAAGTTGTCTCTGTAGAGCGAGAATTATACAACTACGAGCACAAAGCCTTGTAAATGATCTATGACTGCATAAATTCAAACAATACTGCTATGACACCATTTGTTGAACAAGCCCATTTTACGGGGTGCATATGTGAATGGGTGATCTTATTCCAAGAATTTGAATTTACATTCATGGTAAAACCAGGTAAAAGTAATTGGCCCGAACCCCTTATCAAAGATTTAATTAGGGAGGATGCATACAATTGAAGATACAATCTTTGGATGTAAAGTTGTACATGCTACATTGTGTGCCTTGAGTGGAGGATATTGCCGTATTTTTACGCATACGGGTATGTCGTCAGAAGGAATGAAATAATTAGAGAAGAAACACCTTGTAATTCATGTGACACCCTTCATGTTGATCAATGGTGACTTATATAAACTAGGCTGAGATGAAGTATTGTGCCAGTGTGTACAAGAATAAGGGCACACAAATATCATGGAAGAGGCTCATGGTAGTATTACAGGTGGACACTATGGAGGTGACACCGGTGTGCACAATATTCTACTCATTGGATTATGGTGGGAGGCCTTGTACAAGGATTGTAAAGATTATTGTAAGGCATGTGATCACTGTCAGTGCCTTAGAAAACCTAGGAAATGAGATGAAATGAATTTGAGGCCTATTGCTAGTGCAGAACCATTTGAGAAATGGGTTATAGAATTTGTGGGTCCTATTTCCCCAGTCGTGCGTAGAATTGGATCACGTTATATCATCAATTGTACATATTATCTTACTAGGTGGGAAGACGTAGTGCCTACAAAGGATTGTACATCAGCTTCATCAACCAAGTTCTTATGGGAAAATATTCTTACTAGGTATGGATGTCCATTGAGCTTGATAAGTGATAGGGGCACACACTTCTTGAATGAGACAATCAAGATATTGTTGGATGAATTTATGGTTATGCACCACAAGACTACACCTTATCATCCTCAGGAAAATGGGACTGCGGAAGCCTTCAACAAGATATTGAGCTAGAATTTGAAAAAAATTTGTGATGTTGGAAGGAAAGATTGGGATGATAAAGTTTCTATTGTGCTTTAGGCGTATAGAACAACCTACAAGAGGTTGAATAAGGCCACACCCTTTCAGTTGGTGTTTGGTGCAAAAGTAGTTCTTCCAATGGAATTCATGTTACCATCATTGTGTATTGCATGCACTAGAGGTCTAGCTGATGAGCAAGTATTAGAAGAAATAATTGACATGTTAATACAGTTGGATGAGAGGTGAACCATAACACATTGGATTCAGAAGTAGGAAAAGGCTAGGTAGAAGGCATGGCATGATAGAAACATCGGGAAAATTGGTACTATTTTATGATTCTAAATTTCTACGCTATCCAGTCAAGCTTAAAGTGTATTGGTTGAGACCGTATGTTATCACTCATATACTTGAATCATGTGCTTCAGTTAGAGGCGTTTGATGGAATACGGTTACTGATTACTTCAACGAGAGTAGTGAAGCCCTACTATAAATAAGTCTTCTTGGTGTTTGTAATAAGGTAGTGTTACCATTTAGTATAGGTTTCCCTTTCTATATTTATTTTAGTGTATTTCCTTCTTCGTCGTTATACTTCGTTAATTTAGTTTGGTGTTTTGTGTAATAAGCACATTTGCAAGCTGGAAGCTAATTACAATCTAAAGTATTTTTATGCCTGAGAGGACTGCGCACATACCATTGGTGTGGGGTGGTTGTTATTTTTATTCACAAATGGGTACACATGAGAACAAACTATTATAGGTGCTATTCAAGTATAGAAAGGAGTCATTAGAAGGGAGTTTTCTTTTAAAGAAGACAATAAATGGAAATGAATGAATGAACAATATAATGATAGGTAAGTAGTAATCGTGGAACCTACCAGGAAGAGGGTGAAGTAGTGAGGTACTTTGTGCATGAAAGCACACGGAAGAAAATTCTATAGTAAGAAGGTAGGAAGGCGTCTTTAGAAGGTTATACTGGGGCACAAAGGTGTACCACGCAAAAATTAGGAAAATGGTAATTTAATGAGAGGATTATTGTTAGGTGAAGGAGCAATAAATGCACTAAATTTTTGAAAATTTATATAAGGATGTGATGAGGGCTCATTTTTACCTTTGCGATCACAAGTATTCAAGCGAGCTAAGTGTGATCGGCGAATCATATTGAGGTGCAGATAGCTATGAAACCAGACATGGAGAGAAAATTTGTGTGTGAAAGTGGCTTGACTCCCCATTGGTGAAGGGTTTGAGTGCCACAGAAGCATTGAGAAGGAGCTCAAGCACGTGGTTTTAAGATAGGGTTTGATTTTACTCGATACAGAAGACAAAAGGTGGGATTTTTATGATGAAACCAAAGAAAACACCGCAACCGGCACAAAGGAAATGAAAAAGGTGGAGGTTAGGTTGAAGTTACACTTGAGAGAATTTTTTTAGAAATGCAGTACCCAAAAGGAGTGATAGTTAGACAGATTGGGATTCTCACATTCGTCAATGCAAAGTAAGTGATTATAATCACCACACCACCAACAACAGGGGATAATTAGATGCATTGTTGAATAAGAAGACCAATAAGTGCACAGTGGACGCTATGTCGGTATATGATGATGCCGGAGATGAGTCTTTGAAGAAGGTAGGGGTTTATAAGTTATATGAACTCCCATTCTTTGGAAAACTAGAGGATTTATATCAATGGCTTATGATCAAATTTGATGAGGACTTTTTCTATTTTCTTTGGATGGAGGGTAAAGATCACAACAACCTTGATTGCCACATTGACAAGACTGAAGGGCACATGGACATATATTATGAGTGATCTGACTGATAAGGAAGTTGTTATAGCCACCAAAAAGGAGTTAGGATACTCCAAAGGTCCATGTGGAATGGACATAGACAAACTAAAGAAGTATCATATAGTACATGAAAGTTGCGCATCTGCTCACCAAGTTAAATGATCAAGAGAGATGGTCATAGGTAAATACCATGTGGCTACACATTGCAAATAAAATGACAGAGGGAGAAATCTACAACTTGGATGGCTACATTGTAGAGACTATTATTGAGGAAGTGCGCATAGGTGAGAAGATAAGTTTTGGTGCTATCCTACTATCCCTTGTTTTTGTAGAAATTAGAGTGCCCGATGGGCCAAAGAACAAAATTTGGGAATAACCCACTAAGAAGAAGTATCTCGGGGAAAGGTTTGAGAAATATTTATTTGAAGGACTAATGAGTGGCCTATTTAAGAAAAGGGTAGAACTATGGTATGACCGAATTCACGCGGTATTTGAGGAGGAGTGGTGCATTTTGAAGGTGTTACCCATGGTAATGTGCAAGGCAAGATCTGATTCGTTGTGTATCAACATTTTTGCATTGTGTAGTTTTCCATGAAGGATGGGACATGGAGTCCATGGTGAAAACTACCCTATGACTTCACAACGCGCTACTTCTAGGCTTCAATTCATAGATTTACTAATATGCACCTGGCTGAACTTCAATGCAGATAAGGTAGATTGTGACTACCATACCCTCAGGAAAACATATGTATATCTAGGTCAGTTTGCCTACATTGAGAGGCTCATTTCATATGTCATAAACATAAATCCAGTAAGCTTGGATATTGGGGACAGTGGAGCCACGCTCATATATCTTCAACTTAAGCCTAGGATAGAGAATAATAAGTATGTGGAGAATGAGTTCATGCTCCTAGGGTTGCCTAAGGGAAAACATACAATGGAGAATGTGCCATCTCCAAAGCCTTCCACGACCATACAGATAGATGAGGAAGAAGAAGAACACAAAGATAGTGGAGGCTTGGATCATAGGGGCTAGAGGTAGCCCACAGATAGAGTAGAGAGTGAGCACACAGATACTCCACCATAGGTGTAAGAAGTAGAAGAGGACTTGAACGTAGATGCATTCCTTGAAGAGTGCCAGTTCAAGAAGGTATTTAGAAGAACCAGGACCCAAGGCACAAGAACACCACATCCTATAAGGAGATCACCTTGACTCTCCCCTAAAAAAGAAGCACTTGAGAAGAAGAGAAGGAGAAAGCTGACGCTTAATGAGGAGGAAGAGGAGTTTGAAGAGAGTGCCCGTGGAACCCTAGTGCAACCAGAAGATGTGGAGGATCCAGGGATGAAGAAATGAAATATGAAGAAGAAGGGGTGAAAGAAGCATAAGAAAGTGAGTGCAAGAAAACCAACACACCAGTTACAACTCAGATAGGAGAAGGGCCAACTCCAAACCTTGACACTTAGGTTCCTAAGGGGCCAAGGACAAGGAGAAGTGAAGAATATGTTGTGCCAAGTATGGGCTACACTAAGGACACAAGTAAAATCATCTCGTGCTTGGTTTCAAAGTATAGTGGACCTTAAGGAGTTATATGGGTGGGAGTTGATGGACCCAGATATGGCCACTACACGTGTAAGGAAATAACTATCCTGGTCTATGCAGAATCACATGGATGAACCATATTTTGATGTGTGCAAGGAGTCTTGTGTCTTAAGGAGAGTAAAGAAGGCACCTCAGAGCAAGTACATGACCATAAATCCCACACTTATGTCTGATGAACAGGTCAGCAATGCCTTAGTCAAGGTATTTACTGAGGTGGCATGGATAAATATTGATAAGGCCGCCACCATTAGAGCATTGATGGAAGATAACAAGGATAAAATTACGTAGAGATAGAGTGCTTAAAAGTAGAGGAGTGAGAATGAAAAAGAATGAGGCCTTCGTTAGCATGGCAGAGGAGATTTGTGATTACATTCTGAAAGAAAGGCCTCATCTAGAACCAAAGGTACGAAAACTTTCCTTCGCAATACATTATGTGCACACTTTGGTTGATTTGGTGCTAGAATACGGACCAATTAGAATGCCTATACCAATATATGCTGAACAAAAAGCGAGAGATAACATGAGCCTCTATGATTAGAAACATTTCAACATATGAGGTGCTTCTCTAGACTTTGAAGGATGAGCTGAAGAAAGTAGACCAAGCTCTGAATTTGTGTGTAGCTCCAGAGGCGTAATAAGGACCAAAACTCTGGTTGAGGATAATGAAGTTCTAGAAGCAATGAAGGATGAGACTTTAGGGTGCACAAAAATATTGGAACTAGTGAAACAGAAGCATGCAGCCCTTGCAACAACCCAAGATCCACATAAGGAGAGGATATATGAGATTGGGAAGCTCATAGCACAGAAGATGGATCTTTTGGAGGGAATGATGTCTGCTATGGCCAATGTTGTCCATGTTTTACAAAATGAGAAGGAAAATATTACTCAGGACGAGTTGGATGCCATCATTACAGACATTCTAGAGAAGACAAGGACCATGCTAGATGATTGACAGACATTGGAGGCTGAGATTAAAAGTGAATATCCAGAGTTGATCCTTCCGGTTGAAGAAGAGGAAGCTGTAGAGTAAAGACCCATTATTTTGTATAGTGATTCTTTACATTCATTCAATTCTTATTCTTTATTATTTGGGAACATAAAAAAGAATCCCCATTTCTAGGACCACAATGTACTTCGGTGTGGGGTAATGTTGAGAAGACAATATTTTCTAAGGAGAAGAGAGAAAAAGAATGTGCGCATGGGAACAAGGCACATTTGAAGATGCAAAATGATAGTAAAGGAAACACACGCCATAACAGTTTCATTAGGTACTTATCCGTTTTCATGGAAACAAGTTATTTTTTGAGATAGTGTGTGGAGCACACATCAAGATGGAGACTTACACGACACACAAATGGTATTTTGGGAATGAGAAACTGATAAATTCCATGCATGAGCTTGAGTTAATAATAAGATTACTTCTTCCAGTTAACTATAGTATGTCTATTATTAGTGTACTTGTATGTGTGGATGTTATTGTAAAGGTGCATGGCTATTATCATCATGTGACCTATTTTGGGAAGTGCATAGACGGTGAAGGGAAATTCCCCACCCCTATAAGTATGTATTGAAATATGTAGTTTAGCGAGTAGTGAATTATTATGTAGTGCTCGTTTAAACAACCACTTGAGACCCAAGAAACAACCTAGGGTTAGCTTAGAAAATTATGGGATAATTTTTTTATTAGAAGTATCTACATCCGGGTTCTTAAACATCATTTTTTCACTAACATGTTCGGAAAAATCTGTTTACCAAAACACAAGTTTCCTTTATTAACTTATATAAAGTTCACAAAGTTCAAAATTTAGGGTTATATGCTTTAGTTAGGTTCAGGGGGTAGTTTACCCCCATGCTTGCTCTCTCTAACAGGCTTAGAGTTTCAACTAGATTTTTATCTTACTTAACACTTCCAAAATTTCCCTAAACCATTCCCAATGGATAGAAAATTTTCTCACCTTTCCGGTGATATAAGGAAGTCCTCCTAACTCCTTGTAGAACTCAAGTTATGAGTGGGTGGAGTTCCTAGGGAAAAAATTCCCTTAGGGGACACGTGTCAAGAGGAGGGGGATGTGCTTTGGATGGATTGGTGGGTCGCGGGGCGGCATAGGAAATTTTCCCATCGCATGGCTCAAAGTCACAAAGCATTCTGCGCCCCGGGTCCTCGGGTGGACACGTGTTGAGTCCTGGCGCCAAGCGGGAAAGGAGAAGGGAAGGGCAGAGCGGCGGGTGGATTTAGTGCCTTGCACCCAATGAAGGAGGAAAGGAAGAAAAAGGTGCGCGGGTCCGCACACCCACGGAAGAACAAAGTCTCGAGGGGAAGGTGGAGATGCAGGCCATGGGAGAAATTTAGAACATTTTCCCAAGGCCAAAACAAACAAACAAAGGAAGAAGAAGGGTCTACCCTCCCGCCTCCACCCCAAAGTGCCACATGGCACACTCATTGGCCACGGGTCGGCGGGGCCAAAATGAGAATTTTTCCCAATTTTTTTCAAAGGGTTAAGTCCAAAGGGAAAAACGCGCCTCCGTCATAGCCACAAGAGGACATGTGGCACCCCTCGATTGGCTACGTGGTCGGCGGAGGGAAAAGGAAATTTTTCCAAAGTCAAAATTTTAAAGCATAAATTTAAGTTTGAAAATATTCCACCCATCCACCGTGTGCCAGTGGTAGCATCGATTGGTTGCGGGCCGGCGGGGTAAAATGGGAAATTTTTCCCAAGGCAAAATTTTCAAAAGGGACAAGTTTAAAATTGGTCTGCCCCTCCTAGGGTGCCATGTGGCAGGCCCCGATTGGTTGTGGGATGGTGGGGGCCATGGACCTTTTTGGGAAATTTTTCCAAAGTAAAATTTAAATTTTTCTATAGTTAGATTAAATCTTATTTATTTATTTATTTTTTGAATGCCAAATTGAAGTAAAACTTCAAATGGCCATAACTTGAGCTAGAAAGCTCGGTTTTGGGAAAACGAGGGCTTTTCGAAAATACCTCGATGCCCTCTTTGCACAAAGACCATAAATTTTGGAAATTAATGAATTTTGATAGGCAAATTTAATGAAAACAATCTGCAGTGTTTTAATTAGTGAACTGGTAGTTTTCAAATTCTCAATTAAGTTAAATTAGATCTCCTCCTTCACTCACATGTCAACCAGGACATGGAGGATTAGTCTAGGGAGGGTTCTGAGTGTTTTAGGAAGATTAATTTGTCCAATTGATTTCAATTTTTATTTCTCGACAATAGACAAAAAACGACCCAAGGAGGAAATTACATTTGAATTTAGCAATGGTTGGATTATTTCTTAAGTTTTCTTTGTCGGGTTGGGTTCAATAATGTCTTCACACGATAACTTATAAATTTTTTTAAGTTGATTACTAAGTGTAGGCACTGAACTGTTCATTTTATTACAATGTGAATTGCTAGAATGAAGTGTATGACAATGAGCTATTTCTTTGAATTGGAATATCAATTTTGGTCATTTGAATGTGTATATGGTTACTAAACTAGTCAAATATATTTAATTGAATTCAATCAACCATTCAATAGTAATTTTGCAAAGTCTTATTTCTAAATTCAACTCATTCCAAGAGAACAATACATTGTCTTTTATTTCATACGCATGCTTCTTTTCCAAACAATAGATTCCAATCTTGATAGCAATTTCAAATCCAATAAATAATGCAAACTTGAGGAGAAAATGCAATCTTTGATTGATCAACAAATGCATCATTACAACTTATCATTTTTCCATTTTGATTTGGTTTTAAAATATAAAATACAATGCATATAACATCATTTACATTTATTTTCCAAAACAGAGAACAATTATAAATCTCCATTACATTTCTCAGTCCAATTTCCATCCTCCATTATCAAAACAAATGGTTCCACATTACAAAAATTATACAACTCATCCACTCAAGGTGGGAAAGGTTACAATGAACTTGCTGAAATGAATGGGACTATCAAATTGTTTATTCTTCTTGCTCCATAACAACTACATGCTAGTTTCTCCATATTTTCATCTTTAATCACAACAAGGAAGGGGGAAAGACAAGACTCTCCACCCAACCAAGACATCCAATGAGAAATAAGAAGCCATCCTTCCTCATTGGCCCCCGAGCCCCAACCATATTGAAATAGAGAATGAAAACAAACTCATGGCAACAATGGCTTCCACAACAAACAAACAACATTTTCACATGCAAAGATCAATAAGATACACATTCCAAACAAGGACAATAGTTCACAACTGCATTTGAAACCATTCACATAAAACATAGGCTTGATCAAGCAAGCCAACAAGAGCAAGAACTATGGGGAACTACTTATGCCTCCCTATATGGAATTGAGCATCCACCAAAAATCATACCACCAGTAAACACATCAAATACCATCAACCTTATATCTCCCAACCCCTCCTTATGCCCCCCCCAAGAGTAAGAAATGCAAGTAGTTTATTTTCCAAGGTGGATCCCAATCCAAAACTCCCTCCACAATAAAACAGATGCCATTGGAATTTCCTTATGCCCCCATTAGAAATCCCCATAGCCTTCTCCTACACCATATCCTAAGCAGTCTACCCAACCAGCCAAGAATACAAAACACATTCACCATTTCAACATGCATGCAAGAGGAAGAAAAACATTTAAAGACAAGCTCAAGTGCCTACCTCTCCATAATGGAGTTTGTTCCAAGATCCACAAGCTTTCAAATATGTCAAAGTGCAGTCCAAAACCAGCAATGTTCAAGCATGCAAAATACTCCAAACTTCCTCCACAACAAGCTCCCAAAAAAAAAAAAAAAGTGCCCCCAAGAGGAATGGACAAAGTTTCAACAACCCAAAATAAGCAAGGAGTTTCAATTTTAAAGGAGAGGGAAGAGAAGAGGATGATGTGGATCCATGTGGGATGCCACATCATTCTTCCTCAACCCCAAGAGGAAATCAACATCAACCACCAAATCATAATAAATAAGAATGACAATTTAACTTACATACTCCAACACAACCCATACCCCAAAAGGACTGAATTTAAAATATGTAAGAGAAGTGCAATTAAAACTTCCAAATTGTCATTTCAAAATGCAATAAAAATGCCTAAATTTAACCTCCAAACCATAGGTATGGTTGGTGAATCATTTTAAGAGGTGTGGGACAAGTTTAACTTGTCCCACAAGCCTCCAAATTTGGCCTCCAAGGACAAATTCGAATTCCTAAGGAGATGAAGTGTTTAACCTTCCAAAATCTTTCTTACACAACTCTTACATATCCCTTACACCTTCTTACACATTTCTTACACACTCTTTGAATATTAACATTTAAAATCAACAACTTCATTAATTACATTCCATATCCCAATTTAATTTAATTAAAGTTCAACTATATGACTTCTGACATTAATCTACCACATTTAAATTAATTACAAGAAGGAACACATTACTAATAAAATACATACAACAATAATTAAAAGGAACACATAATAAAATACATATCCCATGGTCACATATAATGGAAATTCCCCCATGGGAATCCCTAACAAACACACACACACAAAAACAATTGCCATGGTGACCTTGTTGATTTCACCCAAAATTCTAATATGGTTAGTCTCGGTCCCCGACATTGTTGTGATTTTTAACCTGCAAAATGTAAATACCTCCTTTGGCCTCATGGCCATATCAGAACATCCAAAATGATATAAACAACATTTCAAGATCATCTAAACACATGAATCACAACAATATCAAGAATTCAACATTATCATTTTTAATTCATAAATCAACTATATCGTCATCTATGCTATTCCATACTAGGTCTACTCAAAATATCAAATGTCACAAGTCCAAATCAACATCTATAATATGTCCATGTCAAACAATATATCATCATCCACATAAAGGAAATGTATCTAGTAATCATCATGCATACTAATTGAATCCAAATCAATAATAATCCATGATCTAACATCTAACCATCATACTAACACAAAACATAATAGTGTCCATAATATGATCACTAGTATAAAAATCAATATCCAAAAGTGTCAAAGGGAAGTGGGCACTACATCCCCCTCCCTTAGACTTGACTTCCTCCTAGAAGTCACTTTGGAATAAATGTGGAAACCGCACTCGTGAATAACATGGCATCCTCTCAAGTGGCTGCAGTCTCATCATATCTGTCCCAATGTACTTGTACCTAATCAATCTCTCTGCCTCGAAGGCCTAGTGTCCTGCGATCTATGATATGAACGGGCTCCACCATCACTTTCCCCTAATCCTGCACCTGCAATGATGTCCAGTCCAACACATGAGAAGGATCTACAATGTACCTCCTAATGACGAAACATGAAACACATCATGTATGTGAGACAAGTTGGGTGGTAATGCTAGACGGTAGGCTAAAGGGCCGATATGCTCCAAGATCTCAAAAGGACCAACGAATCTAGGAGCTAACTTAGAACCTTTTTCATAATGGATAGGGCTCTTATGTGGTCTAACACAAAGGAACACCTTCATGCCCACATCAAAACTATGATCAATCCTATGCTGATCCGCATACTTCTTCTACCTATCATGTGCCTCCTGTAATCTCTACCTGATCAACACCACCTTACTCGCTCCATGTCTTACAAAAGAGTTAGTATAAGAGATATTCTTTCCTCCAACCTGTCCTAGCTAAGGGATGTCCTCCACTCTCTACCATACTGATTCACGGAAAGGAGCCATGCCTATAGAACTCTAAAAACTATTATTTTAGGGAAACTCCACTAAGTACAGGTACTCCTCCCACTTAGACTACTGATCCATCACATACATCCTGAGCATATCCTCCAAAATTTGATTCACTCACTTAGTCTATCCATTTGTCTCAAGGTGATATCTTTGTCTGAAGTTAATCTTCATCCCAAGGACATAATGCATGGTAGTCCAAAAGTGTGGAGTGTACAAAGGATCGTAGTCACAAATGATCTTTTGCGGAATCCTGTGCAACCTGAAAATATCATCTAAATAAACTTGTGCCACTGCTCTAGCTATATAAGTGGTCTTCACCGGAGAAAAGTGATCCATTTTTGTCAATTTATCAACCGTGACCATAATGGCACCTTTGTGGTGATATCTCGACATCGGTAGCCCAACAATGAAATCCATTGAAATGGTGTCCCATTTTTATTCCGAGTATGGCATGAGGATAAAAAAGACTTTGCTGGATGATGATGCTCAACCTTAACTCTCTGGCACTCTAAACACCATGACACAAACTGGGCCACATCTAGATGAAGTCCTCTCCAATGGTATAACTATCGCAAGGTAGCATGCATCTTCTTCACCATGGGGTGGGTTGAATAGGCTGCACGATGTGCCTCTACCAAGATGTCCTGCCTCAAGCCTCCATCTCTAGGAACATATATCCTACCTCTATTCCTAAGAATACCATCTGCCTCTAAGGAAAAACAATCAAACTTCCCCTTAAGGGGTCTCTGTGACTCGATCTCTACTCAAATATGACCATGTAGAAGTTGTTAAGAGGAAGCTCATCAAGAATCCTACTCCGTAAATCTATGCTCACTGAGGTGGCCATAGCCACATATCTCCGTCTGCTTTGAGAGCATCTGCAACCACATTATCTTTCCCTTTCACATGATCTATCTCCATGTCATACTCACAAAGTAACTCCATCTAATGCCACTAACGAGCATTTAGATTGGGCTGCATGAAGAGGTTCAAAGACTCAAATGATCTATCCTAAGTGTGAATCTCTGTCCAAGAAGGAAATGTCTCCATCTAACCAAGGCATGCACCACTGCCACAAGCTCAAGATCATGGGTAGGATAATTAAGCTCGTGATCCTTGAGTTTGTGAGACTCAAAAGCTACAACCCTACCATCCTACATCAACACACCTCCAAGCCCTGCTAAAGAAGCATCTATGCAAACAAAGAACTCACCTTGTGGATCCGACACTACAAGAATGGGTGCTATAGTGAGGCTCTCCTTCAGTGTCTTGAAGGCCTACTCATATCTATTTGTCCAAACAAACTTCTTCCCTTTCCTCTGAAGGGAAGTGATAGGGTGCGTAATCCGAGAGAAGTCCTAAACAAATCTCTGGTAATATCCTGCTAATCCCATGAAGCTGCACACCTCGATCACTATAGTGGGTGCTTGGCCAATCCATAATGGCTCTAATCTTGGAAGGATTGAATGTGATACCTTCCCCGAAATATTATGACCCAAACACTGCACCTATGATTTGAAAGAAAGAACGCTTCTTCAAGTTCCCGTAAAGCTACTGCTCACGAAGACACTGAAGAACCTATCAAAGGTGCACCTCGTGGTCCTCACGTGTATATGAGTATATCAAAATGTCATCTAGGAAGATGATCATGAAGCGATCTAAAAAGTTCTTGATTACCCCATTCATCAAACTCATAAACACTGCAGGGGCATTCGTCAACCCAAAAGGCACCCTTTGTGAACTCATAGTGCCCATATCTTGTGCGAAGGCGATCTTATGAATGTCTACCTCTAAAATCCTCAACTGATGGTAGCCTCACTTGAGATCAATCTTAGAGAACACTGTGGCTCCCTTCATTTGATCAAACAAGTCGTCAATATGAGGAAGAGGATAATGATTCTTGATCGTCACCTTGTTTAACTGGCAGTAATCAATACACAACTGTAATGATCCATCCTTTTTATTCATGAAGATCACTAGTTCACCCCAAGGGGATACACTAGGATGGATAAGGCCCTTCTCTAAAAGGCCCTCAACCTATAGCTTGAGCTCACGAGCTCGGGGTGGTCATCCGTTAAGGTACTCGTGAGATAGGCTCTGCTCCAGAAACTAGATCTATATGGAAATCAATATCGCATGGGGGTGGAATCCCTAGTAGCTCCCCTGGAAATACATCAGAAAAATCTCTCAAGATGGTATGATCATCTAGCAATGGTCCACTAGACCCATCCTCTAATTTGTCATCCTGACTATAACAAAGATACATCATCGACAACCCCGTCGTACACACCGTTTAAGTTGCATAGCGGAAATGATGCGAATAGAAACGGGTCCCCTGACCCCCAAGATCACCGACTCAACTCCCAAATCATCTGCAGAAGCTATAGTCTTATGATAACAATCCATCCTAGCACTGTGTGCTAGATAACCAATCCATACCTAAGATGACTCCATATGAGCCCAAAGGAAGAATACGAAGATATGAGGTGGTGGTGAAGGGTCCCAAATCTCCTACACACTCCTTAACTAAGGATTCTGTAGAGATCTTCACTCAAGAATCCATCTCGACATCCCAACTAAGACCCTACCTAACTACCACTAGCCTACATCACTCTACTAAATATGGTGTAATGAAAGAATCAGAAGAACCAGAATCAAATAATACAGAGGTAGGAATACCACCAATGCTACTGTGGTCTCAATAAGCGTGCTCCGATGCTCTAACCGATGGTTTTCCATTTGCTGCATAAATCCCGTGGCTGCGTCCCATGTCACCAACCTGTCGGCTCGAAACTCCGTGCCTTACCCTTGTTAGGGTTCTGAGGACAATCTCTCCAAAATTATCTAGCTACTCTACATCCAAAGCAACCACTTGATCCTCTCCAAGGGGTAGCACCTCCGATAGGTGCACTATAATCCTATGGTGTGGATCCCGATGATCTGGTTGTGGTTTGCTATATGGCCTCTACCGCCGAGATCTTCGACCGAGCTCTAGGTCCACCCGTGTCTGATGGGACCCCTAGGAGGAGGCCCCATGCTTCAACCACTGCGTGCATCGACTCTCAGGAGGAGTCTATAAGGTGGATGACACTGCTGCCGCTGCTGCTACTATAGCCGAAAGGATGACTGCGTGAGGAATGCGACCACCATGAGGAAGAGGTCCGAACCTCTTATTCTACCATCCTATAGGCCTTACGGGTTTTACCACGAGTCTCCTCCATAATATAGGCCTTCTCGACGGCCTCGGCCTCCTAATGTCTATGGACAATGAATCCACACTGCACCTCTAATATCCAAATTCAGTCCCGGATGAACACGTGAATCCACACCCGCTCATCCCTGCATATACTCTACATACTGAAGTAGATCTAGAAATCAACTCTCATACTCTACTATAGAAAGAGAAGCTTGTTAGATGTCATGGAACTTGTCGATCCTCTGCTGGATGAACCTCCGTGATAGATACCTACTCTTGAATCTCTCCTCAAACATCTCCCAGTCACTATCTATGAGTCTACATGGAGCTTTTTCTCCTCTGTCCTCCACCATACTCCTACTCTATCCCTTAGTAGATGGATCGCAACATGAGCTTTCATGTTGCTAGAACAAGGACAAAGCTTGAAGCAACCGCTCAAGCTCACTAGCCAGGCCTCTACCTGAAATCCACCCATGTCACCTGAGTAATGTGAGGGCTGAAACTTCAAGATCTCACCGATGTGATCCTCTGCCGTGGTAGTGCTGCCGGCCTCTAGGTCTCTCAACACACTCATCCCTAAGCCTAGGGCTCCAAGACCTCTCTCTATGCTCTGGAACTCTGTCACCCTATCTCCTAGGTGGTGACTCTACTTTGACTGACTCCACATGGGAGTTCTCTCCTCTATGCTCCTTGCTAAGTTGAGGAGATACCTGACCCTCAATAGAAGGAGCTCTATCATGACTAGCTACATTTCCTCCACCTAATCCTCCGCGTGAGCGCATTAACATCTTGGAGGGTCTATATAATCGAGGTAGAATGGTTCTTTACACCCCGATCTCGGTGGTGGTGGTGAGTCTCGAGTCTCGTGAAGGTTCCTCTGCTCCGTCTTAGCCTCCTGCACAGGACCAAAGTGAGAGTTAGTTCATTTGCTAAGTTATACACAACTTCCATGCTTACCAAAAATATTCAAATTCTTGCTAAGTTGTTTTCTAGATTTAAGTGTGCTAGGTTTAAGTTTTCATGTCTCAAGTTTTCTAGTGTGCCCAAGGGTCCAAGCCTTTGAACCACTACTATGATACCAAACTGTAGTGCCCATTTAAATAACCACTTGAGACCTGTTGGTCATCAAATAGGACTTCACGAAGAGCAACAGTCAGGGGACAAGAAGTCCCTCCTCTTTAATGGGAGAGGTTCCCTTATTCAGAAACGAACCTATTTACACATATACAAAACATGATTTTCTTGTGGAACTTGGATATTATGAAAGTGTTTTCTATAAGGATCATCAATTACAAAAGGACTGAGGAATGAGAATATGAGAACGAGCAGAAAGGCACCATTCAGAATTATAGATGACAGAGTAATTCCTTATGCATGTGAAGGTACAGTGAATTGAAACGAGATCATTGGTATCATATTAGTAAGATGAAATTTGAAAGACACAAAGTTCTATAAATAACATCTGCAAGAATACAAAGCTTCTTAACATAATACAGACAAATGATCTTAACAAGATTAAATGAAAAGCTTAGGGATAAAGGAAATCAGATAGATGAAGAATGAAAAGCCCTTCTGTATTGATTTCTTTATGATTTATTTACACTTTCAGAAAATAAGCCAAGTTCTTCTTTGTAAAATGGCGAGGAGAGGCCATTCTATAGTTTACAAACCAGTTACTCTCGGTAACTACTTCTTTTAACTAATGATTAGTTAAAGGTTTCCAATCGCAATACCTCAACTAATTATTACAAATCCGAGAGAAAGAATAGGAAGAGAAGAGAAGAATTAGGAGAAGAAGATAGGTGCTTATGACTGGGAGGGACCCACTGACTTTAAAATTCATTGTTTGAATCTCTTCAATGCTTCAGCTATGTCTCTGCCACGAGGGACTGACGTGTTGGCTATAGATGCGTCCAAAATCCGAGGCACTTCTCCATTTCCTTATCAAACTCGACATGAGTATGATAGTCCTTATTTGCTTCTTCAATGGCAAATTGAAGAGAGCAGATCTCCTTCATTTTCTCTTTGGAAATGGAGCTTTCCTTGAATAGATTATCTTTGACAAAAGCTCTGAATTGAGATTTGATTTCTTATAGGGAGAGAGGCACACCAGAAGTCTCATCCCGAAGATGACAATGTATATCTTTGAAAGAAGATACAACTAGTGTTTTGAAAGCCTCACCCTTCTGCCAACTATTCTTCAATTCTCCCGAAGCCTCCTCTAGGACCTTGATATTCCACTCCACACTTTGTAAACCCGGGAATTTGATAGATTATCCTTTGCATCATCAAAAACCTTACTCGCCAATAAAATGTTTTCATCTGTTTGTCCCATGAGGCGGAGGTCTACTATGCAACTGCTCCAAAGTTTAAGCTCTTTATCTATGATCCCAATAGTGGAGGAGAACACATTTGCAAGTTGTTCACTTTTCCGTGAAGTTTGAAAGTTTCATCGATGAAGTTCAATCCTATAACAAGCATATCTTCCACCATGGCCTCCATAGCTCTGCCATAGATGGAATACTTGTGCATATCTTTGATACTCTGTACCTCATCTTGGCTCAAAATCACAGGTGGTGGAAGAGTAGTCAACGGGGTAGGGTCCAAAACTTTGTCCTTGGACAAAAGAGATTTGATGAAACCTGTAAGAATTTGGGCTTGTTCTTCCAACTGTTCTATGGTTTTCTACCCTTTCTCTACCCTCCCAATGACTCTTGTGACTATCTCCTGGAGATTGTGGATCTCACCTTCAGGGGTAGACTCTCCCATGGGAATTATTGAGAGTTCCAGGTCAGATGCCTGAAAATCCTGCTCTGGTTTATCTACAGTAGGCTTAGCTATTTCTAGGAATTGCTGGCCCTAAGCATCAGACACTATCCTGGAGGTAATTTTGGCTTTTTTGGCATGAGAAGGAGGAGTAGTGCCTAACAAGGCTGCCACAACATCAAAATTTGGTCCTGAGCTCCGAGAGGAAGAATTTCTCTTCCTACTGTCGACGAGAGGCTGCACCCATGCAAAAGAGGAGGAGGAAGAAGCAGGAGGGGCAAGAGGACCAAGAGACAGAGAAATCATGGCGCCAAAGGTTTGGACTACTGTTGTCTTGAGTTGAGACATGAGTGGAGCGCTTGAGACAACTGGTGCAGAGGAATCAATAGTACTTGGAAGCTCAGTTCTCTGTACCTCTTTGTCCTTATCCATTGGAGCTTCAGGGGTGCTTGTAGGAGCTGACACTTCACTTTCTTCACTTTCACTAAGAACAATGATGTTCTCTAGTCCCAAAGGCAATTCTGCATGCTTTCTCAGGGGATCTTCTTCCACAGGCTCCTTCTTAACTTCTTTGAATTTCTTCTGATATACCTGGGTGGATGAAGAAGGAGTAGAGGCTGCAGGTCCTTGAGCTGACGAGGCAGGAGGGGTTTGCACAGGTGTTTCTGATCTGGGGGTTGATGCTTCCCTCCTAGGTGTTGAAACATCCTTGGAGGAAGATTCCCCTGAGTGCCTCCTAAGCTCACGAACTTTTCTATCAAACTAGATCTTGGTCCTAACTAAGACTGGAGCCAGGATCTCAGCCAAATCATCTTTCTCCTTTTTGAACCAATCCAAGTCCTCCAAGGGAGTGTGATTGACCTCATTGTCATACTCATATGAGTACAGATCTGAATTTTCATCCTTGAGTCCTTCAGAACTTGGCACAAGCCGGTTTCTTGGATTAATTGCAGAGAAAACCTCTTTGTAATGCCTCCTTCTCAAGCTTCAAAATCATCAAAGCATAGTCAGCCCAATAGTATTCGTGTGCTTACTATGATGATAGGTTATCTTGATATTCTGCTCAATAAACTTTTTCAAGTCGAAGCAAGTTATGGGCTTGAAGAAATGGATAGTAATGGGAGCCAAGGCTCTTTCTATATTCGTGCGTCTGTGTTTGTTTTGCAGTGTAGTTTCCCAAAGAGATGGAGAAGTGCAAAACAGTAATTTTCTTATCTCTGTAGGTTCTATGCAATTTGTCCAATTACTCGCATACTTCTATCGAGGGCATCTTGTCACTGCAGAACATAGGAAGCCTAAGAGGAGTGCTCTCGTAGTTAGCAAGCCTAATATAGGAATTTTTTTGAATTGAATAAAATAAGCACCGTAGTGTGATATTAGACTCATGGCTTTGTCAGAAAATCTTCTAGCAGTGTCACCCTTAAGAAGTCTGACCATGTACATGGTGAAAGCATCATTCACCCTTCGAAATTGCGATTGCTGGTCTCTAGGGTGAACTGCGGGCAGTAAGCATACACAAGATCATCCTTGTGGGTGTCAATGTAAGAAAAGCCAAACCATTGCCTTGATTCCGCAGAGTATACATCAGGTACGAAGTCATATATAATTTCTTCATTTGTTGTACATTAGATAGCTGCTCCGCTAGGTTCATACTGATGATTTCTGCCTAGTTGATATTTTGAGTTCCCTCGCACACCATATTGATGAGCGGGCACATCCAGAAATGGAACTCATTAGTAGAGGGTAAGCCCATAACCTGAGCCAGTAGGATTATGAAATATGATAATTCTTCATTAAAGTCTACACGGAAAAGAGTCTTGGATAGACGAGATGCCCCCTTCTTAGGGTTTTTAAGCCAGGACTTCGCCACCCGCGCCTTATAGTTATCACTGTCTTGATTGAAAAGGGCCTGTGCTTGATTCTGGGAGACAACTATGGCATTATCCATTTCTGGAATCCTCAGTGCAGTGCCAATGGTGGAAGCGTCAAGTTTGGCGATGAGCTCCCGTGTATGTTTGTTAATTCACTCGAATTAGGGTTGAAATGAGCCCCACATGCGAGCATTGTGTCTGCACATTGCACCGAGATAGGAAACCGCCAAAGAAAAACCGCATGCTGCCATGAATCATCTGTGCCATTGGTGTAGGGTTTGCGTCTGTCAACCTCGACCAAAAATCACCAAAGTCAAGGTGGCAAACTTCACTGTCCCCGATATCGGGAACGACGGACTCTAGTGGTGAGACTTGTTCCTACCCCTAGAATTTGATCTTCATGTTGATAGTAATTCAGAGAGCAGAGCTGCAAGCTAGACTTGGGATGGAATTGCAGAGGGGATGGATATGCGCACAGGAATTTAGATTGCAAGGGTTCGAGCAATAGATAGCATGAAAGCAGTGTGCAAAACGCATAGGGGGCTGCTCATTATATAGCCGTTTAGGAGAGAGAAAGGTAATAAATGCGCATTAAATACATACCTACCAATTTGAAAAGCAAGATATTCGGGTAGAGCGGGAAAAATTAGCACGAATGGCACTTGGTTCATTTGGGACACGAGGGACGTGAAAGTGCGAAGTACGCAGCTCGGCCGATTCGGACGATGCGGGGAAAAGACGCACAAATGATTTTGGGACATGCGGGACATAAGTATGCGGAGTACGCGACTCGGCCGAATCACGCGAAAAGGGAACAAATGGTCCAGGTGAACTTGGGACATTTGGGACAAAAAGTTCCGACGGGCCGAAAAGAACAGACTTCGGGTAAACCGACCGATCGGGAAGAGAGGGCCCTGATTGAACTTGGGACACGCGGGACAAAATGTCGAAAGGCCCGAAAAACACACAAAATGACCAAAAACGTAGATTTTCTCAATTTCCTTGGCTTTTCACATTATCAGTACAATGAGAAAAGACACTTAGACTCAAAATTTTGAAATTTCGCTTCTTAAAAGCGTGGGAATTTTGAGTGGACAACGAGACCCAAGAAACAACCTAGGGTTAGCTTAGAAAATTATGGGATAATTTTTTTATTAGAAGTATCTACATTTAGGTTGCTATACATCGGTTTTCACTAACGAGGTTCAAACAAATCCTATTTACCAAAACACAATTTTCCTTTATTAACTTATATCAAGTTCACAAGGTTCAAAATTTAGGGTTATATGATTTAGTTAGGTTCGGGGTAGTTTACCCCATGCCCGCTCTCTAACAGCTCGAGTTTTAACTAGATTTTTATCTTACTTAATGCTTCTAAAATTTCCCTAAACCATTCCCAATGGATTAGTAAATTTTCTCACCTTTTGGTGATATAAGGAAGTCCTCTTAACTCTTTGTAGAACTCAAGTTATGAGTGGGTGGAGTTCCTAGGGAAAAAATTCCCTTAGGGGACATGTGTCAAGAGGAGGGGGATGCACTTTAAATAGATTGGTGGGTCGCGGGCGGCATAGGGATATTTTTCCATTGCATGGATCAAATTCACAAAGCATTCCATGCCCCTGCGGGTCCTTGGGTGGACACGTGTCGAGTCTGCACCAAGCGGGAAAGGAGAAGAGAAGGGCGTAGCGGCGAGTGGATTTAGTGCCTTGCCCAATGAAGGAGGAAAGGAAGAAAAAGGTGCGTGGGTCCGTGCACCCGTGGAAGAACAAAGTCTAAGGGGAAGGTGGAGATGCGGGCTGTGGGAGAAATTTAGAACATTTTCCCAAGGCCAAAACAAAAAACAAAGGAAGAAGAAGGGTCGCCCTCCTACCTCCATGCCAAAGTGCCACGTGGCACGCTCTCATTGGTCATGGGCCGGTGGGGCCAAAATGAGAATTTTTCCCAATTTTTTTCAAAGGGTTAAGTCCAAAGGGAAAAACGTGCCTCCGCCATAGCCACAAGAGGACACGTGGCGCCCTCTGATTGGCTGTGGGCCGGTGGAGGGAAAAGGAAAATTTTTCCAAAGTCAAAATTTTAAAGGATAAGTTTAAGTTTGAAAAGAGTCTCGCCCATCCACCGTGCCATGTGGCAGCATGTGATTGGCTGTGGGGTTGCGGGGTAAAATGGGAAAATTTTCCCAAGGCAAAATTTTCAAAAGGGATAAGTTTAAAAATTGGTCCACCCCTCCTAGGGTGCCACGTGGCAGGCCCCGATTGGTTGTGGGATGGCAGGGGCCGCGGACCTTTTTGGGAAATTTTTCCAAAGTAAAATTTAAATTTTTCTATAGTTAGATTAAATCTTATTTATTTTTTTGAATGCCAAATTGAAGTAAAACTTCAAATGGCCATAACTTGAGCTAGAAAGCTCAGTTTTGGGAAAACAAGGACTTTTCAAAAATACCTCGGTGCCATCTTTGCACAGAGACCATACATTAACGAAATTGATGAAGTATGAGAAGTAAATTTAATAAAAACAATCTACAGGGTTTTAATTAGTGAACTGACAGTTTTCAACTTCTCAATTCGTTTAAATTAGATCTCCTCCTTCACTCAACATGTCAAATAGACATGGAGGATTATTCTAGGGAGGGTTTAGAGTGTTTTAGGAAGATTAATTTGTCCAATTGATTTCAATTTTTATTTCTCCGACAATAGATAGAAAAATGACCCAAGGAGGAAATTGCATTCGAATTTAGCAATGGTTGGATTATTTCTTAAGTTTTCTTTGTCAGGTTGGGTTCAATAATGTCTTCGCATGATAACGTATAACATTTTTAAAGTTGATTACTAAGTGCAGGCATGAACTGTTCATTTTATTATAATGTGAATTGCCAGAATGAAGTGTATGCCAGTGAGTTATTTCTTTGAATTGGAATATCAATTTTGGTCATTTGAATGTGTATATGGTTACTAAACTAGTCAAATATATTTAATTGAATTCAATCAACCATTGAATAGTAATTTTGCAAATTCTTATTTCTAAATGCAACTCATTCCAAGAGAACAATGCACTATTTTTTTATTTCATATGCATGCTTCTTTTCCAAACAACATTCCAATCTTCAACAACAATTTCAAATCCAATACACAATGCAAACTTGAGGAGAAAATACAATCTTTGATTGATCAACAAATACATCTTTACAACTTATCATTTTTCCATTTTGATTTGGTTTTAAAATATAAAATACAATGCATATAACATCATTTACATTTCTTTTCCAAAACAAAGAACAATTATAAATCTCCTTTACATTTCTCAGTACAATTTCCATCCTCCATTATCAAAACAAATGGTTCCACATTACAAAAATTATACAACTCATCCACTCAAGGTGGGAAAGGTTACAATGAACTTGCTGAAATGAATGGGACTATCAAATTGTTTATTCTTCTTGCTCCATAACAACAACATGCTAGTTTCTCCATATTTTCATCTTTGATCACAACAAGGAAGGGGGAAAGGCAACACTCTCCACCCAACCAAGACATCCAATGAGAAAGGAGAAGCCATCCTTCCTCATTGGCCCCGAGCCCCAACCATATTGAAATAGAGAATGAAAATAAACTCATGGCAACAATGGCTTCCACAACAAACAAACAACATTTTCACATGCACAGATCAATAAGATACACATTCCAAACAAGGACAATAGTTCACAACTGCATTTGAAACCATTCACACAAAACATAGGCTTGATCAAGCAAGCCAACAAGAGAAAGAACTATGGGGAACTACTTATGCCTCCCTATTTGGAATTGGGCATCCACCTAAAATCATACTGCCATTAAACACATCAAATCCCATAAACCTTATATCTCCCAACCCCTCCTTATGCCCCCAAATTTTATCCCTTATGCCCCCCAAGAGTAAGAAATGCAAGTAGTTTCTTTTCCAAGGTGGATCCCAATCCAAAACTCCCTCCACAATAAAAAGATGCCATTAGAATTTCCTTATGCCCCCCATTGGAAATCTCCATAGCCTTCTCCTACACCATATCCTAAGTAGTCTACCATACTAGCCAAGAATACAAAATGCATTCACCATTTCAACATGCATTCAAGAGGAAGAAAAAACAATTTAAAGACAAGCTCAAGTGCCTACCTCTCCATAATGGAGTTTGTTCCAAGATCCACAAGATTTCAAATATGTCGAATTTCAGTCCAAAACATCAATGATCAATCATGCAAAATACTCCAAACTTCCTCCACAACAAGCTCCCAAAAACAGCAAAAAAATGCGCCCCCAAGAGGAATGGACAAAGTTTCAACAACCCAAAATAAGCAAGGAGTTTCACTTTTAAAGGAGAGGGAAGAGAAGAGGATGATGTGGATCCATGTGGGATGCCACATCATTCTTCCTCAACCCCAAGAGGAAATCAACATCAACCACCAAATCATAATAAATAAGAATGACAATTTAACTTACATACTCCAACACAACCCATACCCCAAAAGGACTAAATTTAAAATATGTAAGAGAAGTGCAATTAAAACTTCCAAATTGTCATTTTAAAATGCAATAAAAATGCCTAAATTTACCCTCCAAACCATAGGTATGGTTGGTGAATCATTTTAAGAGGTGTTAGACAAGTCTAACTTGTCCCACAAGCCTCGCAAATTTGGCCTCCAAGGATAAATTCGAATTCTAAGGAGATGAAGTGTTTAACCTTCCAAAATCTTTCTTACACAACTCTTACATATCCCTTACACCTTCTTACACACTCTTTGAACATTAACATTTAAAATTGACAACTTCATTAATTACATTCCATATCCCAATTTAATTTAATTAAAGTTTAACTATATGATTTCTCACATTAATCTACCACATTTAAATTAATTACAAGAAGGAACACATTACTAATAAAATACATACAACAATAATTAACAAAAAGGAACACATAATAAAATACATATCCCATGGTCACATATAATGGAAATTCCCCCATGGGAATCCCTAACAAACACACACACACAAAACAGTTGCCATGGTGACCTTGTTGATTTCACCCAGAATTCTAATATGGTTAGTCTCCAGTCCCCGACATTGTTGTGATTTTTAACCTGCAAAATGCAAATACCTCCTTTGGCCTCATGGCCATATCAGAACATCCAAAATGATATAAACAACATTTCAAGATCATCTAAACACATGAATCACAACAATATCAAGAATTCAACATTATCATTTTTAATTCATAAATCAACTATATCATCATCTATGCTATTCCATACTAGGTCTACTCAAAATATCAAATGTCACAAGTCCAAATCAACATCTATAATATGTCCATGTCAAACAATATATCATCATCCACATAAAGGAAATGTATCTAGTAATCATCATGCATACTAACTAAATCCAGATCAATAATAATCCATGATCTAACATCTAACCATCATACTAACACAAAACATAATAGTGTCCATAATATGATCACTAGTATAAAAATTAGTATCCAAAAGTGTCAAAGGGAAGTGGGCACTACATATTGTAGAGTTATGCTGCTGGATCTGATGCGTGCATGACTTATGGTGATACTTTATAATGTAAGAAGCTTCTATGTTTTACAATGTTTAATGTAATGGAGTATGTTGGATGGATAATGGTGTTAAACATGACTGTAACTAGTTCTTGTATGGTTGATCTTATTATAGTTATTGTTTAATTCATGATTCTCTAAGATCTAGATCTGGAATATGCTATGTGGAATGTTTATGGTTATTTATGGTTTTGAATATGCTTTATCTTCATCACACTAACATCCTACACAAGCAAATCTAAAGAGGGGCTTGGTACCTTTACGCGCTTTGGGTGAGAACTTCGCTCTACTTGGGTGATGTTCCAAAGTGCACTTGGGTTTTATACAATGGATTGTAGGTTACATCGGTGGAGTATTATGCCACTTACACAATGTGGTGATTCAACTCCAACGAATCCAAAGCGGAAGTGACCTCAACTTGTGAGCTCCTAGTCTTTCCTCCATAGTGCATGTGCTTCTCAATGGCACCAATGGGTCACCTCTTACTTCCTCATTATGTGGTATAGGTCATAGCTATTGGTAGAGGTATCTTGAGTCAAAAGCCATTGTTATCGATAGAGATCAATAATGGGAGAAGCGTGTCTACATCAATTGTCTTCATTTGATCGTTGTGGCAGATCTATTCATCGAAAAACCAAGACCAATGACAAGTGGGGATCATCAAGAATGGCCACATCATTCAAGTGTGTCCCTATCATCTCTCAGTTAACAACATGTGTGATACTTCATTGGCCAGTCTTAAAGTTGGAGTGTTCTCAAATTGGATGATCATGAGCAATTGAAATGGCAACACTTCAGGATGGTGACAAAGATGAAAGACATAACTCTAGGAAGTGAATTGGAATCTCAAATATTAGAAGATATTATCAATGGAGAAAGATCAAGAGCTGGATTTTGACAAGCCAAGGTGGCGTAATGACTATAGTCTCATGAAAATGAAGAATTCACCATGGAAAGGTATTTAGAGCATGTGGAGAATTATGTGTAATTGTGAATGTGAATATGAATGAAGACAAAATAGCTCACACCGGGATGCTACTCAAATGGATAGGTGGATGAAATACTCAAACTTTAAGCTCGGTTCTCTTATCATTTGGATGATTGTGAAGCATGGCTGATGATTTCATTCCCGTCATTTGGGATAGGCAAACTCTTGGCCCAATGGATAAGGAAATGATTATATGTGTCTTGATCTAGGTGGCGCATTGTTGACTAGGGTGTCTATGTGTGTGTCCAAGTCATCTATGTGGCATCCACATGTACCCACTTCACTATTGTAATATTTGATTGGGTCATTTAAGCTATTCTATTGTAATATTTTAATAAAGTAACATTACTTTATTAAAAATACTTTTATATTCATGAAATGACCTAATTGTGCCCTAAAGTAACCCTAACTACTTTTTAACTAATGTTTTGGCTATAAAAGGAAGTTAGAGGTTCATTTGTAAGGGTGACTTTGAGAGATGAGAGAAAAATACTTTTTTGTGCAAGATTTGTTTTAGGAAAGAAAATTTGTGTTCTTTTGTGAAGATATTTTGGAGAGCTAATGAAATATGAACTTTGTGTCCCATTCATTATCTCTTATAACATTTGATGTTCTTATGTTCATTAGATGTTAGTGTTTAAATCTTCCACATAGATATTGTCTTTGATCTTATTGTCAATGATATTGATTTGTTGGTCTTGTTCACAGTGATCAAGCTCTGATATTTACTTTCTCATGTGTGTTCCCTTTCACTTATTCTTGTTTAGCTGATTCAATCTCTGTTTCATTTGAGTTAGTTATTCATCATTCTCCTCTATAGGATATGAGGCCCTAATTTTACGTAACTATTGTATGTTCCTTCCATTCATTCCTTTCCATTTCTTTCCTTCATTCCATTCCATCTCCCTCATTCACATTTCTTTCCATTTGATGTTCTAAAACACCCCCCACATACAATTTTGAATATACAGATGTAAATACTATTTTGGTTTTCAATAAAGGTAGCCTCACCTTCATTGAGGAGGGACTTAGTTCCTTATCGTTGCATGTAATTTTCATGCATGAAAATCCATATGATAGCACTACTTCATGCTTGTTGCTACTCCTTCTCAAGCCAAGAACACACAACAATACCCTCCGTTAAAGGACATCTCGCTTCATGAGGGCCATGTCATCTAAAATGACCCCCATCTTGAAACCAATCCTTCTATCTCTCATCAGTCCATTTCCTCTAGACCAACTACACCACCATAACTAGCTCCTTTAGAGATTCTTGGACCTCCTTTTATCGCCCTTTATGACTACCTATTTCGTAAATCTCCCACAATCTTCCAATCCCATCAATCCACTCAATTGGTGGATCCCATTCCACCCACATCACCTCATATCAACTCTATCTCCATACCATCCGCTATTGTCACTAGTATGCCTATCCAACCATCTCAACCTCTTAACACTTACATTCCTACTTATCATATACCTCAACAATCAAATATCCCCATCTCACAACAACCCATCCAATCCCATCATGTTCCTATTTCACAACAACAATCATTGTCACAACAAATTCAATCTCAACCCCTTAATTATATTCCCCTATCAAACATTTCCTTCAAACATCAACATATCCCCAAGCTTCTCAAGCCTATCAAAAAACCTATCTATCCACTTCTCATGTCTCATAACCACAACCATCTACTTCTCATCTAACCACCTCAAATGATCCCATGCATGCCTTGATGAGTAGGTTGGCTAACCTTGAAGCCGCTACCTTGGGGCCTAAAGTCACATTCTCCTACGAACAAATCTATAATGAGCCTATCCATCCATCGGTCCCAATCAAACCATATCCTCCTCATTGGGAAATTTTGAACTTCACCAAATTTAAAAGTAAGGAGGATCCCCAAAAAAACATTCGTGTGTTTAGGCATGCGTGTTATCTTATTGCCTACGACCAAGATCTCATGCTCCAAACTTTTCCCATCTCTTTGGATGGTCCCGCATTGGATTGGTACAATGGAATTCCTCAACACTCATTTTTATCATTTACCCAACTTGCACAACTCTTCGTACAACATTTCTCAATCAACATTGAATGCAAGATTACCATTACCAAACTTTATGTCATCCGATAATATGACAACGAATCCATTGCAGATTTCATCTCATGATGACGTAGTATTGTTAAGCAATTATCATTGTCCCTTCCACAGACAAAGCTCATTACATTATTTTCATGCTCTTTTGCAAAGCATATCTTGTCCACCCTCCAAATCCAATCATTTCAGACATTTGAATAAGCCTTCACTATGGATCCTAAACTCTAAAATTGTGCCCTTGAGCAAGGCCAACTCAAGCTTAAACCAAATAAGCCCAAATTTAGTTCATCAAATCCTCCACACATGGTGACAAGTCTAAAACCAGCACCAATACCATCATGGTTTGACCTTCATTCACATCTACCTTTCACATGAGCCTTATCAAAGAGCTTATAGAAAATATCCTAACTATATCCCCTCGGGGGAATCCTATAATTCAATATTTGATAAGTTAATGGCAGTCCAATTCATCCAACTTCCTCCTATTCAACCCGTTGACGACTCGTGACCCAAAACCACTTGGTATCACAAGGGGAATTATTATAAGTATCATCAAGTCCAAGGTCACGAAATTGAGAAGTGTCATTCCTTCAAATATCATGTCCAATAACTTATAAATCGGGGGACCTTCAAGGATACAATTCTCTCACATCATCTAGCCAACCTCTCAACGTATTTAAACAAGGTTTTCCTAATCAACCATCAATAAATCAATTTTCACCTCCCACATCTTACGAACCTAATTCTCACATAGTCAACACTATAATTCAAGAGTCTCCATTATTGCCTATATCCATTACCCCTACACCTACTACACTGCTCTTACCTTAGACATTATGCCTACATCCACCACTTCTTGAACATCTACCCCCACATCTACACAAATCATATCCACGACTATCACACCCACATCAACTTCGCCACTTGTCCTATATTTGTATCTAATCCTCCCCTTATCACATCTACATCGGATTTGACTATACGTATGACTTCATCCACATCTATCATACCCTAACCAATCACATCTAGTGCTTCATCCATATCTATATCAAAAACCTCTCAATACATCTACATCACTTATATCTCCAAACATCCCAATTATACCTACTTTCACATCAATCACATATTCTTGCATATATACATCCATGTCCATGCCTTAATTTACAAATATAACTATGATCCCCCTTGAAACATTTATGACACAAACACCCCCACTTAAGACAACCGCAAATGATGTCCATGCCCCATCTACAAAACCAATCATGTCTACCCCAACCAATCCAAAAATATATAAGCCAAAACTCAATTAGATATCATCAATCACATCATTCAAACACCTCTCCCTTCATCAATATCCACCCCTACATCACAATCCACAAGCGCTCTAGTCAAGATATTTTTCATCTCCGCCTAGGGAAAATCATCGCAACCAAAATCCTAGACAATACAATGCAATACAATACAAGGGAAAATACTCTTAAGAAGATACAAGGGAAAATACCTGTAAGAAGATAGATCTTACTCCTCCTAAGCAATACAATGCCACATTATGTCTCTTAGAAGCATCACCATCCATCTTAGGGCTAGGCCCTTCCTCTAAGACACCCATCATCAACCAATCCAAATCTAAGCAGTCTAGCTCTCCTCTTAAATCCAGGTTCCCATTTGAAATCATTTAATTTCCAAATCATTAAAACCGAATAACAAATATCCACTTTTGCTTCCAACTCTATGATAGACTAAAGCAACAATTTTACAGAGATAATATTCACGGATCTTCATTATATTCCATTCAAGGCTGGTTACATATATATAGGAATTATAGCTCCTATATTTAAGGATTATATTGTTTGAGCTAACTCCTTGAATCTCTCTCTAATCCTATTTACGTGAGTTTGGTTTAACAACCAAAACTCACACAACCAATACTAAACAACTCTTAATATGAGTTGTTATTACAATGACATTTATATTATCCTTGATAATATAAATTATACACACATTAATAATGTAAACAATAATATTCATTCCTAACATTCACCCCCTTAGTGTGAACATTATTAATCGCTAATCTTCACCCCCTTAATGTGAACACGAAAAAAATGCACCATAGAACTGGAACCAGAATCGTATGCCTCCACATACTTTTAGGTCTGCATACTGCTGGCTTGGATCTTGCTGTCTAGATCTTGCTACACATGACCAATCCACTTCACCATAGTGAACCCCATACCAGATGACCACACTTCCACCAATTCACATACATATGCAAACTCAATAGTTCCCGCTTTCACTTCTAGTGAACGATAGATTTCACCGGCCAATCGATGTTAGAAGTATGATAGTCGAAGGATCTCTATAGTTAGAGGATCACTCCAGTTCATCTACCCTCCTATACAACTATTCTCAACATCCAAAATACACATCTTCCTTGTTTGAATTAAAATAGAGGAAGGAAACCGCACACCATTTTATTCCAAGACACACCACACAACTGAAATAATAGAAAATACTGCCACCAAATTTGAATGTGACCCCGTCGTTGGTGGCTGATGAGAGGCGCTGATCTCCCTCCACCCTTTGTTGCCTCGACCTCCAATAATGTCGATGCTAACTTAGTAGAAAGTATAGTTGAGGATGATATGTGTTCCTTGTAGTGATACGGGCGGGGTAGAGGGCAAAGCCCCGGAAGCTAGGAAAATTTTCATTTGTGTTTTCCTTAAAAATCGAGTGTCGATTACACCGAAAATGCACTCATTTGTCCTTATTTTTTTATAACAACTTTTCGACTCAATTTTGATGACTACAAGACTTTTGACAATGAAAATTTAATGACATAAAAGGAAAAAACTTCAATCCAATTAAAGATTGGATTTAGTGAGTAATGGTTACTCTAATAACACAAACTGTTTGACCAACAAATAAACTTTACTCACTAGACTTGATTATACATCCAACAATTAAATGACTTCAAATAACAAATCATTATACAACTAAATTGAAAAAAAAACTAAAATCACCTATAACACCAAAAACCACGAACTAAATACCACGGATTTCAATTTGTAAATTGTGCATGAGGTGAACAGGGGTCACATTACTATAGAGAGCCAAGCTGGATGAGATTGGAGACGATTGAGAAGTCTCTCTATCAAAACATGGATGTCTTCTACTGGAACATGCAGGATTGCTTCAAACCACCTTTCTAAATTTGACAAGCCTGAGAGAGCTATGTCAAACCAATCAGAATGCAGGTAAAAAATAATAGATGCATGGTCAAGTAAAGTTTATACGGATCTATGCAACACAAATTGAATGACAATATTTTAGGTTCCACATATACGCAATCATGGGAAAATTGAATGCCTGAAAATCATATATTTTTCAAGTATACACCCGACAATGCACTATCAAAAATACATGAAACAATTTACTATCAATCGACATGCTTGATATTCCATGCACGAGGTGCTTGTCAGTGAGTCAAACCTCCAACTAGTTATAGCTTGTTCGATTCTTAGAATGAAAAATGTGCTTGACACTATAACTCTCTGATCTTCACCATGAATTAATTGCAGAGACAGTCTAAAATACACTGCAAGCATGAAAGATACGCAAGGGAAATTTTTTGATGCCAGTAGACTAGGAAACCATATTTTGCAAACACCACAAGTGGTTGAAACTGATGTAAATGCCTTTGAATGCATGCAGATTGTAATAAATCTTCAAATTTAGTAACAACAAAGAATAATTATTCCACAGACTCTCATCTTGGACCAAATTTGCTCGATACCAAATAATGACCAACAACAGCTTTTTTACAGAGATAATATTCATGGATATTCATTATGTTCCATTCAAGGTTGGTTACATATATATAGGAATTATAGCTCCTATATTTAAGAATTATATTGTTCGAGCTAACTCCTTGAATCTCTCTCTAATCCTATTTATGTGAGTTTGGTTTAACAACCAAAACTAAACAACTATTAATATGAGTTGTTATTACAATGACATTTATATTATCCTTAATAATATAAATTATACACACATTAATAATGTAAACACTAATATTCATTCCTAACACTCTAAATTTAAATGAAGGGATCTCATAAGGACTCATTAAAGAGAATCATCCTTATTGACTTCATCTACCGTTACTAAATCCACTTCATCTATGACGTCTTCTTCAACAGCCCCGTTGGGTTTCATATTAAAATATTTCAACACTTACTCCAAACCTCAACAATCACCCTTCCTCCTATCAAAACTTTTGATCCACACACTCCAAAACCTCCTTGGTTCGATCCTAATGTCGTATGTACTTATCATCATACCCTAGGTCATGACACTAAACATAATAAGAATCTCCAAATTGTCATCCATAACCTAATTAGGGAAGATGACCTTCGCATCCACAAATACCACCCTCTTCCTTCCATATCATCCACGTCTAAATCCAATCCCCTAATCGAACCCTTATATCATAAGGAATATAAGTTAGGTTATCTATCCAAATAATTCATCATGGTCACTCATCCAAGATCTTTTTCTCCTAAAGGAGGCCCCTCTCTTCATTTAACACCCAAACATTAATAATCCTCCTCACCCTCACCACCCTCAATCATATATCCGATGAAAACCTAGAAGCATCATCACCGCTCCTTTTGAATATTCTACCGCTTCTCCTTTCACATCTATTATTTTATCCATATCTACATCTAAGTTTCCTAAAGTGATGCAATATCTCTCTGGGGGAGAATCCACTCCTCTCTCTTAGTCCTTTCACATATCCTCCTTCATCCAGCCCATACAATGGACATAAATGACATTATATCTTTCTTCCCTAAATTCTTTTATCCACAATCAATCTAGGACCGATCTATTATCATGATAGGTATCTTCCTCGTAATCCCCAAATCATCTTATATAATCTCATCCCAATCCCATCCAAATTTACTTATCCTTCATCTATTTGGTCATCTCATCTTATCTAATCCACTTATCTATTATTATATCTCATTCTAAATACACCTTTGTGGCCATCATTGTGCCTCTCTATGGACACCATACCTCATCATAAGCCCACTTTTTTGACCATATTTATCTCATCATAAATGCATATTTCCTCACTATTAAAAAAATAACGTATAATCTCTTATTTCATGTTATCTATCTAATCTTCTATAAAAAGAATGTGAACTCGATAAAGTGGATCGGGATGATAGAAAGGTAAACCGATAGATATTAAATATAGATGAAGGAAAAATAGGTAATGCATCTTGTGGATATAGGTAGTAGAGAAGGTGATGCAAAAGAGGTTGGGTTGATGATGACCAGAAAGGGTTGACAATGACTCGGGATGACCTAGGCTTGAATGAAGATAGATGGGCTAGAATGGAAACCTACAAACAAGATGGTTGGAAGAGAAGGCTAGAACTAGATCTATGATAGTAGTGAACCTACAAAATTTTAGTGGAAGAAGATAAAAATAATGATAATATCCATGCTATCATCTTATCCCATCCACCATACCTCTCACAACTTAAAGAACATGAATTTAACATAGGTGATCTTGTCCTTAAAGAAAATAAAAATGTCACTACTCTAGAAAGTAGCCAACGTGGAAAATTTTCTCCCAACTACATTAGACCTTACATTGTTACACATAAGTACGGATTCGAGGCCTATCATTTGGCTTACCTTGATGGTAAACCGGAAATAGAACCTCTTAAATGCATTGCACTTACGGCATTTCTATTGTTAGAAAATCTCCCATCGTGCACTTAGTTATCCCATTGGTCATCCACCCATCATTAGCCATTTCCATTTGTCATCATAATGATCTAGAACTATGTGGTCTACCGTCACTTTCTTGGTTCACCTAAATATGGGAACCATGACTCTGCCCATAACACATCCATTATGGATAAGTTATTCCTTCTTGGTGAGAAATCCACAATAATTACATTCATTACCCACTTATACACCTATTAGAATAACACTAAACGGTCCTCAAATGTTACTTGTACATTCATTTTCCCCTCCTAAGTGGCATACCTAGCTATCCCCATAAAAATTCAACTCCCATGGATGTTTGCATCTAAAATTCAAAAGAAAACAAAATGCTCCCTCAAAGGACAATTGTTCATGTAAAAATATAAAAATTCAAAATTTAGACTAATCCCTCAAAGGAAAACTATCATATATGTTATCCCTGTCATTTATAAAAAAATCATAAAGAAAAAGTAGACCAATCCCTCAAAGGATGGATACTCTCTTATATCATGGCAGTGAAGGATTCCCGCATTGATCAACCTTCTATCTCTTAAAGCAAAGCATATAATTCAAAAGCGAGCATCCTAAGAAATTTTCCTGCATCGATCAAATTTCTTATCCATAACAAACTTCCGCATTAATCAATTTTCTCTTCCCATAACCAAGAGCATGGACATAAACCTAGGGAAATCCACCTATGGAGAACCTAGTTCCCACATACAAGTCACATCTAAACCCCTTTTTCATGTTGACATTAGGTTCATAAGCTCACTTTCCATTTTCTCCTCATGATCCTTGGAATAAATACCTATTGTTGGTTATTTGTTAACAATCGATATTGAATGTAAGTGCATTGCCTTAATTGGATCCCTTTCTTATTTACCTCCAATCCGGTTTGAAGAATTGTTTCCTCGTCTACTCCTTACTACCATGAAATGTATGCTTCTACACTTTGGGTCACCCTATCAACTAAAATTTTATATTTCAAATCCAATCCAAATTTATCTCCTCTCATCTAATTTTATATCATCAATCCTATCTAGTTCATCCTATCTTATATGTTATCTTATCTTATCCTACATCCTCTTAGCCATCATATCTTATATTTTATCTTATCTCTTTATCTCATCAAATATTTTACTTGGTTTTTTTATCCTATCCAATCTTATCCACTTTATCATCCACATCTCATCTTAAGTCCACTTTGTGGCCATATTTTTGTTCCCTCGAGGCATCATTATCCACTCTTATCTTCGTCCCATCCAGATGCATATTTTCACTTCCTCATGTTTGAAGGAAAACATTTGATTATTTCCATCGAATTATCAAATCTTTGTTTTAACCATCCTCACATTTGTTTGCACATATTTTGATGTCCGCCTTGGACCCATTGGTCCCATATCTTGTACATCTATTTGAGAATATTCCCATTGGATCCTCCATATTGTAGTGATATTTTCCGAATCACGGGCTCATAGGACATTTCCATCCTCTCCATTGAGGCCATACTTTTTACCCTACCGATGCATTTCCATGATCATTGCCATAGTTTTATTTTTGTTTTTGTTGTTATTTTATCAATAATGCTTCCTTGTGTTTGAGGCATCCTTTTTCTTCTTTTATTTATTTTTTCTCCTTTCTTCCATTCTTTCTTCACCTTCTCCATCTATCTATTTCAAAATCGTGATCAATTATTCTTCACATAATCAATCCATAGTTTGAGGGGGAACACTTAATCAATCATTAGTCATCATTATCACTTTTTTTCTCATGGATTTCCTAACACAAACCACTCATCAAAAAGGGGAAAATGTAGACACCAAAATTTTGTATCACTACCCTTTTCGCCCCGCGTTTGCATCTTATCACCATGATCATTTATTCAAATTTAAAAGTTATTTATTTCTTACCTTTTCCATCTATTGTCCCATCCCCACCCCAAATTATTATTAATCATAATTAATTATCCCCTAATCCTCGTCTCATTATTTAATTATTCCTAAATCACCACAATCAACCTTTATTCTCCTCCCGAGGTTATCTCTCATCTCTAAGCTACCTAGTTGCTCATCCCTAGGCTCCATATAACCTTTATTTACTCCATTTAATCCCAGACCTTTCCATTTCTCTTCCCTATGGGACCCTAACCCGCGATATCTCCCAAAACCTTAATCCCGCTTCATTTGGGCCTCTCTGCCTCCAACTGGGCATCATCCTACCACCCTGGATGGTTCCCAAAGATCGGCGGTGACCCGTTCAGGTCACCATTGACCCTATAAATACACCCTTGCCCCACTTTTAAAGGGATACAAATTTGGAGGACTTTTACTTTCTTGTGATTTCACCTCCATTCTTGAGTTTCTCTACAACTGTCACAATCTTCTTGGAGTCCCTTTGAGCTTATTTACATCAATCTTGGAGACTTTGGGGATTTTATCTTCATATTTATTTGGTGTACTTATCATTTGCATTATCATTGTTGTTATCATCTGCCACTAACATTTTGTAGGTTTAACTACTATCGGAGACATAGTTACAACCTTCTCTTCCATCCATCTTGTTTGCAGGTTGTCATTCCAGCCCATATATCTTTTTTTCAAGCCTAGGTCAGCCCAAGTCACCATTGAACATATCTGGTCACCATTGACACAACCTCTTTTGCAACACCTTCTCTTCTACCCAGATCCACAATAGTTTGTTATCCTATTTATGCTTTCATATATATTTAAGATCTCATTAGTTTGCCTTTATGTCATTCCATATCCAATTTGTCAGTTTCATCACTTGCCAACTTAGCCCGACCACCATTGACATAGTTCATCCATCTGTCATATTCCATTAGATCAACATTTTCTTGCATCCTTTATGTTTCTCTTGTCTCAGATATCTTTTGTAGGTTGCCAACAATCATTACAGAGCTTCATCACCTTTAGATCTATATTCTTGGTTTTTGTTTTGATCCATCTACTTCCATTCACCGTTGACTAGCTCTCTACAACTGGTTCAAAGGTGTCGAACCAATCAAGTTTGGTTTAATTTGTATCTATTTTAATCAGATATGTACTTTCCTTACATTTCTACATTTCCAATTTTTGTTTATCTCGATTATGCATATGATCTTGTCCATTATCATTGATATCATATTATTTTATCAATATGGGTGTTGACATCCTCAAAAATAAGTTCACGCTTTTTGGAATGGACTTCATTGGGAAACCCCCTCATCTACCATATAATCCATTTTATTTCTAGTTGTCTTTGTTGTGCACATTTATCAAGCTTGCATAGAAAGAGTCCATGTGCGCCTATATTCATCCATCCATATCATCTTGAGGTACCATAAACCCTCCATATTTTTAGTTACTTATTTATTTTATTACTAGTTCAAGAATCTAAATAGGAACGGGAAATTCTTGTCCAAAAATTTTCATTTTGGAGCATGCCAACAATAACACAATATGACATTGTAAAACAAAGTTATTGTGAACAAAGACAAAGTGTGTCTACGAACTCAAGTATTTTTTCCTTTAAGCATGTAATTTTCATTTCATAAGGGAAAATATGAGACACTCAAATTTGGAAATCTATCATTTGAAACTTGTTAGTCTTGACATTACACACTTTCATGCACAAATACACCCTCCCCACTCTTTCTTAACACACCATAATATCTCGTAAGTCACTTGTTTATATTTGTATGTTTTTTTGTCATTAGTTTATGAGGTTTAGTTCCACAAAGCATACCTATAAACATCTATCCCAAATCCACGAAGTCAAAGTTAAATTTTTCCTCTCGTGTCAAAAACGTTGGCATTGGTTAGTTTGTGAAAATCTACAACTCAACCCTAGTGTATGGTTTTGGATTGACACATTGTGCACTAAAAATTTCAATTGCATAATCTTCATATGGACTAAGGTTACCTCTTGGTCAGAATTTCATGACATAATAACAATAAAAATCTTATATAAGTAAGTCAATCATACCTCATTTAACATTTTGACTCTTTTCAAGAGCTCTCCATGTAAAAAAGAAAAAAAAAATCACTCTAAGATCGCAAAAATACAAAATAACTTATGGACACCAATTAGGTAATACTCTCTATAGTTCTAAATTCACCTACAGGTCCAAGAGTCTCCATATTCTCTCCACAAGAAAGTAAACTTACATTTTCCAAGTATTCGAGTAAGTGTGAAACTAAAGAAAGGTATTGTTTAGGAATATTTTGTCAAATTATTAATGCATTATGATAGATATCACATGCTAGGAGAACGATGTGTGGTTTTATCCCTCTTAGGAGTAGTGGTGATGTTGATGGTGTAGAAGGGTGCCCAAAACCCACCTAACTTTGTTTTGCAGGAACTCCATCTTACACTATGAGGGTTTGATTAGAGTTACAGAGACATTTCCAAAGAGAGCGAAGAAGATCAAAACATAGTGATAGTCATTTCTAGGTAGGCGAGACACATAAGTAAGTTACGTAATAAAATTCCAAGTAGGTCTAATATCATACAAAGGGTCAAGACCATACAAGCACTTTAAACCTATTTGTATGGTTTTGACCAGTATAGTTTCAGTATCGGTTTCAGCAATGAAGCACTTTCAGTCCAAGATCAACCTATTTCGCACTTAGATCACTTAGAACCTCTAAGATCCACACAAAATCAACTAAGTGCAATATCTCCTTTGTGTTTTGATAGTTTCTGGATAAATAGTCACTTTGTAAAGTATTATTCTAATTTGGGAAATTAATTTTGGAAGTTAATTAAATCAAAGTATCCTCCTATTGCATTATTTCATCCTTTTTATGTACGTTAATTAGAAACACTTTTAAATCTTAAAAGGGAATGAGATATGAATTTCACAAAAAGTGAAATCAAATATGTTGAAAATGAAAAATTATAGTTTTTCATGTAGAATGCAACCAATATGATGGTATGGTTGTGAAGAGTGCAAAAATAATATGCACTTTCAAAAATATGACATTAAAATATGAGGTATTGATTAAGAGTTTTATCCCCCAAATTGTAAAAAATAAGAACTTGTTGATGATACAATTTACACCATAAACTAATCAACTCTTTAGCCTATTAGGATGGTTAAGATGGAAGTGAACAAGTTTAATTGTAAAGACATAATATGAAATTAAGTGAATGGAGGGGAGTTTAAGTGTGATGTTGTTGATAAATTCTCAAACTAAAGAAACCTAAACAGATCTAGGAAAACTTTAAGCGAATCACTCAAGAAGAGAATGAAAAGACAAGACAAAACAAATAAAAAACAAACAAAATAATAACAAACACAAAAAAATTAAGCTATGTTATTATAGAATGTACCGACTAAGATAAGCCTATAGAAGAGGAAACCTCTGGAAGAAACACATACACATAAACTAATCTAATTCGTAATCAAACTAGTTTACCATATGTATAATTACAATGTCTTGAATAGGCTAAGTCTAAAATCATGGATCTAATTTAAACTATGTTGTAATCGACCCAAGATGAAGTATGTTTATCGATTAAATAAATTCAAGTTTTGATCGAGAAATGATATATGTAACCATAAAATACAAGAAATATAATAAAAATAATTAATAAATAAAAACAAAACATATATACAACATTCACAATATTTACAATGTACATAGTTATTAAAGACCAAAATAAGTTCTTTGTATGAAAAGAGAAATATATTTAAAACATCAAAATGATTACAATGTGAAATAACTAATCATATCTACCCACATTTTTTACAACAATATAGGTTTCAATAAACTATCAAAGCATGCCACTACCATAAGTATTAATCATTTGATAGAGAAGCACAATATTAGAAAACCACCAAGATTACAACACATCTTTAATTAGTAAAATATTATGTTTGAAATATATAGCTATATAATCAAATTGAATTTAAAATCATAATTGGATATACTTTTAACACGTTAAAGATGACACTTAGCCATCAAAAGATATGCCATATAAACGAGTGCAAGTAAAGAACCAACTTAGAAAGATCACATTACACATAAAACCTTGAATAAAAATTAAGCAAGAGCCCGTTATACCTAAAATATTTCTCCTCAAAATTTTTGTTAGTTAAGTCTTTAAATAATACTTTACTTTCAAAAATCCGTTATAACTAATTTACAAATTTCAATTTTAATAATAAAGTATGAAAGTTTATATTAAAACATAATGAAGTATTAATGTATTAGCCAAATAAGGACTAAGGCAACAAAAAAATAAGTTAGATGATGATTAGAATAAAAAGGAGGAGGGACTTGCCAACTTATCTAATTAAATGAATGCCCATGTTTCCATGATAATATAAAATCCATAAAATAATGCACTTCAATTTATTAAATAATCATTTATATTAAACTGAAATGCAACCCCTTAAATAAAGAGTTTGAATGAGTCAAATTGTCATCTATTCATGATTACCCGATAGCTAATTTTAAACACCTCCATGAAATTTAATGCGCAACAATTTGTATATGCGTAAAATAACAAATTATAAAATCACATGTAAAAATAGAGTAAACACCATATGAACGTGTCATGTGATAATCAATTACCATACCATAAAAGCAAAACATGATCAACTATGCCCATATCAAATAAAAATATTCAAATGAGATCATCAAATAGTATATTTTAGTCGTCATGAGAATATATAATAAAATCATTTATGTTAAAGCATGCATAACCCAAATAACCAAAATAAAAATTACTACAACACAATAACCATGTCACTCAATCAATCATCTTATGTAAGGTACAAAAGGGGTACATCTAAATTAATCATACATTCAATATACTCATAGGGAGTTCTCTCTCTACTTGGGTGTGTGTGATACAACCACCATCATCCTCGACCTCCATCTTAACAATTTTCAACACCTATGTGACAAAAGGCACATTGGAAGATGACCTAACATCTTGAGAATAATATGTTATGTGAAATTACATGGTAGGAAGTATGGTAGATGTTATACACTTAGGAGAGGTAATTCCAAAGTAGTAGTAGGATACAACAACATCTTAGTACATTGATAAGGAAATATAGAGGTATGTGTTGCATCCCGCATGACCAAAAGGTTGTATGGATGTGAGTAAGCCAATGATACTGAGTGTGAATGATCAAGAGTGGGTAAATCAACATTAGGGACATCTAGATTAGTGTTAAGTGCACTAACCTTAATAAAATTATGCATATGTGGGTCAAAAGGAGGTCCTTGAGTATTTCAAAAACTTCCCCGCAACTACGGTTCACGAGCATCAAATTTTATTGACCCATGCATTCCAAAGTGGGATCCTCAACTATACATCCTTTAGAAGGGCCTCGCCTCCCCTAACCATGTCGAATCCCTTGAGATAAAAGATCTACACCTAGATTGATGGGGTGATCAACACCCCAAACACCTGAGAACCAAAACCCTAAGAGGTAGTCCCTTTGTTCCACCTAGGCATACCTGAAAAGGAAGCATTATTAAAGAAAACTAATATCGAATCACATTAAAATCATTACAACATAAAAAATAGTGAAATTATTCCATATATCAAATGAAATAATTCATTATCATGCTGAGAAACTATGCCAATACTTCCACATAAATCGATACTCATCATAATGTCTAAATAAGAGAAAATAATACACATTTAAGACAACCTTCAACATATCCAAAAGAGTGGGAAAAATATAATTGTCAATTTCTAGAACAAAGTGAGCACCATGTACTACAATAAACCAATTAAAAAATATTATTTAAAATAAATAGTTCACCATAATCACTATTTTGAACACTTAATATCATGAAGCAAATGAAAGAAAAAACCAATTTGCAATCACTTGCATCATGCAACCAAATGTTGCTTTTAAACATTCACCATCTAATGAAACAAAAACTCATATTCTCATTATAGACACCCCAAAATTACATACATATTCCCAACTTGTCCTCATTTATTCACATGTTGTATGATTGATTAATTAAATTAATTAATTCATGTGCATTCACCTTTTGGGATTAATTAAATTAGTCCCCATCACATTTTAGCTAAGTTAATTAACATTTATTAAATAAATGGTTAATTAATTATCTTGCACTTTGTAGCTAATTAAATTAGTTACTTAATTGAGAAAATACAACTACTTTCCTATTCAACTCCCTCTTAGAATCTATTTAGACCCCACTTGGACTCTGCTTCACCATTCCAAATAACTCCACTTCTAGAATCCTAGAGAGGTGGGGGCAATGAAATTGCATGTGTAACCACCTTTCCTTGGATAAAGTCCAAATGTCCATTGCCCCTTCAAATCTGCAATTACATAGACCAAGTCCACTTGCTATTCGAAGAAATTACAATTATTAACCTGAATCTTGTTGGAAATTAGGAGATTGAGAGGAGGTGAACCGGTGTCTATTCAATTTTTACTTCATAAATCAATTCACTTAATTGGTATCATCAAAACCAAACTAACATTCACAAGCAACTAAAAGGAGAGATAACACACATAAGAAATTTAATGTGGGAAACCCAACCGGGAAAGAAGCCCACCGACACCAAGAACTAGGCTTAAGACAAAAATGTATTGTATCTGTTACATTATTTTATGGTTGAGCTTCAACTCAACCTGGAGCTGCAACTCCAAAAATTTGACCAAGCAACCACTCACTCTTTAACAAGCTTCAACCTATCTAGAAGCTTCAACTCCCAAGTTTAGTTCATTAATAACTTAAATTTAGTGAGCTTCAACTCACAGGGAAGCTACAACTCCCCATCTGTTAAGCTACAACTTATACTTATGAAATAACATGATCACACTTTATTTTTATCTCAAACAACTGATGGTGACCTCTAAATTTTCTCACTCTTATCCCTCTCTTTGCTACTAATTTATCTTTCCTGATCATCTAATCAGATGTAAGGCTCATTTCAATCTTTTCATGCTCTTCTTCAGTGAATAATACAACTTAAGATTCTTCTTTCAATTTCTATTTCTTTTGATCATTCTTTTACATTAACCTCTATTAACAAATCACTTTGATTTAGGTTCACACATTTGACAATTTGTCTCAAAGATGATTATTCATACTTGAATAATACTCTCCCTTTCATAGAGAAGACCCACTCAATCATTAACCACTATTTGTTTTGATTTCAATTCCACTTCATTAAAAGAATACAACTCTCTATTCCATTTAGTTTACTCATCATCTTTATAAAAGCATCCTTTCTTCTATCTACATTGAATTCCTTACACCCTCTTCATTAGGCTCAACTATGTGCATTCACAAGTCAACAACACTTTTCACACTTATATTCCTATTACATCATATACTCTACGTGAACACCTTACCTTTTTTAGCATCAATTTGTGTGTGTGTGTGTGTGTGTGTGTGTGTGTGTGTGTGTGTGTGTGTGTGTGTGTGTGTGTGTGTGTGTGTGTGTGTGTGTGTATCTATCATAGTTCAACACACGCATATACATTGAATATAATCCTTAAAAACAATGTGGATCTCTTTACACGACTCTTTAATCACGGTTGAAAGACTCTTCCCATTTTACCTTAATTTGCATGTACAGTAAGAATATGAAGGGTCTTGAAATGTAACTTCCACTCTTGTAATTGAATTTTGACACAAAATTAGGCGTGTATAATATTATGGGTGCTTAGGAATATTCATAAACATTACAAAAATTCTCTTGGCATGTTTCATGAACTCTTCATTTTCTCCTTTTCTCGCAAGACACTCTTGTCACTTTTTGTAGATGCATGAGAACACTTGTAGTTATGAGTAATAAATTTGCGAAGAAGTATGTGTGATTGAGATTGCAAGAATTATTCACATCACTAGGCTTCTCTTCCATACATGAGTACGAGGTTGGACACTTTCAACAGATCATGAAGAGACTTGTTCAACCTTAATTTCACCGTGAAGCTCACAACTTTGAGGATTAAAGACATAAATTGTTTTTTTTTTTTAGAGATGGAAGATTAAGAAAACACCAGTCCTTCAAAACTAATTTTCTTTTAACAACCTTCACAGCTTTTGTTTGATAACATGCCATCACAGCTTTTCTAACTAAATTTTCAAATCAACTACTCAATGAGGGTTTCAAGAATCAAACCATAGATATACATTGGAGGTCTTTCACAACTTTGTTCTTCCTTTTAGGTCACTATAAGGAAAAGAATGGTTTCACTAATAATTTCTATGAAAATAATTAGGATGAATTTTGCATACATTCATTAGAGAGCATCAAGTTTTTAGACTAAGTTTGCTAAACACCAAGATTTTTACAAGAGTCAGATATACTCTTAAAAGAGTGCATGAAATGACTTGTGTAATTCTCTGTCTCAGGATTCTAGAATCATATTTAGAGGAGCTCCTTCATAGTCATCTTGTAGGATGAAACTAATCACCACTTGAGGAAGTGTAGGCTCGAGAAACATGTGATTTCATGATAGAGTATGTCGATCTTTAAAACATAGCAAGGAAGTATGATTTTAGTAACATTTTCTATCACATATTCTCTTGTAATACCAAGCAATGTTATCAACACTTTAGATATACCTTCAATGCAGTTTCCATTTCCTTGAGATCATGAATTATGAAGTTCCATAAACAAGTCAATTTCAGTTTTTTCTAACAAGAACTAGTCAAAGTAGAATTTTAAGAGAAAAAATAACTAGGAACTCATATTACCTTACCAAGGCAAATTTGAGTCCCAAAACTCATCTTGAGCCTATGAAGAATGATCATCATCATTTCTTACCTCATTTTTCGTGCCTATGCTCATGGATATCATTCAAACACCATAAATGCAATAGGTTGAGAAATATTTTGGTGATATGAAAGAGAGTTTGACTAAAATCATACTAACCATCTACATATCTTGTTAAAGTATCTTCATATCACATAAGAGTGATTTTCATACCTTCACATCAATAAGAAATGCGAACTTGACACCTTCAATTTGTATTGTACACGTCAAATTATTTATAAGAAAAAATCACTTATGAGAAACACAAATTCTATTATTTCACAATGAGAGAGTATTTTACACTTCTGAGGGGTTGCATCAACTTGCACACAAGATTTGGAAAAAAATTTCATTTTTTGCCTACTGCTTTAAGAAGGAGACTTGAGGAGAGAGAAACCCTGTTAGAAAAATGCTCATAACTTCTTTGTTTCTCAACCAATTTCCCTCAAAATTTTTGCAAAATTTTAGGCTTAGAGTCAAAAATTACTTCTATAATTTATACAAAGAAATCTCAAAAAAATTGGGTGCTAAGAAGACAGGTGCTCAATTTGCATTCTTTAAGAAACTTGATTTAGAAAACTTGCATAACTTTCACAATCTTCTTCAAAACTTGATGAAACTTGACATGAAGCAATATAATAAACCCATATAAAAACTCCATAGGTTTATTTTCCATGAAATTTCCTATACATCTCAAACCTATCTAATTTACCTCAACATTTTTTGTCAGGTCCTCAAAGGCAATTTTGGTGAACTTTTGAGATTTGCCTCTAGGAGCTAAAATAGGACTTTATATTACTTATACATGCCATAGGAAATGTTAATAGGATCCTCCAATTCTTATCTATTATTTTCATGACCTACATTAAGTTATTGCACCTCATTAGGCTCACAGAGATAGGCCTAAATGAGCCGATTTCAACCGGGACTTCCAAATGATGACCGTTGCTCACTCTAAAAACTCTTGTTCATACTAGAATCATCATGTATGACCTATAAAACACTTGTGAAAAACTTACCAACCATATCCATGCCTCCGGTGGTCTCCTACCTCACCGACCAAGCCTCGTAACACATCGAAACCATCATGAATGCTCACTAAATATAATTAAACCGAGCCTCACTTCATAACGCACACCTTTTCCATCAATGCCACTTGACATTAATGAAAAACCAATGACCATGGTTCAAAAAATCTCACTCAAACTTTGATGCACTTTTATAGCCTCACCTCGTTATAAATGGTAGGCCATTCCTTTGTAAACCCATCCCTAGAAGCTTATGCAAATTATTTCCAACCACGCCAATTTGACATCTGCATCCTTGTGTTTCAAAGCTTGTAGCATTTTTATTCATCCTTTAGAGAATTAATCAAGAGCACCCAAAAATCAACATCTACAAGATTCCAAAAGTATATCTCATCCATTTTTAAACTTTCAATCAAATCTAAGTCTTGAGTTGTGGACATTTACATCTGAACTTAAACACAATCACTCCCTTTATCTAATTGTGATAATATTTATCAAAATCAAGCACCATCATGATCACCTTGATCTATCATTCTCCTAAATATTAAATTTAACATTTACATTGTTGAACTTCAAACATTCTACCATCTTATGTCATCAAATTTAACATTCACTTTGTTAAATTTTTGAAATCCATAGATCCCTTATTTTTATTTTTCATCATTTTATTTCATCCCTTTCCAAATATCCTTTATTTGGACCTTTCTTTCGTCTCCTTTATTTGGATCTTGCATCCTTTCTTTGGAATTTTCATTCTCTCTTTTTAATCTTCCATTCACCTCTTATTTCTTTTGAAATCACCAAATTTCTACCTTTGGATTTTTCTCATCTCGAGTTTCTTCCTATCTTATCTTAGTATTAAATATTTGGATCCCCTTTTCCAAAGTTTAAGATTTCTCTTTCCCTTTGAAATTAAGTCTTGAGTTATGGATATCCATGTCCTCACTCGAGCATTTCAAATCATGATCTAAGTTTTGAAATCGTCATATGCACATTATCACGAGAAAACATCCTTCAAATATTTCTTTACATCAAGTTTTAATATTTTCATCTTTCTTTTCCATATTTTAGTTTGACATCGACATTTTTAAACTTTAAGCATTCGTCCATTTTGCATCTATAAATTTAGCAATCACTTTGTTAAATTTTAGGCATCGTCATTCCCATCACCTCTTTTCTCAACATTCACGTTGTTAATACTTGAGTTTTATATTTTCATCACTAAATCCTCGTACATCTTAACTTTATTTTTGTTAAGGGTTGAGCACGTCAAAAATTAATTCCATAATTTCACCCTCATCCATTCTAGCATTCTCTTTACTAGAGGTCGGAGCACGTTCAAATATTTTCACCCTCCTCCTTTCTAGCATTCACTTTTCTATAGGATGGACATGTTCCATTAAATTGTACCCTTGTTCCATCTTACATTCACTTTTCTAAGGGTTGAGTTTATCTTAATCTTCATTTTCACTCATCTATCTCTTAGCATTCACATTGTTAAGGGTCGTGTTGTTCAAATCTTCCAAACCCATCTTCCATCTTAGTATTCACTTTGTTGAGGGTCGAGCTACCTTCAAAATTAATTACTAAAATCTCATTCATTTAAGAATTCACTTTTCTAAGGGTTGAGTGATCTATTACAACTCTCTCCGTTCCTCCCCTCTTTCAAAAATGGTGGGAACAAGATGTCAAGAATATAGTCTCAAAAATCCCTTTCATCTTAGTTCGATGAAGAGGATGAAGAACATCAAAATAATATTTATTTCAAGGAACAATCCCAAATATAAAATCTTTTAAGAACCAATAAGGACCAATTTTGCTTCGTCTCCTTGAAATGGGAGCAAAATTTCCTCAATTTGACTAGGAAAATTTGAAAACCTTACTCAAGAAACCTAAATCCACGAAGGATATACCATCCAAATAAAATAAAAAAATGGATATGGACCAAGAAAAATGAGTGCCAATGATAAAGATAAATCTAGTGCTTCAGCCCCCAATCCCAATCAAGCCTTAATTGATCAAATAAATGCGATGGAAAAACAACTAGCTCTCATATCTTCCAAAGTCACTCACTACTGACAAAGAATCAAATAAAAGAAGTGATGATCCATCTAAAACCCATATTGTGGAAAATAAAGAGAATAACAATATGAAGAATTATAATACTTCCTTTATCCCACAAAATAATTCACCATTTGTTTGAAAATGAAAAATGATGAAAGACACAATTTCGGGTATGCAACACCAATGCAAACAATTCAACTTTGACAAATTGTGTCCTTACCCCTTTGATAAGGACATATTACGTATACCCTTTCAAAAATATTTTGAGATGCCAAAATTTGATAAATATAATGGCAAGAATGAGCAACGAGAACACATTAAGGAGTTTTTCACAGCATGCCAAGAAGTGACATATAACAATATCTTCTTATTACATCTCTTCCTACAAAGTCTAGGTGGGAAAGCCTTGGATTTATTCCTGCACCTTCCAAAGGGTTCAATAACCACTTTCATAGACCTCTCAGAAAATTCCATCAAACACTTTTCTTTCAACCTAGACTTTGAGATCACCATGATTGATTTGTGAAACGCCAAGCAATAACCAAATCAAATCTTTAGACAATTCTTACAATGATGTCATGGAATTGCTAGCCAATTCATATGATCTATCCCTTAAAAAGTTAAAACAAATGGTTAGTATATCCATAAGTAACCTTAACAATGAGTTGTCCTTTCACATGCAGATGCATTTCCTCAATAGTTTTGAGGAAGTTATCAAAAAGGGAACGCAAATTGAAAAATACCTCATTGTTAAAGGCTCGATCAAGCCTCATTCTAAACACAATGGGCATAATAAAAATAATAACAACAACACTAGAAATTCTCATGATAAATCTAGGTACGTCAATTGCAACCTTAACGATGTAAATGATGGTATCGTTGACAATTGACACATGCACAACATACAAAATAATCAATCAAACTAGGATAAGTTTGAACTAACCATCACTATTCCAAGAAGAAAAACCTCCTCCTTGTGATTACAAATGATGACAATATACATCTTTAGGAGAGCCTCTTTCAATTGTCTTGTAATAATTAACAAGTGCCGATATGGTCACTTACCCTATCATGCAACCCTTTCCTGAAGGGGAACCTAAGCCATCTTGGTATCAACCTAACACATATTGTAATTTTCATCGCATTGATGGTCATCAAACAAAAAATGCAGGAAACTTCACAATTACATCCAAAACCTCATTGACAATGGAAACATAGCGGTCGAAGACCTAACACCAAAAAAAACACCAAATAATAATCTAAAGGTGTTTTCCTAACCATGACACAAAGGGAAAATATTTTGAACATGGTGAATCCGGAACAACGTTGATACTAACTCCATCATATCATTTATCATAGACACTACTCCACACACAGTTGAACGTAAGTTACACCCCTTGGAGAAAGTATCTCTAGTTCCTTTCAATAATTAGCAAAGGCTAAAATGATCAAATATCCAATAACAAGACCCTTTTATAATAGATAACCCAAGATGAGGTGGTATAACGAATTAAAATATTGTGAATACTACCGCATTAAATATCATTGATCGATAATTATTCAAGTCTCCATCATTATATCCAAGAATTGATTGGCCATGAAGTAATTTCCATAGATATCAAAGATGAAGCTCTTAGAAATGAAGACATGTCAACTACTATAAATTCTAATGAAGAGTTGAATGCTATCTAAAATCATGTAAATAATGAGATCAAGATGACAAAGGTCAAGTATCTCTAAATCAAAACCAATCAATCTATTCTAGTGAATTTCTTCTATTAGTTTAAACAAACATTAAACCTGTTGTATACAACACCCTTCAAACATCCAATGAGAGCTTGAACTTGCTTCAAGACTCATTTCCAACCCTTGATATAAATGAAAAATTTAAAGAAGAGGGTCCATCATCAAACATCATTGAGCTTGATTCCATCCTTTCAATGTTAGCTCTTATGCCTGACATCTCTAGTCTTGTTGTAGAAACACAACCACAATAAGTTTGGACACTTGCAACAATGCAACCTTCCATGTCCATAATACCTCAAATGATTAATCTTGCAAGCATTTCATCAACGATGATTCCTACGTATCAAGACATCTACATGTGTGCACTCTATGAGGTGCATATACCCAGGAATATCCTTATACAACCTTTTCAAGATTTAATTACAAATATTTCATCAAATCAATTAATCCACTACCTCGAAGGAGAAACATTAAATATTTTCTCTCTACAACCTATAAGGAACCTCAAATATACATCTAGAGATCAATCCTTCTTTCCTCGCATTCTTCTACTCATAGGTGAATATGAATTTCAACATATTCTCCTCCTCGACAATCCTCCTCTAATATCACATAGGTATTTTGATTTCATCAAAGACTTATCCAATCACACATCCATTGATTGGGACATCATCTCGCCTAAGTCTTATACATTATGACTCCTCAAGTCTTTCAATTCCCTCCTTTGACTTGGACCTTGGCCGCCTAAGTCTTGTACTTCAAGACCTATTTAATATTTCAATTCTTTCCTTTGACTTGGATCTCCTCCACCCAAGTCTCATACATCGAGACCATTCAACTTTCACAAACATGGACTTGTCACCTGATGAGTCTATTGCCAATCCTCACTCATGAAAACTCAAAAAAATTAAAAAGTGTAAAATGAGAATAAAAATCCATATCAAACCCATCATTAAAGCACTATTTGAAAATAAAAAATGAAGAAGAAAAAAATTCTTCCATGGGTACTCTCCACACTAGGGGAGGCTGCTTGTATGGTTAACTAATTTAACAAAAAATAAAATTATTTCATCCATTGGAAAATATCTTAATGATAACATTAACATATCTTCACATTCTTCACCTATCAGACCCAAGTTAAACTTGTTCCTATTTGGGCATTTTTTGTCTCATCCTGTTATGGTTTCTCCCATTTGGTCTTTTTACCCACAATTTTGTCTCAAATCTTACTAATGATAGCTCATCCTTTAAAATAAACTATCTTTTTAACATAAAGATTGAAATTACTTACTTGGTCCTTTTTGAATACCCATTTTAGTCTATGATGTTGACCCCTTGCATCCTATTAGTCACATGCGAATGAGATTTGGGGCATAATGTTCTTTCCCAATAAGCACAATATCAACATAGAAATAAAAATCACTATAAAATACAATATATGTATGTATGTATGTGTGTGTGTGTGTGTGTATATATCATTACACCTTTCATCCTTTGCCATCTTCGGTGATAAGCCCATACTTCTTACTAGTAGTATGAGACTGGGAATAGAGAAAGATGTCCTTACTCACCTAAATTTTATCTTTTGTGTTTAGCCCTTACCTTTTATTGATGACATAGGGCATCATGTATGGGGTCCTTTAAAAAATAAAACAAAATAAATCCTTTAGCAAATATGAATCAAAAGTGCTTATTCAAAAACATCCCAAGAAGTTTCTTATGTTAAAGAGAGACGATAATTCCTTCAAATAGATCTTGTCAATTAGTAGGTCATCTATGGATCTAATTCTAGCCAAAATCTATAAAGTGGAATCATCATCTTAGAATCAATCAAATAATCTTGACTAGAAATGGGTTACATTTTTCAATCTTGGAAAAAGGAAAAAGGAGATGCAGACTCAGGATGTCAATCAAAGATTACATGAATCTTTGACTCTGGTTTCACTTAAGTAGAAACCATAATCTTGTGTCCCCAAAACTGGTCTTCCGAACCAAGTGTCACCACCTTTTTTAGGAAAGTGAAGGACGAACCAACAGAAGCCTGAAAATCCACCACATGCTCAGAAGGAAGTGAGATAGGGGTTGCAAGTGTAGATAAATTTAGAGAGGGAACCCTGGAAATATATGCCTTGTGTAAGTGGAATATGCGGTGGAAGGATTATGCGAATTGAAGAAGAACATGATTTTTTTAATCTGAATATTCACAAATTTTATGCTCCACCCATAGGGGAATGGAGAAGGTCCGATTGTAGAAAAGAGAGAAGGAAGACATACATCTGCCATTGCTTGACCAAACCCACAAAATAACGAGGGTTAATGAAATGATACAATGTCATCACCACAATATATTTTTGGTACACAATAGGAGGGAATTGAACACATAAACACTATCAATCTCAAAATTGACCTAGAACTTTCTCAATCATGTCACCGGCTGGAGCCAAGCCAATGTGAAAGACATGAAGCAAGTGAGTAACATACATTGAGGAAAAGATGGCCATTTTGGGCTTCTCCCCATGTAGAGGAATGAGAGGGAAAAAGGGAGGCACCATAAAGTAAGAGGAGGGAGAAAAGAGATGGAGATGGCATGAATGAAAGCGACAGAGAACCATCCTTGAATTAATAACACCTTGACATGTGTGAGGGGAAACCTTCACGATCATGGTGGATGGTGATATCTAGAGACTCCCATGCCTCAACATGATTTAGAATGATAACCTCCTCATTTTTAATAACCCCATAATTGGTGAGGATATCTATAGCTTGGTTGTTCTCATGAAAAAATAGTGAATGAACCAATCTTCAAAGAAAGAAAACCAATGATTAATTTGAACGATAAAGATATTAAGTGACTAATGCAAAGATTTTCCCTTGTAAATGGAAAGAATGATGGTTTGAGAATCCCCTTGTATACAGATCTTGGAGAAATCAAAATATAGGGTAAGTTTAATGCCATGTAGAAGAGATTGAGCTTCATTCGCATTACTAGAACCAGGGGGTAGCCAGAAAGAACTTGCTTTGATAAGAGAATCCCTCTTGTCACAAAGAATACACCCCAATCTTGAAAGAACGATATTCCCTTTGGAAGAACCTTTGAAATCCATATGGATCATTATTACACCTCGTGTCTTAGCATCTATCATCTTTATTTTCATATCACTATTCACCTAGTTTTCAGTTCTTCTTGGCTCTTGGTGATGAGCCCTCACATCTGCCTAGTTGTGTGGAGTCACAAATAGTGTAAGAAATCCTATCATTACATAATCTACATTATGTCAATGGAATGGAATGCTTACAATTGTTTGAACATGAGTTAGTGCACCCTTATACCAAGTCAAAATTACAAAAACATTCAAATATGTTTAAAACTACAAAAACATTAAAATATGTTTCAAAAACACCAAAAAAATTTAAATGTGTTTCATAAAATTCAAATATGTTTCAATATGAAAAACATTAAAATCTATTTCAAAAAATAAAAAACAATATAAAATTGTTTAAAAATCCAAAAACAATATCAAACTATTCCAAAATAAAAATAGTATAAAAGCGGGAAAATCAAAACATTTAGATTCATTTGACCAACTTTCAAAAACTAAATAACACAGTTCAACAATATCGCCATTTGACGATGCTCCTCATGATCATTCCAGATCATCTTTCGATAATCATTTTTATTTCCCGTGGTGTATATCTATGCTCGAGGAAATCAATTGTTTACCCTTTCACAATATAACTTTGTTTGGGGCACACTTGGGTTTTGATTTTAATCTAATATAGATCAAACTTCAATGGGATCTGACAAGAGATTTTTTTAGTATCTAAGCATCACTCTGCTCTTTGGCCCGATCCAATCCTTTCGCGTTCTAAGCTATTGCTCGGGAGCATTCATATTTGTCTAATTCTTCAATGTGGAACACATTAAGAGTGTCATTAGACATTGTTATTGTAAATTGTGTTGTATTGTTGTGGTTTTTCAACATTGTGATGATGATTTTAATTCTGTTAGTTTTTTATTTTGTTGTACTTTATCGTTGTAGACCAATTGCAGGAAAATTCTCTGCATCTTAGTTCACATATAACTTTGGTGTGGTTCCTTCCTATTCATATTGGGTTTGTTTGACATGCTTGTTTTATGCTTTTAACAACATCATTTATCCATAATAAATTAGGTGTAACAAAAACACTTCTCCTCTTTCTTTGCATCAAAATTTTCTAAAACTTTGTAAAACCATAAAAATCATATATTCAAATATTCAAAAAAATCACAAATATATGTAATATATATATATATATATATATATATATATATATATATATATATATATATATATATATATATATATATATATATATATATATATATATTTGAACAAACATTCACTCATCACAAAAATCCTACAATTGGAAAACCCATGAAATTAATATTTCAAAACTCAAAAATATTGATAAAGTCATAATTTTATCTACTACCCTAGTGATCATTCCAATCTTACAACTATTACTCCACTTTCTTCCCTTTACATGATTACTAACTCTACTTGGTGCAAGTCACATCAATTATTTTTCCTTCATAATATAAATTCGTCTGGGGTAATTTAGGCTCTCATTCTACCTCTCTTTTAATTCATAAGTTTATTACAAGGAGGCAATGGTCCTTTTCAACTTTCATATCACTCTTCAATGCAGATCCAACAAGAGTTTCATTAGGAGTATCTAAAAATCACTCCGCTCTTTAGTCTGATCCTATCCCAATGCATTTCATAAGTTTAGTGTTTGGGGGCATTTAGATATGCTTAATCATCATCAGGTACAGTGATTAATTATCTTATTTTTTTGAAGTTGTGTTGCATTGTTGATGTTTAATTTTTGGACCAATTACACATATTTTGTTATCATCTTGGCTTCTTCATAGCCATGGTGCATACTTTTGCAACATATATTGGGTTTGTTTTCCTTTTTAATCTTTTATTTGTTGTATGTGTTTGTTTACGCGCATATGGGTTACACATCACGATTCTTTCATAATCATGGTGACAAATCTATTGTGCAACAACAAAATAAGGTTTCTCTAAATTTCATTCTCTAAATGGCACGATGCTACGAGCACAATTCTTCCCATCCTCCTTCCAAATCCTTTCTTTCTTCCTATCAAGTGGTTGTCCACCGCTTTGTTGCATCACCCACCCACTTGAAGGGGCATAACCTTACCATTCCTATTCGCCGGGGCATGTAAATGCTTCAACGGGAAAATCTAAACATCCACCATTTTCCTGTCATCCACTCATTAATGTGCTTACGTATACTATCTTTAAAATTTAATTACTTTGTAATAACAATTTAAAGACGTGAAATGTATACACCCCAAAATTACATACATATTCCCAACTTTTCCTAAGTTATTCACATGTCGTATGATTGATTAATAAAATTAATTAATTCATGTGTGTTCACCTTTTAGGATTAATTAAATTATTCCCCAACACATTTTATCTAAGTTAATTAACATTTATTAAATAAATAGTTAATTAATTATCTTGCACTTTGTAGATAATTACATTAGTTACTTAATTGGGAAAATACACCTATTTTACTAATCAACTGCCACTTAGACTCTATTTGGATTCCACTTGGACTCCAATTCTAGAATCCTAGAAAGGTGGGGGCAATGAAATTGCACATGTAACCACATTTCATTGAATAAAGTCCAAATGTCCATTGCCCCTTCAAATATGTAATTACATAGACCAAGTCCACTTTTAATTCCAAAAAATTACAATTATTATCCCAAAGCTCACTCTTACTTTGATCCAATTTTCATGGCCTCACCCTCATCTATAAATGGCAAACCATTCCTTTGTAAACCCATCCCTGGAAGCTTATGCAAATTATAGCCAACTTCTACCAAATTTATCTCCTACATCCTTGTGTACTTCTACTTGTAGCATTGCAATCCTACATTTGGAGAATTGATCAATATCACCCACAATCATTCAAATCTTAAGATTTTATAATTCTAAGTGCTTCAAAATCTTCTTGAGGTTTGCAAGAAGGCTATAATTGAGGTTTAATATGTGTTTATTTGCTTACTTATGTCTTATCGTAGTTATCATTGCTTACAATCATATTCAATAATGACCAATCTCTCTGAAAAAACCATTGTAATTACATAACCTCGGGATTTAAAGGAATGAGATCATGAATTTATAAATAGTACACTTCACACTAAATATACCAAGAAAACAAAAATGTTGTACTACCTTTATAAAATCCATGGTAAGAGCTCAAACAAGAAGTAAAATTCCCAAAATGGAGGTATCATAATACAAACATGATAAAAGAGAAAGAGGTGCCACAAGGCCCAAACACATGTAGACCATAACTATTCAAATTATGTTTTGAGATGAGAAAGAAATCATGGTGAACATCCATCACCCATACACCATTTTTAACTCCATCAAAAACACATTATAGCTAATGGTGTTCCGAGATATTTGATGAAGAAAAATAATATTTTAAATGCAATTCATTGACCTCCCTACAAAATTTAACCTCCAAATTGAGCATAAAATTTGAAACAACCCAATGCATATGACATAGATAAACCATAAAAGTCACAGATTGACAACATCTCCAACTAAAAGTTATCAAGTTTCCCTTTCATCCTTCAAAATGGAACATGCACATTATTGTGGCCTCATTTTAAGGAGAAAAGAACCTCATAATGTAAAAATATTTCCGTCCTAATTGTATGAAGATATTAAAAAGTGGAGAAAAGATAAACAATATGTATATAATCCAAAATGGGGTCCAAACTTCATCAACAAATACCAATGATCAATAAAACACCTTTCACCACAAGAAAAAGCCAATAATAAATTTCATTTTTTTAAAGAATATTTAACAATGTACATCCACCTCGGACATTTTAAAATCAAGACTCATTTTTAAATATAAATGATAACATTAGGGCCTTATTATATTTAAGAAAATGTCCACTAAAATAGATTCTATAGACTTTAAGATGAAAATAATGAAGCTGGATTTTCCCGATACCATAAAATATATTTTATCATCTTAGAAAGTAAAACTCTCAAGAAAAATACATTTGTTTTCAAATGTATATACAATTTTTTCAACATAACACAAACCATATTGAAACTAATAACACACAAATCACCTATAACACATGAAATTGCATTCAATACCGTGTTTGAGCTCAAGGAAACAAATAACTACTAAATCCAAATAGAATGTTTTTTTTTCATTTCAAAAATATTAGTTCCTTTTTAGATCCTCGTGAACATATTGTACATATTTTGATATGAGTATTTAATAGATAATGGTAAAGGACCCTAATACCCTCATATTTATTGATAATAAAGCTTTAAAACAACTAACAATTTGTACATATCATGACAATTTACTCATACCTATCGATATTCTCAAATCATACTCATAATGCCAAGTGGAATTTCTAAAATAAAACTCTAGATCAAACCCATAATGCCTTTGAAAACCAAGAAATATAGAGTATATGTGAGGATCTTGAAACCACACATTGGAAATGATTGATAGACACCAAAACTTCCACTACCCACGATTGAGCTAGAGTTACCTACCTCATTCAATGCCATGACATGCAAAATAATTACCACCCACCAAAATAGGTGCAAACATCTCCAACTAAATAGTGGACTATAGCCAATTTAGGTAAAATTCCATTTCACTACTATTACTAAAATGAAAACAATAGCATCATGAAGCACTTAGTTTTAAAGCCAAAAATAGTTATGAATAACTCAAAAGAAAAGGACACCATTCTTTATTAAAATGGTCCCCGAAGCTTGTAAATGTAAAGGAAGAGATGAAAGCCCACTAAATATTTCCTAAATATCAATATTCTATGAACTAGTAATTGGAACCACATTGTTTTCACCAATTCAAGATTTATTATAATAAGATTAACACTAAAAAAATTTCTATAACATATGATCAAATATTATTGTGTGATCAAATGGAGAGAAGGTAATATAGCTTATACTAATATTACATTTTTCCTTCATAAAAAAGTGGATTAAAATGGATTCAACATAGTGTTATGTTACCACATAACATGTCTTTGCCACCAATAACAAATTTGATGATTGTGATATCACTTTGAAAAAAACCACGCCATTTCAATGAAATGAAAAAGGGTTATCCATACCGACATTTCCCTTTCCATAAATAAATACATATCCCAACTCATGAAAAACAACACAACAAATTTCAAAATTTAATCCAATGCATTGTGAAACTTAGCTATACATTTATCAATAATGCAAAATAATAACTCTTGGATTATACTACCTCGCAAAATGAAATAAAAAATAATCAAACAAGTAAGCGACCCTTTCCAAAAAAAATATGATCAACTCATTTTTTTGAGATGATAGGAATTGTTGGTGTGTGTGACTGTCCAGTCATCGTCCACATCACCTAGGTGAGTCATCTCACCTTGCGAGAGTCATAGGTCTTAGGAAGTCAAATGACAAGTGTCAGATTCTATCATAGAATCTGACATTGTCATTTACGTCAATGCGTCATAGGAGTTACATTCCTTATTTGGAATTGTAACTCCTCTTCTAGTGGTGTCATATGCGTCAGTCAACGTCATATGCGTCAGTGGCGTCATTGATTTATTTCCATGTTTAGGCATGGGGTTACACAAGACCGCTTATTTGTACTTCCTATTTTTTGATTTATGAGGATGAGCGGACCCATTCTTCTTACTTGGCAATCTTCTTTCCATTGTTTGGATCTTGCGTATTGCATTGGCTTGACGTTACCATCGGAGTGAAACTTCGTTGTGGTGCATCACTTTTTGACATCGGTTCTCGCGAATCCCTCTTTCATGGTATTAGAGCTGGTTTTGGTAAACATGCACTCTTCGTTTCTCAGTTGTTTATTACTTTTGGTTTCTTCTCATTTCCTCGTGTGCAAGTTTTTTGCGATTATCATTTTGGAATTATTGCTCACCTCATATTGAGGTTTCAGCAGTTGCAAGTTAAGGTATTTGGTTGGTTTTCTTATCAGCTGAGTTCATATTTGGATATTTCTAGATCTTTGTGGCTGTTGTTTCTGGGTTATTTCTTGCTGGTTGTGTTCAGATTCAGCTGCAGGGTAAAAGAAGAGCTCGTTTTTTGGAGTGGACCTGTGATTACTGGTTGGAATCATTGTTTTTTCTTCACCGGTGTATACTCAGACTATTCCGATCTTTTTCCTCATCGTTGTGGTTCCTTGCTGTCTCGAAATTACCTCTGCCTGGTCTCAACGTTTTTTGTGAGCCTGCTGAAAACCTCTCACGTTTTTTGCAAAACCTCTCACGTTTTTGCCTGATCTCTCATGTTTTTGGGAGTCTACTCACGTTTTTTTGACCCTTGCTGCATTCCCCAGCTTCAACGTTCAACCTTCTATGACTTCCAGGTGTTTTTAACCTGTTCCAGGCATTTTTTCTATCCTCTGGCTATTTTTTCAACTGTCCAGGCATTTTTAACCTGTTCCAGGCGTTTTTCTATCCTCTGGCTGTTTTTTCAACTGTCCAGGCATTTTTGCATTGTCCTCAGTTATTTTTCTCTCCTTTCCTGCATTTTCCCAGCTTCTCTCGGCCATTTTCCCGTCCTAAGGCGTTTTCTCCTTTCCTGTGTTTTTGCATGTTGTTCTGGCGTTTTTGGACTGTTGAGGCATTTTTTTGGACCGCAGGCATTTTTTCCTCCCGCTGGCATTTTTTCCTATAGTGGACAGTCACTCAGTTACTTATTTTTACCTGCCCTTCATCCCCACGTGGCCTTCTCGTCCGCTGCCAGGTAATATCTCTCTAAAAATACCTTTTTTATTCACTTTTCTTTAAAAAATGTGGTTGCATTCTTTTTATCTTATCACTCTTCTAAAAAACGTGTTGTTTCATTATTTTTAAAAGGTATAAGGTAAAAACATTACATTTTATTGGCATTGTAAGTTATTTGGCTTGTTTTATTAACCTTCAGTCGAGTGACGAAGACGAAGGGTGAGGTCCGGGATTGGCATATGGCTAATCCCCCCTTGCAATACAAACAAACCCTACCTCAAATTTTGTGCCATTTCCAACGAGCATACATACGACACCTTTTGCATGTGTTTAGGGTACTTTTTAATAACTGTTTGCAGGCTTAGTGGCTTTTTCCTCATCAGTTGCGGGAATTGGTTTTTGCTATAACTTTTGACTCGTTGCTCGGTTTTGAGAACTTCTTTAGTCAAAGTTGCATGTTTTTTCACACTCTAGATGATGGGATCATTAGTTTTGTAAATGCACTAATTTTATAAAGTGCCGCATTCTGGGGGGTGTCTTTGTATTGCTTAATTAAACTCATTTTTTCTTGAGCTTTGTATTCCTTTTTTGTGGACTTGTGAGCGTGTCCGCCACAGTCTTACAATAAAGGGATTATTTTGTGCGATGTGAGACGCTGTTTCTCACAAAGCTCTTTCTTCCCCCTCTTGCTTCTCTCTTTCTGTGCTTGCTTGCAGTGTTGATTTGTTGTGCCCTACGAACCTTGATTGTTGTCTCCACCATTACGCGTTATTACGCTAATTGCAAGGTGAGTGACAAACTGGTTCTCGGAACACAGTCGCATCTGGTTGTAATCAACGCACTGAATTATAAAGTGCCAAACTTGGGGGGGTGTAATTTTGTTCTGGGGCGGTTGTTTCCTTTCTCTCTCCTTCCTTCTGCATTCCTTGGTTCTATCTCTTCATTATGGGGATCTCTAAAGTACAGTGCTCACACCTTTTAATTTCTTGAATGCAAATCTAAAATTATATTGGTTTTGTGAAGTAAAGGTTTATACCGAGTTACCATGGGGTTAGAGACCGAACCTACTGATGAACCCGAAAAATCTAAATGGTTCAACCGTTGTGATGAAGCCTTAGGTCTTATCTGTATGTCTGTCTCTCCCGACTTGCTCTTCCACATCGAAACTTCCTCAACACCCGATCAAGCATGGAAAACGCTCGATGATATGTTTGGGAAGCAAGATGACATGAGAGCGCATGAGTTGGAGAACGAACTACTAGGGTTAAACCCTAGTGACTTTGAAAACCTACAGGCCTTCTTCTCAAAATTTGTCCGCACTAGAATGCTTCTAAAGGAATGTAAAGTGGATAAGAAAGACTCTCAATTGATCTTGTCGATTCTTTCTAAGTTAGGTCCTGAATACTCTGTTTTCATTTCAAATTTTCACGCCACGAAATCCACCTTGGGTAGTACTTGGACTATGCCCTCCTTTGACAGTTTTTCATCCCAACTCATTCGAGAACAGGACAAACTCATTCAAATGGGGACTCTAAAATCCAAGTCACATGCCCTTGTGGTGAATAAGGGCAAGAAAAATGAAAAGAAGAAAGAAACTAAGGACCAACCTAAGAAAGAAACCAAGACCAACCAACCCCCAGTTAAGCCCATCACTCATACTTCGACTTCTGAGCCTAAAGCAAAGAAGGAAAAGTATAAATGCTCCTATTGTAAGAATATGGCCATGACGAGCAACATTGTTTTCGGAAACAAATTGATCACTTAACTCATTTACTTGAGAAGAATAAAATAAGTGTTCCTGAATTTGTTAAACAAAATGCTCAGAAAGGTGAGTCTTCTAATGCAAAGGAGACTAAAAATGAAAAGAAGAAAGGTAAGGCCCTCGTAGCTAGATCAGCTCCATCATCAACTTGGATTATCGATTCCGGTGCCTTGCACCACATGGCTTCTTCAGAGGTTGAATTCTCTAGCATTGAACCATGTGGCATGTCCCAAATCACGTTGGGTGATGACACTCATGTGTCGGTTTCCGGTAGTGGATCGGTAGAGATTGAAGGTGGAACATTTAACCAAGTGTTGAGTGTTCCCAATCTCTCTACCAATATCCTATCAGTTTACCAAATCACCCACCTTGGTGAAGGAATGCGAGTGGAATTTGGTCCTAACTCGGTGATTATTTGTGAGCTTAACTCTGACTGCATTATGGCTGAGGGAAAGGTAGATCACCATTCACGGTTGTATACCTTTTCCCACTTCTCTTCTGATTCAACGCCCAATGCCTTGCTCACTCATGCAAATGAGGTTAGCAAGTTATGGCATGAGCGTTTTGGGCATCTAAATTATCGTTACCTTGAACAATTGAGCCAAAACGAAATGGTCAATGGGCTACCCCAAGTTAAGTTTTCTAAGGGTCTTTGTGAGGGTTGTACCCTTGGAAAGCACCCTGAAAAAAGCTTTGACAAGGGAAAATCCTGGAGAGCTACTCGTCCCTTGGATCTTGTTCATAGTGACGTTTCTGGCCCTTTTCCATCTCCTTCTTTTACTAGAGCTCTATATATACTAACCTTCATTGATGACTTTTCGTGTTATACTTGGGTATATTTTCTTAAGCTTAAGTTTGAAGTTTTTGAGCATTTTCAAAACTTTAAGGCTCTTGCTGAGAAACAAGCGGAACGGTCTATCAAGGTTCTTGAACCGACAATGGAGGTGAGTATGTGAGCAACAAGTTTGAGGATTTCTGCACTTACGGGGATTGCTTTGCAACGTACAATTGCTTATAACCCTTCCCAAAATGGAGTTGCAGAAAGAAAGAACCAAACTTTAAAGGAGATGGCTACTTGTATGGTTCACTCGAAATCTCTTCCTCCACAGTATTGGGCTGAAGCAGTGAATTGTGCTTGTTATATTCAGAACTATGTCCCACACAAGGCAGTAAGAGGGATGACACCCTTTGAAGCCTGGTTTGGACACAAGCTTGATGTTGAGCACTTTTGAGTCTTCGGATCCAAGGCTATGGCTCGGATTCCCAAAAAGAAACACAAGGCATTGGATCCATAATCCAAACCTTGTATCTTTGTCGGGTATCCTGATGGCGTGAAGGGATATCGATTGTTGAACCCTACCACCCATGAGCTTTATATTGAGAGGAGTGTGAAGTTTGATGAGTCATCCTTGACTTCAACTTCCACTGAGGTCCTTTTGCCCACTGATTCAGATTCTGACTCTTCAGATGATGATGTTGTTGAGTGAGTTCCACCTCTCCCTGCTCCTCCCGATCCTCAAACTTTTGAGTCTTCTAATTCTGACAGTAGTGATGATGAGGACTATGTCCCTTCTCACTCAAGTGAAGAATCTTCCGACTCGGAGCCTGAGCCGTCGGGACCTCTTTGGGCAGGAAAACTTTACAGAGTGCTGGAGATTTAGTTGGAGATCCTTTGGATGAGAGACGTACTCACTCAGACTTCATTGGACCTCACTCCTTCTTCACCTCTGCTTCTGATCCACCATCTTTCCACGAAGCTTCTGGGATTCCTGAGTGGGATTCTACCATGGATGAGGAGTATTCCTCACTCATAAAGAATGACACTTGGGATCTTACCCTTCTTCGAAAGGAAGAAAAATCATTTGGTGTAGGTGGGTATATCGAACAAAGTATGGAGCTGATGGAAAAGTTGAGAAGTATAAAGCGTGACTTGTAGCTAAGGGTTTCTCCCAGGTAGCTGGGGTTGATTACTCGAAACCTTTGCTCTAGTTGCGAAGATGACTTCCATTCGACTGACCCTTGCCATCGCTGCCGCTAACAGATGGGAAGTCCACCAGATGGACGTTAAGAGTGCCTTCCTTCATGGGGACCTAGAGGAGGAGATCTATATGGAACAACCTCCGGGTTATGTCCATGATCCATCCCTCGTTTGTAAATTAAAGAAGTCTCTCTACGGCCTTAAACAAGCCCCTCGGGCTTGGTATGCCAAGATGGACTCCTTTTTACTTGCATCAGGGTTCACTCGGTGTCACTCTGACCCAAATGTGTATATTCTGCTGACAGGATGACTCCATGCTTATTCTTGTTCTCTATGTTGATGACTTGTTGATCACCGGTAGCTCTTCCTCTATCATTGATTATGTGAAGATCTCCTTGGCCAACAAGTTCTCCATGTCTGACTTAGGATTGCTTCATTACTTTTTTAGGATCCAGATTTCACAATATGACTCGGGAATTATGATCTTGCAACCTAAGTACTCTCTTGATTTTCTTACTCGGTTTCACATGTCTGATTGCAAGTCCTCACCTACTCCTTTTCTTTCGGGATTAAGTTAGTTTCTGATTGCTCTTCCCCCTTGGTTGACGGTACCCTTTATCGACAGTTGGTGGGAAGCTTGATCTACCTTACTCACACTCGGCTAGATCTATCGTATGCCGTCGGGATCGTGTCCAGATTTATGCAGGAGCCTCATGAGCTGCACTTAAAAGAAGAAAAGTGGATCCTTCACTATGTTCGTGGCACTCACATAGATGGTATTCATTACTTAGGAGGGACTGAGATTGACTTGGTTAGATTTACAAACTTAGATTGGGCCGGTGATCTAGATCATCGGAAGTCTACCTCAGGCTACAGTTTCACTCTTGGTTCAGGTCCTGTCAGTTGGTCCAGCAAGAAACATAACACCATTGCCATATCATCGAAGACGAGAATATAGAGGAGCGCTTACGCTACCACATAAGCTGTTTGGTTACAGGGTATTATGACAGAGTTTGGCATCCACTTTCGGTAGCCTACCATTATCTACTGTGACAACATGAGCACTATCTCGATTTGTAGAAATCCAGTTCAACATCAGTGGATGAAGCACATTGAGATTCATATGCACTTCATATGGGAGCTGATACATGAAAACATCATCGACATACAAGTATGTTCAGATAGCTGATCAGGTTGCAGACATTTTCACCAAGCCCTTCACTGAGGTGAAGTTTCTTCACTTGCGGTCTCTTCTTGGGGTGAGTTCTCTGCTGCGCAGCCCGCCCATCTTCTTGGCTATATAGTCCTCCTTCTTGTCCTCTTCTTCTTTCCAGAAAGATGTTGTTTGTACATGGGCACCTTATCAGGCCTTTAGTTTTTGGGGCCCATTGACACATCTTTCTTAGTTGTCTAGGGGAGTCTTCTTTTTCTATTTTGGCTTACCTTGACCTCTTCCTTGGCTTCGATGAAGGGGGTGTTGGTGTGTGTGACTATCCAGTCATCATCCACATCACCTAGGTGAGTCATCTCACCTTGTGAGAGTCATAGGTCTTAGGAAGTCAAATGACAAGTGTCAGATTCTGTCATAGAATCTGACATTGTCATTTGCATCAATGCGTCATAGGAGTTACATTCCTTATTTGGAATTGTAACTCCTCTTCTAGTGGTGTCATATGCATTAGTCAACGTCATATGCGTCAGTGGCGTCATTGATTTCTTTCCATGTTTAGGCATGGGGGTTACACAACACCCCTATTTGTACTTCCTATTTTTTGATCTATGAGTATGAGCAGACCCATTCTTCTTACTTGCAATCTTCTTTCCATTGTTTCAAATCTTGCGTATTGCATTGGCTTGACGTTACCATTGGAGTGCAACTTCGTTGTGGTGCATCACTTTTTGACATCGGTTCTCGCGAATCCCTCTTTCGGGAATTTATTATGATAAATTGTGGGATCCAAAAAAGGGGTGGGTCAAAATTTTAGGATAAAATAACTAAGGGGAAGACTTTAGAAAAATCTACGAATTTTGGAAAATGGGCCATTGGAATGAAAATGGACACTACGTAGAGATAAAAAAATCAAGGCTGAATAAAACCATCCATATCCCTCTTGGATCAAAATTTATAGCTCCTAAAACTAGTAATCACATGTGTACAATGAAATGTGAACGCCGAATGGTATATGTTATTTGATTTAAAGGGATAGTTATTACTACGTCGAACGGTATATGTTATTTGATTTAAAGGGATAGTTATTACTTTTGTAGTTGATGTTGATAAGGGGTGTGATTGAACATTTTGATCATCCCAATAGGAGAAAAAGTAATGTCATTGTCCAACTCCTGCATTAAGTTAAATTGACATGCTTCAGTTGAAGATATCATGTTGTGTTTGAATGCGAACAAAAATAAAAAAAATAATATGGAAAATAAATATCAATATTTTAGGACTCAAAACATAACTTTTCATATTAATACAAATAGTGAAATCTTCACTGAACTTGTTATTGGTCTACCCTTGAATTTTTAGCCACATGGAGTATCCTTCGTGATCTATTTCCCATGAGTAAACATTTATTCTATGACCTTTCACTCATGTACATTAGTAATAATCACAAAGCAAGGGACCGCAAAAGCAGACACACCTCTACGCGATGCTAATAATGGAGAGGAGGATACAAACAAATCAAAAAGAGACTTTCATCCCAAAGACTACTTTCAGATTGGTAAAAGCCTTTGGAGCATATAATGCCTTATAAGGCTATCTTGTCTCACAATTATTATCAGCTCCTTTCGGTTAAACAAAATGTGTCTCAATGAAAATGTGTATCCTATGGTTTGACTAAGATGATAATCAGTCAAGAATTTACCTAACATAAACTGAGTATCCTCCAACAGGTTGTCCAACAACATGGTATTCAGCCATCGGATGAAGACGTGTCAATTAAAAAAGACAAATAAGCTACTTTGCCATGCCTTGAAGCCTAAGATATGAGTTTTAATGTATTAAAATAGAAATCTCATATTGAAAGGAAAAATTACAAGGGGTATTTACATGAAACATATCCCAATTAGGCTGCATAAATTCTCCTAAGAAAACACTGTTGTAAGCAATAGAAGCAATATGAATGGTATGTCATGCAGGATCCCTTGGCCAGAAATCATCAGATGCTCTTATAAATAGGGATAATTTTAGCGGCGAATATTCGTAATATGGCGAAAATTTCATTTTATGAAAATTTGAAAAGGTGAATTATTCGGAGTGGGTCGGTGTCCTGTTCGCCTAAAATATATAGTATATTTTTTCTGGGGGGTCGGCTTCGCCTTCATTTGAAAACATCTCCTATAAAAACCTAGCTGATTCGCTGGGTAGTATACCTCAAGTAGCTTAACAAATTACCAATACTGTGAAATTTTAACTCGCATACCCTTAAGCACTAGAGATTCAGATTACTATTAGCCTGTGATTGTTGATGCGCGACAACAGTACTGACGCGCGGCAGAGGAAGTGTTGACGCGTGACAGAGGAAGTGTTGACGCGTGACTTGGGAAGTGGTGACACGCGACAGAGGAAGTGTTGACGCGTGACAGAGGAAGTGTTGACGCGTGACATGGGCAGTGGTGACGCGCGACATGGGCAGTGGTGACGTGCGACATGGGCAGTGGTGATGCGCGACATGGGCAGTGGTGACGCACGACATGGGTAGTGGTGACGCGCGACATGGGCAGTGGTGACGCGCGACAGAGGAGGTGTTGACGCGTGACATGGGCAGTGGTGACGTGCGACATGGGTAGTGGTGACGCGCAAGAGGAGGTATTGACGCGTGCAAGGCAAGGGGTGTTGACACGTGGCAGTATATTGATGCATGGGACGCGCGACAGGAAATGGGTTGTTGACGCGAGACAAGTGCAGAGTTGACACGTGACAAAGACCTCAGACACGGAGATTTTTGATGAGAAAGCGAGAGGTCGAGAGGCGCAGAGGCGCGCTACTGAGGAAATTTTGCCGTTGCGCGTCAAGAAAATCTTGACGCGCGTCAATAGACCTTAGTGACGCGCGTCAACAACCTTGTTGACGTGCGTCACTAAGGTCTATTGACGCTGCGTCACTGCATTTTCTTGACGCCATTTGCGACACCAAAATCTCTGTGAAAGCGCTGCTCGCTCTCTTCGCCGCGCCACTGACGATCAAAGCGAAATTTTTCATACAACCCCAAAATTCGCCTTCCCATGAAACCGATTAGGGGATATTCGCAAGTATTCTCCACCTCCGATTTCCAAGAGGTCTCTTAAAATGAACTCGCTTATAACAACTGTTTGTTTTGGTCAGTAAAATCCATATAAATAATCAACCACTTTCCTTGGGCTTGTAAAATCATTGTAAATAATGAAAGAAAATTCTTATATAAGTTCCAAATGATCTAAGAATATCTCTCTCTACTTTAGCTGCAAGAAAAATGTATTTAATCTTCTAATTAATTACCTGTAAAGGCCATCAGTGTTGTGACTCATACAGGACAATGATGCCATTATCAGGGAAATTACTCTCAGATAAATATTCCTAGCCTTGACATTCATTTGGATGTAGCTTTTCTTTTGAAAGTATTCTAGAGCCTTGAAAATAGTTATAATAATGGAATTTTCTAATCCGGTGTGGTATTCAGTTTGTAAAATTATAATTTTTCAAGAATACCTGACAATGAAGGGCATAAATTTCCAAAGGTGATGAAAGAGATGAATGTCATGAAAGTAATGGATGGGAGAGGAGTATTAATTTATTGGCTTCACCATAATTGAAGTTTTCATTATCCAGATTAAATCTGTGAAAACCAGTGATGACAATCTGACTTTCCATTTGTGAGACATTTACACATATACATAATCAAATATGTGCCCCTGCATATTTATTCGATTATTTGGTATTTATGACACTCTCAAGGAAGTTGCATTGAAGTGATTAGATCTAACTAAGCATATTATTCTTGTCATTTATCTGTAATTATATCTACAATTAAGTTTATTTTGGTCTGAACTACACACGATGCTCTCTCAGTCAATGTAGCAAAAATTATATCAACACGAGCTTGCTTGATGTCATTTGATCCAACTATTTTTCTTGTGGAACCTTATACAATTAGAGCAGAAACAACATAATAAGAGTGTACTACTACTAGTATCGGAAGTGGAAAAGGAAAAAAAATGCCCAAAAGCTAATTTTTCCCCTTCAAAAAGAAATGCGAGTACACTTTTATTTGTTTTAAGGGTTCCAAGTGGACTGAATTAATATGAAAAAATATGGGCTGTTAGAGGAAAAACTGGTCATTGTTTACTTGAAAATCAGCTCATCCATGAGAAAAGTAGACCCTAGGATAGAGAGGACTCATGGGGATGCATTTGTTTTCCGACACAACATCGTCCCAGTCTCATTCTAGTCAAATAGTATTTTGTGAAATCAGCTCACCAAATCTCACAAAAAAATGCCCATCAGAAGTATTGTTTATGCTCCCTGTAAAATCTCTGTGCTTACCATCTGCATATTCATCCAACTACCTCTTGTAATTATTACTAGGGGTCAGTTGGTTCGTTGGGATGCTAGGAACTTGCTTAAGAGCAGGCACTGCAACATTGAATTTAGAACTCTGGAAACTTCATGCATGGTGAGTCGATCAGAGGGACATTTATTTGTGCAAAGCAAGGCCAACTGGAAAGTGTTTGACAAAATGCCATTTATGCAATCAGCTGGTGTAAAGAGAGAAGCCTTTCCTAATTTGATCCTAGCTGGTGCCAAATTTGAAGCCTTGCAAAAAGAACAATGGAGGAGTAAAAAACATGTCTTATTGTTCTGTGTATATTTGAGCAGTTTTGAGTGCATGTAATTGCAGTCTTTGGTGTGCCAGATGAAGTTTCTATGTTTTTGATGGGTGAGAGGCTTGATTCAAAATTCTGCATTGTAGATAATATATACCCACACCAGTCTTAAGTGAAAATGTCTCTTGAAAGTTATCTTTAGTGTGAAGAACCTGTGCAGGTTATGGAGGATCAGGAGGAAGCTTCAAATGGTGTAAAAACATCAAATTGATCCTTGCATGTATAAAAACGAACCTATATGGTAATGTAATCAGGGTATGATGACACTACAAAGAATTTGTAATTGACCATTGACTGTGAGATCAAAAATTGTAGGTTTGTGTCTTGGAAGGGATTAAGAAGTAGTGATCCTTGTCTATGCATGAAGCTTGAATGTGAAGCATGAAGTGTTGCAGAAAGTTTTTCGACGATCTTTTCATTATTAAGGAAACTCAATATTGTGTCAATACTGTTACTTCATAAATAATTCCTTCACAAGCCATGTCAAGGACCTTATGAAGAAATAGTTGAAATGAACATAATATGATGGAAACTGTATAGTGCAATGAATTGCCTGAATGAAGAAGCCAGTTGATCTCACTGTGAACTATTTTTGCATGTCAGGCCTGTCAGCCCAAGGAAAGTTTGTAGTTGCATCCTGTGGGCCTAGAAATGATATCAATTTTTTTTTGACTCTAAACCAATATGCTCAATTTTCAACTTATGCTATAATGTAGAATTGAGAGGCAACTTCTGTTAAGAATAGTCAAGTTCTATGAGGTACAAGGTGATGCAGGACCCCTTGGCCGAAATCATCAGATGCTCTTATAACAACTTTTTTTTTTGAGCTGTAAAATCCATATAAATAATCAACCGTTTGCCTTGAGCTTGTAAAATCACTATAAATAAAGAAAGCAAATTCTTATATAAGTTCCAAATGATCTAAGAATATCTCTCTCTACTTTAGCTTGCAAGCAAAATGTATTTAATCTTCCAATTAATTACTCGTGAACCAATACATAAAAGGTAATGATACTTGTTAAATAGTAAACTTAGCGAAAACTAGGTGACATACAGTTACATTATAACAGAAGAAAAGAATAGTTCAATACCCAAGTTCCTTTTAAATAAACCATTTAAAACAGGTCTCATACTTCTAAATGAGAAAAATAAACATCAAAGCACAGTACCAATGTTAAAAAACATAAGCAAGCTATTCTTATGTAGTGCTTAATAATCTTGTCAGAGCAGAAATAAATGTAAATAGATGCAAATTTACTATCTCTCGATTAAAAACTTGTGCAAGAGTGGGGCTTGAAATACCCATAATCGTAGCTACAATGCTTAGACCAAGGCACTCACTACGTACATAATTCGTCTTCTCCTCGACTATTTTTTTAGCAAAGTAGGTGATTTTAGGCACTCTTAGGGCTGACATACATGTTAATATACATGTGCATCAAAAACTGAAAATAGTTTGAACCCATTAATTTTTAGGTAGGAATAAATCAACCCAACCGATGAAAATTCACGAAAAGTGGATTATGAACTCACCTGACAACAGATGGAGAGGGTCACTTGACCGTTGAGCCAACAAATGATTTTTGAAGCAGTGTTGCAGTTTCAGGTCCATGTGATGAGCCCAATAAGTTTCACGACAATAGCTTGTGAATATAACATGAAATCAAAAACAAAAATAAAGCATGCAATTGTTCATTTCACATCCCAGGTACTTTTCAAATATTTTCAAAATCCGTAAACTCCATAGCATTCCAATGATCTGTAACAAAACAAGAATCAAGAAACATTCCCCGAATAGAACAAGGGTGATGGTAACAAACACCAAGTTTATTTTTTTTTTTTCAATTTCAGTCCAAATATATATAAACAAACATATAACAAGTCACATATGTTTTTCACTATATTGCATAACCAAACATATATTCTAAAATTTGTTACTTGCACACACATAGCAACCCTGTAAACATGTTTTATAAGTAGAAATCTCTCTGCTGGTCACTCCATATCAATGAAGCTTATTTGTAAATGTATGATGCTCCTTCAGTCATAGATATGTAGTCAGATGAAATCTAACATGGTTGTGGAAGCGTCTCTGCCCTCTCAAAACATGGGCTAACTCTCTATATGTATGGGACTCAGCCTAGGTTGATGTAGTAGTACCAACAATGTAGCTTGCCAGTACCAACAATGTCCCATGTCAGCCCTTACACTATAAAACATCCCATATAAATGTCAACAACATCATTATGCTTTCTATTTACAGACTGAAAACTACCATGGTGAAGAGGCAATCCCAAAGATATTAAGGAAACCGAGGCAATTCAAACTTGCCTTATCTAGCACACCCTTTAAAGCTGTAGTAGGTACCATGCAGCAATCCTTCCAAGAATAAGATGTCATATAGTCTGAATTATGTTTTGGTCATTGCAAAAAATGAATAAGGTCAGAGGCAGAAGCCCTTGTTATGAATATACTTGAATCCAACCAAAAACAAAGCTCCAAATATTCCCTGCACTTTTGAAGATTTTTTCTTTGTATAGTCAGGTCTTCATGCACTCATTTCCCTGAAACAAACAAACTGGTGCTTTGGCAGTAGGAAATATAACAAGAATGTCACTACATCTTCAACGGTAACATGAGCTGCTAAAATCTGTTGTAAGAGCCATTCACTTAGACCCTTCCAAAAGAAGAAAAATTTAAAACACCTATAAATACCATCACCTATTTGAAAAACAACTGTGTATACAGTAAAACTACATGGAAAATTCTACAGACTTGCAGTAACTTACAAGTGAGTGACCTTTTTTCTGTCACTCGGGCTGAAACAAATATTAGCTCATATCAAACCATGGTCCTTCCTTCTATATTAGTGAATTTACTAAAGATCCATAACTTGTGAGATCAGGCCATGCTCCACCATTCCAATAACTGGTTGTGTCTCCAGCTGATTCAACAATTTTTCATTTTGTAGATAAGAATAAAGGAGTCTATGTTTATTCTTGCACTTTTACCAAAACCATTACAAAAATTATTTTGACCAAAATTAAAACCCTAACAAAAAAATCATCCAAGGAACCAAAAGAGGTAACTGTAAATTACTAACCTAAAATACCATCAGTGAGCAAGAAAGATACCTGACATGGATCCCGAGTTCGAGTGTCGAATCTAGTGAAGGAGGAGATAAAGGATAGAGATCTGCTAAGCTTTTCTCGATGCAGTTTCAGGGAAATATCCATGACGGAAATGTTGTGGTGGGAGAAGTGGAATAGATCGGACAAACATCGAAAACTTTTTTGAATGTCCCACTGAGGAGAGCCCTCTATCCCTGGACACAAATTTGGGTTCACGGTGATATGTAAAAGTAGGCAATAAGTCCCGGGTCCTCTTCTAGGATTTCTCTACTTTCCGTGGATGAGATTAGATGCACCAAAGCTGGGAGAATACCCGTTGCGACCATGCGCTTTCTATTTCTTCCATGAAAGGCCAAAAATCATGAAAACGTCAATACATATGTCGATTGCTCACAAATTTAAGGCAGTGGCGTGAATGTCCTGGAGGTCCTCTACCATAGGCGAAACACCTTCGGCTTAAAAATTATACTCCAAAAAAGCACCTAACCATGGAAGGGAGAAAAAACATTAAACCATAGGGATTATCTAGTTGAATGAGTGGTTACCCGATAATAATGTGGGTAAAATTTAATGTTTTTTTGATAAAAATTGGTTGGTGGATTTAGACCCCTAACCAATTAGAAGGGGAAGCTTTTAAAAACCTTTTTGACCAAAGTGCTACGTGGTCCTCTCAAACTTTATGGTATTTTTTTGACATAGGTAGTCTCCTTATTTCAAGTTATTTTGGTGTCTTTGGTTTTTGGGAAATTTTATTGTACTTTCACTAATCTATAATGAGTCACATTTTTTTCCAACCTTTTCTACCTTCATGCATGTGCACGTCTTGTCTTTCACTCTTTTCTATATTAGATTATAATATTTCCCATCACCATTAATGGCATAATTGATAGATTTTAGCTATTTGTAAGATCCATTTTAATTATTGTTTGACACATTGACATTTAATCCTTCCTTTTATTGAGAATTTTCTAGCATCCTCAAATTTTAGCATTCTTTGGTGTTTGAATAGTGGAGTTAGACCACTTGTAACATTCTCGTCATCAACTTCACACATTCAACATTATAGGGTGTATATATAGTCATAATACTTCTTCAAGTTTGTGTCCCCTGTTATCATGATAAATGTCTAGCATGTAAAATTAATTTTTTTTACCATGATAAACAAGCCCACTATTTGAAAACCCCTCTCAAACTATTTCCTCTAGCCAATCCATCAACTCACACAACCCCTTCTGGTCTATGTTACCCTCGTTCTAGCTAAGAGGAAAGTGCTAACATGGTTTTCAAGTGTGTTTCATGTGCAGGGGAATAGATCCAAGATGGTTTCATGATTAGAATAAGTTATGAGGTGAATTAGTGTTGTCTAAAGAACTAAATTGGCTATTTTTAGCCATATTACAACATAAGGACATCTACTTGAAGTCGCAGCGAAGACTCAAGCAATCGGAAAGTTTTGTAGGAGAGAAATGATGTTATCTGAGGTAGTTTAGGGAAAATATGTGGAGATAATTGATGTTGGGAACAAGTTAAGAAAAATCGGGTCATTTTGGCATGATTTGATGAAAAGTGAATTTTGGAGCCCATCTTATCCCATTTTTTCCCTCTGTTTTAGGGTGTAAGTCCACATCAAACCTCATTGACCCCATTAATCCTATTTGAGTCAAACTTGAGTTAAAGTGTGCAAATGAGAACAAAAACTTCATATTATGACAATTAACCATTTTTAAGTTGTAAAGATTCATTTTCCCTCCCAAAATCACCCCCTTATTGTTATGCTATTGAAAATATGCCGGAGATATCATATACTAAAAATGGAAATTTGTTCATATCTCCCAAACCCCTTATCTAGTCCCCATGATATTTTAACATTAGCTCTTCAAAAATGCATTTCCATTGATTCCAACCTTGCATATAATGGTGGTATACATTATTTTTAATGGCCAGACAAAGTTTCCCAAAATAAAAACTCATTTTTTCATATCTACGAAGTTCTAGCGATTAAAATCCTTTAAAAATTGGAGTAAAACATCTTTATGAAATAACAAAACAATTAAGATCACGTTCACTCCATTTTGACACTGAGAAGACCCACTTCTGAAAATACGAAGCCTTCCTAATCTTCATTTTATATAAATAGCAAGTATTGTAAACAATTCATTATCAGAGTTTTCATTGCTCCTTACACATCATGAAAACTCAAAAGTGTCAAATTAAGCAACTGGTAACTAAAAATGGCCTTCTCAAAATAAGAATTACTAAAAATAGTAAGTGTCATAATATTGTTCAAGAAACATGGATGCTGAGTAACCCATGTTGATGAAAGGGAACCTAGTTGTGTTTAAAATAGTACAAAACATCATAATGACTTTAAAGATTAAATATTTCATAGTATACACTTCCATTTGAATGAGGGAAAAATATCTATATGAAGAAAAATAAATCTTTCAATGGGTAAAAAATGATCAAGAGGGTGTTTTAGAATCATGAGGTTTATTCCATTAAAAAATGAGACATATTTGTCATGGAGGTGAATTTTAAAGTCACAATAAGTAAGGTGATCGGGGTTCATTTTAAGACCCCGCTCCAAAATTTTTATAGAATGGGTGACGAATGTGCCAAAAATCTATTCTCATTATTGGAAAATGTATGAAAGGAGGGTTTCAAGATGGCGAAGAATGAAGGTTTTTCAAGCCACTTTGGGTGTCACCATCTACATATATTTACTATCAACCAATAACTAAAATATGTTATCGCACGGTAATGTGAGAAACATGTTGTCGTACATCAATCTTGTGGGTGTTGCCACCTAGTAACAAGTTTCTCTTATCATCCGACTCTTCCAACACGTTTCTCGGATGTTAACTAAACACATCATGTCATATGGTTGACATCACGAGAAATGATGATGTATATGATTTTATACATGTTTTCGAGACATATTCACCTTTATAATTCTAGCCGGTAAAAAAATGAGATATCAACACCTTTGGTTGGTTACACAAAAGGTGTTATCGGGAACCTTAATATTGTGTTTCCACACGGTACCTTGCTTGTGTTTCCACTCGGTAACATTCCCAAGATACCAAATGATACCAGTTCGTGTTCTCAACCTTAACCAATGGGCCCATTTCTTACCTATATATACCCATCCCCATTCATTTTGTCCCATTTGAACTTGCAGTTTCTCCGGACTAGATTTTTTAGAGCATCCTCCACTATTGCAAACGATTTGTTCTACGATCCTTGTCCACTTCTAGTATTAGCCACATGACTAGCTCTTCACATCACAAGTACATGGTACCGATACAAGTATCTTTAAACACCTCTTTTTTTTTTCAAAATATCAAGATTCAAGAATCATGGAACCAAGAAAAATTCAATTAGCACTCCATATTTTGTTTACAGAAACCTATTATATCCATAATTACTATAACTATTGAAAGACCCATAAATTAAGATTCAATCCAATTGGATTAGAAAATCAGGGTTCCATGGACTTCTTTACATGCCTTAGTATGAGACAGAAACCAAGTTGTTAGATAATTTAATGTATTTGTATAATATATCGATGTCTCTTTCACAGTTGTATTACTATTGCACCAATTTTTCATTAGAATAACCCTTGATGATATTCATCATCTAACAGGCTACCCCATCAAATTGCATTTCCTATATCGACAAAAACCATTCTAACTTATGAGAAAAAGAAAATTTTAGATTCTCATTACAAGATTTTTTATTGAGGCCGAGGTTAATAATCCCTCTAGAAGAAGGATTAACACACAATCAATCAAAGACCCATTTCTCCTGACCGTGGTGGAATTTTTCTAGGCCCGCATCATTTTATAGGGAAGATACACTGACTTTCCTCAATGGGTAGTGTACTACCTTCTCCAAACCCTTTTCGGTGTTAGATTTGATTGGTGTACATATCTTTCAACAAGGATTCACTTTGACCTTGACAAAGCCATTGTGAATCCTAGTGCAGTTATTTCTTCTTCTTGTTTTATTCTTGCTTTCTATTATGAGGGTTTTCACACACTGAAATCAACAACTATTCCAACTACTCTACACGAGAAGATGGAAAAATATGCAATGTCTATGGACCAATAGTTGGTGAGAATTTTATTTTAAAAGTATTTTATCTTGATTATTTTCATAAAAATAATCATTTTTAAATCAATTCTGAAAAATATATAATCAAATTTTAACAGGTAAAGCAAGTGAAACAATGGCTCGACGTGTTGCTGCAATTTGTGCACATAACCTTGTTAGGCTTGAGGGGTTTGGTGAAAAAATTGTGGTTGATATCACTATGACCAATGACTCTACAAATGTCACTATCACCCAACAACCTAAAAGTAGAAGCAAACACATGCATGGTTCATTTGAATCATCCCACATCAAAGAAATAACTCATACGAGGCTAATTCTAGTTTTAGTTAATCCATATTACACAATTATGTTAATTTTAATTAAATTTTTTATAGACTAATGATAATCTGAGTCTTGACAATGACATATGTCATTTTCCTAATGTGTAGCCTTGTCCAACACATCACCTGACACATGGTGTCTACTACTATAGACACTACTTACATACCTGAGCAATATGAGATTCATTATGTACAAGTTCTTTACCCTTCAAGTTCAGGTATGAATAAATCATATATTTAAATTTTATTTATATTAGTCTTTCTTTTAGGATTTTATCATTCAATTTAATTGGTTTTCCTTAAAATCAGGGCTTGTAATACCACCACCCCTTCCATTCAAAGTGCCACATTATGTTGATTATGGACAACAACATTCACAATGTAAGAAATCTATATTGATTTCATTCTTTTTAAGTGCTTAGTGTTCTCTTGTTTGACTTCGTAAATACAACATACTGATATTGTTAAATTATTGATGCTTGTATAATTTTTACAACCTCAATCTCATGTTCAAACCGTGGTCACCCCCTCTACTCACCACTTAAGGAGTACAACACACCCACCTCCCCTTCCGCCTCATGATAACGAAAAGAGGATAGTGATGTAGGAGCATGTACTTCACCCTTGGAAATCTAGTTTGTGTGTTCAATTTTGGATTATTGGTAGGTTTCAAGGCTCAGGAAGCTGTCTTAGGTATTGTGTTTAATTTGGTGTGTCTATCTAGTGTTAATAGTGTTCCAAGATTGAATTTGAACCTTCCCTCCAAAATGAATAATTCAAAAATTGTATGCCTATATGGTTGTTTCTTGGTTACTAAGGTCTTTGAAGTCATCTCCACGTGATTGTGGAATTATAGTCTTCTTAGAGACTTATGGATTCATAATAGTTAATTTGGAGTTCCTAGTCTCTAGAATAGCCTTATCAATACACGTGCAAGCCCTGGAAACAAGAGTAGAGTTCAATTTTTAATGATTTCCTTGCATAGAAGTGGTTGTGGAAGAAACCATCATTCTTGTAACTACCGTGAGAAGAGAGCATCATGTGGAGACATGGGAATAATGAATTTTGTAAATGTTGCAGGAGGAATCATTCGAGGTAAGGTAAGTAAATAAAATCCAAGTATTGAAAAAATAGAGGCGGAGATCTTTTTGCATGTATGTTTGTTGTATAGGATTGTAGTTGTGAGTAAAGTGGTGTAACTACAAAAATTGAGACCGTAATGCTCATATTAAAATAAATGCAAGAAAAATATTGATGTTGTTGTGGTTACTACTATCTCCTCGGTCTATCTAATTGGGTAGAGATAAAGTTTCTTATTATACAATGACTATAAAAATAGAGCACAATATAAATCATAGAGGAAATTGACTTGCAGTGCGAGTTTTAGGATTGTTCAAGGAAATTTAGAGATCAAGGAAAGTTTCTACTAGGTATGAACATCATTATAGAATTGATAGATTTGAAGGAGATTATGGCATGAGAAAGAAAACACTAAAACTCCCCTCGGGTTTCTATAGTTTCCCATACCCTACAACTAGGGTTTCTAAAGAAAAAAACCATCAAACTCAAAAAACAACCGGTGAAAAATATTAAGAATTGGAAGATTTATCTGTGGGATGATCGGTAACTTGTTGCAAAAAGAATCAAATTGATTCACTTTAAATTGAGTGAGAACTACTTGACGCTTTTTACATAGTCGTGGAGGTCTAGAAGTAGCGTGGTTTGCCAAGTTAAAGTCATTTTTTATGTTATGGATCATGTAACCTTCAACCTAGCTCAAGAGAGTGCAAAAGGAATCGAGGAAGCCCCTAGTTAATCTTGGAAGTGTTTAATGAGGTAGATGTTCATGACAATGTGTCTACAGAGATCTAATGTGAGTTAGTTTGCACTTGTTAGCTAACAACACACTTCTAGTAAGGTGGAAGTAATGAACTAACACCCTTTCCAAAAATAATAATCTATCACAAGGAGTTCATAAGGGGTTTCCAAGGACAATTGAGAGCCTTTAACATTTGAATAACTCATTTGATCACTGAGATAGTGCTTGAAAACCTTAGGGAACATATGTGAATGTAACCTGAACCTAAAGGTGAAGCAAGACAACAATTTTCAAGACCTCTCTCGCATCGAGATACTAGATAGTGTTCCTTGGAAAGAGTAGGAGGTACACAATTATACATCTTCAAAGGTCCCCAAATTTTCATTAGGTGGTGTGCATAATGCCAGAGGCACTTTTGTTTTAAAGAATATAAATATGGATGAGGAGTATATTGGGTTTGACAACCTTTACAACATGGAAAAAAAGGGAAACATAGTGATGATTGTATTCAATCTTCACATAAGGATCTTCTAGTGCCACAACAACAATCCACTTCAGATCATTCTTCCCCAATTGGGGAGGAAAATTTGGATGATGATGTGGCAAAACAAAATTTTCGGTTGACATTCTTGTGGCTGATAATGCTACAAACTTTGTGATGGAAAATATTGTTCTTGATATTAAGGAACTGAGGATATGGGATATTAGAGAGAAATATTTGATCAAAGAAATTAATGAAAGATATCATAATTTTTCACATAGGGATTTTTTTTTCATTGATTAAAAATGAATCGGTGACGATTGATGCTTTACTTTCTCAAGCACAATCTGGTAATTCGTTACCAACAATATTTACAATAATGATAATGTTTTGAATATAATGCTTAACAAATTAGAAAATTTGAACATTGAGGTACAATATTATTACAATAAGTGGAATATAGACAAAAACTTGTCACTATTACAAATGTAGAGAAAGACTTGGCCTTGGTAAGTACTTAATATTTTGAAGATTATATTTTATGTTGTTATAATTTATCTACTTTCTAACTATGGGATTTTTATGTGCGATTCAAATACGTAGACATTGAAAATCAAGAGTGGGTGTTAGATGAACATCTTAAAAATCAAGAGAAAATGTATGGGGAGTAATAGCCTTCAAAGAGAAAATTGTTTTGTTAAACAAGAAGAAAAATACATCACGAAAGATTATAAAAGAGCATGAATTTGATCCAGATATTCCATTCAAGAAAAAAATGACAAGGATCCTACTCTCCTTTCAACAGGAGATGCAGCTAGTGAGGATAGGTAAAATCTTGAAAATATTAAAGTCATTGCAAATGAATTAGTTCAGGCTAGAGTTATTAAAGATAGTTCAAATGTTTTATTTTGTAGAAGCTACTCCCTGGAAAAGGATCAAAATGAAGAAAAATATTGATGTAAATCATTGTATTTGTCAAATGAAAACATTATCTTGATGTCAATCATTGTATTTGTCTCATGTTTGTTGTCAAATGAAAACATTATATTTTTTCAAACTTGTACAGTTGATGAATAGTAATACATGGATTTACATTGTAAAATTTAGTTTTAAACATGTATGGACTCAATATTGAAAAATTTGGATGTACATTTTTTCTTGAATCTTGATAGTTGATTCTTCATGTATAGATTATAATTATAGTGTATTTTCAAATCATTGAATTAAATACAAAAAACATTATCTCTAGACTCCTATGTTTTTTATTAATCCCCAGAATCTTGATGGATATATGGATTATAATATATTTGTGAACACGTGTGGATTCAATATTGAGAAATCAAATATTGAACATACTTTCCTAGTAATGTAATTAAATTTAATTACATCATCTAGTTTGTAGTTTGCACAACTAGTTACTATCTGTTATTTCCAAACATTATATACAAAATATATGTAAAGGAAAAATAACTAAATGATGAGTCACAATATATATATATATATATATATATATATATATATATATATATATATTTGAAAAGGAAAACACTCAAGTTTTCAGTAATCGAAACAACCCTATCCATAATGGTCCTTTATCACTTATTTTAGCTTTTATAGGTTCTCCTATACCAGAGTCCAAGTCAATTTCACCATAATATGAGTCTCCATTGGTTGTTATCTGATTAACATCTCTCTCGCTCTACAAGGGATGTCCAAGTAGTTAATGCTCTTTCATATGGAAATGTTTCCACTCCATATCTTGAAACATATAGTCTCAAATAAGTTTCCATATTTTTGTCCAATATGTTACAAAGTTTTGATTTAACAAATGTTAATGCACTAAAAACCCTTTCATATTCAACTGACCCAATAATCATTGTTTGTATGAGTTCATACAATTTGAAGTATTCACTTATAGTTTCCCTCATAATGCTACTATGATACAAATTTCTCCACAATAGTGTGATAGCTCCCTTTTTTGTTGGTTCAATAAGAGTCTTATATTGATCACTCATTGTCATTGCAAAATGTGTTGATTATGATATGAGTAATTTTCTATTCAATATACCATTCAATTATCCTCCATTAACATCTGAATATTTGTAAAACTGATCCATTAGTCTAGACATGTATTTTGTAAAAGTTGAGTTCTTTGTTCTTCACCAATCATTGGATTCCAGAAATTGGGATTTACAAATCTCATGGCCTCAAGTAGACCACTATTCTTAAATCATTCTTTGATAATGTTTCAGATATCTTCATCAAATTTTTCCATGTATTAGACACTTTTGTATTGAATAGAAGGTTTTTCATTGGTACTTCCTCAATATCAGAACCTAGGACATAAGGATCTCTTTGGAAAGTGTGCATTGGTATATTTCCCATCAACTGAGATACAAAGATGACCGTTGATATTGAACTTCAAATAGTTGTTGGGATCTTTTTATATCTGTTAAAACCTTCCAACTACTAAATATTGGCTTCGAAACCTAAGATTGGCTAGAATATAAGTTATCCAAAATCATACATACATGTTTCCTTAATTTGATAAAATCAACAATGTATATAGATCTTTCTTGAGCTTGTTTCACCAAGTTGTTTATTTCCTTCAACATTGGAAAAATATCACATAATGTTAATAATGTCTCCAAATTATTCAAGTGATATAACATATCTTTTTCCTTGTCAACTTCTCTACGATTCTTGAACATATACCCTGCTAATGACCTATATTTCTAAAAAATAATGCAAGTTGGATCATACAACAATATCCATCTTGTGTCAACATCTTTCAACAATTTTTACCATTTGTAATTCCAACAGAAAATTTTGAAACTCCAAAATCTCTTAGGACTGCTTGACATGTATGAATGCAAATCACATATAAGATCTTCCACTTTAGCAACATTTTCAAAATTACTTACAATCTTGTAAGCGAGATTCATTCTATGAGCCATGTAGTGAATAGGTATCATGTACGGGGAAACAATTATTTGAAGGTGAATATAAAGCCCAATTTTATGACCTTATATGATAGATGCCCCATCAACCCCAACACAAATCAACTTTGTAGATATTGAATGATCATCCATACCAACTATTTCTTTCAAATTTTTAATAACTAGTTTGCTAGAGGTTCTTAAAATTACAATTCTCCATCATTTTGTTCATAGCTAGTAGATGATTTTCCCTCAAATGGTTATTGAAATTTAAAGTGTAGACATGCATGCAAACCCACAATGTATTGTCTACTGTTGTGACCTCATCAATTGACAATGAGATAAAATTCAAATTTTGACCTTCTCTCTCAAATCAGTGATTTCAATTTCTACCATACACTTTGCCATTTCCTAAACACTGGTATCTAACCAATGTATTGTTGGAATGTTTGGAAACCCATTACATTGAAATAATATCTTATAATAAATGAGATCTAAAATAGGTGCCCTTTTTTAAAATGTGAAATATTGTTTGGAATTGTATAAGTTTTGCCTGAAGACTTACATCAACAACTTTTACAAATTTATCCTTTATTGTTCCACCTTTCTCAACAAGGTCTTGAAGATGTTTATGATGATTTTCATATTATTTTGCATATCTCATATGTAAACAATCTTCCTTGGTTTTCCATCTATATGTTTTTATTATTGTTCCATCTTCTTGATTTTTTTGACTCATATACTTTTCCACAATGCTTCTCTATTGTGTCCAACTTCAATTGCATTTTGTGGTCTTTTCCTAGTTTCTAACTACATTCCATAGTAGTATTAGTAGTGTTTTTGGTAACATGCTCAATAAATGGATATTTTTCTGAACATTCATAAGTCCTTCCTAAAGTCCACTTCCCACTCTTACATTTCTGATGTTTGTTTCTGGAATATTTATCTGAAGTTTGAGTTTGATGGAAATTGGGATTATCACTACTATCAATGTGAATTGAATTACTCTGCTAATTACAAATTTCATCTGGCATAAATTCATTGGTAGGGTTTTCTGCATTTGAAATAAATTGAGTTTCTTACTGCATCCTTCAGTAAATCAACATATAAAGTAACATTAACATAATAAGAGTCAAAATTACCTATTGGCATTGGTGTTACTATGGGCTGAATGAAATATTTTTAAATGTCCATGTCATGTTTTATTTTTCCTTAAGCTCTTTTCTCATTTGCACTAGGGGCCATCATATGGGTGATTTTGAAGTCTACACATGTGACAAAAATATAAAAGTTTAAAATAAAATATGTAAAAATAAATTCAAGACATTGTGAAAAATAAAGCTCATGCTACATGATAACATGGTAACATGGCTTAGGCTACCAAACAAGGTTATGTAAACATGTTATTAGACCATTGTATAGTTGTATACTTGCACATGACCGAATGGTAACTCAAATTTAGGTTATTGTATGATAACACGTGTTTGCTACCATCCGGTGTTGTGCAATCATCTTACCAGGAGGAATCATGTATTTAGGTTGTTGTCTCTGTAATGAGTTCTACAAAAATGCCTTGATAGTTCAAATTTTTTACTTACCTTTTTTGCTTATACCTTTGGATTTTTGGCTTATACTTTCAAATTTTTCACAGGCTTATTCACTTTTACCTTCGACATCAACTCCAGATCTCAAAATTAACAAATTTTGAAATTATATTGTATTACTACATTATGGAAAATTAATCTTATATATAATAGTATATTATAACATAATGGCGAATATATTATAGACACGTAAAATACACCAATGCGGTTTTAATACTAAAATTGTACTAATTACCCTCTTTCCCATCATTTACTTTATAATTAGTGATTACCTACTAATTAAATAGCATGCCCATCTATTTCATTCAATTAATGACACTTCATTAATTAACTAACGCTTCCTTCATTTCGGTCAATTAACAACACTTTGTTAATTAACTAGCCTCTACCCCACTCCGGATGCCAATTAACGACACTTCGTTAGTTACAATCCTCTTCCAATTGAATAATTACCTATTATTAGTTAATTAAGCCTTTTACCCTTGTATTTAATCAATAAACCCTCTTATTGGTTAAATCACCCTCTTAAATAATTCTAATTCTACCTATTTCCCTCTAAATCATCTCTAATTAGCTTTCTAAGCTTATCCTAGTTGATTAATTAAATCATCTCCAACTCCCATGAGTTGCTAATCACTTGTTAATTCCTCTAATCAAGCTTATCCTTTCTAATTCTCCTTTATCCTTTATCCCACATGCACTAGTTTGCAAGCTTCTCCCAAATTGGAAAGCTATATAAAGGACCCTCCTACCTTCTTTCACACCTACACCACACTTTTGATAGTGATTACTATAGGCATATGATAAAGGCATTCTCCATTGTTGGAATATCTCCTTCATCTTTGCATCCATTCTCTCATTGTTGAGTAGTAAGGGAAGATCTAAGCATGGCCTTGTAGCCATTTCTTGGTGAGATCCTTTCCTCTCTTTGGATACAAACATACAAATTTGATTGCTTATGATCTAAATAGGTTCATGCTTAATAGCAATCATACATTACAAGAGTAGGAATGGTTTAGCATTAGATGATTTCATTCATGTTTATGCATTAGAGTAGATAATTCCTTTAAGCTTTTATCTTGATGTTCTTATTAGATTAACTTTTCTTTGAAGCTACTTGGTGTTAGTTTCATTCAATTAGTTTAGTTAGTTTAGTATGCATACATATACCAACATTGGTCAGCCATTAGTGGAAACACTAAGGAAAAATTAGTGTCAAATTTATTTATGAATCGTAAAATTTTGGTGAACATGCTACCATACGGTAGTAAAAAAATCACCAATTTCAAACTTCCAGAATCCCAATATTCACCAATTTACAAATATTTGCCCCTAAAATGAACCCTGGAGTTGATGATCTTCATATCATAATGTTGACGTTGTGTTAAAAGAGAATCATCATGTGTGTAAGACCAAACATTCATCTCAGTGTAAATCTCTTAACAATGTTTTTGAACACTTATTCAATGCCTTGGAAGGTGTCTACATCTCATAGAATAAATAAGTTGCAAGCACAATGTTTTAATCCAATAGGAGGTCAGAGACAAATAATCTCATTCATGAAGCATTTCCTCAAAAATCCATCGAAGGGTTCTTCATCAATAATAGGCTTTCGTGTCTCTAGATTTTCATTTCTCTCTCCTATTCTCTCCTCCCCTCTCTCTCTAACATTCTATTTCTTCATTGGGAATGTATTTTTCATATAAGTGACTTAATATTGCATTGCAAAAGTCCCTTTTCAAAACTAAGAAAAGGATTTAATTCCATTCTTGAGGAACGTGAAAGGCCACATGTGGTGGTGAGATGAAAAGTCACATGGGGGGAGAGGAAGAGACATTTTGTAAGCTATAAATTGGAATGGCTTCTCCATTCCAAAGGGTTATAAATTGTTGATTGTTGTAAGTTATTGGATTTCACTACTACTTCAAGAAATAAAGCTACATTCTTCTATCTCTTTGTCTATGTTCTTCCATTCTTTCTACTTTTCAAGCACATTGTAAAGAAGAAGGAAATTTGTGTTTTGATTAATGAATATATAGAACTTTGTGTCTCGATTTATTAGTCTTACTATTACTTACATGTTTAATTTCTTCCTATTTAATGTGGACCTACTATTACCATATAAGTAGTTTGTCATAGGATTATTGGAGTATCTTGTGTGATCCCTGACCTAACGACCAACCCACAATTTATTTATTCCTTGCATTCAATAATGGGAGCCTCCCATGCTTAAGGAAGGGCTTATCCCCAAGACCGTTGGTGAAAACCAATAATATGTCCTGTGATAAATTATTCCACCAATAATTTTTGATGACTCTAATTGAAAATATTTTCCCTTTATTCACTCTTAAAAGACCTCTGAAAATCAAATATATATATATATATATATATATATATATATATATATATATATATATATATATATATATTCTAAAACCCATAAAATTAGAAAACTAAAAATATTATCTGAATGTGCTAAAGCCTTGTTACATCCCATTAAAAATCTACATTTTTGGTTGCATTATTGTCTAACACTTTGAGCAAAGTGACAGAAAGAAGGTATACTAAATTTGATTGTGCAAGTGGCATTGTTGATCCTCGTATTTGAAGAGAAACAACAAGTTGATTTCATACTTCCTATTGTCTAGATAGTAAGGCAAGTTAGGAAAGAGTCCTCCACTGAATTTGATCCTAAATTTCCTCTTGAAGATCATATTGAAGAACCAATTGCATAGCCATTGGAGATCATTACTCGAAATAATAAGAAAAAGAAGAAATGGTTGCTCTTGTACCTTGTGCTTGAAACACTAATCCGCTAGCATTTCCCCCTCCACAACATGAATTACCAAAAGGATTAAGAAAGAAATTTCCAAAATTCCATTAAGATGGAAAAAATGTAGATGTGATCATATTACAAATTTTATCACAACATGTGGTGTTCTTAGAGAGTGAGACATGAATATTTTTTCATTTGACTATTCGTGGAGTCATAACAAGGTGTCGTCATAGAATGGTTTTACTACTTTCCATGTCACTCCATTACATCTCTGGGATGACATGAAAACTAGGTTTTAAGTAAGATTCATGGCCATGGAAGATTCCCATGCCCTCCTTGCTCAATTATCTCAGATTAGTAAAGAACTACAACTAAGAGAATTCTAGCTATGATTCCTACGGTACTTGTCCTACTACAAACAATCAAAATAGATTATTCATAAATGCTCAGTTTCTTGAAGTTGGGTTTATATTTTAGATATCTCAACTGAAAAACTTTGGATAATGCTCAAGAAATTTTCATTGAAGTGGAAGATGATCTCATCTTGTCAGGGAAAATCAAGAACTATTTAGCAAGAAATAAGGTCCAGAGTTTCAAAGATGAAAGTGTTGATCTGTTGCTGCAAAAATTGGTTAATGATTTAACTACATTGAAGAATGAAATTGCTTAACATTCCTCATACCAAAAATGAAACAATAATATCTTTGTATAGACTTTCATAAATTTCACTTAAGTGGGGATGTTGGTACATTATTCTATTTACACTAATATTAAGGTGACTTAGGTTAGATTAACTATACAAGTTTGATTAGTTCACATATATTAGACTTGGAAAAGGAAAAGTTTCATCATTTGTATAGTGCAATGAAAAATTATATATTCATTATGTGTCTACCACTTCAAATAAGTGTCAATAAAATAATTAAAAGTAGAGTTAGTTTAAAACTCTCGATTTTGTTGGTCAAAAGTAAAGTTAGACCACCACTCTTTATTTTCTAGATTTAGAGATCTCTAATTATATATTGTGACCAATTGAGAAGTTCAATATTCATATTCTCGTATTTTCAAATTCTCTGAATTTTCTTGATACTTGTGTGATTTCACACTTAGGTGTTTTTGGGCATTCATAGTTCTTATAGTAGAATATATTGTACATACAACACCATCTATTACACTCCCAACATTGATCTTCTTATGAGTACAAAGGTTATGGAATCATGTATATAACCTTTGTATTTCATTTATTCATTTTTAATATTTATTTAAGTCAATCTAATTCGGATGAAAGGTTATGACCCCATCTAATTATGTTTATAAATATGGATGAACTAAGATCTCCCAAATCATCACAAGTTATATTATTAAATTTATTTATTCTAGTTTTTCGATGTTTCCCCTCAAAGTGGATTATATTTGATTGTTTCTTCCATTTTCATAAATAAATACCATAATAAGTGGCATCGAGCATTGATTTTGGTCAAGAATTATTTTCACCATATCTCACAAGAGATGGATATTTTTCCAAGGAAGTCGGGAACCATGACAAGTAAGACTTAGTTCAAATTTTAGCTTTCTATGATCTTATTTTCATAATTAATTGCTATTTTATTATGTTTCACAAAATTTATCTCTAGGATACAATTTTAGAAGTTCATTATTTTTTGTGTATTTTAAAAATCTCATACAATTTTAGGTAGTGTATTTTTTTGTATTTCAGATTTGAGGAATTTTAGTTTCTTAAATTTGTTGGTCAATTTTGGTTAACTTTAGAGCATGTAGTTCATATATAACACATGTTTTAAATTTTAATGGTTATCACTCACTCAAGATACTTACCTCCCTCAATTGAGCACAAATTTAGAGATAAAAATAAAACTAAACCAATAGCCAAACCTTTTAGATAATCTTCCTTTTATTTAACCACTAATTCCAATGGATCCCTTTACTATCCACCACCTAAAATCAAGGGTACCATTCATGCAAAATGTAAAATGGTGGTCAATTTTATTTAGAATATTTTTTACCCCATTTGAAATGTTATTAAATGAGGGATTATATAGGTTTAAATAGGATCTAGTGTTAAAGTTGAAGTATGTAATTAAACAACCTCATACAATCAATCATATATAATTGAACCAAAGTGGAGGGTATACACACCTAAAATTGGAAATTTATCATTTAGAAATGAAAATTTTGGCTTTACACTTAAAGTATGATTTACATGTAAATTCCAAGCCTATGGGATATATCATTATCTCTCTTATATGACTTAATTCTTTATTAAATCTTCCTAGATACTCACAAAAATAATTACATCAATCCACAATAGTATACTATTCCTATAAATTCTGAGAATCTCGTAGCCTACTTGTACAAGAGTGTTCATTTAGACCAAACCATCTATCAATTTGGTTTGAGGATGTTGTTTTCATCCCTAACCACCCGATGGTGAATTTTTAAGTTTGATATTTGTCATAGGTTGGTTCATATCATATATGTCATCCTTAATGTGAAACTTTACCCATGAATGGCTATATAAGTAAGTGTAACTCACATACGTACCTCACTGGAACTTTCAAGACCATACTTTCAAAATAAATTCCAAAATCATTCTAAACTATTATAAATCCTTTCAAGGTAGTTACACACTCTAGGAATAATCCCAACAAAGGTTTGAAGAAATCTTAACCAAGTTTAAGAGTAATTCTTCTCAATCTAGATACCTATCAATCCATCTCAATATAATCCCACTAAGCCATTTTTTCCTCATCACGAAGTGGCCATGTTTATAAGCTACTTTCATCCATATAGATATCACATGCTAGGTGGAGAACTATGTGTAATTATAACCTATTGAGATTATTGTCAATGTAGGTAGTGTCCAAATTACACTTCAACCCAATCAATAACCTTTTTATAGGGTTTCCTACATGTGGTTTGGGTTTAAATATATTTTACATCACACAGAGAGCTTTACAAATGCACAAAACCTTGGGTTTCCAATATAGGGGCATCACTACAAGGGATAATAAGGCATGCAATATCTCATTTTTAGTTTTTATAGGTCCTTAGAGGGGTGAAAAGCCAGTTGTGAAGGTATTGTAGGCTATAGAGGTCTAGATTTTAAATAAGGAGGTTTCCCTCCATTTTGCTTAGTTTAAAAATTTGAATTGTTGTAAAGCCACTTGTAGGCTTGTGAGCATGTGTAGGTAGTATAGTTGGTGTGATAAGCCCTTTAGAGGTATGAAGAGATGTAATCATGATATTTAAATCTCTATCACAACTTATGACAAGAAGGTGTAACTCCTTTCCTTAACATTGTAACCATCTTGCATGAACCTCATACCTTATTGTCATCATGAGTCCTGCAAGGATAGTTACACTCAAGGAATTTTAGCAAGGAGGTAAATATTCCACTTTTTAGCTATTGGAACATATTGATCGATAAAATAAATTTGTATTGGATCTCAAGTACATGGACAAACAAGAGATACTATTTTACACTAAATTTCATTATTGCAATTCGTATACTATTGTGTTGATGTTTGCATGTATGTGTTCTAAGAAATATAATAGTAAAACAAGCGTGTGAAGAGAATATTCCATGTATTTATAAATTTAGTATCTCCTTTTGTAGTTTGTAAAGGTGGAATACATAGGAATTGTTGTTTTATTAAGGAAAGAACAAAGCACAGTCTAGTTTTATGAAGAAATTTGAATTGTAGATTATTTGTGACAGCTTATTCATAAAATATTAAGTATCTAGGAAGATTCTCTAAAGATTATTCATCCTTAGGAAACTGGTAGATTTGAAAAAGGTCAAAATATGACCAAGAACCATACAATTTATCACCCTCGGGTTTTCACAAATCGTGTTACCCCGATTTTAGAGCATACGAGGAAAAAGTTGATTTCTTGATATTTAACCAAAAAACTCCTCAAAATTGGAAGTAATAATCATTGGATGGTCATGAAGATAATGAAAAAATAATCTAGTTGATTCATTATGAGTCGGGGGATATTTCCATGACAGTTTGGGATCACATTTGTGTCAAGCGAGGGGACGGGTTTTAAGCAAGAAAGGATCATTTTGAAGTCGAAGAGCCCTTCAATCCACTCCATAGTTTCAAGAATTCAAGAGGAGAGTGAGGAACCTATATTACAAATATGAAGGTGTTTGAATATCATTTAAACCTTGACAATCCACCATTGCAAGCCAAATTAAGCTAGCTTGGGAGAGTTAGTCAACAATACAAGTTTGTAAGATGAGTTTGTGAACTTGGTTTCAATTTAGGTTTGATAGTACACCACTAGGGGTTTGATAAGGTTCTATTAAAACTACTAGAGTGTCTTAATAAGGTTTGCAAAGTTAATTTAATCCCCAAACTTTTCTTTGGGAAACCTTATGAAACATAAGTGAGTTACAAAGGCAAGTGCTTAGTTGGTTCAAGAGTTAACTCAAACAACTTTTACCACACCTTAAAATTATAAAAGGGTGCTTAAAACTTCTAACACTTTTCTCTCGATACCCTCGTGGAACACTCTATCTCCCACCATTTCATTAGAAATGTTCTCAAGAAGCCCAATTAGGTAATTTTTGGCAAAAGTGAGTAAGTCAAACAATTCTTGAGTTTCCAAGGGCATGGATGACCTGAGATAGGTTGGGTAAGGGATAAAAACATGCTTGAATATTTACATGAATTATTTTGAGCTCGAATGTAGTTAAGGGTGACTATAGTGTATTTCAATCTTGAGAGAGGAATACATTTGTTGCAAGATTTAGTTTGAATTGAGGTAGTTATCTAACCAATCTTGTTGAGTGTGTGTGTGAGTTCTAGATGTTTTGCATCGTTTCATAGAGAAACATATTTTTCAGGGTCACACAAGAACATAAAGTTTCATAGTACCATCACATCACCATACAAGACCATCTGAAAGTTATTAAACAATTTCAAACTTCCATGTATACTAGATGGTTCTATACAAGCTCAGCTTTTCATTATAATTCAAAAAATGAAGCACTTTCAAATCATTTCTAGCTTACACAGTCACACAAAACTTATAGTTCAAATTTTATACCTATAATCAACTAAGTACATGCGCATTCCCATGGTTTAGCAACCATTTGAAGGTTTTATCTTACAAGTTGTTAATGAAATTATCTTCTGATTCATGAATTAATGTTTAGTAATGTAATTGAATATACTACTTATTGTTAACCATTTGAGCCTTAAATAAATAAGAATACATTAAACCCCCAACATTGTCTTATTTATTCATTTGAGGTGTAAATTATTTGTTGAAATCATAATTTCTTGAATTCATAGCCTGTTGGGACTAGTTTGACTTATTCTATTTTAGCCCTTGTATTATATACCCTTGGGTTTGTATGTTAGCTTTGTGAATTATTTTTTTATTTTCCCTTTTGGTGCACTTAACATCTTAATAATGCACTTATAGAGCATATCCATCTTTCTTTCCGCCACTCGCAAACATCAAATTATATGGCTTCCTCCTTTTCCAAAGTGTAAAGTCTCCATTCTATCTCTAAAAATGATGAGAATGACATGCATTTTATTCCCACTAAAATGTACAATGAGCTTGCTATAACTATTTTGGCTAATGAACTTAAGGACATTGATCATGATCAATTCAAAGTTTTATCTAGCATTTTCCATGAAATTCATGGTCATTCCCATGATATCAATCAAATCATCAAGGTAATTCTTACCTCTAATTGTGATCAAAAATATAATGAGGACTCACTATTTTAGGTACTTCACCATACATTTTCCACTATGGATACATCTACTATTGTTATATCCATTGTGCCTATACCTATGGGGGCACCCCATATTCCCCTTCAAAATTTCATAATGTCTAATTCTATGTCTACCAATATTCCTACATCTATTGTGTATACCCATTAGAGTATCCATTCCTCTTACAATACAAGCTCTTGAGCATCTTGTTAATAGTTTACAAGACCAAGTGTTAAAATTGTAGAAATGCGCTTCTACCTCTTCTACTATCACAAACTCTACTTAGTTGCTTCACAACCCACTTGCACCCAAAGTGGCTTCCTATCATTTTCCTCTTGGTTTTTTATCACCTAAGCTTCCTATTTATGATAGTAAAAGTGATTCTAAATAAAAACTTTGTAAATTTCATACCACTTGCTTAGAATATGCTTACAATGATTTATTACTTACTAATATCTTTCCTAGAAGGATCAAAGATTACAAATTGAAATAATGATATGACCTTCCTATTAATTATGTGAAATCTTTACCCCTTTGTCAAATCAATTCCTTCCAAATTTTTAAGTCAATATTGGGAAAAAAATCCTATTCTCAAATGTGTAAGATGCATCAAGGCTCCAATGAACCCATAAGTGACTATGTTTTGTGCTACAAGAATATGCTTACTAAAATGAATAATATCCTAGTTGATAATGAGCTTTAAAATTTATTTAATTAGAGTATTCTCAATCCTCCATAAGAATTAGTTATTTTTGACAATTTTTAAACATTTGATCAAATATGTCACACCATAAAAGAATGAGAGACTAAGCTCCTTACAATGAACAAGCTTGATATGTTTTTACTTCTCCTAATATACTTAATTCTAATTTTCTAGGATAATTTAGCTATAAAGAAAAAACCTAGTGATAACAAGAATAATCATAAAGTTAATGTCAGTGTTGTATCTCAACTTGTTAAGCTTTAGTTATAAGTTTCCTTCAAAGGCAATTCACACAATTACCTTCTTCACCCCAAGTGGTCCTTCAAAATTTTCTAGAGTGCAATTTTGTATCTCTCTATACCTCTTGAGGTTGATATAAGAAAGCCTCATGGTAAATATTTTTATAATAAATCATTTACGACTTTCATAGATATATTGGTCATCATAGTAATAAATGGTTTAGGTGTCATCATGTAATATAAAATCTTATTGATGTAAATGTTATTAAATTTGACTCACCTACTAAGAAATATAACCCTACTAATGACAAATCTAAGCTTGATATTTCCAATGACTCACTTCTAAATCACAACACTTTTGAATCTAATGTGGAAGTGCATCATACCTATTGAACTCAATCTCTTCCTCTTTCATATGACCATCCAATAAATTCTTTTATTGGTATTATCACTTCATTGATTCCCTTTAGGTTTGTTATTACAATGGATGATGATGATTTTTCTCACGACCTAATTTTTTTATACACTTAAGATTTGATACTTTGTTGGTAGATAATTGTATTTCACTATGTTGTTACACTTGGTTGGTGAGGTGTGGGCCCCTTTTCAAAAATGACATCTATTAAATACTAACTAGTTAGCATGTTTCATTGTAAGTGTTTCACGCAGAATTTTAGTTCCAGAATAGAGTTACTTCTATCTTTTCATTCTCTTGAGAAACAGATAAGGGTTAGGGCTAGGAGGAATACCTGTTGAGTGTTGGGAAGGTGTGCGCATACCATAGAGAGATCAGACCGATTGTGAAGAACTCCTTTTTGTCTGGGAAGGACTACCTATAAATAAGAATGCAAGACCACCAAATTTTAGTTAGACAATAAGTAAGGGAACTGCCTTGGGCCTGGAAATACTAAACTTCCTTTCGAAGGTGGTCAGTTCCCTTTTAATATAAATTATTGCAAATGATAATAAAGAAGCTATTGCGAAATCACGATTTAGGTACCTCGTTACTAAAAGCAATAGAGACTAAACTACCCATAATAAAACATCATTCGTTTGTTTGGTCACTAGTTATTGATACGTTCAGATCAAGTTATAGGGATAGACCAGGCTGGATCTGAGGTTGTTAGGAGATAAATAGGTGAAAGGTTGGTTTTGGTATAAGTCACAGTGATCGATGCCGGTCACTGGATAACCGACCATGTTATAAAACCGCTACCGGTAGGGGATAACCGATATCGGTAGGGGCAGTGATTTAGGGGCTTCTGGGTAGAGGTTGATTGTAGGGTGGTTATGGGGTTTTTAAGGTTGGTAGATGGTTGGGGGAATAGTAAGGCGATGGAGAAGACTCAGAGAGTGAGAAAGCTATCTTCTGGGCAATATAGGGATGGATGAATGAAGGTTAGGTGTAGGGTGCTGCCGGGTGTTAGATCCAGGGGTGAGCTTATAATTACTATCAATCAAAAGTTCACGAAGTGGAGCCTAGAAGCATACAAGATACTACTTACTAATTTCTGACGAGGATACAGGTCCAAGGAATGTGGTGATGAAGGCAAAGCTCAGGTGGGATGATCGACAATCGAAAGTGAGCTGATGAAGCTATCCTCTGACTCTCCCAATGCTTGGATGAGTGTGACAGTGATCTCGTTGATCAGTTACAGTCTTGGACTCAATGCTCTTCTCTGCAACCTCCTCTCTCTCTCTCACTTGTCTCCTTCTCCTCAAAAAAATCTTTCTTTTTTTTATTTTGGTTAGGGTAGGTCATTTATGAGGAAGGATGATGGCGGTTGCATAACCGACGGCGGTCGAGTAGGACAAAGTGTTGGTCAATTCAAAGTTGGCTATTTTACCAAAAATAGCCAACTTTCCCCTCCTTTCTCCCGAGGGTCGGTTATGGGCTTGGTCAAGTCATTATTAGGCTTGTTTTGATGCGAGTGAGGGGTGATGAGTCATGGATGTGGGTCTGGACCAAGTCATAGGTCTTAATTAGGTTAGTTTAGGGTTAGGTCTAGATCATAGTGAGGTGGCGAGGTGAGGTGGTAGGGTTGGAGATGTGGATTTATTAATTATAAGGTAATTAATAAATAATTCAGTGTGTAAGGTTTTAGGTGGTGAGGTAGGGTTAGGTTGCGGGACGAGATACGGGTACAGGGTGTCGTAAGACCCAAATTTGGTGTCTACATTTGCCCCTTGTTGTCATGTAGCTTGTCTTGTAAAGCTGCACTGACAATAATAAAAAGTGGTTGCCCCAGTTAAGGGTATAGGTAATCCCCCTCAAATCTATCATAGATTGAGGTGACATGAAATCAGGGATAGGGTTGATAAAGGGTAAATGATGGTGAGATGCTGGTAAGATGGTGGGGTAAGTTCAAGGAAGCCGACGCACGTGAAAATGCAGTAGTGCGACCAGGGTACATGTTTTGAAGAGCAAAAAGCAATTCATAGGCAAAGGTCAATAGTTTATCCAAACAAGGCTAATATAATCACGGTATCCAAGGCATAGGAATTAGCTCTAGGGGATATAACGGGTAAGGTACCGAACATTTAGGCATGTTCGGCAAGACTCAAATGGTTGGTGTGGTTGAAATAAATGTCACAGTCTTGGTCTAGCAAAGTGGTTTTGTTGAACAAGTCAAGTATCCTAGTCGTGCTAAAACATGAATAGGTGAGCTTGATTGAACAAATAGGTACATGATGGGTGGAGAGAATTTTTGATTTGCGGGCCTCGGTCGAGGTACTTAATTGGTGCGGCCGTGGGTCGGGCTGATTGGGTGGTTGCAGCCTTGGTCGGGCCAAGTGATTGGTTGCGGCCTTCGGGTCGGGCTGGTTGGTTTGTTTGCGCCTTGGGTCGAAGCCGACTAGTTTGTTGCGGCCTTGGGTCGGGCCAATTGGTTGGTTATGGCCTTGGGTTGGGCCGATTGGTTGGTTGCGCCTTGGGTCAGCCGATTGGTTTGTTGCAGTATTGGGTCAAGCCGATTGGTTTGTTGTGGCCTCGGGTCGGACCGATTGGTTAGTTACGGTCTTGGGTTGGGCTGATTGGTTGGTTGCAGCCTTTGGTGGGCCAATTGATTGGTTATGGCCTTGGGTTGGGCCGATGAATTCAAAATAAGGCTACTTAGAAAATCCGGGGGTAGGCGATGTGGTGAGAAATGGAGATTGGTGGATAAGGGTAGGAATTAGGTTAAACTAAGCTGGGAGACGATATCGGTTATGGGTGATGATATTGGTCGGGCGGACCGACATCGGTCTCCTAGGGTGCATTCTAACCGATATCGGTTAGAGGGCGAAAACCTATAAAAAGAAAAAATACGGCATGTCATTTTCACTTTGTGAAATTGAGTGCCAAATTTTTCTTGTTTGAGTTTTTGAAGTGAGTGGGTTGTGTGTTTGGGCTGAGTTGGCACTAGTTGAGTGGGGGAGTGAATTATTGGTAGGCCCCAGAGATCAGGAGGTAGAGTTTGATTGGTTGAGGACCCTGCTGAGGAGATTTGGAGCTATGGTACAGCCTGGAGGATCAGGAGGTGCTGGAGGTGCTGGAGGTGCTGGACCACCACCACCTATCCCACCACGATGACGTGTAGTCATACCGGTAGGCTCTAAATCCCTATTTGTGTGAAGTTGATGAATTTAGCAAGGATGTGGGTTTTTGGGTAGGAATCTAAAATTTGATAAAATAATGAATAAATGAAGGTAAATCGTAAAATGGAGTGGGTAGATATGTTAGGTAGGCCAAAATGGCAGGGTGGGTAAGTTTTTAGGCAATTGTGCTAGGTAGATGGGTAGAAATAGGAAAAAAGGGGATTTGGGGGTCGTTTTGGTCCGACCTCAAAATCCCATAGTGACCGATGTCGGTCACTAGGTGACCGACATCGGTCACAACGAAAGTTGTGTAGATTAGTGGTTATAGAGACCGGCGTCGGTCATGTGTTGACCAACGTCGGTGCATAAAATTCGGATATAGACAGTTGGTGGGGACCGATGGCGGTCGAGGGTGACCGGTACCGGTCACCATGGGTAGGAGGTAAGGTTGTGAAATTTGTTGTGTTGGTTTGTTGTAGGCGGGTAGGATAGATTTTTGGGGTGAAGGGGGAGAAGGTAGAGTTACTAGGAAAGGTTATTGGGTTGGGGGTAATCGGGTGGTTGGGGGCCGGTTCGGGTAGGATAGGTTATGGATTGTGTATAAATTAGGAGGGTTAAATTGGTTAATGTATGGTTATAGGGCAGAGTATAGTGGGTGGAGTATAAGTGGGTCGGTTGGTAGGGTGTGGGATAGGTAAAGGGGATATTGTAGATTTTGTTGGGTGGGGTTATTGATGTTGAGGGAGATGAGGTGTTTTAGGGTTTGATTGGAGTGGGTAGGATATTTAAAGGACCATAAGAGTGAGAGGAATTTATAGATGTATAGGGTAAGATAGGGGGATGTAGATGTGCTTTATAGAGTCGGGTTTTGATTGGGTGGGTGAGTGGGTATAGAGGGTTAGGTAGTTATTTTGTAAAGGGTAGGCCTGATGGAGTGGGTTGTTTTGCAGGGCGTGCCAAGCGGTGACGATGCGAGATCGGATGCCACCTCTACTGGGGCGAGATGCGGCCACATGTGACCGCAGCACAGTGGGTAGTTATGCGGGAGGTTGGACTCGGTGGAGTCTAGAGGTATAGGGCTGTGGATAGGGACCACAGCCTGATGGTTTCCCTCATTAAGAGATGAGATACAACAACCAATGCCTTTCATCTCCCTACTGGAGAGATGACAGTCACCTTAGAGGATGTGTATCGCATCCTGAGACTGCCGATCATCGGTGAGGAGGTGTTCTAGGTGGATGCTGAGATAATGATGGATAGCATCTTACAGGTATTCGGGGATGCAGCCCCATTGATTACATATCATAGTGTGAGCATCTGCTACAGCGATATGTATCGCGCTCATCGATAGGAGACACGGCTTGCCATGTTGATGATGATCGGTATCACCTGCTTTGCCCTCCCTGACTCAGAGGGAGGCCACTTCCCATGGGCTCTGATGGGAGTGTTACATGAGATGGTGGAGGAGCACACCTGCTATGCATGGGCACCGGTGTATCTGGTGCAGTGCATGCTATACAGAGCTCGGGGCTATCGTCGTATGAGGTGATTCAGGATATGTTCGACATTCTTGTTACACTATGGGCCTACGAGCATATCGTGTGTATACGACCAGTAGGGTTGCCCCAGCAGCCAGGGCCACAGGTAGTCTATAGATATGGGTTTTAGAGGTGGTTGGGGGTCGTGGGCCAGCCACGAGTAGTTATCGTAGGGTGAGATGTCACTTATTACAGGCATATGTTAGAGGGCTTGACGACATTAGATATTATATGGAGGCCATATAGAGGCCATCAGCCCCGTGGAGGATCCCGAGCACAGCTGTGATGGATTCAAGACATCTTCTGATAGGCCGGACGGAGACCCGGGGAGTATGAGCGGATTCCCCTAGAGAGGGTATGATGACAGCGATTACGCCTACGACAGATGAGCCACCTCCCTTCCCACAATATCGAGAGGAGGATGTAGAGGCACCACTGCCTCTACCACAGCCATTGGACCCACTCTGGGTAGTAGAGAGACCGACAGATGAGACAGTGGATGATGCCAGGGTGAGCTCATTTTTGGTTTGGTGGGCAGGGTAGAGGGTGGTCGTGAGAGCACAACCAGCACAGCCAGATTTAGCGGCTGTTACAGTGGAGAGGGACCATCTCCTGGTCAAAAAGTGAAGCATTACTACGGGGAAGCTTCATGCTGCATAGGCACAGTATTGGGGTGCTACAGGGAAGTTGACCCAAGCACAGTGCACAGTACAGGCACGCATGTGCATAGGCATAGCCTCGTGTCTGGTGCGAGCTCGATGGCAGCTCCACCGCCACCACAGGTACAGGCTCAGGGTCAGGGTGTACCGGTAGGGCAGGGTGTATAGGCAGGGCAGGGCCCACTTCTTTTAGGAGCCGGGAGACCAGCCCCACCAGCCATGGTGGCACGGGCCCGGTACATGGAGGCGATAGCAAAGGCCCGTTATTATTCGGGGACGTACTTCAGCGTGCATGGTGTGCAGATTATCAGCCATATGCAGCTCATAGAGCCAAGACATCCCAGAGTCATAGGTCACAGGGGGCCGCAACCATAGCCGGTGGGTTGGTTACAGGTAGGAGGTGAGATCCGGCACAGGGGCTAGCTGAGGGATGGGCCGAGGGAGGGGGAGAGAGCTGAGTCACCCCAGGAGCAGAGATGGGTTTTGTTGATTTGATAAAGGATTTGTTGATAGAGACACCAGTCTGCAAACCGAGTGTGTATATAGAGGCCTGCGTACCCTCATAGGATTTATGTATGCATTTTTGTTGTATATACCGGCTTGCAGCGAGTACATTTTGTATAGTTGATACCGGCCTGCGAGCCGTGTATATTTTTGACTTGAGAGACCGGCCTGCGAGCTGAGTCGAGATTTTGACAGAGACAAAGCGGCTGCATGCTGACTTTGTATTTTGGATTACAGAGGCCCCATGCAGGGCAAGTTGTATATTTTAACATTGATTTGATGATATATAGATGAGGAATTTGATCCACATGGTGTGTAGAATTGTCGATTTGATGCATATATTATAATGTTGTATGTGTTTTGTCGATGGTATTGGAATTTGATGTATATATAGATGATGTTGATGATGTTTTGATGATATGGATATGTTTTGAAATGTTGATGTTTATTATGATGATGGATGTTGATAGTGATGTCGTTATGCAGGGAAAAGAGGTGGGCTCTACCAAAAAAATTCAAAAAAACAAAGAAAAGGATTAGGTTTAAGCAAGAGGAGATAGATGACCGATATCGGTTAGATAACCGATGTCGGTCACAACCTGACTGATACCGGTTAGCTAACCGATATCAGTTACTCTTAAATGAGCTTTTCTAAAAATAGAAAAGCTTGGGAGGCAACTGAAATCTTATTTTTAGAGTCATGCAACATGTTAAATACGAGGATGCGAGGCTGTTGACGTCGATACAGGTAATTACATGGGAGAATTGAGTGATAAGGAGGAAAGAGACAGGTAAAGTGATCGTGGGCTTGGATTAAGAAGGCATAAAGGAAAGTAATAGTGAAGAGGGTGGTGAACATGGCTGAATAAGGAGAAGCATCCAACGGGCAGAGAGGAGAGGGAAGACAGGTTCCACCTCAAACTGCTGCATCCCAGGAGGTATAATTTTTGGTTGGAATTAAATTTTTGCATGCGTATGAATAGGATGTGGGAAGGTAAGTGGGTAGAGATGAAAAAGAAAGGTGATAGGAAAAGGTTTGGGATGGGGTGAGTGTTATGGGGTAGGTAATTAGGGGTTTCAGATATGTTTTTAGGTATAGAGAGGCACAAACAAGTGAATAAGTTATCATAGGTGGTGTTTTTGAGCAGGGTAGATGGAATTGACAGTGATTGATATCGTTTAGGAATAACCGGTATTGGTTAGGTAACCGGTATCGGTTATCTATAACCGATATCGGTTACTATGTAAAGTTGCGGATTGTGATAAAAAACACGTGGGAATTTATTTGTTGATTTGTTGTTTGTTGGTTTGATGTGTGTAGGCACAGGCAGGGTTGAGGATGAATGATAGGGTGCCAGCTTTGTTGTCACGAGTCCGAGCGGATGTAACACCAGCTGAGTGGGCATTAATAAACCATGTGGGGTTAAGCGGAATCCACTATTATTCATGAATCACACGCAATCATGCTATGTTGCAGGCGCTGATTGAGAGATGGAATCCTGAAAAGAATACCTTCTATCTGCCAATGGGGAGATGACAGTGACGTTAGAAGATGTGTTTCAAATTTTGAGACTTCCAATTATAGGAAGACCAGTGTATCAGGCAGGGCCTAATGTGGTGCGTGTAGTGATAACGATAGTATTTGGTCCAGCCACATGAGATTTGACACAATGAGGCTTGACATTCACTTATGGTATAATGTTTGCGGCACACCCTGAGGCAACAAGGTTGGCCGTGGTATTAATGATAGCGGTGGGGTATTATGCATTACCTAGAGCGGATGGGGGAAGATTTCCAAAATCATTGATGTGTATTATTTGGGAAATGATAGAAGGGAGCGTGACTTTCACATGGGCACCCGCATATCTGGCGGAGCTATACAGGGGTTTATGGGCATGCAGGAAAAATCACAGGACTACACTGGATTGTGCATACTTATTACATTGTTGGGCCTATGAGCACATTGTGTGTGTGTGACCAATAGGCTGACCCATCCAGAGGAGAGACAGGAGTGCAAAGGTTGGGATTCAGGTGATGGGTCCAGATAGAGCAAGAGGTGAGATCCGAGACCATGACAGATGACGCCGAGTATTATAGGTAGATGTGGGAAATGGTGACGATTGTGGATATCTGTTGGAGGCCTTACGGGAACTATATGGTGATGGTAAACATAGCTGAGGATTTGAGGGGTGTAGAGCGATTGAGGTGGATCGCAGGACACAGGCCAGGTGAGTACGAGAGGATTCCTCTAGATCGCGTGCGGCGATAATTTGGATTTGTTCAGGATATACCCATGGATCATAGATCATACAGGAGGATTGATGCCGAGGCACCATTCTCACCTCCACGACCGACACTTCCAGAAGGACCAGAAGAGACAGTAGCCGATCGCAGGGTAATGGATGCAGGAGTGACAGAGTCTTATAGATTATGGTGGGCAGCAGAGCTGCGAGATATACATGAGAGGGCCGATCATCCTGACATAGTTGTGGTTATAGTGGAGAGAGACCACTGTAGGGTTTAGTTCACCAGCTTCAAACACAGGTGAACGAGACTACGAGATTGTTAGAGGCTTCACAGTCACGAGTGGGGAGACTAGAGGCAAGATTCCTCCACGCGAGAGGGTGTATTCGTATGTTACAGGAGAGATTGGTGGATCAGTGGGAGGAACCAATAGCAGTGGCACCTTTGAGGATGGAGAGGCCAGGTGAGCGGCGTCGATGATCACCATCGCTACCTAGTTCGGGATGAGGCGTGGGGCCTAAGTGAATTTCATAGGGGTAGAAGAATAAATAAGGATGCCGACCTGCACGTCGATGATAGAGAAGATGTATTTGTTTAACATCTAAATAAAACTGAATATGTATGTTGATTTGAGTTTATGATAATAATAAGAATGTTTGTGTTTTGAATGTTTGGATTGAAAAAGGACAAAGGTGAGTGTTATCAATATAAATATGCGAAAATATTTATATTTTTAAGTAAAACACAACACATGATAGGTGATGGTAGGGGATGGTCGAGCTAACCTTGGGAGACCCCATGTCTCCTAAGTGCTGCATACATAGCCCATTGTACAAAGCAAGGAGGGGCCTCAGACCAATGTAGTTCTCCCTAAGGACCAGGGAGAAGTGAATTCAAGCAATTTGGTTGTGATTAGGCAATTTGTTGGTTTGTAAAATTTTGATATTGGTAGGGTAATGTTGTTGGTGTTAGTAAGGTATTGGCGGTGTTGGTGTGGGTATAGATAAAGCAAGGGTTAGCTTACCCAAGCATAGAAAACCGTGTCCTGATTAAGGTCAACATATAATCCTAGATTTAGGTAAAAGAGGCAAAAAGTGTCCCATAGTTGGAAAGAGCTAAACAAACCACGTATCATCGTAGGATGAGCTTGAATCCCTAGGTACCTTACATAAGCGAGAAGTCAAGAGGTGAAAAGAGTTGTATAATCACACTATATCAGATATACGCACGTCCCTTGAGTTTTTTTATTGTGAATAAAGATGAGGAGAGGTGGATGGTATAGCTGGGGCGCAGAGAACTTGTTATAAGGTGATTATTTTGACGGAAGAGAACCAAACCAAAATAGACAAGTCCATGACTCAAAAGTACTTTTGAATACTGCTTTGATTTTTCTAGATATAGACTGATCGATGTGGGAAGTCTACATGGGATATGTATTTTGTTGTTCTTGAGGTCTTCACGAAGCTGATCAATGCGAGAAGCTTCTGATAGAGGCTGACTTTGTATAGCTATCCTTCAAGGGAAAATTATACTTATAAGAGTAGACGCGCATCGCATTGCACACATAGCTGTCCTTTGAGGGAGCAATCTAGTTATAGTAGCAAATTCAGCTTTTGCACATAGCATGTCCTTCGAGGAGCAAAGTCTAGTTTATAGCATGGAGGTCTATATGTTTGTTTGGCATGAAGCATCTAAATTTGCAGGAAGTTTGAATCAAGAATATTCCAGAATTGTATAATTGAAAACTTGTTATTTTGATACTTTTAAGTCATAGACCAAACTAAAAAGGAGAAGGCCTCTTTACGAGGAGGTGATGATCAAACCACATGGGCTTGATTTTACTTTGAGATGCATGAAAAAAGGTGTATGAGGTGGTAAAAGAGCTCAAGGGACAAGCGCAAGGTGGATAAGGAGTGATGTAACACTAAATTCAACAGAAGAATGGTCAGAGATGCAAGGCATTAAGGGGTTCAAGCTCAGGTTTACCATTAAGCGAAGCTAAACGATAAGTACCTGATCCATAAGTGTGAGTGATAATGTAAGGCCCAATCCAATTAGGAGAAAATTTTCCACGTTTTCTCTTTTCTAGTTTGGTTACATGTTGATTCTCTTTGAGGAAAAGATCACCAATTTTAAAGGTACGCTCATGAATTCACTTATCATAAGCATGCTTGATGCACTTTTGATAAATTTGAAGGTGGTCAAGAGTTGTAAGACGACACTCGTCAAGAAGCTCCAATTGGGCTAACCACTCTTGGCGGAAGTCATCATTGGTGAGAATATCCTGGAGAGATATTCTGAGGGAAGGGATTTGTATTTCGAGAGGTAAGACAGCCTTGGTACCATACACCAGAGAGAATGGTGTGGCATTAGTGGAAGTACGAATGCTAGTATGATAAGCCCAAAGGGCAAAGGGGATGTGATCATGCCAATTTTGACCAAAATCGTTAACAACTTTCATGAGAATTTTGGTTAAGGTTTTGTTAGAATATTTGGCTTGACCATTTGCTTGTGGATAGTAGGGTGATGAGAAGCTAAGTTTGATACCAAAGTTGTCACAAAGGGCTCGTAACAGCTTATTTTTGAAAGATTTGCCATTATCGGTTATCAAGCGATGAGGAACACCGAAACGACAAATAATGTGATGATTGATGAATTCAATAATTTTCTCCTTTTTGGTTGAAATGAGTGGAATGGCCTCCACCCATTTAGTGTAATATTCGATTTCGTGATGATCCAACGGTGACGTTGCGAAGAAGGTGGATGAATCTCACCAATAAGGTCCAAACCCCATTGTGAGAAAGGCCAAAGATCTCGTGCGACCTGTAGCGGATGGCTGGGAGTATGTTGAAGGTTGGCATGCTATTGACACATAACACAACACTTAACATATTCGCAGTCTTTATTAAGAGTAGGCCAATAATATCCTAGGTGAAGGATCCGCTTGGCCATGGCAAAGCCACTAAAGTTCCCACCACAAATTCCGTCATGGACTTGTTGGATGGTATGAGTGACTTCGTTGGTTAGACATCGAAGGAGGATACCATCGAAGCCACGTTTATAGAGGAGTCCCCCCATGATGACATAACGAGAAACACCTTTAAGAAAAGCGCGTTTGCCATTACTATTAAGGTTAGGTGGGAGAACAGAGTTTGTAAGGTAGTCGTGAAATTGGTGATACCAGGTATCCTACGAGTCAGCAGATGCATTATTTACCATACAAACATCCGGGACTAAGTAAGATGGGGAAAAGAGTTGTTGGACCAAGACAAATATGTCAGAATCAGTTGGTGATGCAGGAATTTGTGAGGCCAAGCAAGCCATAGTATCCATGCAACTTTAAGCGTGGAACGGTTTGGATAGTATAATGGGTAAATAAGGTCAAAAGTGAATCTACGTAACATTTGTACTTTTGAAGTTCCTCATTTTTACATTGGTAGATGCCAGTGACTTGATTTACTACCAATTGAGAGTCACCGAAAATGTGAATAGACTTCACACCTAAGTGTAACGCGACGTGGAGACCCAAAATAGGGGCCTCGTATTCTGCTGTATTGTTAGTGCAAGGGAAATCGAGCCTGAATGAAAGAGGCATAGGTTCACCTTCAAGAGGAATGAGAACAACACCCGCCCCTCGAAGAAGAGAGTCATCAGATAAGATGCATCATTGAGCAAAAGAGTTGCGATGAGTTCATCAGGGAAAGTAAAATTGGTAAATTGTTCCCCAGGTAAAGGGGCTTCCGCGAGTTGGTCTACGATAGTTTGTCCTTTGACTAATTTCTGGTGTACGAACTCAAGGTCGAGGTCGGCGAGGAGCATAAGCCATCGGGTGATGTGTTGGTTTAGATGAGGTTTGGCGTACATATAATGTATGGGGTCAGCGTTGGTGATGAAATTTTTTTGTGATTCAGGAGGTAATGTCGGAGTTTGGTGGCCACAAATGATAGGGCTAGGCACAACTTTTCGACGTGTGTATACCTAGTTTCGTAATCCATAAGAGTATAGCTTATGTAATAAACTACTTGTTCTCGATGCTCGGAGTCATGATGTGTGAGCATGGCTCCTACAACATGGTCGAGTGGCAGAAAGGTAAAGGTAGAAAGGGTGATCGTCCTGAGGTGGGATAAGCACGGGTGGCTGCAAGAGATAAGTTTTAAGAGCCTCAAAGGCTTTGTGGCACTCCTCGCTCCATTGAAAGACAATGTCCTTTTTAAGGAGATGATGGAAAGGTTGACATCGATCTGAGAGTTGTGAGATGAAATGACGGATAGATTGGAGTTTTCCCTGCAAACTACGCAATTTTTTTAGGTTAGTGGGTGGGGGCATTTCTAAAATAGCTTTGACTTTAGCAGGTCGACCTCAATGCCACGCAAAGAGATGATAAAGCCAAGGATTTTTCCCAAAAGGACACCAAAGACACATTTATTTGGCTGAAGATGAACACAGTATTATAACAGAAGTCGAAAATAATGGTTAAAACATTGAGATGTTCACTGCGATGTTTGGATTTTCCAAGAAGATCATCGACATAATCCTCAAGGATAGTGTGCATAATGTCATGAAAAATGTAAGTCATAGCCCGTTGATAGGTTGCACCAGCATTCTTAAGGCCAAATGGCATGACACGATAGTAGAAGGTGCCCTGGGGGTAATGAAGGTGGTTTTATGTTGATCGGCTGGGGCTACTAAAATTTGATTATATCCCGAGAAACCATCCATGAGAGAAAGCATCTCATGGCCCGCAAAGTGAGATCGACAAGTTGATCAATGCTAGGTAGGGGAAGTCATCCTTTGGGCAAGTGAGGTTAAGATCCTGAAATCCGTACATATCCGAAGTCCCCCCGTTACTTTAGTGACAGGTACAACATTAGAAATCCATTGCGGATAGTCAATAGGTAAGATGAAAGAAATAGAAAGGAGTCATTGAAGCTCTTCTTTAACCAAGAGAGCAATGCGTGGATGCATTTTTCTCAGCTTCTGTTTAACTAGTTTGGAGTCTGGTTTCAGAGTGATGTTATGGACAGCAATGTCAGGATCGATTCCTGGCATGTCGGCGTAGGACCAAGTGAAAGCTTGATTGTGGGCATGGAGAAAGGTAGTGAAAGCGGCTTGTTCTGATGCATCGAGAGATTGTCCAATATTTATAATGTGAGGATGCGTCCTCCATGTAGATGTTGATTTCTATAGTCGACTCATTCAACATGGTTTGGGTTTCAGATGGTAAGGCGCGTTGAATATAAGAGTCATCCGCACCAAGGTAGGTGAGGATGGAGTCATCATCCTAGCACTCCACAACATTAATTGAAGGCAGGTATTCTTTGATCATGTTTGAATGTAAAAGGGGGAGAGAAGATGGGTCCTCACCATCATGTTGATAAGTGAGAGGACCTAGGAAAATAGCATTCATGAAAAAAAAAGTTAGGAGGGATAGATTCGGGTCTATCGACTCCATGGGTGAAGATGGTAAAATGGGCGATGATTGTTCAGAATGGGTGACTTCGTCATCTTCCTGGATACAATTGACATGAGGTTTCTTCAGTGTAGGTGGTTTAGAAAACCCAAGACCACTACGATCTTTGTGTTTGTGTGTTGTCATGGGAATAACCGTATGTTGTCCTTGCTCATAAAGACCGAAACCAAAACCTTTCCAAGCACAGCGTGTCAGGAAGGTGAGGGTGAAACGACGGTTGGTTAGATATTGAAAATCTGATTGGAAGGGAACCACACCAAGGGGAGGTTCAGGGGTGACAGAGGATGCGTCAACACCCCCATACGTTAGGTTGGTGTGGCAATTAGGTGGTCCATAGGAGATCACCTCCCCCACACGACGGTCGTAGGTAGGATGCACATGTAACTGTCCATACTCTTGTGGGGTATGGAAGGTGCTAACGTTGTATAGGTGGTACTCCCCCAGCGTAAGGCATTGAAAAACACCTACCAAGGGATCCGAGGTTGGGATGTTTTCCATGGGAAAGGAAGAGGTATTCGCGTTGGTGGTTTCATTGGTCGAAGGTGTGGGTGCGGCTAAGGTGGATGGTTGAGGCATGGTTGAAGTAGATGGTTGGGTTGGATCAATGGGTGTCTTGACTGGTACAAGCACATCATTAGGGCGGTATAACATATTGCAGGTTTTGAAGGGGAGGTGTCAGTTGTGATGGTGTATGACTTCCCCTCATACTCAAATTTTATACATCTATGTAAGGTGCAAGGAACGCATCCCATAGCCCGGATCCAAGGGTGGCCTAACAACATGTTGTATTGGAATTCTCCCTCAAGGACATAGAAGAGTTCGGGTAAGGTACATGGCCCTACACAAATTTTAAGGATCACAATGCCTAAGGTAGAAGTAATAGCATCATTGAATGAACGCAACATGGTGGGGTTGGCACACACATAGCTAGGAGGGATATTCATCTATTAGAAGGCTTTGGAAGAGACGATGTTTACGCTAGCACCCCTGTCGATCATAACATGATGTACCTGGATGTCCCAGACGTAAGACAAGATGAAAAGAGCAGGGTCGGGATCTTACGCACCAAAGATGATAATTTCTTCTTGAGTAAAAAATTGAAAGCAGCGGCTTGTTGTACGAGAGATAGAGGTTGTTGTGGAGGTAGGTTGTTTAGTGAAAGAAGCAACATGGTTGGGTGTGAAGATGGAGGCGACGGGAAAGGTTTCGTTAGGTAGGACCTCTATCCCTTGAAGGATCTCAATTAGATCTTGTCGATGCAATTCAAATGTTTGAATGAGATCATAGAGTGTCATTTTTATGGGAGATTGGTGAATTTGTTTGATCATAGTGTGATGGGTAACTCCATCAGAGACTGGATAGGCCAGTCCACGAATAACCACATTAGGTGGTGGTGCGATCGAGATGGTAGAAGGAGAAAGAGAGACCACCGGTGTGCTCTCTTTATCTTTTCCATTGTTTTTCTGACCTCGAGTAGCAATGCTAATCATGTTGATCTCATGAATGTGAGACGAGGAAGATGACAGGGATAAGTCATTGTTCTCGAGATGCGGGGTTGCAATGATGATAGATTTTGGCGAGGCAGGGACAAGTGGTATAGGAGAAGGGATCAAAGCTAAGGGTTTGTTCTTCCGTAAGTCGTCTTTCTAAGATTTTCTATTCGAGATAGGTGACTGGCGAAGGATGGCTTTCAAAACTTTGCATCCTTCTACATTGTGTCCTGGTGTGCGGTGGTAGGCACAGATTTTAGATTCATCATAACCTATAGGTCGAGGTTTAGATGGATCATAGGATCTGAGTGGGGGTAGGGAAATGGTCGCATCCCCTACCAGCATATCAAGTATCTTGGCGTAAGATCCTTTGAGCGGGTCAAATGAAGATGAGGCTATTGATTGAGTGGGTGAGATTATTGATTATTTTGGTAATGGTTGGGTACGAGTGGTTCGTATGGGTGGTGGTTTAGGAAAGGGATTTTGACAATTGGGTTGAACTAGGCGTGGCTTCTTCGTGCGAAGTCATGTTTAGCTGGTTAGATGATGACGCCACATATGACGTGGTGGTAGGAAATAACCATGGGGAAAGAGGAGCAGCAGCAAACAAGTCCTTCGATGATCGAGTTTTCTTAGGGTTGGTAGGTAGGCAAGATACTTGGGGCAACGGTGTTGAGATGCCCGTGGATTTCTGTATGGGTGCAAAAGGTGTTGGTCGTGTTAAAGAAGACGTGGGAGGCATGGTGTATTGAGGCAAGGTGGAGGGGTGAGGCCCCAATATAGAAGGTAGGTGTGACGGAGAGGGTTGAAGCCATGCCTACTGTACTGGTGTGATCGGGGGCGAGGGTTTTAGTTGTGGCGGAGGCATAGATTGGACTCGAGGAGATTGGGTCTATCTCCTAGGTGGATTGATGGCTTTATTTTTGGATAATTCTAACTGTTTAGGTGGGTGCGTCAGGTTGGGTATTGGTAAATTCCCAAGTGTAGGGGAAGGTTTGGTTAGGTTGATAGAGGTTGATGAGGTATTCGGTGGAGATGAGGGGGGTGGAGGTGAGGACATAGGCATTTTAAGCTTTTGTAAAAACTTCGGGTATATGGTAGAGGTGTCTGGATTAGTCATTTGCATTTGAGTAGAGCATGGTGTTCTCAAACGTTCCCATAAGAGTCGTCTATCTTCTGGGGGATGAAAATCTTCACGTATGGATGGGCATTTTGATATGGAAGAGAAGTGGGTTGTGATTCGGTCCACTGGGGGTGTGATACAGGGGGCGAATGAGGCGTTGTATCAATGGGTGTTAAGGGGTCAACCAGTCGCTGGAAATATTTAGGTGATGAAGAACTGATAGGGAGGAGGGCATGTTCTAGAGGATCTGTCATGATTAAGGAATTTGGTGATGTAGGCTCGAGGGGTTTCTCTTCTAAGGACGACAGAAAAAGTGGCGATCCTTCTTCTTTTGCAGCAAGAGTGGTGGAAGGAGATGTTTGGGCAATAGATAAGTTAGATAACATCCGCTCACAGTCTTGTAGGGATGTGGTGTAAGAAGGCTCTTCTGTGAGAAGAGAACTCTAGGCGGTTGGTTCCTTTATGGGTAAAGGAATAGTGGGGCTGTCCTCTTGTCCTGATGAAGGAGAAGGGGGCAAGGACTCTTGTGTCGGTGAAGAGGCTCGATTCAGAATTTCTTTGATGGAAGCCCTTGGTTGGGAGTTGAAAACCACATGGATCTCATGCACACTCTTCTCCTCGGCTAAGGTTTCTTGGTTTGTGTTACTATTAGAGGAATGGTTTGGAAATGGTTTGTTGAAGATTTTTAAACTTCGATTAGCAGGGGCATTAGGATTATTGAGGGTTATATCCCCTGCATCAACCATTTCCTGCACTATGTTTTTCAACATCTTGCAGTTTTTGTGGTTGTGTCCCTTCACGCGATGGAAGTTACAGAAGTCATTTTATTTATACCAAGAAGGTATAGCACGGGTGGAATCAAACCCAGAGTGAGGTTTAATAGGAGGCAAGGTGATAGCTCATATTTTAAGCAATTTTTCCAAGATCACTTCATAAGTTTCTCCCAAGGAGTGTACTTGATGGGCTCGGCTTTATACTTATAGGTGGATTTGGTGGGTATAAGATGGTGCTTAAGATTTAACCATTACCATGTGCTGAGATCCTTTTGATTTCAAAGCGGTGATGAGTGAGAGTTGGTGGTGTTGGGTTTGTTCATGGAGTCCTGGGTTCGGAAATTTAAGTTTTGTTGTGCGGCTTCAATTTCTCCTCCTGTAAGGCCCGAATCTCTAGTTTCCAAGCCATAGTAAAGGCCTCATCAAAGGTGCGGAAAGTTTGAATTTGAAGGGTGGGAGAAATGTGTTTAGTGCAGGCCGTGTAAAAGTTCAATGAACTCGGCTTGAGGTAAGGTATAAGTAAGTTGGTTGATGAGGCCGCCATCATCCAACGAAATATGCGATAGATTCATCTTCAAATTGTCGGATGGCATAAAGATCGGTAATGGATAATTTCTTGGCAATATTGATGGAGAAATGATCCAAGAAAGATTGGGATAATCTGGTTAAAGGAGAAGATTGTCTTAAAGCTCGCCTTTGTACCACTCAAGGGAGGTCCGATAAGGACATGGGGAAGGTACGGAGTAGTAAGGCATTGTCATGAGTAATCGATAGAAAGCATGTCTAAATGATTGCAAGTGTTGTTGAGGGTCCTCCTTACTATTAAAGTGAGTAAATTTTGGTAATTCCCATTGAGGAGGATATGTATGAAGGGGGACAAAAGAATGAATAGGCTCCCGAAAAACTTGCTCGTATGTCAAGGTGTTACGGCTTCCTGAAATAGAAGCCTCAAGATTTTACATCTTGTCCATCATTTGTTTGATTAAATCATTGGTTGGGTTAGATGATGGTGTTGTCGTCGTAAATGGAGGAGGATTGGGCAAATGTTGATAAGGTATTGATGATGAATGTGTTGGGGTGGCTGAATAAGGGTGTCCTATATAAGATGTTGAGGCCATCGGATGCGTTTGTGGAAATGAAAAGGTGGGCGGAGCCTGAGAGGGAAAGCTCGTGTGGATAGGTGATAGAGAAAAAGTTATGAAAGAGGCATTTACGAGAGGGATGAGGTAGGGCGGTGGATGGTAGTGATATGTGGGGACCCAAATTAACCAAAGGAAAGCCAATTGGTGCGGTATGGACCATCGAATCCACTAAGTGGGAGACGGGGCTAAGGATGAAGATGGTGAGGCGAGTTATTAGGTGGGGAAGGAGCTAAGTGGCGGCTATACTAATAGGCATACCCAAGAGGATTTGATGGGTGTATGGTCAAGGGTATGAGACAAATAATATTGTACGGTGCCAAGATTAGCATCCAAAAATTTAGCAAAATCTGGATCTCTCGATAGAGATCTTGGGAAAAGCATTGGTGTATGTAGGATTCCCCATAGGATGTGAAGGGGTGACTCGAGATAAAGATACTGAGAACAAGCATGTGAAACCATGGTTGTGGCTTGTTTTCGGGTGATAAAACCATGGAAAATAGGAGACAAGAGAGAATTAGTCAATCGAAGCAGATGTAAAATGCAACAAAATGTTGGAATTGGTAGGTTCTTGGTTTGTCAGAACTATAAAACACGATGCCGATATCGGATGCAGTAACCGTTGTCGGTCGGGACTATAATCGCGTCGGTCCAATAAGCGATGTCGGTAGAATAGGACCGATGTGCAGCATTTGTGAAGGTAAAGAGAGAATGCAAGAGGTGTTGGTTTGGGGAGAACAAGGCTTAGTATACCCACCAACACATGTCGAAGTGATAACTGAGACAGGGTATAACAGAGAAACAGAACTGAAAGAAAATCGAAAACAAGCAAGATGCACAAGCAAATCAAGAGACTAACCCTAGGATTAGTTTTAATCACTTTTGGGCTTATGCCTTAGATGCAAGATGATGTCATTCCTAAATAAAAGACCTAAGGGAGATGTCAAGTTTGTTTTGGCTTGTAAGGCTACCTCAATCGGGTGGAGGAATACCACGGAAAGGGGGGATGTTTGAGATGTTGTGTAGATTATGATGTGATTTGGTATGTGTTGTGCAGTGAGAGTAAGATTAATTTCTCGTCAATACCGTGGATATTACCCCCATGTGTATGACCTGTTACTTAATCTACATTCACTAGAATAAAAAATAGCAAGCAAGAATGTGATGCACATGTTTTAAACCCAAATCGAAAATGATATTCGATGAAGCAAAGAAAGAGAAGAGGTCAAGAAGATGACTTTCACTAATGCAAATATGTGAAAAGACAAATTATTTTTTTGAAATGAAAAAATATTTTGTGAATATTTAGAAGAAAGAAACGGCAAGTGTGCTCCCTATATGAAAACAAGCAAGAAAGAAAGAAACCCGAATAGGGTCCCACCGGGCGTGCCAAAATGTTTCACACATAATTTCAGTTCCAGAATAGAGTTACTTCTATCCTTTCATTCTCTTGAGAAACAGATAAGGGGTTAGGGCTAGTAGGAATACCTGTTGAGTGTTGGGAAGGTGTGCACATACCGTAGAGAGATTAGACCGATTGTGAAGAACTAATTTTTGTCTAGGAAGGACTACTGTAAATAAGAATGCAAGACCACCAAATTTTAGTTAGATAATAAGTAAGGGAATTGCCTTGGCCCGGAAATACTAAACTTCCTTTCAAAGGTGGTCAGTTCCATTTTAATATAAATTATTACAAATGATAATAAAGAAGCTATTGCGAAATCACAATTTAGGTACCTCGTTACTAAAAGCAATAGAGACTAAACTACCCATAATAAAACGTCATTCTATTTGTTTGGTCACTGGTTATTGATACGTTGATTAATTTACGAGGATAGACCAGGCTAGATTTGAGGTTGTTAGGAGATAAATAAGTGAAAGGTTGGTTTTGGTATAAGTCACGAGTGTGGCCGATGTTGGTCATTGGATAACCGATCGTGGTTATAAAATCTCTACCTGGTAGGGGATAACCGATATCGGTAGGGCAGTGATTTAGGGGCTTCTGGGTAGAGGTTGATTGTAGGGTGGTTATGGGGTTTTTAAGGTTGGTATATGGTTGGGTGGAATAGTAAGGTAGTGGAGAAGACTCAGAGAGTGAGAAAGTTGTCTTCTGGGAAATATAGGGATGGATGAATGAAGGTTAGGTGTAGGGTGCGTCGGGTGTTAGATCCAGGGGTGAGCTTATAATTACTATCAATCAAAAGTTCACGAAGTGGAGCCTAGAAGCATACAAGATACTACTTACTACTTTCTAACGAGGATACAGGTCCGAGGAATGTGGTGACGAAGGAAAAGCTCAGGTGGGATGATCCGACAATTGAAAGTGAGTTGATGAAGCTATCCTCTGACTCTCCCAATGCTTGGATGAGTGTGATAGTGATCTCGTTGATCAGTTACAGTCTTGGACTCAATGCTCTTCTCTGTAACCTCCTCTCTCTCTATCTCACTTGTCTCCTTCTCCTCAAAAAAATTGTTTTTTTTTTTTTTTTGGTTGGGGTAGGTCATTTACAGGGAACCGATGGCGGTTGCATAACCGACGGCGGTCGAGTAGGGACCGACGTCGATCAAGTCAAAGTTGGCTATTTTTACCAAAAATAGCCAACTTTCCCTCCTTTTCTCCGAGGGGTCAGTTGTGGGCTTGGTCAAGTCATTATTAGGCTCGTTTTGATGCGGGTGAGGGGTGATGAGTCATGGGTGTGGGTCTGGACCAAGTCATAGGTCTTAATTAGGTTAGTTTAGGGTTAGGGCTAGGTCATAGTGAGGTGGTGAGGTGAGGTGGCAGGGTTGGAGATGTGGATTTATTAATTATAAGGTAATTAATAAATAATTCAGTGTGTAAGGTTTTAGGTGGTGAGGTAGGGTTAGGTTGCGGGACGAGATACGGGTATGGGTGTCGTAAGACCCAAATTTGGTGTCTACAGAAGATAGAAATTATGAGCTAACAAAATTGAGTTTCTTCCTGCTCAAGAGAAGCGAGCATTAAAATATGGTATTTGGTGTCTGGTTGTACATTGGGGTGGATTTTAAGTAATGGTCAGGTTTTTGTCACACATTATTTGAGCTTGTAAATTGAATTTCCATGCCCGATGACATCTTAGATGTTGTCTTGTGTGCTTGGTGTCTCGGCCCCTTGATCACATTTAATTTGTGTTTTCACAATGTTAATAGAAATAATAATAATTGTTATATTAATATCATTATCGATACCAATTTTTACTATATAGTGAATAATATTAAATAAAACTAACAATAATAGTAAATATTTAAATCACAAGAAATATAATAAAATAAAATTTAAACAATAAAAGAGGGTATGGGTTTTGGGTGGTAGGTGGAAAAAAAGATGGGATCACTTGATTTTTTTCTTGGGACCATGCATTGGCCATGTGCTGAAGCCATGTGAGCACATGGATGTGTCAAAGAGATTTGGAAACTTTCAAGCAAATGTAAAACACAGGTCTACAATGGTTGATATTTTGATGTATTAACTCCCAAGAACTCTCTTCTCTATCCTACACCACATTTGGATCTAGAATATTCATTTGCAATTACCCCTACTAAAATCCTCCCATATGACACCAATTTGAAGCTTCATTAGATGTAAATAATGTTAATTTTGGTAGTAAGGCATTGGAAATCTATACCCATATCTATGTTTACTAGAAATTCCTTGTGGGGGCAGGTGTCTTTGGACCATCAAAAATTTTGCATGCAATTTGGATACTTAACCGAGCAATATTTTAGATGCCTTAACCATTGAAAATGCACAAAATGCGTTCGTGGAAGCATACAAGAGGAATAATTTTTTTTTCACAAAATGCCTTTGTTTCTTTTCATTCAATGTCAATGAAAAAGCTAAAATCCTTAGCCTCTTTCTCGACACCTCTCGATTGTGCGAATAAGGAGCCTAGAAATAGACCGCATTTTTTCATCTATATCAAACCTATGCTTCCAAGAAAGCTCGTTTGAGGGAAGGCCATTAGACCATATAAACACCTTGAAACCCTTCCTGTAAACATGGTTAATAGAATGTATGGCATGTTTAGTTGGAAAATGTATAGGCAATTGGGAATTTGGAATATTATTTTGATAATGGCAATGAAAATATACTCTGTTATTAAACCTAGTTCTCCCACCATGATATTAGATCTAGGGAATAACTTTCACCTATTTGGGATAGATTTCAAGCATTGAGAGGATACCGATGATGAGAATTTCAACCAACATTCTTCTAGATATGCTCATTATTTCACTTTATTACAATTATTGTTGCAATGAGATCATAATATCAGAAGGATATGGAGCACTTGGATAAGAAATGCAAAATTTGGGAGATCAATCAATGCATGTGAACCATTTGAAAATATACCTTAGAGAAATGTGGTCTTATGGAATGCGTGTAGAACTACCTAGATCACCTCTTATACCCCACTTCGATTACTTATAGACATGGTTTTCTCGCTTCTTATCTAGTATGTTTCTCACGTTTGTATATTTATGTCATAATTATATCAAATATTTAAATCAACTAATGAATATTTTGTTAAATAAAATGATCTTTATTACTTCAAAATGTTAAAATTTAATTTTATTTCCGCACAACAAAATCTATGCACTTGGGTACATTTATAGGTCCTAAAGCATAGTAATGTATACATGATTCATAAGTAATAAAACTAGTGGTGAGAACTCCTTTTGGTATTTTAGTTACTTTATCTATTGCACTTTCTTCGGCCTTACACATCTTACATCTCGGCGACACTTGACCGATTTATCTTTTGATGGCCTCGAGACACTATGCGGTGACCCAAAATTTGACACCCAAATTAGAAGGATTTTTTTCCAAAGACCTTCCTCTGCATATATAATTTAGGTAGCTAGTTAAGCTAGTTAATGTAACAAGTATTATTATATTAATAGAAAATAGGCATTCCCTTGCATAAATAAATCAGATAACTAGCTAAGGCTAGCTTATGCAACATGTCATAATTAATTAATCCATCCTATAACAATGTGATAAACCTTGTGCAGTTGTAAGGGTTAATATATCCCTGATCTCCATGATCACCCTTAACATTCATTAGAATGTTCTTACTTAGCCTCACTTGGTTTTACCGCACTGCGTAGTGAGAACATGTGACTGATCCTCTAGTGTCTACCTAGAGTTCACTTAGTAAAATCCATCATGTATCCTACACTTTGGGATTTGAGGAATCATGATGATTAGACAATGTACCCAACAAGCACATTACTTTGGCCAAATTTTCTTAGTTTTACTATGTACAATTAGTTAAGACGATTACGCATAACATCTAAACTTGTCTTCGCATCATCTCACAAACATCTCATCACAATTAACTAGATTCATTACTCTTATTTCATTAACTTAATGAATTATATTTCATGTGTTTAATTACCTAGGTTAGAAGGATGCTAGTTTATGAACTATGTTGGATCCATTGCTATTGCACTCACTAAAACGAGCCAATCAAATAATTTAAACTATAAGAATCATGGAAATCAAATCATTTTGCATCGACAATATTTGACTTAATTCTCATACCATAAAATTCAACCATATATCTTTAATCCGAAAAATGACTAAGTATAGAATTCTAGAAAAATATTTCCAGAGTTTCCCCTTGTATTTTCCACTTTTAAAATTTTCTAGCAATCAAAATAAACTATATTGAATCAAAGTACGAAATAAATGCTTTAAAAGAAAAGGTATGGATCAAGTGATCCAACCCTCTGAGTTAAAAATCTTGAGATAAGTAAAATAAATGAAAAGAACTTAATGATATAAATGTTCTTACCCAGTTGATCATTTCAGCATTCATATACCTTTATGCATTTTTAAAAATTTCAAATGCCCCACAAAAATGGTTTTAAACATATAAAGTTGAAAACAAGAGCCACATTATCATTTCTTTCTTCTCATGACAAAGGTTAGTTCACAATTCCATTCATACAACACAAGAAGACAAGTTTTTCAACCAAATATCCTTTCCAGACCATAAGCCCAACAACATAAATTTTCTTGGTAACACAAATCATACAAATTTTATTTGCAAGCTGCACATTTTCAGATTTGTATACATTCCAAAAACTAGAGGTTCTTTTGACATATCAACAATTGATTGAGCACACAAAAGAAGGCACAAGAATCTATCTCTTTCCAAGTATACAATTAAAGTAAGAAGAAAAGATCATGCCACTCACGAACCCACAACTTCGATTTTATTTTCCATCAAAATAAACAAAGGTACAACCATGCAAGTTGAGTTATGAACCTTAAATAAGAAATCCCCAATAATTTTCCAGGTAAAATCCAACCCAACAACCATATTGTTTTCAAGAAAGAGAGCAAGAAGCAAACACTCCAATAACTACCAAGTGAAGCATACAACCCCACAACCCTAACTCTCTCAAAATAATAAAAAATATTAGAGATAAATCAATTCAAATGAAGAAGAAAATACCTCTATGAAATCCATACGGTTTTCTTTTATAAAAGAATACCCTAGCTAAAATATTCGAGATAATTTTTACTCAAACCAACACCCAGAGATTCCAAACAAAAATAACTAACTGTTAGCCACAAAAATTGATTTGCACAACCAAATCATCATACCCATTTTAGCCAACACTATTATTGCTAAAAATTCTAGATGCTAACCCTCAAATCGATTTGAACTTCAAAATAATAATACCCAACACAACCATAAATTTTCTTACCAACAAAGTTAACAAAAAAAAAAAAAAATCAATTTACTCAACCAAACAAAATAACCCATTTCTTTCAAATGATTTTGTTGCAAAAACTCAAGCAAATGAACTAGATTCAAACATTTTTTTACATATTTCATTTAACAAACAAAAACAGACCAAGCAAAAATGACTCATCTCATTAAAAATCAAAACACGGTGGAACAAGGGGGAAAACAATTGCCCACGTTTTTCCTTGCTTACATTACTCATAACCCTAGCTGGAATCGATTTCATAGTGCCACTTCTAGATTTTCCACAAAAACCCCAAACACTTTGCATTCTTGTAATAAATAACAAATTTCCCAAGAAAATCAACTTCTCTTCATGCAGAAATTTTTGTCGAGTTCCTCCATGAGAGGAGTTAACGATAGTGGAAAATGAATGCAAAATCAAAACTAAACCTCCTTTCCTCTTTCCTCTCCACACATCCCTAGAAACCCTAGCACCCATCCTTCTCATGCTACTAGGTGGACGGTTTTGCAATGCCTTTTCCATCGTGGGAGGGGAGGGATCATGCCAAACTAAATATATAACCAAAAATTACCATTCCTTTTCATTCACGTGAATGTCCACTTTGTGGATTTAGAAATTATTAATAAAACTTTATCATTGCCATACTATGGCATTTTTAACCTTTTCCACATTGACTTTCAACCCCAATAATTCCTTTGAAAAATACATGCAATCATGGTGTGCCCTTGCCATGTGTCTAATTATTGAAAACAAATAATAGTCAATTCAACATTGCTATCATTCCATGGGTGTGGCATTATGCCCCTGAATCTTAAATAACAATAATATTAAAATAGGCCACAAATTAATGTTATAAATCCATTCAACCAACTTATAAGCCTTAGGGATTCTTTTTGCCAAAATAAGCCAACTTAAAATAATTTCTGAAGCTAAAAGGTAACTATCTCAATGACACAATCGAGAATCGACAACAAGGTTACAGTAGCAAAACATGTTGCACTAAGTAATACCAATAGGCGGTATTTTGTTGTTTGAGTACTTAATCTATAATTAAGTACTCGAGATAATTAAGTATCATCATTCGTAATATTATTTAATTAATCGAATAAACATCCATTTCCGTATTCATATTTATTTGATTAATTAAATTGTCGAAAAGAAGGGATTAATTAGCAAGATGTTGCATTCCTCCCTTTTAAAATTATTTATCATCCTTGATGAATTAAGTACTACTTTCACACAATCATAAAAATTAATCAACTGATTTTTACCAAATAGACCATATTTTAGTATCCCAAATTTCATAATCAAGCTTATAAAAGTAACAACATGGCTGAAAAAACCTTATCAACTGTAAATATCATTTTTTACCAGCCTCCATGCTGATAAACTAGAATTATTCAAACCACTAAAAGTAAAAAACAATATTTTTGCGGATATAAGAGTTCCATCATTAATCTTATAAGCAAATAAATGCGAAAAATAGTTTTAAATTCATCCAGATTCTCCCAAGTTGTGTTGTCCTCATAATACTGGTCCCATTGGACCTTATATTGTAAAAATGTCTCTATTTTTCAGCCTCATAATTTCCTACAACTGTGTGAATTTTCTAATCAACATTCTTTTGCTACTGGAAACCATCTCCTTATTTCTTTTGTGGGCACCAGTTTGCATAGTGTGGACCCCCACAATTGAAACAACCACCTATGGGCCCTTTATTTTCATATTTCGATTGTTATTTGCATCCTTAAACTACCCTGAATTATTGTTTACAATAGATTTATTTTGCATTCCTTTGGAAAAATTTGGGCTTGTCGCCCTCTTTATTTTCCCATGGATTTTTAAAAAAACCAATTGAAGAAGTATTGTTAAATTTCTTTCTATTTTCCTCTCTATTAGCAGAGATATATTTCAATTTTTCTCTTGCCTAATAGCCTTCTCAAAGACTGCCTCCATGGTAGATGGACCGTGCACATCCACTTCACCCCCTATGATTGGGTTGAGTCCCATAATGAACTTCCTAATTCTGAACTTCTCATCTTTTTGATATTGGGAATGTACTTCAGTAGTCTTATAAACCATTCTCAATATTCCGTTATGCTAAGCTTCTTATACGTACCCAAAATTGTAAGGTCTTGCCTTTGTCGAACAACGTAACACGTGCCCCAATGATGATACAAGTCTCCTCCCAAGGTGTTCGAGGATCTGGAAAAGCTCCCCAAGTATGCGTTAACATCCCGCATGCCCCACTTAACCCCTGCGTGCTTTGTTTTTCTCGTTTCCCCTCTTTTCTTTGCATTTTTCTCTTGATTCTGAAACCTTTGCCCTACTCGGGCGGCGGTCCTTCACGCATTTTCCAGAATTCTCTTTTAACGCGACTCACGTAAAATTTTCAACGTTTACCGCCTTTTTCACCGCCTTTGGCTTGCATTAATGATTCTGGTTCCTTGGAATAGTGTTTTGGCATTGTTTATGGTTTAAGAGATCAATTTGGTTTTTACCTTTGGGTAAATGGAAATGATATAAATAGTTGGCTTGTGCTCAAGCAAATGGCCCCTCAAATTTTCCTCTCAATTTCTCATTTCAATAGCTTAGTCTTCCATTTTTTCTAGGATTCATAGTTTTTGTTCATTACATGCTTAGTTAGTGTTATTTTTCTATTAGAAAGCCACATATCCATCTTGTGCAAGTGTTGTCATTACTTCATGCAATCCATTAAGGTAGAACAGTTTAATTTTTAGTAGGAAGCCATTAAAGTTGCAGGTTTTTCTCGTCAAAAACAGGATAGTTTAAGTTCGGACATTTTATGCTACATGACTTGCAATAAATCCCGCTAAGAATTACATAAGCTAAGCTTGTACTCTTGTGCTATCCCTCTCCTACTCACATTGTATTCAGTCTGTATCCTAAGCTGCCTTTGTTCCAATATCTACTTTTGTTGATGCTAGCATTACACGCTTTTCTGGATCCACGTGAGCACGAAGGAATGAGGAGATCACACTGAGGGGAAAAAACCACACACACCATCGGATTCACCACTATTCTGCAAAATCCAGGTTCAAGATTTCAAAATTCTAGTTAAAACATATCAAATAAAGTAGTCAATCATTTCATTTCAGCTAGTTTCACTTTCGATATTGCCAGGGAAGCTGTGAGGATTGATAGTTTCTGAGAAACTATGATTCATTCCTCACTTCTGAGGTAGGATCGAGAGTCTTTCAAATAGAGTAGATCAGTTATCAGGTTATTTAGAATAGATCTATAAACTACACAGACAAGTAGCTATACTCGGTTGCTTTGTTTGTTTTAATTGCATTATTAGTTTAGTTGTCAATTTTAGATACATTAGATAATTTTTCTTTAAATTCTGTTCAGTAGTTTATCCATAAACTATTAGATATAGGAATATACATAGACATATCTTTTATGGTTAAGTTATTCTGTCATTAGTTAGATTTGTATAATTTCCTTTTGTATGACAATCACGGGACCTAGGGAACCCAGAGAATACATATTCGAGCCAATCATGCCTCAACCCAATCTAGTCACAGCAATAACCGACATAGATCAAAATCTTAGAATCCAAGTCTTCCGAACAATAGCAAATTTGCAACAGATCAGCTCACAGTTGAGCGGGTTAAACATAGAAGATGACCAAGCACATATGTTTTGGTCAAATCAGCCAAACTACATATTATCCTAGATAAATATCCGCATGACTATAGAAGGGCTTGAAAGAGAGAAAATGTTTGGTTGTGATCCTTTGGTTCCACAGCCAGACGTAGGAGATACCCTCACAGACATAGATACTAGCTTAAGAATTCAAGTTGCACGAACGCCTGTGAGATACTCTGAGAAGATTGCACAACTATTAATTCTAAATATAGAGGCTGAGAAATCATATGACTATTGGATACTAGGGATTAGGGACTGATTCCACACATGACCATAGTAGGTCCACAACAACCGTGAATCTATGGTTGTGACCCACAAATCCCACAGCCCAATGAATCCACAGGTGAATCAGATATAGATGCTGGCTTATGCACATTAGTATTCAGGTCTACTCCACTTCCACCTATCATCATTGAACAATTATCCTTGTTAGACGTAGCAGCTGATAAAGCTAAAGAGTTTTGGACTAGACTAGACAATCACCCGTAGAGTCCACCGTACCCATCATCCACCCTATGACCCTGTTTGGAGACATACACGAAACTATCCTAGGTCATTTTCCACGTATCCCATAACCCATAGAACAAATCACGCCAGAGTTTGATATTGATTGGAGCCTTCGAGCAGTCATCCTTGCCGATCAATCTATCACACTGGTTCAGGTTAGGAGGGCCTTCTTTGCCTTAGATTCGCAGTTTCCACTAGTGCACATCAAAGACATAAGATTACCTAACTAGTTTGTCTGCACCCCACATGTATCCCATCCCCACCGACTGTCTCGGCACGACCTCGAGAGGTCGGGTGCAAGGAAGAGTTACTTGTAGATTCCCATGCTCGCTTGTCACTTTTCCATCATACACTTCTCTTGCCTTAATTTTTGGAACTCGGTCATTTTTTTATCAACATATAGCTTGGGAAACCAACATTGAAGAGAGTAAATATTAAATGTCTCCCATGATATAGAATTGATTTCTAGTCCCATTTCCACTTTCTTGTTATCCCATCATGATGATGCTTCTTGGGAAATCTAAAAATCTCCCCAGACTATTTTAGTCTCCTACGAGAAGTCTCTTATTTCAAAGTGCTTCTCCATCTCACTCAACCATGATTCAACCCCATCTCCCAAGGCTATTCCATCAAAATTTGATGAAGTTATTCTATTAATATCATGGGAGAGTTTTGTTTCCATCTGTTCCTTTTTATTTTCACATTGTTTCTCTTCATCATGATGTTCCTCATGAGGTTCATGTACGTACCCAAAATTGTAGGGTATTGCACCGCTGGAACAACGTAACACATGCCCCAATGATGATACAGGTCTCCTCGCAAGGTGTTCGGGATCCAGAAAAGATCTCCAAGTATGCGTTAACATCCGCATGTCCCTGCTTAGCCCCTATGTGCTTTGTTGTTCTCTTTTCCCTTCTTTTCTTTACGTTTTGTTCTTCAGTTATGAAACCACCGGCCTGTCTGGGTGGCGGTCTCGTGACCGCCGCCCAAGTAGGGCAGCGGTCCTAGAATCGCCGCCGCCTGCTCAGGCGGTGGTCCTTCACGCATTTTCCAGAATGTTCTTTTTAACATGACTCACGTAAATTTCAACGTTTACCAGCTTTTTTCACCGCCTTTGCTTGTATTTATGATTATGGTTCCCTAGAATAGTGTTTTGGCATTGTTTATGGTTTAAGAGATCAAATTAGTTTTCACCTTTGGGTAAATGGGATTCTATAAATAGCTGGCTTGTGCTCAAGCAAATGGCCCCTCAAATTTGCCTCTGAATTTCTCATTTCAATAGTTTAACCTTTCAATTTTTGCTTAGAATTCATAGTTTCATTTGTTGTATGCATGGTTAGTATTGTTTAGCTGTCAGAAAGCCACATATCCTCCTTGTGCAAATGCTGTTATTATTTCATCCAATCAATTGGAGTAGGATAGTTTTATTTTCAAAAGGAATCCATTAAAAGCTGCAGGTTTTGTTCCTCAAACATGTTAGTTTCAGGTTCTAGACATTTTATGTTGCATTAATCACAATAAATCCTACTAGGAATTGCATAAGCCAAGCTCTGTACTCTTGCGCTATCCCTCTCCTACTCACATTTTATTCAATCTGTATCCTAAGCTGTCATTGCTCCAATATCTACTTCTGTTGATGCTAGCATTACATGCTTTTCTAGGTCCACGTGAGCACGAAGGAACGAGGAGATCACACTGAGGGGACAAGGTCACATACCATCGGATTCGCCACTGTTCTGCAGAATCCAGGTTCTAGCTTTCAAATTTCTAGTTAAAAGCATATCAAATAGAGTAGCTAATCATTTCATTTTAGTTAAATTTTACTTTCGATATTGCCAAGGAAGCTGTGGGGATTGATAGTTTCTGAGAAACTATGATTCACTCCTCACTTCTGAGGTAGGATTGAGAGTCTTTCAAATAGAGTAGATCAGTTATCAGGTTATTTAGAATAGATCTACAAATTACACAGACAAGCAACTATACTCGGTTGCTTTGTTTGTTTTAATTGCGTTATTAGTTTAGTTGTCAATTTTAGATATATTAGATAATTGCTCTTTAAAATCTGTTCAGTAGTTTATCAATAAGTATCAGACTTAGAAATATACGTAGATATATCTTGCATATTTAGTTTATTCTGTCATTAGTTAGCTTTATATCGTTTTCTTTTGTATGACAATCACGGGACCTAGAGAGCCTAGAGAATATGTATTCGAGCCAATCGTGCCTCAACCCAATCTTATTACGGCAATAACTGATATAGATCAGAACCTTAGAATCCAAGTCTTCCGAACAACAACAGACTTACAACAGATCAGCTCACAGTTAAGCGGGTTAAATATAGAAGACGACCAAGCACACACATTTTGGTCAAATCAGCCAAACTATAGATTACCCTAGATAAATATCCACATGATTGTAGAAGGGCTTGAAAGAGAGAAAATGTTTGGTTATGACCCTTTGGTCCCACAGCCAGACGCATGAGACACTCTCACAGACATAGATACTAGTTTAAGAATTCAAGTTGCAGGAACACTGTGAGATACTCTGAGAAGATTACACAACTGTTAATTCTAAACATAGAGGCCGAAAAGGCATACAACTATTAGATACTAGGGATTAGGGACTGATCCCGCACATGACCATAGCAGATCCACAACAACCACAAATCTACGGTTGTGACCCACAAATCTCACAACCCAACAAGTCCACAGGTCAATCAGACATAGATGTTGGCTTACGCACATTAGTATTCAGATCTACTCCACTTCCACCTACCATCATCACACAATTATCCTTGTTAGACATAGCAGCTATCAAAGCTAAAGATTTATGGACTAGACCAGATAATCGACCAAAGAATCCGCTATATATCCATCATCTATCATATGACCCTGTCTAGAGACATACATGAAACCATCCCAGGTCATTTTCCATGTATCCCACAACCTATAGATTGGATCATGCCAGAGCTCGATATTGATTAGAGCCTTCAAGTAGTCATCCTTGCCGACCGATCTATCACACCAGTTTAGGTTAGGAGGGCCTTCTTTACCTTAGATTCACAGATTCCACTGGTGCGCGTGAAATACATAAGATTGCTTGACTAGTTTTCCTATACCCTGTGTATGTTCCATCCCCACCCAGTTGTCTCAACACGACCTCGGGAGGTCGGGTATGAGGAATAATTACTTGTAGATTCCCATGCTCGCTTGTCACTTTTCCATCGTATAGTTCATCCTCCATAATTATCTCCTCTTGAAGGCTCATATTCACCGGTAACCTACTATTCTAAGACAACCATATGGTCCTATGTGTCTAGGAGGAGTACAAGAATTTCTCGTAACTATTCAGCATGTGGAGGGCCTTCAACATTTCCTTAGGCTTCCCTCGTAATAGTTCTCTTTCCTTTATGGGCCATCTGTCCCTAATAGAGGTAAAATAAATTTATATTAGCAAAGAAGACTTATAAGGTCTAAGAGCTAGAAACCTACATCTCTGATACCAAATGTAGCAACCCAAAATTTGAAACCCAAACTAGAAGGATTTTTTTTCCAAAGACCTTCCTCTGCATATATAATTTAGGTAGCTAGTTAAGCTAGTTAATGCAACAAGTCTTATTATCTTAATAAAAATAGACATTCCCCTGCATAAATAAATCAGATAACTAGCTAAGGCTAGCTTATGCAACATGTCATAATTAATTAATCCATCCTATAACAATGTGATAAACCTTATGCAACTGTAAGGGTTAATATATCCCTGATCTCCACAATCACCCTTAACATTCGTTAGAATGTTCTTACTTAGCCTCGCTTGGTTTTACCGCATTACAGTAGTGAGAACATGTGACTGATCCTCTAGTGTCTACCTAGAGTTCACTTAGTAAACTCCATCCTGTATCCTACACTTTGGGATTTGAGGAATCATGGTGATTAGACAATGTACCCAGCAAGCACATTACTTTGGCCAAAGTTTCTTAGTTGTACTATGTACGCTTAGTTTAGATGATTGCACATAACATCTAAACTTGTCTTCCCATCACCTCACAAATGTCTCATCATAGTTATCTAGATTCATTACTCTTAGTCCATTAACTTAATGAATTATAGTTTATGCATTTAATTACCTAAGTGATTATCATCTCGCTGCCCCATTCATACATTCTAAACATTTTGATAGAAAAGTGTATTAAAACCTTAGTCAAGATTCCTAATAGGTCCTACTAGCCCTAAATAGTCAGAACAAAGTTTATCTAGAGTTTATACCCACTACTCAAGGTGATAATACATTATTAGGACTGCACTCAAATCTTTAACTTGTTTAAAGCTAGGTAATTCCCGCTTAAGGTAACCTTCATTTGCAATGTAGAGTATGATGACTTCTTGTATAAGATATTATGTCTTATAAGTAATAACTAACTTTTCAGGATAAGTTTATCATTACCCCTTAAAGTTCTTTCAACTAAGTTAGACTAAGAAGTAGCATTTAGGTCCAAGGTGTTGTCACTTTATGATCATTCCCATACTTAGCTTAGGAATATTTTTAACCCATTAAAGTTGATATTAACAATGATATTAGTCTTCCCTATATCTTGCATAGATTAAAACATTTTTACATAATTCTTAAACACCCTTTTCTTAATTAGACCTTAATGCCCTTAACTTAGATTGTAGTCCCATTTGAAATGGATGCTTAGGCATGCACTAGTCTTTCAATTCATTAGCTAGATTTATTTCAAGTATTAATCTCATAATGAAGTTAAGGATTGACTAAATTATTTCTCAAGTTCAGATTTACATCTTATCAAGATAAGACTAATGTCTCAAGTTACTCCATTTTAATTTAGTTTTTATACATACTTGCTAACCCTTATTTCTGCCCAATTTTAACTCAATAAGGAAGTAGAAAGACACATAACATTGAGTAAAACTTAGTAACTTAGCCCATAACCAATTTAATCATTAGGAAATAGAGTATGAGGAACCTTAAGTCCTTTAATGAGATAAGACTACATCTTATATTTTTCCCTTCATATTCACAATTCCGTATCTCAAATTACATACCTTCCATTTACCCAAATTAATTCTTTACAACCTTGGAAAGCTAACTAGATAAGAGATATATCTTTAGTTTCATAATTGTAATCATTTAAGGCATAATATACTTAACTATATGATTCCTTAACTTTATCCATTAAATCGTTTGTTTCCCAAGACCCAAATATGACAATTATATACAATCAAATCAGCCCATTCATTAATATATAAAAATATCGTCCACTAAAGGACTATTACAAGGTATAATTTACCCAAGGTAAATATATTTAATCATAAGTACAATTACAAATGGATCCAAGATCCATAATAAAAACATCCATTCTAACGTCGATCTCCACAAGCCGGAGTGAGATGGTCCAATCATCATTACTAAACCTGTGACATTATTTGTTTGGGGGTGTCAGTTAAAAGAACTGACAAGAGTTATTCTACTTGCTAAACTAAGTTTTGACTCATAAAGAAGATTAGTCATCTACCTTAGTAGTAGTAATGCTTCCGCAATAGTTAGGGAGCTGGAATCTTCCAACAATCCCATAGTTGGTGAAGGAAGAAGCATGGGGAATATATGTGAAGTGCTCCCAAAGGACCACTCCACATATATTCTCCTACTTCTTCAATCGCAAGCCATGCGATTGATGGAGGATGATAGTTTCCAAACTATGTCAAATCCATTGTTATTGCACTCACTAAAACAAACCAGTCAAAGAATTTAAACTATAAGAATCACAAAAATTAAATTTGTTTTGCATCCGACATTATTTTAGTTTAATTATCATACCATAAAAGTAAACCATATATCTTTAATCTGAAAAATGACTAAGTGTAGAATTCTGGAAAACAATTTGCGAGTTTCCCCTTGTATTTTCCACTTTTAAAATTTCCAGCAATCAAAATAAACTATACTAAATCAAAGAATGAAATAAATTATTTAAAATAAAATATATGGATCAAGTGATCCAACCCTCCGAGTTAAAAATCTCGGGATAAGTAAAAGAAATGAAATGAACTAATGACAAAATGTTCTTACCCAACTGATCATTTCAACATTCATATACCTTTATGCATTTTTAAAACTTTTTCAAATGCCCCGCAAAAAGGGTTTTAAACATATAAAGCTGAAAAAAAGAGCCACATTATAATTTCTTTCTTCTTCTCATGGCAAAGGCTACTTCACAATTCCATTCATACAACACATGCGAAAGTTTTTCAACCCAATATCCTTTCCAAACCATAAGCCCAACAATGTAAATTTTCTTGGTAACACAAATCATACAAATTTTATTTGCAAGCTGCACATTTCAGATTTGTATACATTCCAAAAACTAGAGGTTCTTTTGACATATGAAAATTGATGAACACACACAAAATAAGGCACAATAATATATCTTTTTCCAAAGTATATAGTTAATGTAAGAAGAAAAGATCATGACACTCACGACCCACAACTCGATTTTATTTTCCATTAAAATAAACAAAGGTACAATCATGCAAGTGGAGTTATGAACCTTAAATAAGAAATCCCCAATAATTTTCTAGGGTAAAATCCAACCCAACAACCATACTATTTTCAAGCAAGAGAGCAAGAAGAAAACACTCCAATAACTACCAAGTGAAGCATACAACCCCACAACCCTAACTCTCTCAAAATCCTCAAAAATATCATAGATAAATCGATTCAAATGAAGAATAAAATACCTCTACAAAATCCATACAGTTTTCTTTTCTAGAAGAAGGCCCTAGCTAAAAGATTCAAAGAATTTTTACTCAAACCAACACAACCAAAGATTCCAAACAAAAATAACTAATTAGCCACAAAAATTGATTTTCACAACCAAATCATCATACCCATTTCATCCAACACTATTATTGCTAAAAATTCCAGATGCCAACCCTTAAATCAATTTGAACTTTAAAATAATAATACCAAACACAACACTAATATTTTTGGCCAACAAAGTTAACAAAAAACAAAAAATCAATTTACTCAACCAAACAAAAGAACCCATTTCTTCCAAATGATTTTGCTACAAAAAATCAAGTAAATGAACTAGATTCAAACATTTTTTTACATATTTCATTCAACAAACCAAAATAGACCAAGAAAAAATGACCCATCTCATTAAAAATCAAAACTTAGTGGAGCAAGGGAAAAACCCTTTCTGAAACAATTGCCCATGTTTTTTCCTTTTTCGCTACTCCAAACCCTAGCTAAAATCAATTTCACAGTGTCACTTATAGATTTTCCAAAAAAACCCAAACAATTTGTATTCCCATAATAAATAGCAAGTTTTCCAAGAAAATTGACTTCTCTTCATACGAATTTTTTTCCAAAGTTCCTCCATGAGAGGAGTTAACTGATAGTGGAAAATGAATGCAAAATCAAAACTAAACCTCCTTTCCTCTTTCCTCTCCACACATCCCCTAAACCCTAGTGCCCATCCTTCTCATGCTACTAGGTGGATGGTTTTTCAATGCCTTTTCCATCATGGGAGGGGAGGGATCAAGCCAAACTAAATATGCAACCAAAAATTCCCATTCCTTTTCATTCACGTGAATGTCCACTTTGTGGATTTAGAAATTATTAATAAAACTTTATCATTGCCATACTATGGCATTTTTAACCTTTTCCACATTGACTTTCAACCCCAATAATTCTTTTGAAAATACATGCAATCATGGTGTGCCCTTGCCATGTGTTTAATTATTGAAAACAAATAATAGTCAATTCAACATTGTTATCATTCCACGGGTGTGACATTATGGCCTTGAATCTTAAATAACAATAATATTAAAATAGGCCACAAATTAATGTTATAAAGCCATTCAACCAGCTTATAATCCTTAGGGATTCTTTTTTCTAGAATAATCCGACTAAAAATAATTTCCAAAGCCGAAAGGTAACTAACTCAGCGACACAATCGGAACCATACAACAAGGTTCCATAGCAAAACATACCGCACTAAATAATAACAATAGACAATATTTAATTGTCGAGTACTTAATCTATAATTAAGTACTTAGATAACTAAGTACCATTATTCGTAATATTATTTAATTAATCGAATAAGAATCCATTTCCCGTATTTGTATTTATTTGATTAATTAAATTTTTGAAAAGAAGGGATTAATTAATGAGATGTTATACACTAGTTCCTAGTTAGGACAAAATCACTTGACGCTCTTGTCCCTTCTGGGTGCCTTTGTCCCTCTCTTTCTTCTTTTTACTCTTTTGGGTCCTTTTCACTTCTAGCTCACCTTTTAACATTTTGGGTTGGCCTTTAAGTTGCCAATTACAAAATTCAAACAAGGGAATCATATATATACTTAGTCTCTTCTTGTAAATAAGGGGGAAAGATCTGTAAGCATTATCTATCACCAAATAAGATTGCACAAAGACACGAGTGCACTACAAAGCATACATCTAGCACATCCATACAAGGTGCAAGGGGTTCATTGGTCTACATACATAACGAGAGGAGGGAGTTCATTCTATTCCATCACAAACATTTTGTATACTTGGAACAATCTAGATCTAGCTCACTATCATCATTGTGTAACATGCACAAGGGAAACATAGGGCACGGAAAAAAGACACACACACACACACACACACACACACATGGAGAACTACATGGATTCTAAGATATAGTGCAACACTCGATTGTAAGTTCACTCTTTAGGTGACCGCACCTGGGTCACTCCAACTCCCATTCTCGCATCTTTTTAATTAAATTTGATGTGGTTTGTGGGAATGTGCAGCGATCATCTATTTTGTTGGCTAAAAATATGATTGATGACCCAAAAATTAAATCGAGTGATAAAGAGTTACTAACAACAAATATCCTCCGACCTAGAAAATACTATGTTATAAGCATATGAGTAGATACAAGTGCAAAGACCAATCACTAGCACAGGGTATTCCACTCCTCTCTCATTCGTTTTGTCTTATACATTTCTCGGGTTCTAGAACCTCATCGAGTGTTGGAAATCACAAGAATTGAGAGGGGGTTGAATAAGTGGAGATCAATTTTTAACCTTTGAATCTTCTTAATTATAACCAAAATCAAATCATGAACAAATCAGAGTGCATGTAAAAAGACAAGTACACAAGACACCAAATTTATGGTAGGAAACCCTTAAAGGGATAAAACCCACTGAAATCAAAATATCTATTTAGGAACACCCATTACAAGGTTTCAATTATTTCAACCTATTTGAGCACCCACTTCTATGTTTTTCCTAGCACCCACTAGACTGGTTTAGCAAGCTACAACTTGCAAAGAGATCTTACCCAAGTAACCCAAGCACCCACTTAGGAAATTACAATTACAATTTTTGCACCTTGATCATTTAGCTTCATGTTGCTTACTCAACTGATTATGATCCCTTTTTGGATCTTCACAATTTATCGGATCATAGATTATCTATTTCTCTACTTTTCAAAATTGTCAAGAAATATGTGACAATAAGAACTGTCTGATACACTCTTATAACAATTGTCTTGGCTATGAATTTTACCTCTTAAATCTGTGACTAAAGTGCTTACTATGGCATCAATGTCTCTCCTCTCTATTCTTATTTCCCCTTGGTTTTAACTTCTTGCATCATGAACTTTGTTATAAAATTTTCTTCATTTCACTCAATAGTAGATTGTCCTTTTCATGGTCTCAAGATTAGTTCACCTTAAATTTTTGCATATCTTCCTTTTTGTTTCTTCAATATCTCTTTCACCATCAAATATTCATATCATCCAATCTCAGATGACTCTTGATGTAAATTTATTTCTCAATAATTGTATCACTAATTATAGCTCGATGATCAATCACACACTTCCATCTCATTAGTATTTTTGCACTCCTCAATACTATCTTACTCATTTCAACGCCTTGTCTTTTATATAGTTCTTAATTAGAAATAATTTTTCATACTTTACATCTTGACTTTCTAACTTCCCTATACAACTTGACTCGAGCTCTTCAAAGGTAGGAAAAGCTGAACTCTTCAACTTTCTCAAGTTTGTATTTGATTTGAAGCTCTTCACTAGAGGACAACAAAAACTCTTCATCTTCTTCAACGAGCCAAGAAGGATTTTTTTTTTTTGAATTTACAAATCCTTGTGCCTTTTATAATTCTTCAACTCTGCACTCAGTTCATCTCAAGGGACACATATGCCTCCAATCATTGTCAATCTTCATAATAATATCCTTTTCCCTTAACTTCTTTTTTGTAATGCCAAGTAGTTTTCTCAATCCATGCAACTCATTCTTAAAGGAATTTGAGTTAAAATATTCTAGTTTCATCGTCTTGAGATCACATTATGACTTCTCCTTATTTCACTTCTTGAAGCTAGAAAACAATTCAACATTCTTTTGGACAACACAAAGTGTAACCTTACTTGTTTTCCTAATCTCTGCATTGGAGAAATCTAACCCAAACACTTTGAACAAACTCATAGGGTTGAAATAAATAGTTGCACGACAATTTTAGATCATGAATCCTTCAAGAAATATTGGACAAAATGAATGATACCATTACAGAGAAAATTTCAAAGTTTCAAGAGGTTTGATTGGTGCCAACATTTTTTTAGTAGATTTATCTCGAGAAAACCCTAATGCAATGTTCTAATTCTTGTAGCACTTTGAGAACACATGAAATTTCATATCTCCCTCAAAATTCAATGCTTTTATAACAATTAAAATCGCTATATGTTGAATAGATCAAGTACTTATTTCTCTAATCAATTTAATTGCATGAATACCCACAGGATTGCTCTGTGATGCACCGATATAATACAAACTTACGGAAGAATTATGTACAATTACTGTCAAGATGGAAAAATTAGCCTAATACCCTTGACCAAGATTTAAGATGCATTGAAGGCTTTTAGTAGATATAATAGAGTTACGATGCCTTAAAGCGAGGGTAACACCACATTTTGGAAACAAGATTACATGAGCAAGATTATCTCTTGTTGGAGTTGTAGCAAGGTAGTGAATGCACTGTGTTATTTTGCAACTCACCAAACTTAGCATGGAATTGAGATCATTTAAATAGAAATGAAAGGAGAAATTATCATTCAATTTAATTTATCTAACATGGAGTTGAGATCATAGTAATGGAATGTAAACAAGTCATTTGGGATAATGAGAGAGAATAATTGCAACCTTGAAAGATAACCATCAATAGCCTTTGACTTGAGCTTAAGTGATTGTGTATTAGTTCATGATAAAAAAATTATGAATGCATCAAACACCTCTAGTAAATTTCATAAAGACTCATACTAGTGAAGTTGATACCAAAGAGAAATTTTTGTCTTTATTAATTTCATGCCCAACCCGAGAAGAAGAAAAATTTCATTACAAAAGTGAATGGAACTTTTTAACCATACCTCAATTGAAAAAATTATTTTTGCACATGAATTCTAGGGAAATTTACTACAAAAAATTATCTTATGACTTATTCGAAGAGGTATCTATATTTTTCATGATTGCTAAGAAACTAGGTAGCTCAAAATGAGCTTTTTAATAAATCTTTTACAAAAACTCCCATAACTTTCTCAAATGACCTCACAATGACCTAAAATTTTGCATGAAACACTAAGAAACCTTCCTCCATCATATCCCATTTTTTTAAAATAATAGCTCTAAAGTTTTTCATCCTATCTCATTTTGCATGTCATAACAACCGAGTTCCTAAAGGGCAATTTTGGCTAGATGTAGCGTTTTGCTCCAAGACCTATTTCTTGACTTCACGAGTCTCAATATGAGTTCATTACTTGGTATAAAAATCTACAATCATTTCACTACCTCACTTTTCACCATAGATACCTTCATCAAGTGACATGATATTCACTATAGAAGCTTGTTATCATGCTTACATCAACATATCGACATGTACCACACCGAACTAGCCATGCAAGGTATCACTTCACCTTTAATTTTTTTCCATCAATTCCACTTGACATTAATTACAACCATTGGAAATGACTGGGGTCCAATAAAATCCCCCTTTTTCATTGATGGCAACACCGTAGAAACCTATAAACTTTGATGGAAAAAGCACTTACATACCTGGTTTTTGACTACAAACATTGTATCTCTCCCCCTTTGACATCATTGAAAAATGGTTGTTGACCACTTAACATGATCCAATGATAGATAAGGACAAGAAATATTTAGCAATTAGACTTACTGTCCACATGCTCCCCCTTGGATAATGTTTCACTTTCATGTCTCGGACATAAAAACTCTTCCTTCTGAGATAACTATCCTATCTCACCGGGAAAAACATTTCTAACCACCTATACCAACTTTGATTGTGTGTTGTATCTAGCTCCCTCTCTCTTTAAAGTAAAAGATGAATCCTTATGATGGTTGTTCTCATTAACTCTCTAAGAATTGAGCCTTGATATATCACCTCAAGACCTCTATAAGAAAATTTATTAAAACTATCTTGGTTACCTGATTTCATAACCTTCTACAGGGTCTTAAACACCTTTATTTTGCTACTTGGTTGGTCAATAACTCAGCTACTTTGTTCTTCCTTCAAATATAATTTTTATTGCCTCCATTTATCCTTATCCTTTTAGACAAAACATTCTTTCAAACCATCTAAGATCAACCACTTCCATGCTTTGATTCTCAACAAGTATCATAATTTCATCTTTAGTCTTCTATCTCTTATTTATATCAATTTTTCAAAACCCTGTTCCATTCTTATGTATAGATAGGATTCATATCTCTTGGAATAAACCTACATCCATCTTAAAGCATACATAATGACTATATACTTGAAATTGGCATAAACACATATTTTTCTAATTCTTGACAGTCTTGCTTGGACTCATGACTATAAATTCATTAACTTGTTACTTTCTTGACACCCATGTCATCCACCTATTAAAGCTATTACTGAGACATACTTCACAATTAGTGAGTTCTTGACATGGTAAACTTCATAAGAAAATTTCATGATAATTATGAACATATACAACTATCTTAGATAAGCATTTTTTAGCATGATTTAGACCAAGAGGAACTTTAAACTACCATACAACTAATTTCCAGAATTCTACTTTAGAGAATCCAAACAAAAAATTGACCAATCATAGGTTACATACCTTTTGCATTATGGAGAAGACTCATCCTGACTCCAATGCTTCATTCAAATGAATATGCCTCCTAGAAGCTTAGAGAAGGCATAATTTGAGCCTTGAATCATCTCAAAACAACATAAAGTCATCATAACAACATGATGACTCCTCCATTTTCCCTTTTCTTGTCCTCAGAGCTCTGTTGACCTTCTTAACTACATTTATAGGTAAGATAAACTCATTACCTAAGCTCCCATCATCTTTTAGAGTTCATGATAAGCATAAATGTTGCACTTCATAGACCTTCTTTACCACTACTTAAGGAAAAATTTCCTCATCCTTGGCACTAGATTTACTTTCCTATTACTTTCCTTTGTCATCCTTTATTGATACAATATTAGCTTGTTGTGGTACCTTATATTCAATCCTTTCTTTCTCTACTTATGACTTTGCTTCCTTGATTCTGTAAACCCATTTCATTTTCTTCTTTTCATGAGTTTCATGAGGTTTGGATTGTCTATAACATTACTTTGAGAAATGTCCAACTTCATGACATATATAACATATGACTTAATTTATCCTTTTTCTTGAGTAATGACTATCATTGCTAAATTGGATTAGAGGTTCTTCTAAGCAATACTGGCTATATGACCTTTATTTCTACAATTGAAACACACTATATTCCATTCATATTTAGTAGCACAGGATCTCCATGGGTGCTCTTTGTCATAGTTTTTCATACACTCTCTAGCTCTATGTCCAAATTTAGAACATGAGAAATAATAACCATTAAACTTCCTCTCATACCTGGATGCATTTGGTTGTCTAATTGACTTGGATCTTCTGTATTTGTCTGCTTCTTGTTAGTTTGCTTGTTGGGATCAACCTCTTCATTTTCCTTGTTTTCGAATGGCTTGATTCAAGCTTTAAATCTCTTTTCTTTGCTTGTGTCACTTCTTCTCTGATAGTATTCAGATTTGCTCTCAATTTCTCACACTCTTCAGTCTTTGCTTGGATGGATGTTTGACATGAATTATTCTCTATTTCACCTAAAGGTCTTTGTAACTGATTTGTGACTTGACTCAGTTCAATTTTCAGGGTCTTTACCTCCTCTTCCAATTTTAGAAAATCATTCTCTTTTCCTTTCAGAGCTCTTGACACATTTTCAACAAGTGTAGCTACTTCATTTAATTCTTGACAATGGTGATATTCCATGTGCTTAATCTCATTCTTTAGTCCTTCTATCAGGATTGAACAATACCATATTTTCTCTTCAATATTGATTCAGCCAAAGAACCCATGCTTGTGTTATCAGGATCACCTTCAAGTTGTTAGGCTTAACTCAGAAGGACCAGGCTTTGATACCAATTGTTGGAAATCACAAGCACTGAGAGGGGGTGAATCAGTGTAGATCAAATTTTAAACTTTAAATCTTCTTAATTATAACCAAAATAAAATTATGAACCAATAAGAGTGCATGCAAAGAGACAAGTACACAAGACACCAAATTTATGGTGGGAAACCCTTAAAGGGAGAAAACCCATTGAAATCAAAAGCTCTATTTAGGAACACCCATTCCAAAGTCTTACAATGATCTCAACTTGTTTGAGCACCCACTCAAACTATGAAGCACCCACTTCTATGTTTTTCCTAGCACCCACTAGACTAGTTTAGCAAGCTACAACTTACAAGGAGCTCCTACCCCTATAACCCAAGCACCCACTTAGGAAATTACAATTACAATTTTTGCACCTTGATCATTTAGCTTCATGTTGCTTACTCAACTGATTATGATCCCTTTTTGGATCTTCACAATTTATTAGATCATAGATCATCTGTTTCTCTACTTTTCAATATTGTCAAGAAATATGTGACAACAAGAACATGTCCTTATACACTCGTATAACAACTATCTTGGCTATGAATTTTACCTCATGTAATCTGTGACTAAAGTATGTACTATGTCATTAATGTCTCTTCTCTCTATTCTTCTTTCCCTCACTATTTTTAAATTTCTTGCATCATGAAATTTGTTATGAATTTCTCTTCATTGCAAAAAATAGTTGATTGTCCTTTTCATGGTCTAAAGATCGGTTCACCTTACATTTTTGCATATCTACCTTATTGTTTCTCCAATATATCTTTCACCATCAAATATTCATATCACCCAATCTCAAATGACTCTTGATGCAAATCCATTACTCAATATTTGTATCACTAATTATATCTCGTATCAATCACACACTTCCATCTTAGTAGTATTTTTTGCACTCCTCAATATTATCTTACTCATGTCAACACCTTGTATTTTATATAGTTCTTAATTAGAAATAATTTTTGCATAATTTACATCTTGACTTTCCAACTTCCCACTACAAATTGACTTGAGATCTTCAAAGGAAGACAAATAGAACTCTTCAACTTTCTCAAGTTTGCATTTGATTTGAATATCTTCACTAGAGGACAACAACAACTCTTCATCTTCTTCAACGAGATAAGAAGGATTTTTATTTTTTTGAGTTTACAACTCCTTATGCCTTTTAGTATTCTTCAAATTTTCACTCATTTGATCTCAAAGGACACGAGATGCCTCAATTATTATCAATCTTCATAACAATATCATTTTCACTTCTTATTTTGTAATGCCAAGTAGTTTTCTCAATCATAAAACTCAGTATTCAAGGAATTTGAGTTCAACTCTTCAAGTTTTATCATCTTGAGATCACATTATGACTTCTCCTTATTTCACTTCTTGAAGCTAGACAACAATTCAGCATTCTTTTAACAACACAATGTAACCTTACATGTTTTCTTGATCTCTTCACAGGAGAAATCTGACCCATAGAATTTGAAAAAAATCTTAGGGATGATATCAACAATTGTGTGACCATTTTAGATCATGAATCATTCGAGAAAGACTAAAGAAAACATGAATTTACAAGAATATAACCAAAAATGCTTGCTTTTCTGCTAAACTCGTCTCAGGATGGTTTTCAAGACTTTTGTTACAAAATTCTCCCTCTATTGTTGATGAAATGACTTTGAATGTTTTACAAAAGTAGAATAATACCATTACAGATAAGATTCCAAAATCTTAAGAGGTTTTAATGATTGATGACATTTGTTTCAAGTAGATTTGTCTCGAGAAAACCGTAGTGTAGAGTTTTGAGTACTGTAACACCTAAGAACATAAGAAATTGCATATCTCCCTCAAAAGGAAATGGTTTTTAACAATTCCAAGAAATATAGTTTAAAGATAGCAATTTATTATTTCTCCAATTAATTTAATTGCATGAATGCCCCTAGGATTGCTCTTGTGATGCATTAATATAATACAAACTTACGAGAATAATTATGTATAGTTACATGTCAAGATGGAAAACTTATCCCAATACCCTTGAACAAGATTTAAGATGCATTGAAGGATTTGAGTAGGTATAATAAAGATCGACACCTTGAACTAAGGGTAACACCACATTTTTGGAAACAAGATTACATGAGCAAGACTATCATTGTTGGAGTTGTAGCAAGTTTTATTTTACAACTCACTAGACTTAACATGGAATTGAGATCATTCACATAGAACTGAAAGGAGAAATGATCATTCAATTAAATTCATCTAACATGGATTTGAGATCACGGTAATGGAATGTAAACAAGTTAGTTGGGACGGTGAGAAGTAATAAGTGTAACCTTGAAAGATGACCATCAATATCCTTTGTCTTGAGCTTAAGTGCTTGAGCATCAATTCATGATAAAAAAACTTATGAATGCATCAACCACCTCTAGTAAAGGTTGAAAATACTCATACTCGTGAAGTTGATACCGAATAGCAACTTTTGTCTTTATTGATTTCATGCTGACCCGAGAAGAAGAAAAACTACCTTACAAAAGTGAATGGAAATTTTCAACCATACCTCCAATAGAGAAAATTATTTTTGCACATGAATTCTAGGAAATTTAATATAAAAAAGTATCTTATGAATTATTCAAAGATATCTCTATATTTTTCATGACTGCTTAAGAAATCGGGTAGCTCAAGATGAGCTTTTCAATAGACCTATTTTGTAAAAACTCCCATAACTTACTTAAATGACCTCACAATGACCTGAAATTTTGCATGAAGCACCAAGAAACCTTCCTCCATCATCTCCCATGATTTTTTTGAAAATTATAGCACTAAAATTGTCTTCCCTATCTCAATTTGATGCCATAAAAACTGAGTTCCTAAAGGGTAGTTTTGGATAGATGTAGCATTTTGCTCTAAGACCTGTTTCTTGACTTCCTGAGTTTAAATATGAGTTCATTTAATTGGTATACACATGATCCAACCATTTAAATTCCTCACTTTTCACCAAATATACCTTCATCAACTGACTTGATATTTATTATAGAAGCTTGTTATCATGCTTACATCAACATATACGATTTGTACCACACCTTAATTAGCCATGCAAGGTCTCACTTCATCTTTCACTGATTTTCCATCAATGCCACTTGACATCAATGAAAACCACTAACAATGATTGGGATCAACATCAAGCCTTTACGACATTGTTCCCAGCCTATTCCAACAGATACATAATGCGATTACTCCCGGGTTGTCTGAATCTCCTCATCCCTCTCTCATTTCCTTAGGGTTTTACATTGTTGAATGCTTATTACTTGTGTGTTACTATAGTTTATCACATGGATATCATTTGTTACAATATTTACTCTAAAATTATATTTGATTCAAATTAGATTAAATCATCTTGTGAACTTGTTCATTCGAACCCTACCTTACCTCGGGTCTCCTTTTTATGCCCATGACTCGTAGTGGTATTTTTAGTCCTCTTGAGCACATTGAGATTCCCCCATATTTTTGTAAATTCCCTAAACCAATGGCTGGTTCTGATAATCCCTTGCTTAATTCCACCCCATATTCCTTTTCAAAACATTGAATCTTATGACAATGAACATTCTAGCCATATGATGAAGATGCTAATGTCGATAAAGATCAACTTGAAAAGCTCACTAATTTTCGTTCTTCTTTACGTAATCACCCTATGCATATTATGTATGTCTTAAATGTTATACTTGCTACTAAAAATTCTCGATATGGTACCACATTCCCTCTCGTGGGTTCCTCCTTGGTTACCTTGACTTCCACCCCACCTTCCACCATTCCTATTTCTATTATTACAACCACCACCGCTCCCCTCATTCCTCCCAATACTTCCTATACACAACCTATCACCTCTTCGGGTAATCATGACCTAGATTATTTATACCATAATTTGCAATCCCAAATTCTCTAATTATAACAAGCCTCCTTATCCTCTTCTCCATTTCTAGATTCTTCCATGTTTCTTCATAGCCCTTTTGCACCCACCATCTCCTCTTATCGATGCCTCCTAAATTTATCACACCTAAACTTCCTACCTTTAATGTCCATGGAGAACCTCATAAACACATTTAATCCTTTCACATTTCATGTCTTTACTTTGTTGATGACCTTACACTATTGGCCAAATTGTTTCCTCATATCTTACATGACTATGTTATGCAATTGTTCTATGATCTACCTGTCCATTCACTAACATATTTTACATATTTAGTTGATGCATTCCATTCTCGTTTTCCTATGAACATTAACACTAATATATCCTATGCCCAACTAGCTAAAATCAAGCAAGGAGCTAATGAACATCTTGCGGATTATGTTTAGCAATATAAGAATAACCTTACTAAGATGACCAATGTTCTAGCTCATTCAAAATCGTAAGACCTATTCCACTTCTTCCTCCAACAAGTTTCAAGCCAAATCCACTTCCTCTACTTCCACTTCCAACAAGTATTATGATATTTATTCCACTTCCTCTTCCAACAAGTTTCAATCCAAATCCGCATTTAAACCATCCACTAAGCCTACCAACTCTAAAACTATTGTCAACATTGTTTCTACACCAGCCACCCTTTAATTTCAATCCACGTGGTATAATTTTACTAATTTACCTTATGCAACTACATTCCTATTACCGTAACTCATTGACAACAATCTTATTACTCTTCCTCGGCTAATCAATCTTGACCCTTCTCAAACACATGGCTATAATTACAATGAAAATGCACATTGTGATTATCACCAATGCAATGGGCATTTTATTGATCGTTATTTTAAGCTCAAACACCTCATTCAAGATCTTATCAACAATAATGTAATTGAGCTTCTAGATTCGTCTACTTCTAAACCAGTCAACGATAATCAAAAGCTTAAAATATTCAATGACCCATTACTAAAACATGAAAATCTAGCTACTGATTCCTCTACAAATCATGCATATCATGTTGTGCCTCTGCCTTCATCGCCCATGCCACTTTATTTTCTTGTTACTACTGCTGAAATTCCATCACCAATTATTACATTCTCGGATCATGAATACCATGCTACATTTTCCTTTGATGAACTACATATTTATGTTTATATTGGTACTCATATAGTAAACAATATTATGGTCTATCCATAGACCCTTTCCAATGCATGATCCATGGAAATCTTACTGGCTATTAACTTTCCAATATCTCAAACCACATTTTTACATTCCAATTCGACAGATGTGTTGTCCTTCCTATTATTGTTGGGTCCCTTACCATACCAACACTATTCCTTTTACATCTGAAATCAAGTGTTGTGACATGGTCTTAGGTCTCCCTTGGCTTCGGGCTGCCCAAACTATCTCTTCCATGCTTCACTTGTGTCTTAAGTTCATTCATAACAAGTAATTTTTCATCATTCAGGGTATTCCACCATGCACATCATTACCTTTTCCTACTCTCACCTCTATTATCACCCCATTCATGACCTCTAGACCTCTTGCACCTCCCAATTCTAAGTCTATCTCTACACCTAGATCTCACATTCACACATTTCCTACATCATGACCCCATTTTCCTCACCGGTCCATTAGTCCACCCCTTTAGCCTAAGTCCTCTACCTAGGCATCCAATTCTTATAGATATTCTCCACCTCCTTTACCACATTGGTCTCCCTCACATACACATAGTTACTTCCCTACACCATCGGTCTGGACCATACGATTTACACATAGTTAGCTTATACTATTTACATGTTTCACTTTGTTACCTATGCTATTTAGATACTTAGTATGTCATTATCTCTTGATATACACACATGCACGTTGACATGGTATCTTGAGGTGAGTGCAAGAGTTTTATAGATTCTTACATGATGCATGATGCTCGACACCGTTATTTTCCAGTCCCCACCGAGGCTCTTGGGGAATCTAAATTTGTTACTCTCATACTCCACACATCACAGTCTTACTATTACAAGATTTTCTACTTCTTAACACTATCAATTACTTTTCATTGATCTATACATGCTTGAGATACTATTTATCTTTCTAACATGCTAATAGGTGCTTCATGTGTAGAATTTTCCTTGCAAGATCCTATATAACCATGTGTTTATTTTTACTTCTTGCTTGCTATTATTTTCCATTGTTTGTAGGCTATGCCCTATGTCTTACCTGATCATTGTTTTCTTATGGATGTTCCATCCCTGATTGTCTTGTGACATTGTGAGTAATTTCCATGCATGTAACCCACTTTTTACGGTCCCTCTTATCTGAATAGTTACTTGATTAATTATATTCCATTGCATGCTAGCTCTTCTACACTAACACTTATTTCTAGCCCATATTGTTTACTTGTGCCTTGGTTTCTAAAATGCACATCCCCTTCCCCCGTAGGTATCCACTATATGATATGCATATCAATTTCAGGTCCTCTCATTTTTTCTACCTCTTCCTACATTTTCACATGCACCCTAAATTATGGGGTAAACTATTTGGTGGAAAAATCACCCTTCTAGTAGCATAGAGCTTCAAAAGCAGAATAACACAAGACAAAATTGGCACAAGCACACAATTATGGATTGGTCTATAATCTAACTTGAAAAAAACACGAAGAAGACACTAGCACCTAGTAATCGATAATAACGGTGGCCATTTTTGTCTTAGGGGAAAAATAATATAGTTTCTTAGTTCAACACATTTTCTAGTAGGTTACAGATAGATCTATAGTATCAGGAACTTGCCTTAGTTACAAAATTCATTCAATCAGCTACAATTACGATCCATAAGGATCCAGAAAAACACACCACTTCATGAGTTCCATCAGCACCAAGAAGGAGAAATAAGAAAAGTGGAAAAAATAAGGTAAACGGAGGTTCTAGATAGAATCGCCACTCTATGTAGAGCGGCGTTCACGAGACCGATAGTCTGCGCATAGGGCGGTGGTCTTGAAACTTTCAAATAGAAAAGAAGAATGGAATGCGAGTGGACACGTTCTTGAAGTGCCCAGCCGTGTCTCTTCCCTTCCATGCCCTTTCACATCCTCTAGTGCACGGGAGGACATGGGAAGGCCTATAAATACATGAAAGGAGCAAGAGAATAGACATTCAAAGATCAGAGAGATCGAGAAGCAAAGTTTAATGAGAGCAGTGAGCAAGATCTTCAGTGTTGGAATGGAATTGTAGGAGCAAGGTGTAGAAACAGAGCAAGCAAGTAATTGGAGAGAAGGTTTACATTGTTGCTTCTTTTCATACTTATTGTAATCTGTAATTGTCTATGTTAGACCAATAAAAGTGGGAAGAAAGAGCAGTTTCCCTTCCCAACTGGTTTTCCTCCTTGTAGATTTCGAATAAAATTATTAGTGTTGAAGTTTGAATTATTTCCTTCTCTGCAATTTCCTTTCTATAACACTAGATAATTAGTCATGAAGCTCTAATATTCAAGCAATTCTGTCATTTTCCAAAGTTGAAAGTATAACAACATAGTTGTGTGATTCGTAGAGTTCTAAAGTAAAAGTATATGGATCGTTTTGGTATCGAGCTGATTATATATCCGGGACTATGGTATTCGAATATTTCTTGTGATTTTGTATGACGGTGATAATGTCCAAAGGTGAAGAAGTTTTACCTTGTGAGCGGATATTTCTACAAAGTAGTGGAAATAGAGAATTCGAGCTCAAATGGAGGAAGATAACTTGTTCTGTACAGTCGAGATGCTAGAGAGCATGATGGATAGATTACATAGAAAACAGGAAGAGCTTTAAAATATACAAAAGATGGCTTCGGTTAAGCAATATTCCATGGAATTTGTGGTTTGAGCACTAGCTGAAAAATTTGGTATTAGAAAGAGCCACGAAGAGGAAGAATGGAAAGACTGTCAAGAGATGCCAATTGTAAGTGAGAAGGTAAAATCTGCACATACACCTTTTAAAGTTGATACAAAAGTGGAAATAAATAATTTTGAAGGACAAGTAGATGCAGAATTACTAGATAAATGGATAAAATAGTTGGAATTCTACTTTAGTGTGCATAATGTCACTGAGGCACAAAGGGTCACCTTTGCACGTCTCAAAATGGAATTTTATGCTCTGGTTTGGTGGGAAACCCATCTAGCCACTTGCAAGAAGAAGAAACATCCTATTTTCAATACTTGGAAAGGTTTTAAAGAATTTATTAGAACTAACTTCTATCCTATTAGCCATAAGACTAACATGATGATTAAGTGGTAGTACTTTAGATAGGGCAGAAATCAAAGCATGCAAGACTACACTATGGAATTTTGGAGACAAGCCATGTTTCTTAATACGGACTTAGAGGATGAGGACATTCTGACCAAGTATTTGGGAGGACTTCACACTCAACTTCGGAGTAAGGTAATCTCCACAAAGCCCAAGGATCTCAATGAAGCTTGTATATAAGCATACTACATTGATGATGAGAAGAAGCAAGGAGAAATAGATCCAAAGGAAGACCAGTCAATAGAATAGTAGGACAAAGAACAAGGGAAGACAAGTAGTAGAGGTAAATGGAAAGGTAAACATATCTTTGCTTTGCATAATTATAAATATCATAGGAATTTATGTAAGAATTTTGATGTAAATGGACATACGATGCCACATGTTGGAAGTTACATCTGGAATTGCACCCAAGGCACCGAACCAAGGATTCCAAGAAACCCATGGCCACTATGAAGACAGAAAGAGAGGTGGAGATTGAGGATGATTCAGATGTAGATGAGAGGCTGACATGCATGGCCACAAACATGTATGGGGCAGCAGAAGAAGAAGATATGAGTAATATTTTTCAAATCAGAATCCAAATCAAGAAGACTAAGGTAAATGCTTTAGTAGATTTTGGTTCTCAATGAAATTGGATTTCTGATGCGGTTGTAGAATATCTTGGTCTAGATACTTATGCGCATCCACATCCATACCCATTGAGATGGGTGAAGAAGGGTGTAGAAATACAAGTTACAAGGAAGTGTAAGTTTTAGTTTGGGATAAACACCCAATACATAGATGTATTAGAGGCTGATATCATTCCACTTGATGTATTTGACATTGTCTTCGGAAGTCCTTACTTGTATATCAGGGATGTTGTGTTCACAAGGAGGGAGAACTGTTTTCAGATGAGTTAAGGATGGAGTCATTTTTAACATCCGGGCACACCAGAGCAAATCAAAGAAGGCTATGGTAAGTGCCAACCAAGCACCAAGACTTTTTCAGGTCAATCATCAGTTTTGTTTGCTTTCATTGGAAGAAAAGTAAAATGGACGTGAGAGCATGGATATTTCTAACAAAAGGATGGATAACTTAGATAGCACTTATCAAATTTTACAGAAGAAGCCACCATAGGAACCACTCGTTCAAGGAGAAAAATAAACTTCTGATATGCAGTCACTGTATCTACCTATGGATTCATTGGACCTGACCATGGGGCAGCAAGAAGAAGAGGAGATACAAGGAATGATGGTGACTATAGTAGCAACGTACTTGGAGAGGATTCAGCTAATCCATCTCAAGGAAAAAGACAAGAAAGGACTAAACAACTACAGTATGGGACCTTTGCCATACTTGAGCAGGTTGGAGAAGAAACCTTTAGGCCATACTTCATGCAGATGCACACGATAGTAAGTTGTAAGAGCTCACATCCACTAATGCCATCTATGCATGAAAAAGAAGGAAAGATATAGAATTTACCTTCCAAAGAGGATTGTACTTGAGGAATCTCAAAGGAGGATGTAGCACTGGAACAACAAACCAGAGATCCACAGGAGTCTTGGCAGGTTAGATGAGAGAAGACACAAAGGTAGACCCAGTGGTACTCGAATGAGCATGAGAGGGATTTGATTCCTCTACCACTCCCCCACTAAGCTTTTTGGGACCAAATGCCTCCTAATTAGGGGAGGTATGATCCATAGGGATCCAGAAAAACACACCACTTCATCAATTCCATCATCACCAAGAAGGAGAAACAAGAAAAGTGGAAAAATGAGATAAATTGAGGTTCTGGATAAAGCCATTGCTCTTACAGAGCGATGGTTTGTAACCATCACCCTGTAGGGCGGCGGTCTTGAAACTTTTGAACAAAAAGAAGAATGGAATGTGAGCGGATGATTTCTTGAAGCGCCATATTGTGTCTCTTCCCTTCCATGACCTTTCACATCCTCTAGTGCATGGGAGGACATGGGAAGGCCTATAAATACATGAAAGGAGCAAGAGAATAGACATTCGAAGATCCAGAGAGATTGAGAAGTAGAGTTTAATGAGAGCAGTGAGCAAGATCTTCAGTGCTGGAATGGAATTGTAGGAGCAAGGTGTAGAAATAGAGCAAGAAAGTAATTAGAGAGAAGTTTTACATTGTTGTTTCTTTTCATACTTATTGTAATCTGTAATTGTCTATGTTAGACCAATAAAAGTGGGAAGAAAGAGCAGTTTCCCTTCCCGACTGGTTTTCCTCCTTGGAGGTTTCTAGGATAAAATTGTTGGTGTTGAAGTTTGAATTATTTCCTTCTCTACAATTTCCTTTCTATAGCACTAGATAATCAGTCATGAAGCTCTAATTTTCAAGCAATTCTATCATTTTCTAAAGTTAAAAGTAGAACAACATAGTTGTGTGATTCATAGAGTTCCAAAGTAGAAGTTTATGGATCAAATTCGCTTACAAATAGATTACATATCAGGAATGCATTTATACGTAGTGGTAATTATCATTTGAGAAACATCATGAAAGGAGAGAAAAATATACCTCTCTCCCCAACACTCTTCTCTTTGCATGAGATCAACTAAAAAACTTGTCTTGGCGTGAGATCGCCTAAAAACCTCACTCTTGGCGTGAGATCACCCAAAAACCTCATCCTTGGTGGTAGGACGCTCAAATCCATGGCTTGATGCTTTCTTGGTTGGGAATTGATCACTCCCAACCCCATCCAACAACATCTCTAAAGAAAAGCTGGATAAATTTATATCCTATACTCTCTCATACATCAGGTGCATTCTTTCCTTAGCTACTACTTCTACATACTTATACATACATTACTCTGATTTTTCACATACAATACTTTGAATACTCTTTTGCTCTTCTTTTGTAGGTTAGAATGTATAAGAAACAAGAAGCAACTCACATGTACAAGCACAAGCTCCAACAATACACTACTACACATAAAATTAACCCCTAGGGTCCACCTCCTTTTCCTAGTTTCCACACTTCACATTACGACAACTCCATGCTTCAAATGACTAATTTTCCACTCGACACACTATCAGCTACACTTCTCTTCAGTTTACAAGGTATGCATTTTTATCTACTTTATGCTATCAAGTATTCACTCAACAACATAAAGTGGGGGAAATGTAGACACAAAATCTATGCATTTGGGTACATTTCTAGGTCCTAAAACATACTAATGTATACATGATTCCTAAGTAAGAAAACTAGTGGTTAACAACTCCTTTTGGTATTTTGGTTACTTTATCTCTTACACTTTACTATCCTTACACATCTTAAAAGTCTTCCCAACACCTGACTAATTTATATTTTGATGGCCTCAGACACTAGCGCCCGATTAGGAAAAAAGCTCCCAAGTGCTTACGTCCGTCTTGGTGCCTTTGTCCCTCTCTTTCTTCTTTTTACTTTTTTATGTCCTTTTCAATTCTAGGTAACCTTTTAACACTTTGGGTTTTCCTTTCAGTTTTCAATTACAAAATTCAAATAAGGGAATCATATATATACTTAGTTACTTCTTCTAAATAAGGTTCCAAGCACTATAAGTATTTTCTATCATCACCCAACCTTATACAAAGGCACAAGAGCATTATAAAGCATACATCTAGCACATCCATACACAACATAGGAGGGGAGTTCATTATATTCCATCACACACATTTTGCATACTTAGAACAATCTAGATCTAGCCCGCTATCATCGTGCAACTTGCACAAGGGCAACCTAGGGCACTGTTAAAATGTAATATTAAGTGCTTATAAACCTTACTTTATAATTAAATAATTTAGAATAGTTATATTCTTAATTATTTAATATAAAATTTTCATTTATGTTTAATTAGTTAATTATTAACTAATTTATATTAAATTAGAGTGTTGTTAATTCATACCCCATCACTTGATATAGTTCATGACCCATGGGATCAAATAAATATGGTCATGGATCATATTCTTATTTACCTCGGGTGAATCATGAGAGAAGTGAGGGAAGGATATTTACTGGATTGTAATTGTTTCTCGAGATAATGGAAATATCTTTATTCCATGGTTTTTACCCCTCGGGGGTTTTCCACGTTAAATTTTGTCTCTGTGTAATTTCTTTTATTACATTTTATTTCATGTTTAAATGTGTTATAATGTTTGGTTAATAAATATTTAAAAATATTTTTATACCCTCGAGTACTAATAGCCACACAGACAAAGATACACACATGCATGGATAACTACATGGATTCTCGAGATGTAGTGTAACACTAATTGTAATTTCACCCTTCGGGGTGATTCGAAAGGGTCGATCGACTCCCCATTCTCGCATCTTTTTTATTACATTTGATGTGATTTGTATGCATGTACAGGTATTCATATTTTTGAATGTTACAAGTATGACCGACAATCCAACAATGAAACAAGAGCAAAAAGAACAACTAACAATGAAGATCCTCTGACCCAAAAAAGACCGGAGTTCCAAGCATTTATGTAGACACATGTGCCCAGATCAGTCATTATCACCTATGGCACTCCTATCCTCCGTGAGTGCTTCGTTATGTACATTTCTATGGTTTTGAACCCTCATCATGCCTTTACGACATTCTTCCCAGCCTATTACAGTAGATACACAGTCCAGATCACTCCTAGGTTGCACAAAATCAACTAAGTTTTCATCCCTCTCTCATTTTCTTAGGGTTTTAAATTGTTGAATGCTCATTACTTTTGTGTTCTTGTATTTTATCACCTGAATACCATTTGTTACGTAGTTACTCTGAAATTAGATTTAATTCAATTTATATTAAATCAATTGTTAAATAAAACAATCTTTATTGATCCAAAATGTTAAAAGATAAATTTGTTTCCACACAACAAAAATGATCATATTAGAGTGTTTACCATGCTCACAAAATGTTTTTGATACTAATTGAAAACATAGATTAGAAAATTTGGAAAATGTAACCACTAATTGTGATTTGAACGTAATATTTTGTACAAACACTCCACCTAAAACATTTTGCAAGAGTTAATAAAGATGTTTTAAAGTGATGTGTAAAATACCTCCCTAACTCTTGTAATGTAGACATGTCAACATTTGGATGTGTTCCTTGGTGACATAAGATGTCACATAAACTATTGAATCCACTTTAAGTGATTATTTCATCATTTATTAGCATGTCTTTTTATCACAGTTAGATTTTTCACAACATGGGACAATTGCCAAAAGTTAGAAATTCATTTTGGTTTTAGCTCATGGTTTAGGGATCCATGTTGGGAAATAGATATCTACCACACCATACCTATAGATTTTAACCAGGATAATTTCAATAAGATTTTATTTTTGATAAAACTACTTTGGAATATAGTTTTGCAAGTGGGTTTCATAGGCCACTTGTCATTCTGCAACAAGAATGAATTGATGCATTTATGATAATCAGCTCTAGAAAGGTAGTCATAGATTAAACCTTGGTTGTTAGAAATGAGTTCCATAAAATATGGGGTTTCTCTACATATAGAGGATTGGATGGAAGTTTACATAATATATTTTCATGTCATGGATGTGTTTTTAAAACCAAGTTTTGTAGTCACTCTGGTTAAATTGGTCACTTTTGTAAATTCACAACAATAACTGGAAAACTATCATGGGACCGCCTTTAAAATTAAATAAGTATTGAGATACTTTAGGAAACCTTCATATGACTGTATGGAACCTCTAGTAGTTCTTTGCATTAAGAATTTTTATTCTTGGAGATATTGTGTTTCTCTCTCTCTCTCTCTAAAGCTCTAAAATGTAATTAAAACAAAGATGCATTTCTTACCTTCTCTAATTACATGCAAAGACTTTGATATCATTTTGAATGGAAAATATGCATACGTGGAACATGTTAGATTGTAGGAGATTACCATGTAAACTTCTTGGGTTGACCATGCTTTTGGTTGTAGATACCCTAGAAAAAGGGACTTGTTAGTGTTATTTTGTGGTTGTATAGTAACATGTAATCTATTAATGTAATGTAATTTAAAAGGATAAATATTTGTTATTGTTATAATAGAAAATGTAAATTTTTATTCCTTTAAAGTGTATGAAAATTTTATTACATTGGGATGTTATGAAATGGGTTCTTGACGTGGTGTAATAATAATGACAGGTTATATGTTTGTTAATGTTGTAGATGTATCTATTAACTCAAATTTAAATGTCATATTATAGCTTTCTCATGTGTGCAATGATTATAGTGTTAATTTTTGAATTACTAAACATTAGAGAACTAGGAAGGAAAGAACTTCCTGAAAGGAATGAGTTAAAATAAATTTTCTTTTGTGGATTTCCCATATGTGTAACCATATTTATAAGCTGTTGTTCTTTGGATCACATCACCCCTAGATGCAGATCAGGCTTCAGGTTGATCACTCTAGCATCCAGTGTGATTGCACAACATGGAAACCTCTCTCCAAGTGTGGGACTTGTGAAACTGAGAGAGGAATCTCCAGATTAGAGGTTGGTTCCTCAAACTCCTCTAATTTAGATCTATATTTGCACAACTACAGAGGTTCAGATCCTAATCCTACTCTAAATTGCAAGGAGACAGGGATAGAAATGCAAAAATTGAAACTAACTAAAGATGGTGATGCACCAAAAGGAGTGGTGAATATTTTTGTCATGCAAATAGACACAAACCAAAGATTGCAGCATAAAACATACATAGGCTGATAAGATATAATTTAGGATCTGAAATGAAGCAAATAATACAAACAAAGGACTGAAACCCATTCACAAAGCTTGCATTATCATTTCCAATGTCAAAAAAACTGCATTACAACCTCAGAGAGGTAGAAAACTGTTACAATCTTTGAAGAGGTATGATTCTTCAAAACAATCACTTGCTGGAGGTGAAAGAAGAAGATTGCTATGCCAAAAGTGTTCTCCTTTTTTAGAAATGAGCCAAATCTGGCTTTTACATTGCATGGGTCGAGCCCAGGAGAGAGAAAACGTACAAAACGTGGGAGCCCATTCCTCCTTAATTGCAAATGCATTAAAATGGCATGGGGACCTTACAAACCCATACCCTGTCATTTTTGACCAAATTGGAGGAGAATGCGACCCATTCTGCATTAAATTTGGTCGCTGAAATGTCACTTCTGGCCATGAACACGCATCAGATCCGTTTCTTAACTTTCTCTCTCCAAACTACACCAAAATTCAAGATTGACCCCGGAATCATGTAGAGAATTTTATAAGCTTTCCAATGATATAAAGAACATGCAAATCCAAGCTCTGGATCAAAAGATATGGCGATCTGAAGATTTAGGGCACAAAACAGGCAAAAATGGGTTTTGAAATTTTTTTCCGCGCTCCGCCACCTGGACAACACGTGTCGGGCACTGATTGGATGAGCAATTCTCTCTCTTTCCCTTACCCATGGGTTTTCCTTGAAAGTTTTGAATTTTTGTAACTTTGAAAAATTTCCTATTTTTTCCCCGCGTTCCCACCACTTGGGACACGTGGCATGATCTGGTTGGAGGACAGGGGCGCGGGGTCATCCTTTACCTTTTAGCTTTTTGGCCAAAACTTTTGCCAAATTCTCCAAGTCCTCCCCGAGCTCCGCACTCCCCTTCTCCTTAGGACACGTGTCCTGTGTCTATTGGCTCGGGCCAACGCTCCAAACTTCACCTTTGGAAACTCGGCAAAACATTAAGTAAAACTCACCCTTTCCTCCGCCGCTCCGATCCACGAAGACACGTGGCACGTTCTGATTCATTGGTGGCTCTTTTGGCTACCCACGTTCCTCGTGTCCCTTTGGTCTAGATGTCTCGAACTATCTCTGGGACAAATTCCTCCGATCCGCCCGATTCGGGCTTCCCTATCCCTCTTTGAGGCGAAGACACATGGCGTTATTTGATTGGCTCTCGGCTCCTTTGGATTTCCACATCCCACACGTCCCTATGTCCCAACTGTCCCAGTGTGAAAGTTCTCTGTTTCAGCCAATCCAAGCGGTTCGCATCCTTCGCGTCCTCACGGCCCAGATGTCCCAGCCTGTTCTACACAGCAGTTAGCTGATTTTGTTTTTACCTTCGGCCGGTTCACCCTTTCGCGTCCTTCGCGTCCCCACGGCCTAGATGTCCCTTTGCTGCGCGTGGTATGCGGTGGCCTTTCGGCCGATTCGCGCCCCGACGTCCCAACTATCCCAACTGCTGCGAGGACTAGGACTTAGCCGATTTTCATGATTTTTTCTGCCCCAAGCTTGTTTTTTGCAACTTTTTCACCCTTTTTTAGAACTTGCTCTTTTCTCCTTGGACAGGAGAGTTAGAAAAAGGCCGAGGGGACCCCAGAAACATGATTTTTTCCTTGAATCAATCTATCTTGCTCAGACCGAAGAATTTAATGCATGTTATCAAAATTACCCTGGGGGGTGAATTTTGGATAACAATAAATTAGAGGACATGATTTGTAAAGACGACCTTAATGTAGATGTAAATTTTAGTATCAACAAGTGTAGATAAAAAAATGCAATAAAGGTATGCCATTGTGAATTTTTAGATAAATAGAAAACATAATTAAAACCACCTTGTTGGGATTGCAAATGGTTAACCCCTTTTAGGATGATAGCCTAAAAGACAACATGAGGACCCTAGCTTGGTAAGCCTTGTGAAGGATATTATAGACCACATGTTAACCGTATGTCTTTCATCCTAAATGGAATCAAGAGAGAAGGTAACAAACCAATAATGAAACAAGAAAGAGGCATGCATGAACATTGATCTTCTCACTAACGGACCCACAGATTTACCTTGAGAAATGTATATGGACCCTATCTTCATGTGTATCCCTAAAATATAGTAGTAGATGTTGGTACATTTGTAAGTATGTATGACACAATTGTCAAATGGTATAGTTTTACATTTGAAAACATGAGGAATGAAAGTGACTAAACAACATAATGGTATGAATTACTTGAATCTAAGTTAAAATGAAGGTGTACAAACAATGTAGTTACACGGGTTCATGCGTTAATTTAGGGTGAATGTAATAATGTGACATCGAAAGGTTGTCAAACCAGCATGAATAAATAGTAAGGCAAGGTTGAACCCTCGAGTTAGTACATAAAGGGGAAATCCTTTCTTGAATCAAAAGTAAAATAAATAATATTTGTTATTTAAATAGTAATAAAGATTGATTTTATCCATTATGTATGTTCTATTGTAATGCAAAATTGTCAAAGACTTTATCCAAATCTTCACCCTAAGATGGAAATGAACAAGGAAAACCATGCATTCCTAGGAAGAGATGAACATAGACATAATCAAAAGAGGGAAGTTAGTGATTGTACCATATCTCCTAGTGGCTTGAAGTAAGTTGTTTTTTTGGAGCCACCATACAAATGACATTATTGCATGAAATGAATAAGTGAAATTTTAACCATATGTTAGATCTTGGACTTGAGTGCTAGATGAAATTCATTAAAAGTATATCTCGTAGAGCTTAGAGTGAAAGGAGGAAGTATGGGGTAGTGCCCTATGTCATTTAGGATTGCTACGGGATGTACATGTTGAGCTTACATGACAAGCTATTTCATGAGTGATTCTTGGCATTGAGTGGCTTAAGGAAAAACTAATCCCCGAGCTATGAAACATATAAAATTGGATACACAAATAATGGGGAAGTATATGAATAGATCAATGGGGTTGGTAAACCCTATTGCATGTTTAATCCCACATAGACTTGCCTTGTGGTAAACCCTATTACATGTTTAATCCTACTTAGACTCACCTTGTATATTGGTTAGAGAGAAAACTTAAACAATAAATTATTATTACATCATTGAATAATTTGATGTTTTAACTAACCCAAGACTTGTTATAAATCATTCCTAGTATGAAAATAACTCATGAAAGAATCTAAGAAAGAAAATGAACCTTATTTGATATATTGGTATCTTATGTCTTGTGATGTTGGTTATGCTTCCACGATTCCCTAACATATGAAAGTAAACTTGTAAGACATGTGTTCTTTTCGTTATTAAAAACTATGAGTCATAGTGTATATGTGGGACTAATATCATGATTTTTTTTATCTATGCGGTAGTAGTAAGTGTCGTGTCTAACAACAAGTTTTATTTACAAGTCCTATTGTTGCATTTTGGGTTGTGAGTTTATGGGGCGTTACATTTGGTATCGATGCATAGGTTCAAACACTTAAACCCCTGGGATAAAATATAAATGATTCTTATGTGCATAACATGAGTGTCATGTCGAGTCTTGTTGGTGTGTCATGTGGAGTTATTGTAATTTTATCTCCCCACTTCTTATATTGTGTATGTGACTTACAAACATTTTGTATAGTGGATACCCATTTTTGTGATATAGGCTTGTGTTGTATGGACCCATTTTGCATCATACCCCACATAGACCTTCATATTAGGGTCATTGATTATTTGGTGAGACTTTGAATAGTAGTACTATGGGTGACATCCAGAGAGCAATATGGGATATATCAAGACATTGGTGAGTTTGTCTTGAGTTTTACTCTTTAGTGGTTATGATAGTTGTGTATGGTATTTGGAACCTTGGAGAATTATTTTCCTTATTGGAACAATTGACATAATATTAGACCCTTCTCAACCTCCCATCATATTACATTATTGACACATTATTGAATTATCATGATGTTATCATTGCTACAATTTTAAGATATTTTAATTCCCATTTTTTTATAATTGAGTATGATGGTGGAGGAGTTATATTATGTTGCATTGTTAACATTTATGTACTTGTGATGTTTTGAATGATATCATTGGGCTTACCACTTGGCATGGGATTGTGAACCATTATTTTGTTTCATGATGAATATACCCACGTGATTCTTGGATGTACAATGTGAATGCTATCAAGATAATTGTGAAAACCACTTATTTGTGAGATGTGAACATGTTATAATGGTGTATCACCCTATTTTACATATATGTACAACGAACTTATTATGTGATAAAAAGTTTTCATAATGAATTGTGGACATTTCATGATGATACACAACCTTATTTCATTGTACAGGTATTTTCATAATTATGTGTTGAATTTTTCCTTTTGAATTGGTGGCATATGGTGACCCTATGACCTACGTTCTATTGTAATTGCACTTTTAGGGCATCATATGGAAACGTGACAAGTCCTCATCCATGAGAATATGGTGATTTTGAACCCTATATATATATATACCCATGTGTATGATATTCGGTTGTTTTGCATACTTAATCATAGTGTTATTGATGTTGTTATGTGTTGTGTTGTGTACCCTACACTAATGATCCCTTTGGGTAGTATTAAAGGTTTGTGTGGAGATTGAGGGAAAATGGGTTGTTTTCTATTTTACTCGTGCTAAGTATGAGATAGGAATTGGAGTCTTGCATGGAATGTAAATCTGCTTCTATTTGTTTTGTGTGTATGGAATTTTCTAAGAAGGTGTCATGCATATCGTGTTGCGTAGACACTTTAGGATTAGTAAATCGAAACCTATACTTTTTCATCTCTCATTAATTGGTTGTCTTAGGGATGACCTTTGTATGGTCATAAATTTGTTAAGCCTTGTTGTATTTTAGAGATAATGATTCATACAGAGGATATGGCGGTTACATCATTTAATCAGTTATGTTAATGTGGGTTTTCTTATTTGATTGATAAGTTGGTTGTACCTTGTTCGTAATTTTTATATATGTTATATGGGGTATGCCCAAGGTGTCATGTTATGTTTTCTTGGGGATATAGGCATGCCCTTAGTTTTTAGGTGAAGGATCTCTATATGTCCAATACAATGGAGTGAATGGACCTCACTTGGATACTATGATACTTATTCCTCTATGGTTGAGTGAATCTTATGATACTTAGTCCTCTATGGTTGAGTGACTCTTATGATACTTAGTCCTCTATGGTTGAGTAAATCTGTGATACTCGGTTCTCTTTGGTGGATTGGCCTTAATGATATTCAACATAATTTCCATTGGGTTGACAATGATGCTTGTTACATCATGTGATGATGATACTTATTGTTGAGTTGGATATGATATTTAGTTCAAATTCCATGATTATGTTTTGATATTTTACACTCTTACTGATTGTGGATTATGTGGTGATAATGTACTTGAGCCATGTGGGATTCATTGATAGGCATACTTAAAACTATCTCTTGGTTATTTTAATTCCCTTAAGGAGAGATTGAGATACTCAACTACATATTATTTTGATAGATATTGTTATACTTTGACTCTTTATAAGCTATACATAGAGATATTTGTTATTTTTGGTCATCATGACCCTGTTATAGATGTGTTATTGTCATACCATATTGTTATGTGTTGTGCATGCACCACTATATTCCATTTCTATGAAGTCTATGATGTGAGGACCATGTTGTGTGACCTATTATTTTCCTTCTTTGGATGTGTGAATTGTACTATCTTACCAAGTTTGAGTTGGAGGTCTTCTTTAGGTTACAACCATGAAAATGTGTTAAAGGGTATCTTGTGGAGTTTCTTTTTTTGTGATTTGTTCCTTGTATGACGTTTTGATGTCTTGTGTTATTGGGAAATGTGCTAGAAATTTTAAAAAATTATTGTTAAATAATGAAAATATTGCAAACATGGAATCAAGGAAATGGTATAAAGGAAATAAGTAAATGGGTGATAAAGTAAAAGAACTACCAATCTTCACAGAAAGAGCATGAATAATTGGAGACAAAATTCAATTTATTTTATTCCCTCACATGCCATGATTTAACAACAAGACCTTTTTTGCTAAGTGGCATTAGTCATTGTCGGTTCTCTTTCCGCTTTCATGCCCCTCTAGTTAACCTTGGAGTTGTGTCACATCAAGGATGATGTTCTTATAGGGGAAAATATAATGACCCACCCCACTACACCTCGTTAGCAAGGGTGTGGTCCCTTTTGAAATGACATGTTGTATTAAATACTAAACTAGTCAACATGTTTTGTTGTGAAACAAAAATGACAAGCTAACATAATTTATTTTCTTAACTACTCAAGAGAGGAAGATCATTTAGGGATGATTTTTGGTGTCTGTTTGCACTTTGGGGTGTATTTTAGGTACGGGTAAGGGTTTTTGTAAAATTTTATTCGGACTTATAAACTAAATTTCCATGCCCTAATGACATCTCAGATTCATGTTATCCATATTTCACCCCCATGCCAAATATTGGATCAGCCACGACACCGCATAAGAGGAACCTAAGAACACTCATTCAAATCTTGCAAATTGGTCACGAAGGACTCACCATGAAGTAGTCGGAGGCTAAGAGAGACTAAAGGACCATGTGCAAAAGAAATGACTCTATCGGGCCGTTTCCACATCTTAAATCATTCTTCAAGCTACAGGTTGACTCAACTATGGGATAGCAGGGTCAGACAAGAAGGGGCAATGCCACGAAAGACCAGAGAGGAGAAGGGGAAGAAATGGCGAAGATCCAAAGTCCTTAGGCTCGAAACGATTTAGGAAAAGGTCTAAAAATGACTAAGTATGGAGGAGGTAGCAGAAGAGACCACGTGTCCTAATGGCGCTTCTCCAAAGGTGAATCCAAAAGTGAGAGCCCAAGCGAGTGCGGGATCGAAACATGTCCCGAGAGGAAAGTGGGGTGTCATGGAAAAGTTGATTCTTTGCCCCTTGTTATCACAAAAGGTGTAACAGATTACAAAATTTACCACAACTCGCCTAGGAAAAATTCATCATTAAAACCCAAGTCAAAGCCAAGGCAGGAGTTGGAGGGAAAGGTGAAAATTTGCCTTTCGTTCAAAGGGAAAAAAATAAATTGCAGACACTGCAAGCCCAATTTTGTTCTAATCGACCGCCACATGTCCCAAACCAAAAGGGGGACCCATTTTTAATTTTTTTTCCCGCCCATTTATGCATGATTTGATACAAAGGGGCATATCTTTCAACTCAGGGCTCAAAATATTACAAATCGACACCATTGGGAAGATCTTGGCCTCACCTACGCCATGGAGGTCTGAAACTTTAATTTTGAGGAGGTTAGGTAAAGGAAAATGGAGGAAACATCTTTGGGCCTTTAATGCAGGATCCATCTATCTCAACAACTAGATTGGATTCGATCTGTTTCCATCATTTCCTCTTCTTTCAAGGCACCGAATCAAGGATTCATGTAGTAAAGGTGGATTTGGGGGCATATTTTATCAGAAGTATTAACAGCAGTGGTTGAGTTTCAACCTACTTTTCCTACTTCTCTCTCTCTTTCTTCTTTCAAGTTGAATCTATAAATATGGGGGCAGGATTCATTGTAAAGGGTTGGACATTATTTGTTTTACAGGCTCCCTTTTCCTCTTAGCAAAGGGATTTTTTGGGTTTAGGCCTTCCATCAAAATTACATTACCTTTCTCTTTCTTGGCTACTTTATAATGGACTGTATCAATCTACAGAGCAATAAAACACGTCTGTGATCGATTTTAGATCCTTTCTTGCCTCTTTTGCTTTCATCTGGTCTTCTATTACATATCTGGCCATCTGTGCTTGTTTATTGTATGCATTCTGTTGGTTTGTGTCTATTAGCAAAATAATTGTTCATCATTATTTTGGTGCATCACCTGGTAGTTTAGTCATTTCTTATTTCTTATACTCCTTTTACCCATGTCTCCTTAGCAAGTTTTAGACTAAGTATAGAGATAAACCCTCTAGAAGCTCCCATGCACGCACTTGAACAGAGGAATAAGGAACCACTTTCAACTGGAGAAATTTTCCATTTATGTAAGGTTCCACACCTTGGGAAAGTTTAATGTTATCGCAATCACACCAAATGACTCTACCTTAGAAAAGAAGACCTGTCAAACTCATTTGGGGATGCTGTGATTTCGTTCTAATAGTTCCATCTCGTGTGCCTCGGTGTCTTGTCCTTGTGATCGCATTTAATTTGCATTTTCATAATATTAATAGAAATAATAATAATAATGGTATTGATACTATTAGTGTTAAAAAAAAGTAATCTATAGAGAATAATATTAAATAAAACTAAAAATCGCCATCAAATCATAATTACATACAACTATAATTCCAGAGGCACTCAGATCCAGGCTCGAATGCATTGGCTCAAGATTGGAGATCGGGTTTCAAAAGAATTCTTTCTTTCTCTCTAAGCCAGAAATCCTTCTCAACAGATCCGAGCTATCATGGAAAATGGAGCTCAAATTACTGACCTGCAACTTATGTTGCAAGCCTTTGTGCACCATTACAAGCTCATCTTTCAAGCTCAGCCACCCTCCGCAGCTTGTCAAGCCGCTCTTGACCAATGTTTGGGTGTTGTGCCACGCAAGCTTTCAGAGGCTCAGAAGGTGATTTGTGAAAGAATGCTTACCATTGAAGACCTCCATGAAGCCACTATGTAAATGGCTAATGATAAAGTGTCGGGCTACGATGGATTCCCTTGTGAATTCTATAAAGCTCTTTGGGATTTTGTCGGGAAAGACCTTCTTCAAGTCTATCTTGAAGGATTTCAGAACCAATCCCTAGGGCCACACATTAATAAGGGAAACATTAAATTTATCCCTAAGCAAGGAGATCCCAAGAAAATCACTTGTTGGTGGCCGATTATGTTGTTGAATGTCTCCTACAAAATCATTTCCAAAGCGTTAGCTCTATGATTACGCAATCTTCTTACTTGTTATTATTCACCAGAGCAAACAAGCTTCATACATGGGCGTTTCATCTTGGATAACATCATCGCGATGGGAAGGCATGGAATGGGCTCACATATCTCATCAGGCCATCATGTTTATCAAGATTGACTTTGAGAAGGATTATGATCAGATTGAATGGCCATTCATTCTCGCCATGCTTCAGGCCCTTGGCTTTGGACCCATTTTTATTCAATCTGTCAATATGCTCTTTACAAATGCTTCTGCTCAAATTTCTATCAATGGCCTCAGCTCGAAGCCCTTTGGAATTTTTTGGTCTATCAAACAAGGTTTCCCTCTTGCCCCTACACTATATGTGCATGCCCGAAGGCTTTGGTTATCTCTTAGCTCATGCCAAAGTGCAAGGTCTTGTTCATGGAATCTCACTGCCTGATGAGCCCAATTCTCAGCTCCTCAATGGGCATTTTGTGGATGATTCCTTCCTTATGCTTATCGAGGATGAGAAAACATTTGCAATGTTATGCAATGCTTGGATACTTTCTACCTAGCTTCTAGCTCATCCATTCAATGGCAAAAAACCCAATGTTATCGATAATATTTCCTTCCTACGTCGATTGGCTTACCACATTTGATTGGAAAATTCTACAACATGGTGAGATTTTCAAATTTCTAGGTATTCCTTTTGCTTTTCAAGCCTCCCCGGCTGAACTATGGCATTATGTCATTCAACGGGTGGTGAAAAACTAGAATATTGGCTTATTAGGCCTTTGTCTCTGGCTGACAAATTCCAAATCTGCTCTAAATTTCTTATGCTACCCATGTCTACTACTCATCTTGTTGGGTTCCTTCCAAAGCCTCCATTCAAAAGCTTGAAAAGCTGCTCAAATATTTCCTATGGGCTAATGCTTCTACTGGAAAAGGTTTTCATCGAGTAGCATGGGATATATGTTGTTTGCCTCACAATTATGGAGGCCTTGGGCTTATCCACATTCAGCACCAAGGGAAAGCTCTCTATGCTAAGTGGATTATCAGAAGCATCACTAGCCAAGAAGCTTGGAAAGTTCTCATATGGCATGGCATTGCGGAAGGCTCTCCTTATGGTTGCCCTGCATGGAAAGGCTTAGGGTTTGTCAATTTTCTCATCACTCATGTGCCTGTCAAAATTGTTGGCACTTTTGTGCTTAAAAGTATCTGGAAAGTGTGGGAATGTGTCAAACCCTAGATTTTATGGAAAGGGGATGGCTTTCATAATGGGTTATCTCTTAACCAGCAATCTCTCTGGTGGTCACCGATTTTTCAATCCCAAGATCAATGCTTAGCAAAGGTCCGGGAATCTCCGCGCTCAAATTATTCAAGCACGGAATTCACACCATCGAGGAATTCTTCTACAATAACACATTATCATGGTTATCTTAGTTGGATTTTAAATCTTTGTTTCAGATTTCCAACCAAGATCATGATACTTTCAATACTATGATCAATTCGATTCTTGATCACATGTTGCATAAGATTGTTGTGCATTCTTCTCGCCTCGGTGGATGATTGGAAATGGTATGTCGATACTTTTCTCAGAACAACAAATCTAGCAAAGGCTATCAATGGATCTCACCCCATTTTCCCATGGTGGAAAAACTTAATACTCATTAGGGAATTCAGGCCACTCTATCTACCTGTGGTAGATGATTTGAGACTGTTTGGAATATATGTGTGGAGCCCAAAATTGCTCATTTTATTTGGTGTATTCTACACCAAGGCCTTCCTATCGGGGCTTGTCTTGTTCAAATTAGGATTCCAGCTCCCAATTTCCCCTTCTGTGGGCATATGGAAATGCTTTTGCATGTCTTCTGGTTCTATCCCAAATTTCAAATTGTCTAGAAATAGATCCATTCATTTTTCTTTCCCTCGTGGCCCCACTGTTTCACTTGGAAACATATCCTCTTGGGAGATAATCCCAAACTTTTGCTTATGTTCACCCAGATTTGACATGTTTTCAAAGGGGAGATTTTATTTTGGATATGGAAAGAAAGAAATGCTTTTTCTTTGTTAATTATACTGATTGATCAATCTTGCTCGATTTATAATAAATCTATGGTGATCTCCAATGTACTTCTACATATTCAAGTTTATGAAAACATGGTGGCACTAGAGGTAGACCACCTCCAGACTCTACTTCACCACCGGGGAATCCCCATGCAATGTTACTCGAGTTCCTCTGTCTCCCACTAGGTGCTTCTCCCCTTAAGCATGTGGTGGTCGACACAACCATTCCCAACACCATGATTTCAATCACACTTGCCACTCTTTAGGGCTGATAAATTGGCATAGTCATTCGCTTGTGTGCCACCATGGTCGTGGCTCCCCACTTCAATTATCCAATCGCGGCAAATAGGATGGGGATTTCCACCTTGGAAGCATGGGTGGGGTTCTTCGCTACATTTTTCGGCTCAACAACGGTGGTTGGGGATCTCATTTTCCACTACTTCACATCAAGCCACTGACACCCACCGCCACTCCCGCCATCATTTGGAAAATTCCCTCACCTCAACCTATCCATTCCTATGCATAGGGAAGCAAACCCGGAGGAAGAAATTTTTCTAGTGGGAGGTTCGAACATTGGAAAAGATCTTCCTAATTTGGGGTGGCCGGATGATCAGGATCTTCCTTCCTTGGGCATGTTTGCAGTTGTTGCTTGATAGTTCCTTTGTTTTTTTCTAGGGCGATGCTTTTTGTTTTGTTGTACTTTCCTAGGCTCGGCCTAGTTTGACTTTTGATGTTCTAGGCTCAGCCTAGTTTGTTCGTGGTTTTGGGGCATGCTCTCATACCACCCACTTTTTGTTGAAAGTTATCTTGTATCTTATTGCATTAATATAATATAAGATCTTTTTCATAAAAAAAAACTAACAATAACAATAAAGAGTAAAATTAAATGAAATATAATAAAATAAAATTTAAACACTAAAAGAGGGATATGATTTTTTAAGTGTAGGTAGAAAAATGATGGGATCATGTGGGCTTGTCTATTTGGGAGCCCGCACCGCCATGTGCAAGCCATGTGAAGGCATGGATGCATGAAAATGCTTTGGAAACTTTGAATCAAATGCAAAATGAAGGTCTCAGTAATGGTTGTTGATATTGTGATGCATTGAATCTTCAAGCACTCTCTTCCCCATCCTCTACCACTTTTGGACCTAGAATATTGATTTGTAGTTTCCCTTTATAACATCCTCCCATTTGGCGCAAATCAAGCTTCTTAGATGTAAATAATGTTAGTTTTGGTAGCAAGGAATTGGAAATATAAACGCATATTTGTGTCTACCAAAAGCCTTTTTGGGAGAAGGTCTTTAGACCATCACATTTTTTAATGTGCTTTGGGAACTTAGTTGTGTGATATTTCATATGCGTTGATCATTGGAAATGCACAAAATGGGTTCGTGGATGCATATGGGAGGCCTGCAAACTATTTCACAATATGCCTCTATTTCTAGTCATTCAATGCCAAAGTTAAAATCCTTAGCCTCCTCCCAGTTATGCCAACAAATAGCTTGAAAGAGACCATATTTTTACTATTAGAACTTCCCTTTATATTAATTAAAAAGAGTGTTACATAGTAGAGGGCTTGGACAACTCATGGTCCCACAAAATGCCACGAGGGAACTAAAAAAATTCCATGAAGGATTACATAAAAATGTCCTGGGAAACTAGAGAATAAAAAAACACCAACTAAACATTCCAAGGTTGAGAAGGAGCCATAGAGCTAAAAACAAACGTAGAGATTGAAGGCATCACAGAAGGAGCCGCGGGGACAAAAGAAACTGGAGATACCAAATCCATCATTGACTGAGTAACATGTTGACTAGTAGGAGGCACAAAGCGTCCTTTCTTATCCTTAGACCTCGTGACCACAGTCCAAGTCTTGGTCTGGGAAGGCAAGGATAATTGAAAGTCTAGGTGAGGATGATCCTACTCTAGGTCGGAGTCAGAAGAATTAGTCACATGAGATCTTTTACCACAACCACCAAAAGGGGGAATCTCCTCACTCAGGGACTTTGAACTTCTAGGGAGAGGATTATCTTCAGTACCATGCGTTGTAAATGGTTGCCAACCTTTAGGTTGCAAAGCAATCACTTTTTTTTTTTTTTGAGACTTATTGAGCAAGCAAGCCTCTTGCAGGTGTCCAATTTGGTGACATAATCTACACCAAAAGGTTGTATTCTCATAATCAAGAACTTGAATCCATTTGAAACCATCATGAAGTAATTCCAACTTATCAGGAAGACCCTTGTTGAGGTCCACCTCAATGCAAATACGAGTGAATGTGAATAACCCTTGTTTAGACCATTCATCATCCATCTTAATGAAACAACATGGTGTCAAAGGGGGAGAGGAAGATTTGGGAAATGGCCCCAAATCAGCATTTTAGAGACTACCATAGTAGAAGGATCAAAATCCACAAACCATGGAGTGAGGAAAAGGTCAGCCCTACCCCAAAACCATGGACCATCTGCAACCACTCATTGATAATCGATAGGAGAATAGAACCAGATAATAAAAAAACCCTTTTGCACAAAGTTGAACCTCACAAGCACTTGACCAAGTGGAGTGAATCCATTTATGGAGATCTTATTTTTGAGGCAAAAATCCATTAAATCTACAAATAAGAGAAGAATCTTTGAGGATAGAAATAGTGTGAACTACCTCGACATAGATAGCTTAACCATTGGAGTGTCCGTGGATTTATTAACAATGTAAGGCATTTCGAATAAATCAGATCCCATGGAGAACTCGCCTGTAGAAGCCACCAAAATGATTTACCTTGAGAAAAATATGTGGCATGTGGTGCTACCATATGTAGTAATAGAGGAGCATGTGGGAGAGGAAGCCATGGACAACACACTTGAGGCCTGGAAGGCCTGTGTGGCCCTTCCCGATACCTCCGAAACCCTAGCCCGCACTATTCGCCACCTTTTTTCCACTTAATAGAACATATTTTTCATTTTTATTAGACATGCACTTCCAAGAAAGACATTTTGGGGCAAGCCATTGTACCATTTAAATTCCTTGGAACCCTTCCTACAAACATGATCAAAGGACCACCTAACATGTTTATTTGGAAAATTAATAGTTATTTGGGTGCTTGGAATATTATTACGATAATGGAATTGGAAATTCACCTTATTATTAAATCTACTTCTCCCACCATGATATTGGATCCTTAGCATAACATGCACCTATCCGAGATAGATTTCAGAAATTATGAGGAAACTAATGATGATTATTCCACCCAACCTTCTTCTAGATATACCCCCGATTTTGTTGCTAAAATTTTTGTTGCAAATCTGGATCATCATATTGAGAATAATATGGAGAAACTGGACAATATATGAAAAATGTGGCATCTCAATCAAGGAACGTTAACCATTTGACAATATGCCTAAGAAAAATGTGGTCTCATGGAATGTGCGTGGAACTATATCAAGCACCTCTCTTACCCCACTTTTATTACTTATAGGTATGGTTTTATCCCTTATTATCTAGAATGTTTCTCACATTTTTTATTTCTTTCACAATTATATCAAATATTTAAAACAACTAATGAATATGTCGTTAAATAAAATGATCTTTGTTGCTTAAAAATGTTAAAAGTTAAATTTGTTTCTACCCAACCAGAATGACCATCTTGGAGTGTTTAACATGCTCATAGAATGTGTTTAACACTAATTGAAAAATTATACAAGAAATTTTTTAAAATGTAACCACTAATGTGAGTTAGACATAAGACTTCTTATAAACACTCTACCTAAAACACTTTACAAGAGTTAATAAAGATGCTTTAAAACAACGTGAAAAATACCTCCCGATTGTTATAGCAGAGATGTCAACATTTGAATGTGTTCCTTGGTGACATGAAATGTCACATAAATCCTTAAAACCATTTTAAGTGATCATTTATTGACACATGTTTTTGAGCCCATAGGCTATTTCACAAGTATGAGACAATTACCAAAAGTTAGAAATTCATTTTGGTTGACTCGTGGTTTAGAGATCCATGTTGGGAAATAGATATCTAACACATCATACCTTAGTTTTACTAGGATAATTGTAATCAATTTCTATTTTTGAGAAAACTACTTTGCAAGCTAGTTTTGTAAGCAAATTTTGTAGGCCACTTGTCACTCTGCAATAAGAATGAATTGGTGCATTTACGATAATTAGCTATAGAAAGATAGTCATAGATTGAACCTTGTTTCTCAAAAATGAGTTGCACAAAATATGGGGGTTTCTCTACTATAGGGGATTGTATTGAAATTTAAATAATGTGTGTTCGAGTCTTGGATGTTTGTTTTCAAACCAAGTTTCATAGACACTTTCTAAATTGGTCACTTTTGTAAATTCACAACAATAACTTTAAAATGTCGTGGGACCCCCTTTAAGATTAAATAAATATTGAGATACTTTAGGACACCTTCACATGACTGTATGAAACCTCTATTAGTTCCTTTCATTAAGAATTTTTCTTCCGAGAATTTTTTTGTTTTTCTCTCTCTCTCTCTCTCTCTCTGAAGTTTGAAAATGCAATTAAATTAAATATGTATTTCTTACCATCTCTAATTACATGCAAAGAGTTTGATATCATTGTGACTAGAAAATATTCATACATGGAACATGGTAGATTGTAGGAGATTACCATACCAGTTTCTTTGGCTGCCATACTTTTGGTTTGGGTACCCTCGAAAAGGGATTTTTGGCGTTATTTTGTGGTTTTGTATTAGCATGTAATCTATGAATGTAATAGAATTGAAAATGATGAATATTTGTTATTGTTATAAATGAAAATGTAATTTTGTATTCCCGTAAAGAGTATGAAAACGTTATTATATTGGGATGTTATGAAATGGGTACTTGACGTGGGTGTAATAATAATGGTAGGTTATATGTTTGCTAAGGTTGTAGATGTATCTCTTAACTACAATTGAAATGTCATTTTATAGCATGCTAATGTGTGGAATGATTATGGTGTTCATTTTTTTAATTACTAAACATTAGAGAACCTAGAAGGAAATAAGTTCATTGAAATTAATGAGTTAAAGGTAAATTTCTTGTGTGGATTTCCCATATGTGTAACAATATTTATAATACAGATTACATAAGTTGTAAAGATGAAATTAGTGTAGATGTACATCTTAGTATCAACCAATGTAGAGAAAATAAAAATTCATTAAAGTTTTACCATTGTGAATGTTTAGCTAAATAGAAAACGTAATTAAAACCACCTTGTTGAGATTACAAATGGCTAGCCCTTTTAGAATGATATCCTAAAAGAAAACACGAGGACCCTAAATTAGTAAGCCTTGTGAATGATATTATATACCACATGTTAACCACATGTCTTTAATCCTAAATGGAATCAAGAGAAAATTTGACAAACCAATAATGACACAAGAAAGAGGAGTGCATGAATATTGATCAACCTCACTAAAGGACCCACAATTTACCTTGAGATATGTATATGGACCCTATCTTCATGTGTATCCCTAGAAACCTAGTAGTAGGTGTTGGTATGTGTGTAAGTATGTATGGCATAATTGTCAAATGGTATAGTTTTACATTTGAAAACATGAGGAATGAAAGTGTCTAAACAACACAATGGTATGGCTGACTTTGGAAAACTAATTTAAAATGGAGGTGTCTAAACAATGCGATTACATGGGTTTATGGGTGAATTTATGGTGAATGCAATAATGTGACATTGAAAGGTTATCAAACAAGCATGAGTAAATAGTAAGGTGAGGTGGAACCCTCACATTAGTACACCAAGGGGAAATCCTTATTTGAATCGAAAGAAAACTAAATAAAGTTTGTTATTTAAATAATAATTGAATCAGTAAACTTATCAAAAACAATTAACCAAATGAAATGTCCCATACCACCATACCATTAAAAGGAACGATAACTAGATCGTGCAAGCCAAAAAAACAAATGATAATCAAACATCACGATCAATAAGATGAGAGCAATTTGCGAATAACTTTACATAAACCTTTGCAAACAAATGAGCAGCAATATCATATATTATTATGGAAATAAATGAAATATAATGAGAATGGACCTTGCTTATATAGGAAATGAATAACAATCTAAGAACCAATCAAGGTCGTAGATCAAGCCATAAATCATGGAAAGAACTAGTCAAGTCCATAGATTTATGAGAGAACTAGACATCAAGGATCTAGTCAATACCATAGATCTAGGAAAGAACTAGTCAATACCATAGATCAAGGAAATAACTATACCTAACAACTAGATAATATCTCCTAATATCTAAATAAATAAAAAGAAATATCCACACACATAAGTGGGTGAGGATAAATACAATAATGTACCTAGGTGAACATGAGCTAAGGTAAATACCTACTCTAACACCCCCTCAAGTGAAGCTAGGGGCCAAAATAGAAGTGGCATGTCCATAGTATGAGTCCCAAAGCAACTAGCCCTGATGAGGTACTCATGTACAATATATCCATGAAGAAATATCGAACCAAAAGAAGGAAAGAATCCTACTATAAGGAAAGAGAAAGAAGAAGAAGAAGGAAGATGTTCTCACTAACACCCCCAAGAACAACTTCCAAAACCCCAAGCATTCCACACAACTCAAGGTAGCGAGGTGATGCAAAAGGCTTCGTAAAGATGTCTGCAACCTGTTGTTGAGTCAGAAGGTGCTCCAAGTAAATAACTCCATCTTGAATGTGTTGACGAATGAAGTGGATGTGTATCTCGATATGCTTGGTCCGCTGGTGCTCAACTAGGTTGAGAAATGTGAATTGTACTTTGGTTGTCACACCAAAGTATATTTGGTGAATCCTATGGGAATCCAAACTCTGTTAATAATTATGGCAAAGCCAAAGAATCTGTTGAATCACTGTAATTATTGCCCTATACTCTACCTCTAAAGATGAAAGTGCAATAGTCGTTTGCTTTTTACATGCCCAAACAACTGGAGAAGAACCAAGAAAGAAAAGATAGCCAAAAGTAGAACACACAACAATAGAACCTGCCCAATCTGAATTTGTATACCCAACCAACTAAGTAGAACCCTAGTGTAGTGTAGGCCAAAGTGGGAAGTGCCCTGTAAATAGCGCAAAATCCTTTTAGCAACCTTTCAATGACTACTATGAGGATAATGTGCAAACTGAGATACAAGCCCTACTACAAATGAAATATTAGGGTGAGTATGGGTCAAGTACATGAGACTCCCAACCAACTACCTATACAACGTAGGATCACAAAGTGGTGTGGTACATGTGGATGTAAGAGGAACTCCGCATTGAAAATGAGATGGACTTGGCTTGCAATCAGCCATATCAAATCACCTCGAGAAGATCATGGGTGTAATTTTGTTGACTCAAATGAATCCCTAAATCTATATGAGAAATCTACAAACCAAGGAAATAATGCAATAGCCCAAGATCTGTCATGTCAAACCGTGTAGAAAGAGCCCTCTGAATACTCTGAATGTGGGAAGAAGAGCTGCCAGTAAATAATGAGATCATCAACATACAAGACAAGTATCACAATATCCTCAAGCAACATCTTTGGAGATACACTATATGGTTGGAATGGCAATGAACAACACATTTCATAGAGGATATTCCACCCACTAGGCATCATCACACACATTCTATTGGTTCTGGAATTTTGTGTCAGGTAGTTCTGAGGATCCATAGTCTTTTTCAAAGGCTCATGGGATACAGGAGTGGGATGATGCAATGGTAGCTGAGTATTCTTCTTTGATGAAGAATCATACTTGGGATTTGGTATCTCTTCCTAAAGGAAGAAAGATGGTTAGGTGTAAGTGGGTATACTGAACCAAATACACAGCAGATGGGTCCATTGACAAGTATAAGGCTCGTCTTGTTGCAAAGGGTTTTTCACAAGTTGAAGGTATTGATTACTCTAAGACTTTTGCACCTATTTCCAAGATGGATTTTATATGCCTTGTACTTGCTCTTGCTGCATCACAGGGGTGGCCCGTATACCAGATGGATGTGAAGAGTGCCTTCTTACATGGAGATCTACAAGAGGAAATATACATGGAGCAGCTAGCTGGATTTGTTTAGGATTCTTCTCTTGTTTGTAGGCTCAAGGTCTCTCTACGGTCTCAAACAAGCCCCTTGGGCTTGGTATGAGAAGATGGATTCTTTTCTTCTATCTACTAGTTTTTTTCATTGCCATTCGATCATACAGTGTATCTCCAAGCATGTTGGTGAGGATATTGTGATACTTGTCTTATATGTTGATGATTTGTTACTTACTGGCAGCTCTTCTTCCCACGTTCAGAGTATTCAAAGGGATCTTTTTACATAGTTTGACATGAAAAATCTTGGGATATTGCATTATTTCCTTGGTTTGTAGATTTCTCAAACACATTCAAGGATTAATTTAAGTCAGCAAAAGTACACCCATGATCTTCTTAGGCACTTTGATATGGCTGATTGCAAGCCAAGTCCATCTCCTTTTCAATCTGGAGTTCCTCTTACATCCACATTTACCACACCACTTTGTGATCCTATGTTGTATAGGCAGTTGATTGGAAGTCTCATGTACTTGACCCATACTCACCCTAATATTTCATTTGTAGTAGGGCTTGTATCTCGATTTACACATTCTCCTCAGAGTAGTCATTGGCAGGATGCTAAAAGGATTTTGCGCTATTTACTGGTGGCACTTCCCACTTTGGCCTACACTTCACTAGGGGTTCTACTCAATTGGTTGGGTATCTGATTTAGATTGGGCGGAGTTCTATTGATGACAGCATTCTACTTCGGCTATCTTTTGTGGCTTGGTTCTTCTCTAGTTACTTGGGTGTGTAAAAAGAAACAAGGTATTGCACTTTCATCTTCGAGAGGTAGAGTATGGGCAGCGATTCATGAGTCGCAGATTCTTTGGCTTTGCTAGTTATCGATGTGAGTTTGATTCCCACAGATTCTTTTGTACTTTGGTGTGACAACTAAAGTGCAATTCACATTTCTTGCAACCCATTTGAGCACCAACGGACCAAGCATATCGAGATACACATCCACTTCATTGATCAGCACAATCAGGATGGAGTTCTTTTCTTAGAGTACCTTCCAACTCAAAGATCGGGTTGTAAACATCTTTACGAAGCCTTTTTCATCACCTCGCTACCTTGAGTTGTGTGGAATACTTGGGGTTTCGGAAGTTGTTCTTGGGGGTGTTCGTGAGAACATCTTCCTTCTTCTTCTTCTTCTTTCTCTTTCCTTATAGCAGGATTATTTCCTTCTTTTGGTTCGATATTTCTTCATGGATATATTGTACATGAGTACCTCATCAGGCCTAGTTTTACGGGACTCATACTGTGGACATGCCACTTCTATTTTTGCCCCTAGCTTCACTTGAGGGGGGGTGTTAGAGTAGGTATTTACCTTAGCTCATGTTCACCTTGGTAAATTATTTACCTTTATTGTATTTATCCTCACCCACTTATGTGTGTGGATATTTCTTTTATTTATTTAGATATTAGGAGATATTATCTAGTTTTTAGGTATAGTTCTTTCCTTGATCTATGGTATTGACTAGTTCTTTCCTAGATCTATGGTATTGACTAGATCCTTGATGTCTAGTTCTCTCATAAATCTATGGACTTGACTAGTTCTTTCCATGATTTATGGCTTGATCTACGACCTTGATTGGTTCTTAGATTGTTATTCCTTGCCTATATAAGCAAGGTCCATTCTCATTGTATTTCATTGAGTTCCATAATAATATATGATATTGCTACTCATTTGTTTGCAAAGGTTTATGTAAAGTTATTTTGGTGAATTGCTTTCATCTTATTGATCGTGATGTTTGATTAGCATCGTGTTCTTAACTTGGCACAACTGTTATTGATGTAGTCACTATGCCTAAGTGGGCTCACACTACATTTCTGCGGTAGCACCTTTCAAATATTTTTGTGTGTTTGAGTGTGTTTGGCCTCAACCCCTTTATATACTAGGGTCGAGCCCAAAATATTCTCAAGTGTACACTACACTACACTTTGTACACTTATCTTTCAAAGCTTTGTTGTGTGTTTGAGTGTGTTTGGTCTCAACCCCTTTATATACTAGGGTCGAGCCCAAAATATTGTTTATAGGCCTTATCAACCAATTCATAACCAACCAACTCGGTTGGTGAGTTGGTTAGGGTGTTTGCACAAACAGCAAGAGGTTAGCAGGGTTGAGTCTCCCACCCTATATTTGGCTACATTTTTTTTTTCCAATGCGTCAATTTTTCTACCACATTACTTAAGATACCCACCTACATTTTTTACCCCATGTCATGATCTCGGCCACCGAGTCCGCTTCTCGCTCCTCCCTTGCCACATATATCGAGTTGTCACCCACACTATCAGTGGATTTTTGGCATGGGCATTTTTGTTGGTTACGGGATAATAGTCCCATATTCATTGGGCTAGGATATTGTATAGCCTTTTTAATGCTTAAACCACCCCCATTTAAGTCATGGCTTCAACCATACCATTTTACTTACCCCTTTTGGGCTCGTCGGTTATTGTGTGGATGGATAGTTACTTTCCCAACTCGCCAATGACCTCGCCACTAACTCACTCTTGACTTGCCCATGTAACTCGATCAACTTGGATTTTGTAGACACAAATATTACACATTAGACAATATTTATCCCGGTCTTATACTACTATTTAGAATGTTCTCAAGTGTACAAAGTACTAATTAATCCCACCTTTTTCTTATCTTTTATTTAGTATTTCCCACGTATTTCCCGATACCTATCGGCCTATATCATGACTTCTCCGACATTCTACCATGAAATCAGGAGCCCGGCCTATATTGGGGTGACCCGAGGCTCCTTGGTCCCATTCCGAGTGCCCCAGTCTATGCACAACCTCTTCTACTTATTTTTGGGTCACTTCTAGTTGTTGGTCATCCTTATCTTCTTCTTAGTCAACCTTGTTGGGATTAATTACGAAATTAAGCTTGAGATCCCTATAAATATAAATTTATAAGACCATAATGAGGGTCTTAGGTCATTGCATCTTATCACTACTATCACTCCATCTAGGGTTGCATCCATTACATCACTTGCATCCACATAGTGTCATGCATTCAAGCTAGGAGATCTGCATCACACACACTTCATAGGGGGAGGGATTCCATTCTATTCCATGCACACATGTTACTTACATTTCTATAGCTACTATTTCTCGCTACTTCACAAAGTGTGACTGACATGAGAGCACCTAGGGCACAACACGCACACACACACCAGAACTACATTAGGGTCTGTAATGTAGTGCAAAGACTCACCGATAAGTCCACTAGCTTTGTGGATAAGGTTAGTCCGACCCATTCATATGCATATTTCATTTTTCTAGGGTTTGATACTTCTCCTTACATTATGAATCATTCTCCAGTTCATCCATCGAATCTAGCGAGACAGACAGAAGTACTCAAAGACATTTAGTAATCATACCAAATTCAGATTCTAAGGATTTGCAGTGTTTTGAGCACCCATATTGCGAGACCAAAGTGCCCCAAAGACACTCCCAGGTGCTTATGTCATCTCATACAATCTAGATCTTCCCTTCGTAGGGTCTCATGAGGGTTCGTCTGCACTTCCAAATTCTATTTCCAAATCTACAGTCTTCTATTGTTAGTGAGTATTTTCCTTACTCTTCTCTTGCACATTAGGGTTTCATTTCATCTAGAATAGTTTATTTACATTTATTTCATACTGTTTTAGTTCATTTATAGTGTTTTAGTCCTCCTAATTAGATTAACATTAATACCCTAGATATCCCTTTAGGCCATCTAGGCATAAGCTTTATTTTTGTTAACCAACTTCTAGTTCACTAACTAGCTGGGATTACTGGCTTGAGCTCAACTCATCTTAGCTTAATGAGCTACTTAGAGTTCTAAGGTGACCAGGTCCCCCTCCGAAACAAGAGTGGGCACCATTGTTGTAAATCGTTTTTATGTATGTCGAAGACCGGAGGTTCATAAAATTTATTTTTTCTTCGTTATGTCACAACAACCCATTTTTACTTTCGCCTAACGTGTACAGTACCACGTGTATCATGTTTGTTGGAAATTTGGACACTAAGAGGGGGGTGAATCAATGTCTTCTCAAACTTTGACAATCAATTCAATCCTACTTAATTTGTGACAATAAAACCAAATCAACATACACAAGTAGCTAACATGGGAGAAAGTACACAGAGACAAGATTTAATGTGGGAAACCAAAACTGGAGAAAACCCCACTGAAACCAAGAACTAGCTTTGGACAAGAATGTCCTACATTTGTTACATTGATTTCATGGTTGAGCTTCAACTCAACTTGGAGTTGCAACTCCAAAAATTTGACCAAGAAACCACTTAGTCTTTGACAAGCTTCTACTTGTCTAGAAGCTTCAACTCCCAAATTTGGTCCAGCAACAACTGACCTTTAGTAAGCTTCAACTTATAGGGAAGAAAAAACTCCCCACATGCTAAGCTACAACTTAGACTTAAACAAGATTTTTATCACTTAAATTTTTTTGTCTCTCACAACTGATGGTGACTACTAAATTTACTCACTCTTCTTATCAATTTTCTCTTTTATACACTCTATTCTAATTATCTACGCATCACCTAATCTATGTCATACAAAGGTAATTTCATGTACATCTTCAAATCACATCCTATTCCTTGAATTACACACTCAGCCTCTCTATTATTTATGTATTCAATTCTGCGCAAAAATTTCATAAATGAAGGCATCCATGATTCATCTTGGTCCTCCCACTATTACACATTTCAGGCATATTCAAGGAGTGATTATCATCACCTAGTTTTGATACACACTTTCATCAACTAGTCTTGTTGGTACATTAAAATGAGTTGTCTTGAAAAGTAACCAAATAGAACTACTACAATTTTTTCACACACTCAAGGACTTGTACATCAAAAACTAATCACCCCTTTTAAACTTCTATTACCATTAACTTCTACATCATAGATTTTTAAGGTCTTCAACACACATCACTCAGGCTTTCAACTTTATGCAAATCATCCTAACATGCTCTTATTGCTCTTTATGATGACTTTATCTCATTTCCATAGTCATTACTTACTCCTTCTCAAAATATGCCCCTAGTTCACATTGGCACTCATCTTCTCAAAATCATATATCTCTACAATGTGAATCATGAAGCTCTTCCTAGCTCCATTCCCACATTTTTCACCTCTTCACAAGTTTTCCCACTTCACACACACTTTCAACAACCACTACACTTCATTAAAAATGTATTTTTGTATATTTTCTCACTCCTATTTCTGACCTCTTCATTTCATATTCTAAGGAACGTCATATATTTTGCACTAATGGGTTCGAGAAAGATTGAGAGGAAGTTCAACATTTGTAAATCCTCATAGTTTTTTCATGAAATCATAATAAACCTTTGGAATCCCTCTGTCACCACAGGAGTAACTGACAAGAAGTAATCGTAATATAATTAAGACTTGTTGGCTAGATTTTCTACATAGCTAAAAACCTAGGTAGTCATGAGATAAATCTCCCTCATTTACTGGTGAGGCTCCCGTGTAAGATGTTTATCAATTTAGTGGGTATGAATCCTAATAACTATTTTTGGGGTTTTACTTTAATCACAAAGCTCATGAACCATAGCTTAGCAATTCTGCAGCAAGTAAGCAATTGTTTATGAAGTATTTGTAGAAGGGGGAAATAATGGAATTTGGGAAAGAAGAAAGGAAGATATGTAATTCAACCAATAGTTTACAGAGTTGGTTTCATACACATGGATTAAATAAACAAGTAGATCTCACAATATTTAGAAGTAAAGGAAAATAAAAGCTTCTAATCTAAATCTCAGATAACACAAAGTTTATCTAAAGATCCACATAGAAGTAAGAAGAAAATGCACTGTGGACACAAATTTCTCCATAAATATACCTTTATTCAATTCCCAACTTTCACAAAAATGACATCAAGGGCTACAACACAAAGTCTAGAACTCAAGAATGTTGATTAACCAATTTTGAATATTTAACCCGTAGACTCTTCCTGTATTTATAGTGTATATAGGGAAATTAACAATAGGAATTTTTTTAATGATGTGGAAGATATGAAAAGGGAAGCAATGGCAATCTTCCTCCTAGAATTCCTCTTTGTATGACATGCATGATTTATAAATAAAAATAGAACCTTCTAATTTGCATGACTGCCACCTATTTCCAAGTAAATGACTTCTTCTAATAACTTGAAGTAACGAATTTTAAACCAATCACTTAAGTTTTACAATTCAATTAATTACTCAATTACTTTGTCGAAGAAAATAAGAGAAAGAAGAAGAAAGAGGAGAAGAAATTAGAAGAAAGTTTGTTACAACACTCCTAGTCTTGTTCTTCTTCCATACTTTGTATATTGATCCAAGTTGTATTGCACTTCTTCTTCATTCACTTTAGCAATGAATGATTTGAATGATATCTCTGCCTTGAATTTGAGATGTCTTTTTCTCCCATATGTTGTTGAATCATTTCCTTTGATTCTCACCAAACTAGATCTAGAAGCAGTTGATTGTGATTTTGCTTGCGGGTGTTGCCTTTGACCTATTTTCCCTCTTATCCTTGAATATTTTGGTGTTGATTCTCACCAAAATTCATACAATAAATAATTCAGAAAAAACTCATCATATTTTATTTTTAATTGCATATGAGAAATTTTAAATTATGGACAACACTTTGGGTGAAGGAAAATACAAGTAAATTCAATGAAGGCTTCAACTAGAAGATTGGGAGCACATGCACAAGCTCCTAAAATGAATTTTCCATGCAATGACTTCCACATGGGCTGCATTAGAAACAAGAGAATGAATTTTTGTTAGAATTCTTTGCAATTATGAGATCTAGATCTATTTCTTCCTCTGATTTTGAAGATATATTCAATGTATCAGACATTGACTTCTTCACTAATATGGGCATAAATAAATTATTCCTACAAATAATTTGGACACACACGAATCTCATAGCATGAATATATAATTTCTTCACCAAGATCTAATTATAAATCATGCTGCCCTCTATTTTTAGACTTTGCTTGCATGCCAAGAAAACTAAAAATATTATTTTATTCACCTGAGCACTTATACCAACATGCAGATGCTCTGAATAATAAAAAGAAATCTTCTCCAACCCTAGGCACCAAAACCTGGATGCTTCCTTAAATTAAAAAAGATCATCTTTTAGGCATTCAGCTATGCCAGAATGGGTCACACTTTTTGGCTAAAAGATATGCTAAAAATAAGAAGTCAAAGTAATGGGAATTTTTACCCTGACATGCAACTCAAAAAATATCATCCTTCACTTAAGTGATTTATCTTTAATGATGGGAAAAAATAACCTTCCAGACAAGCATAAAATTCCCACCTGTCTACCACTACCAAAATTCCCATTGAAAGCTTAAGTGATTCGACTTTAATGATGGGAAAAAACAACCTTCCATCCAGGCATAAAATTCCCACCTACTGCCACTACCAAAATTCCCATTGGCAACTTAAATCCTTCCTTCCAAAAAGTGTGACTTGCATAAAAAGAGATTCTTTCTTTAAAATGTGACTTACATGGGTGAATAAAAATTCCTTGATGGGAATTCTTACCCTTCCGACAGCTCTAAAATTCTCATTGGTACTTTAAGTGATTTATCTTTCATAATGGGAAAAACAACCTTCCATGCAGGCATAAAATTCCCACCTTCCTGCCACTACCAAAATTCCCATTGGCAACTTAAGTGATTTGACTTTAATGATGGGAAAAAACAACCTTCCATGCAGGCATAAAATTCCCACCTTCCTGCCACTACCAAAATTCCCATTGGCAGCTTAAGTGATGGGAAAAAACAACCTTCCAGATAGGCATAAAATTCCCACCTGCCTTCCACCACCAAAATTACCATTAGCAGATTAAGTGAATTGACTTCCATCATGAGAATTTTTCACCTTCATGGCAATGCCAAAATTCCCACTGGCACTTAAAAACCATTCTTCCAAAAAGAATGACTTACATGGAAGAAAGCTTCCTTCCAAAAACTGTGAGTTGTATGGAAGAAAGCTTCTTTCCAAAAAGTGTGACTTGTGTGACTTCTTCTTTTAAAGTCATGTAAAAACTCATCAGCAACATTTTATTTCCATTTTTGGATTTTCAGTGAAGAAAACACAAGGATAGAATAAAATTTTCCATTTTTGGAAAGGGTCCGGGAAGATGTAGCAGCAAAAACTTGTAAGTGCCATAAATTTCACTCCGTGGCTCCGTTTTAGGTGTTGTTTTCTCTAAAAGTGCATATTTTCTCGAGCTCTACACATTGATGGAAATATTTTTCTTATTTTCATAAAATCCATTTTTACACCTTTTTGGACCAAGCAACTTCTTGCAATCTCCTAAAAGAATCCTGAGCTCTGATCGCCTTTAGACAAATTAGTAATTAAAAATACTGGATAGCTTTTCAAAACCCTAGGCCTGGGGAAATATTTGGCAGGAAGAATGAATAGGCTACAGGAATTTCGGAAAAAAAAAAACCAAAACATAGACAAAAAGAAATAAAACAAAATAAAAGAAGTTACAGGAAATTGCTCGAAATTTTTCTCCAATTAGTTGATCTACAAAAATTCTTCCCCCTGAGTGAATGTTCTGTGGTAATAATGATGGGGTGAAGTTCTTTATATAACCGAAATCCTCCAATTTTAGCTCAATCTATTTTTAAAAGAACTTTATTTAATAAATAAATAAAATTTTCTCGAGACAAAACTTGGTGAAGGGATAGAGTGAGTTTTAGCATGTGGGTACTGGGGAATTTGAATTTTATGACTCTCTAGGGATACCTTATAATAATACAAAAAACTTCAAGAAAAAAAAACACAAAACGACCCGTTACTTTGAAAATAATGAAATTTTTTAAAAGGGGTAGTCCTGCATTTGGGTGAAATCTCGAGGACACCAAGACTTACATCCACAAGTTTCGATAATGAGAGATGGAGTTACTTTTGAGGTGCACATTACATATATTCAACACTACATTTTTATTTCAAGAGCTTCACTTCTTCGCTATTGAGTCCACCTTTCCATTTGAACCTAGCCCATGACTCAATGACTGTAGGATTAGTTCATATAGGCTTGAAGAACTCGACTCGGGCTTGATATATAAGGAATTTATCATTACCGCGCGATCATACATATTGAGACATTGTCTTGAACATGAAAGATAAATATTTAGCTTTCATTTATCCAAGATACTCAAAGAACAAGTTACGCTTCAAGATTTCAGGCTCTTAGATATGCTATTGTCAAATTATTTTACCACTTCAATCACTTTCAAATCAGTCCATAGATGATTCAAGAAATCCTTTGATATTATGAAGTTGTGCACAACGTCTCGAGTCCTTAAAAGTAGATAAAATGCATTAAAAACACTAACCTAATTGTACAAAGATATGAAACCCTGTATTTGAGAAAAATGTCAAGGAGAGCTCAAATGACCCTTGATGAAATGACTTTAAACATGAAAATTTTGAGAGATAAGCTCAATACAAATATTTGGTCAAATTTTTGAGAATTTTCATCTGTGCATTTGTGAGATACTATGATTTTTTTCATTCAAATCCTATCAAGAGGGTTTATTGGATCTGCAGGCCCGAGAGGGCATAAACAAGATATTCTCCTCCAATTTTTAATGAAATCCAAAAATTATTCTTCCTAAAGACCTATGAAAATGTGAAGGAGCTTCTCAACATTCAAATTCACCTTGTAATATTCAAAATGTCTCCCAGCAACATGATTTTGCAGTATATAGTGTAAAACAAACAATGACAATTCCATTTATATAAAGAGATAATGATTTTAGGTCTCAAGTGATGTATTGTGGAGCTTGAAGGAATAATTTAGAGTTTTAAAACTTAATTTTAATATCAACCAACTCTCTAGAGATCAATTTTTCATCTTTAAATGATTTTTTTCCTTGCATAGTCATACTACTCTCTCACCGGGAACAACATTTGGATTTACAAGCTCCTACAAGATCTCTAGCTCGCTCCAATAACTTTTAGAGAATGTATTATGATATGAAGGAAAAATTAAAAACTTCCAACATCATAAAAATATTACTATACAGAGCAGAGACCATACTCCATCATAGGTTTCACACACAAACACCTTCAAGCACTCCATACTCCATTTCATACCAAGATTAGCATGATTGCACTTTTGTGTTAGGAGAGGCAAGGACTGTGTTTACACCAAAATACTAGAATAAGATCTTTTAGAGAAATGAATAGACTTTGAGCATAATCTTTTACACCTGATGGTTCACCTTAGAGTCTTCAAAACCAGACAAAATATGTAAGACTTGCAAGACTAGAGAAATTCCATACAACACAACCATGCTTGAAAATCACACATACCACTATTTTGTCCTGGAGAGATTATTCTACACTTTTTAGGAGTTTTACAACTTGAAAAAGTCATTTTGAGTCTAAACAATTCATTTTGTCACTACCACTTCAAGAAGGAGGTATGGAAGGATAAAACCTTCTTAGAAAAATGATCGTAACTTCTTTGTTTCTCAACCAATTTCCTTTAAACTTTTGAAAAGTTTCATGCTTGGAGTGATCTTCAAAAATTCCTTCTATGATTTATCCGAAAGATGCTCAGCAATTTTTTTATGCTAATAAGTCATGGTGCTCAATTTACATTCCTTAAGAAGCCAATTTTAGAAAAACTTACATAACTTCCACAAACCTCTTCAAAAATACAAGACACCCCTATACACACACTCCATAGGATGTTTTTCCATAAATTTTTATGTACAACTTAGACCTATCTCATTTATCTTAGCATTCATTGTCAAAGTCCTCAAAGGTAGTTTTAGTGAACTTTTGAATTTTTCCTCTAGGAGCTAAAATAAACCTTTTGGATGCTCATACATGCCCTAGGAAATGTTACTAGGCTACTACCATTCTTACCTAGTCTTTCCATGACCTACAATGAGCTCTTACACCTCATTAGGCTCTAGAACTAGGCCTAAATGAGCTAGTTACAACTGTGACTCCCAACATTTGACTCTGTTTCTCATTCCAAAAGATATTTCACATGCTAGAATCATCATGTATGGAATTTAGAGAATATTTTCTAGGCTTACCAACCATCTCCATGCCTCCAGTGGTCTCATGCCTCACTAACCGAGCTTTCAAACATCCGAAACCATCCTAGAATCAACCTAAAACCTCTTTGTGAGCTCCAACTATCACTGAGAAGGCACTAACAATTAACCTTCATGCCTCTGACTAAGATTCACTTCACCATTCAAACACCTTTGCTATCAATTCCACTTGACATTAATGACAACTCCAATGACCGTGGTTCAACACCGTTGTGTCTTACAAACACCTTGTTTTTTTGTGGACTGCATCTTGAGTGTACAAAGTGTTCGTTTTTCATGTTCAAATAGGTGAAATAAATCTCTCAACTTTCTCTTCCATAAGGAATAGGTTCAGGGAGATATTGGGAACTTCGATGCCCAATGTTGACCTCCAGATCAATAACAAAGGGTGTATTTTTGGTTATGTATGTTCTATTGTAATACAAAATTGTCAAAGCCTCTTACAAAATTGTCAAAGCCTCTATCAAAATACCATGGTAAACCATACCTTCTTAGGAAGATATGAACGTAGAGATCGTCAAAAGAAGTAAGTTGGTGATTTTACCATATCTATTAATGGCTTGAGGTAAGTTTTTTGCTTGGAGCCACCATACAAATGACATTATCCCATGAAATGACTAAGATAAATTTTATCCATATGTTAGATATTTTAATTGATTTCTACATGAACTACATTGATAGTATGGCCATAGAGTTTAGAGTGAAACAAGGAATTATGAGGGACTGGCCTATTCCATTTAGGATTGCTCTAGGACTTTACATGCTTAACTTATGTGACAACTTGTTTCATGAGTGATTCTTGGCATTGAATGGATTAAGAAAAAACTAATCCCCAAGCTATGAAACATATAACATTAGATATGTGAATAATGGGGAAGTATCTAAAAATTTCAATGGGGTTGGTAAACCCTATTGCATGTTTAATCCCACTTAGATTTGCCTTGTAAATTGGTTAGAGAGTAAACTTGAACAATAAAGTAGTATTGCATCATTGACAAATTTGATGTCATAACTAACTCGAGACTTGTTATGAATCATTCCTAGTACAAAACTAACTCATGAAAGAATCCAGGAAATAAAATGAACCTTGCTCGAGATGTTGGTGTCTTGTGTCTTAGTGATGTTGGTTATGCTTCTATACTCTAACATTTCTTAAGTAATGGACTATAATGCATATGAAAGTAAACCAAGTAAGTCATGATTTATTTTGGTTAATGAAAATTGTGATTGTTAGTGTATATGTGGGCCTAGTGTCATGAGTCTTGTGATCTATACAAGTAATAGTAAGTGTTGTGTCTAAAGAACCCAAACAAATTATCGGTTTTATTATTACATTTTGAGTTGTGAATTTACGGGGTGTTATAATAATCCCTATTCATAGTGTCTTGATCTACAAAGTGGTTCTAACTACAACATGTGCACATTTAAATTACTTGTTTTTCTTATCTATACTAAGCAACATATGAATTTTGATTCCAAGACCTCTCTTGGTAATATTGTTTTATGTTTTATAGTGGGTTCTTCTACTATGGTTATTCCTTTTCTGGTCACTTCTTCCCTCGAGTTCATGTACAGACCTTCTCTAGGTTACTCTTGGCTTTGTACTCTTAAGGCTATCCTTCCATTTAGAACTAGTGTGTGAACTTTTTTACAATAAACAATTTATTATGGTCAAGGGTATCATGTATGAGGATCCTTTTCCTAATCCTTTTACTAAGAAAGTGGTTTATATGTTTAAGACATTACATCCATTCATGCTAATTCTATAGGATCTATCCTTGTTGGCCTCTTCTTAAGTCTCTTATGTAACATCGATAACTTTTAAGCATGTTTAACAACCTTGAATTATAGATGTCCATCCTAATCCTACTACACATGTCATATACTTAACGTCCAAGCATCCCTTGAATATAGGGTCTTCTCATCACCCCTTAAGTCCATAATAGGAAGATCCCACTTTTCTCTTACTTTTATACAATTATTCTAACATAAAAAAACATTCAAATAATCAAATAAGCAAAAAGAATTCAAATATTTTTAAAATATAAAATCAAGACCTGCATATGACTTGAATTTTTAGTTTTTCATATGATTTTATGGATAATATATTTTCGATATACTCTTTACACATGTTTGTTCATGAGGTATGTTGAGCTTTATGTAGGACACACAAACTATTATACACAGTGACAAATGTTGACCTAGTCCTATTCCTAGTGGCCTTTCTCATATACAGGCATCCTCTATACTATTTAGGTGTTTTTTTTTACTCACATTCACTTTCATTTCCTCATTATGCTCAATTTTTTTATTTTTTTATATGTTATTTTTGGAATAATATAGATAACACATGTGTCTTTTGAAATGTTATATTCTCTTAATATATGTGTCTTAGGGTAGCCATATTCTATTGTGTTTACTTGATTGATTAATTGAATACTTTGTTTCATGTATGTGCCATATGGACTTTGTTATCATTGTCTTTGAGACACTTTAGTGTCCCTTATCGAAACATGTGTTTCCTTTACTCATGATTTTGAGGGAACTATTGACTCCCTTTCACTCCTTATGAATAACCATGAAGACCATAAAGGGAAGGAGAATTTCAAGAATGAATCAAGCCTCAAAGATATAAATAAGGGGCTTGCAATCATCGAAAAAATCCAAAAGATCATGAAGTAGCCATTTGGCTGCTAGCTCTTTATTCTCTATTGGGTTCCTGTCGAGTTTTTTTTCTTTGTTGTTCACATACTATTGTGTTTCTACTAACATTTTACTGAAATTATGCTATGTTTTGGTTGCTTACTAATTGGTTACCTACTCCAGTCTTGTTTTGTTCTTTTTTACTTTGTAATGTACTATCTTTGTTAAGGCCTCTTTGTAACTAGGTAGGGTCCCAACAAAAAAACCTTTATCCTTAATTAAAAAAACTTTTGTTCCTTGATTTTTACCTCTTGGTCCTTATTTATGACTAACATATGTGACATTTCTAGTGTAATTATATGCTTGATTACCTCTACACTTGTTTCTTGTTTGCTTATTTTCTCTCTCTATGACGTGGTTTCTACCATGTACACTCTTACAATAACAAGATCTTAAAAGTGGTCATCTATAACTCCCTCCATGTGATTAAATGTTGAATATTAGATACATATAACATGGACACACATCATTTATTTTGTGTTGAGTATTCTCTTTACACGTCTAACTCACCTTAAAGAGAGGGAATTCGGTGGGGCTTATTACATGAATATATATGCATATCAAGCACATAGATAAAAATTTATAATTCAATAATAGAATGGAATAATGTACAAATAATCAAATATTGAATCAAATATAAAATAGAATCATATTACAGAAAAGTATTAAATCATGTGCCATGAAAAAGCGCCAAATGTTAAGATGGGAATTTTTCATTCTTGGGTAAGTTTTAAATAAATTATAGATTTGTCAAAATTTCATAGACAATTAAAGTTTTTTTATACATGTTTACATTTCGATGGCATACTCAGGGGTAGGGTCCACTAAATTTTGGTACGTAATGTGGGTTTTAGTACTTTATTCCTTTTTAAAACTACGTAAATTGATCAATGTTTCACTACAAGGTATGGGGGCATGGGTATTTTCTCTTGTTGCTATATTCAACATTGCACATTATATATTGATGGGAAATCACATTGTGGGGGAATGAGCCAAATCATTCCATTTTAAATTTGCATTATTTTTCAATTGGACCTAGATTGGTTAGCAATGGTGTGATTTGTGGGAAGAAGCTTTTAGGGTGACTATAAAACCCCATGATACCCTTCTTCTCACTCTTTAGGGAGGATTTTAGAGTAGCTAGAAAGTTGTGTGACACCCCTTATTATTTTAGAGTTTTTTGGGATGACTATAAATTCACATGATAACATTCCTTTTTGGTATTGGTTCAAGCAACTCGTGATTCCCTTGTGGTTATATCATATCATTTTTAAAAATTGGGGATTTATCACCCTTGATCCTTCAATAGTTTAGTTCCAATCCACATATCAGATTATGAAATTTTTGGAGCTTTTCCTTCAAAAATAAAATAGATATACTCCTTCCACACTTTTGTCTATTTTACTTAACTAGTCACAAGTTTAATTTTCAAGTTACAAACATACATATTTTTTATTTTTTTATTTTTGGAATTAGGGTAATCTTTTGAGGGTGTTGAAAGGACCCACATCTTTTCCAATTGATTATTTTTTGAGAGGATCCTAAACCTAGGTTACTGAAGGGGACCACCATTAGGAACCCAATTAAAGCAATGATGAAACCATAGTGAAGATGCAATGACCAACAACAATGACTACAATGAGTGGAGCAAGAATTAGTGACGGTAGAGAGAGGAGTAGAAACTAGTGATGGTAGTGAGAGGATAAGCCACCAGCAACGGTAGCAAGAGAAGCAACCACCAGCAGAAAATCAATGAGAGGAACACCACCAATGATGGCAGCGAGAGAAGCAATAACCAATGATGATAGTGAGAGAAAAGTCATAAGTGACAAAGCAATGAGAGAAGTAGTAAACAATGATAGCACAAAGAGAGAAGCAATGACTAGTGATGTCACAATGAGTAAAGAGCATCCAAAGAAGTAGCGACTAGCTTCTGAGGAGGATCATGCCTCCAGGGTATTTAAACATGGGTGAGCAAGCACATAACCATGTGACTTGACCACACCACTCCCACCCCATCGGTAAGTTATAAATATATCTTCAATGATGAGTTAAAGTTCAATTCTTTGTATGGATATAGACTACACTCTATGTTGCAAGTTTCATCATGGAGAATGCAACACACAAGCGAAATCAAAAAATTTGAGCAAAGACAAGGTTTGTTTACTCTTTATTTTTCCTTTAAACATGTGTATACCTAGATTTAGATCACTTTCAAGACATGTTAGTCGATAAAAAAATCCCCTAATCAATTCTACTTAAATAAATGGGCTTACATTTCCATTGATAATGAGATGGACGAGTCATGGGTTCTTTTAATGAATAAAGTGGGTCGACTTCTAGATCTAAATCTAAAACCTATATAAATAGTTGAAAAGATTAGTTATTTTTTGTGGTTAGGGGACCTACCTCAGTCATATCCCTAACCATTGAAGGAGAAAACAATTCATTTTATTTATAGAAAAATGACAAAATTGAGCATAAAAATGAATGATATAGCTAACTTAGAAGTAAATCAATTGTAATTCTACAATTCATCACAAAACACAATGATTGCAAGCTAGTCATAGGTGTGACTAATACCCACATTGATATCACCAAACCAATGATTTTTGGGTTGCAATAGTCCTTTGTGATCCACCTTTGCCTCTCAAAAAATATAATACCAAAATATACGAAAAGAAGCAAAAACTAAAGTATGGGATCAATTGCAAAAGGAGTCAAGGAGTTGGAATGACGGGGCATGGGTGTTATTTTTTTAGTTCATAGAATATTGTGACACATATGGATGTAATGTGCATAGATGAGTGAGATGATAAGCATACATAGTACATTGGGTATGCAAATAGGTAGGTGGGATGGAAAAATGTAAATGTGAGTAATTAAGAATTAGTAAATGAGTGATGAGGTGTCTTTTATCATCTTTTTGCGAGGTAAATTTACTTTTGTGGGATTATTTTTTTTTTGGGATTGTTATGTTTTATAAAGTTTTTATTATTTTTGAATTAGGAGACCTTATGCACAAGGTGCATTTTATAGTGTCTACATCATGTAATCATTATTTCATACTTAAAGTGGGAACAAATATAGACACCTAATTTTAACAATTTAATTTTTGGAAAGACAATTTTGGCTTTGCACTTGTGTGCACATTACAAGCCTAGATAATATAAATGGTCACAGATACTACCCAAATATGGTGAAAATGTTTGGATAGTGTTTTGAACAATATGGTGTTGTTTTTGGAACTATTTTGTTGTTTTTAAATGTAATATGTTATGATATGAATTTAATTGGATCTTATCACTCCAATAAAGAAGTGTATTTTGATATACTATAAACAACACATGAAAGGGAATCGTTAGCTCAATTGTATCCCATTAAAATTTGATCCCTTATACTTAAGTAGATGGTGTTCCAAAGCTTCATGATTTATGCCCAATAACTAATGAAAATGGGAAAATGGGGAAATAAATGTGTATGCATGTCCTTATAAATCCTTGATGATTTATAAGGTCAATGTGATAGACGGTGTTATTGTTGTTGTGTTAAGTGGAAAATATAGTAGGTAAATTTCAATTGTTTCTTCTGTAAGCATGACCTAAAGGCATTATAAATAGTAAACACCATTATAAGTACTAGCCTTGTGTTGTGTGTAATAGAAAAGTTAAAAGATCGAAGCTATTTATGACTCCCAAGATCACTTGAGGGTATGAGGAAAGATAATACATAGAGAATGATATATGATATGGGATTAAAAGAAATAAAGTTCATTCCCTTAATTTTTTTAGAAATAAAATTACAACACGATTATGTCTATGACTACCCTATAACCATATTGTTAGTTTCTTTTTCTTTTCAGAAAAATCACATAATAGTCATGGTTCCAACCAAATGTTTTTGGTAGATCTAACAAAATAAGTGTTATATTTATAACCAAAAAGTGAGGGGAAAATAAAACCAAATCAAAAGAACTACATAAACCTAAAGAAAAAACTATAAGATTTAGAAAACAAAGTAATTTACCCACAACCAAAATGGTCCCACCATGGTCACCAAAATGTATGCCTATATTTGGTGATGTTAGTTGATATAAAATATCATGGACTTATGTTGTTGCTATTGAAAATGAGAAGGAAAATCATGGGTTCTTTCAATCAATAAAGTGGGTAAACTCTTCCGATATGAATCTAAAACATACATGAAAACACTTGAAAAATATTAGTTAGGGGACTTGCCATGGTCAGATCCCTAACCATTTAAGCAAATAAAATACATTTTATTCGCAAAAAAATGACAAAAAAACCTAAAAAATGAATGATATATCTAACTTAATCACAATGACATTGTGACTATGATTCGCTGAAAATTGCAAGAAGGTTATAGGCTAGTCACCAAAGCATGACTAGAACCTATATTAAGATATCACCAAAACAGTGATGTCATGAGATACATCATTCCATTTCGCTCGACTTCACCTCCCCAAAATCTTAAATACTTTTTGAAAAATGTAAGAAAAGAAGTAAAAACCTCAAGTGTATTATTATCAAGTACACTAAGAGTCCTGGGGTTGGAATGGGGAGGTGGATGTTATTTTATAGTTTTTGAGTGCATAGAATATTGTGACACATATGTGTGTAATGTGCATATATAGATAAGATGATAAAGATCCATAGTGCATTGGGCATGCAAATGGGTAAGTAGGATGGAAAAAATTAAATGTGAGTGGGTGAGGGTTAGTAAATGAGTGATGAGGTGTATTTTATCACCTTTTGTGGGGTTTTATATTTTTATTTACTTTTGTGGGATTATTTGATTTTTGGGATTATTATGTTTTATAAATTTTTGGTATTTTTGAATTAGGAGACCTTATGTAAAAGGTACATTTTCGAGTGTCTACGTCTATGTAATTTTCATTTCATACTTAAAGGGGGAGAAAATGTAGACACCTAAATTTAGCAATTTAATGTTTGAAAATGATAAATTTGGCTTTGTATGTGTGTGCGCATTCCAAGCCTAGGTGAATTACCTTATCTCTCTTGCATAACTTGGTTCTCTATTCACATCGATCAATTACTCACAAAACTAATTTCATCAATACATAACAATATATTCCTCCAAGACATCATTACAAAACTTTGTAAAATTCCATAAACCTGCATGTACATGACTTTTCATATAGGACCAAACCATTTAATGGTTTGGTTTGAGGATGTTTTTTTTGTCCTAACCCACCCAAAACTTAATTTTTAGTTTTATATATTTTATGGGTTGGTTCATATCCTATGGGTCAACCTTAATGTGAAAATTTACCTAAAACACCTATATAAACAACTCTTGCTCACTGTTTATCTCACCTAGAAATATCAAGAGCATATTTGCAAAATTAATTCTAAAATCACTACAAGCTCTCCTAAATCCTTTCATAGCAACACACTCTAGGAGTATCCCCAAAAATGTCTAAAGCACTCATAACTAGGTTTAATAGTAATGCTTCTCAATCTAGAGACCTTCAAATCCAAGTCAATATAAACACGAAAAACCTTTATTACTCATTACTAAGTGGTCAATTTGACAAGCTACTTGCATCATATATATATATATATATATATATATATATATATATATATATATATATATATATATATATATATATATCATATGTTAGGTGGAGAAATATATGTGGTTTTAGGAATATTCAAGTATTACTAATGTAAGTGGTATATAGATTGTACTTAAACCCAACCATATACCTTTTTATAGGATCTCCTACATGTGGTTAGGGTTTGAAGTTATTACACATCACACAAAGGGTTTTGTTAATGTGTTACACCTATAATTTCATAGTGAATAATATTTCCTAGGTTTTTATGTAGAGAGAATTACAATCAAACATGCATTTAAAAAATCAAGAATGGTTCAAACCATAAATTCATTTCAACCTTTGCATATGATGATCTTTTCCAAGCCCAAAATGGATTATTCTTATAATTTTTTATCTACATCGCCTTGAATGGCCTTCAACAAGCACTTCAATCTGGCTATACCCTACACTCAATGTGAATTCAATCATCAAATAGATCACCCTTCCTACAAAATATTCTTATGTTTACCATTCTTGACTTGTCCTTCTTGCTTCACTATCTCTTCCTCCAAAACAAATTTTTTTGGCTCTTTATCCCTCATTGGCCTCTTTAACCTTCATTCCCTATTACATCATCTCAAACCATTGTTATAATAATTACGACTTGATACAAAAAGATCCAAACCCCTATCTCTCACCTATCTTTCTCTAAACTCGCCCTTATTGGCTCTTAAGACCAAGGCTCGTGATAGCTTCTTGATTGGAGGAATCTATAGCTACTCACAAAAATTATTTACTCCTTCAAGTAACCTTTATAGAACTCATGGTTTTCCCAAGTTTCATAATTTGACTCCTTATTCACTCCTTGAAATCACTCCTTTTATTCCCTAACCTTCACTAGCTCTTCTCACCCCTGTCCCTATGATTTTTCCACCATAACTTCTCGTGAAAGAGGTTTTAAAGAAAAAATAAAACCTTTTCAAGCACCCATTTATGGGTTTTATTTGTGTGCTCAATTTTAAGATTGAACTCTAAAGGTAAACACAACTTCCTTTGCAAATGGACCCTTCCTATTAGGCCTCTCGGCTATGCATCTCTACCCTCTTCTAGATCACAAAATTTTATCAAAAACCATCCAATGAAAAATTAAAATTACTTTTTAATTTATTTAAGGGCCTCTTCAACATCATTTCTACCAAATTTTAGGATTTAATTCATTGATTTGAGCCCTCGAACCACAAATCCTAGCTAAGCCCTTAGAGAGGCTTCCTAGGAACCTAGAGTTAGAAAAATGGATATAAAATTATTAATATTTCTTATCAAGCCCTGATATTCATAGTAGAGGTATGTTTTATCCTATTACTCATTGTAATTTTACTAGTACAATGAGAGTAATTTCCCACACGTGTGAGTGAAGTCCTTTCCTCCGAACTAGTCTCGTAGATGCACGAGAAAATGTAGCAAAACAGGTATTAATTCTATAGAGCCTCTTCTCCAAATCAAACAAGTTAAATAATTCCTCACATAATTTTATAAACCTTATAAAAATCCCCCTTTATTTATTTGATAGATTCTACTGCACATATTTATTCTTTAAACTTGTGAACAAATTATCGCACACAATTTTCCATCAACACAATCATACTTATTTTGAAAATGCTTTACTAACACAATAATGAAGCAGGTATCTCTTCCCTTCAATAACATTATTTATTGGATCCAAAATTACATGAACTACACTCTTAACATCACAGTCATGAACTACTAAAATATTCTTACCGAAACAAAGTGTTGTATTGTTAAACACAATCTATATACTAGCTTGCACACTTAAGAACAAGACCTATGTTCTCAATCCTCCAAGATTACCCCTTCAGATATTTAAATCATCCCTTCCTATTGCATCTAAAGGCATGTCCCCAAATACTCAAGGCATGAAAATCAAACTTGAGATCATTCATCATCATTACAAGATTTCAATACAACAAAAATTATGATATATACAGATTTAGCCATAATTGCTTACAAAATTTTCTCCTCTTATCCATGAGGAGGCTTCCATTCATGAATTCATCACCTTCCTCAGAAGGTTTCTCTTCTTCTCCCATCTAACTAACTCTCTCTCTCACACACACTTGAATTCATCCTCATTTTATCTCTTTATTGTAACTCTTCTTTGAAACCTAACTAACTTTTCAACCTCCATATGTTCATACATCAACATGAAGGTATTCTACATAAATTTTAGTCATCTCATAACTAACACATATTCTTACAAACTCATGATCACATCCTAAGACTAACTCACCCTTTCAATACCTTGACAAGCCCATATTGGCTTTTGCACATGCTTTAAAACTTGAGTTTACATTTTGGAGGGAAAACACCATTTTGAAATTTCAAACTCTTGAACACCTAAGACTCGCTCCTCCATGACTCATCGTACTTTAAAAACTTAAATTGACTGTGTAGCTATGTAATTTTTCATTTGGATGACTTTTGATGATACTTCGCATTAGTTTTGCACATGCATAGAAATTTTGAGAGCACCATCACATCTGCGTGCGGAATCATTTGAAAGGTGTTAAACCATCTTACGCTTCCATACATACTTGATTGTTTCACACCTATTTTCTTGTATACTTTAGTTATATAAATGAAGCATGGATAAATAATTTCTAGCTAACAAAGTCACACAACATTGTCATTTCGCTTCATGCACCCGTGATAAACTAAGTACACCCACTTTCTTGTCTTTTAAAAATAATTTCCATATTATATCTTTCAAATGTCTAATGAAAGTATATTCTAATTTATGCATTAATGGTTATCAATTAATTTGAATATAAAATTTTGCAAACCCTTAGAACCTCAAATAAATAAGAACACATTAACCCTCTAGCATCCTCCTATTTATTCATGTAAATGAGAGGGCACAACTAACCAAATACAAGTGTAATTGTTCCCGGGGACAAAAATGGGAATCCAAAATTTTTATGTTATGGATGTAACCTCATGGATAAGCCTTATGGAATAGTATTTTAAGCTTCACATATACCAAAGAATGTAATGGTTGACATAACATCATTACATGTAGAACATTAACCTTATCAATGGTACCGGTGGATGATGAGTGATAAGAAACATTTGGTTCTTAGTTGGAATGAATTTATTAATTACTTGATAGCCCAAAGTCTGAGATAGCCATGGAAGTGAATTTATTCCACCCGAGTAATGAAATCAAAATAAACATGACCCATAGATAAATATAATATTGAGCATATGATATAATAAATATAGACCCCAAAAGTGAGACCTTATCGGAGATTACAACTTTACATCAATGGACTAAATGAAATAATAAAACATGATTTTTTGTTGTTGGAACATGTTATTGTATTTAATTTCCATACATTATTATATTATTTTAAGATGCATTTGTAATATTATTTATAATTTAATCTATGGATAATTCACTCATTAGTGCACACTTAGCCACGTCTATTAATAATGATAAGTATCAACTAATTTATTGACTTGTTTGACTTCTATTATTAATAGTATTTTCTAAGACTTTTTTTGCAATATAACTACTATCCAAACCCTAACCCTATCCTCTTAGATCTTTTTATAAGAGAATAGAGCTACTTTATGTGGTAATAAATGTGGACTAGATTTAATCTTACTCTAGTTAATTTAAGCCATATCTTTTCAATAAAATTATGGTAGTCATGTTATGCTTGATAAATCTTTGTTATGCTTTTGCTTTAAGATTTCCGTGATTTATTATATATGCATACATGTGGGTGTTATTCTTGTGGTTATTTATAGTGATTCTTGAGAATAAATCAAACTCTAATATGGTGTATGAGAAATAGAAGCTTCACCTCATACTACATGTAAGTTTACAAATAATATATCTAGTTTTTCAATATTTTTCTACAAGTACCTAGATTAGAATTGTAGTTTTTAGATTTTTGTAGTTTTTTAATTTATTATAGAATTTTTGTTCTTTTTATATTATTTATATATAGATATATTTTCATATTGTAATTAACCAATCTAACACTCTCACCTCTCCCTTTTTGGAATATGGGTTGATTAGAAATTGGTGAAAATGGTGGGGTACTAAGGGTCATATCTAGGTATCTTCTAAGATATCCCTAGGTAGAACCATGTTCCATAATTTAAAACCTCAAGATATATCATTTTGGACAAAGGAGAAATAAATTTTACTTGATCCGCAGCAGTGTGAGGGGAACCACCCCAACACTCAAACTATTATGCAACATTGTGTATGGATTTTAGCTTCCATGTACCTCATGGTATTTAATAAGTTCCTATTGCTTTTTTATTTTCTTATACAAATGATTTTAGTTTTCTATTTATGTGGTTCATTGGTAAGTGGTTAGCCCATGAAGTTACTCACTACATACTTTAAAGATTGGATAATGTAACTATAGGAATGGTGGAATCCACCATAGTTAGTGGTATGAAACATTATTATGGTTTGCTATTTATGAATGAGATAAGTATATTACATATCCTATAGAAAAAGCATACCCTTACCTCTAGTAAAACGTTCGGTCTATCTTGAAGTTCAACATAGTGTTGTTAAGATATGGAATTTTAGTTATAGCCTTGGTTCAATTTTTTTATAGTTTCATACAAAACCCTACACAGAAAAATTGTGTATATTATGTTTTAGTTTTGGCTCAAATATTTTGTTTAGATACAATACATATTTTGTTTCATTTTTAGTCAAATAAAGTGTTTAGCTACATGACATATTTATGTTTTTGTACAAAATCCCTTGTTTAAGGTATAATCGGGAACATGCTATTTTTGAAAACCAAATAGCAATGAGCAAGAAGTGCATTAGGGGATGTTTGGAAAATCAGAAAACGTGGAATATATTTTGATTCAAATGGAAACTTGTAATTCTAACCAAATTTTGGACCTAAAGGGTCATGCAGAACAACGCTTTTATGTGACTAAAAAGAGAATAATTTTTCAAAAAAATATTGATATGGACATACACCTTTGTTATTTTCTCTTCAAGAAGATCGTTTTGAGTATTACTTCAATTTTCATGAAAATTTTCGTATAAAAATATTTTATACACATATTTCATAAGTCAAATCAAGTTCATAGGACCTAGCATTGAAATTTTACAATGGAAAAAGTTACCGATAAATGAATTAAGAAACTAATAAATTAATGAATTGATAAATTGAAATTAAAATTGATTTTTTATATTATTAGTGATACATGGGAGAAAATACAATATATTAGTAGTGAATATCCACAACTCTTTTACTAACAATTGTTGTTTTGTAGTATGTTATAGATACACCCTAAGCTATTGAGCTCATTATCTAATTAACAGAGGGAGAAATGTTATACGAATAATACCCCATGTATTAATAATTACTTGAAACTATGTTTAAGAGTGACAACAAGGATATATAAATAAATCAACAATATTTATGTGGGTATATAAAATATAAAGGTGTGATTTAATAAAATAATGGAAAGACTCTCCCATAAATGTACATTTGATGATGTGTAAATAAAAATTAATGAGTTAATGTGAATCAAATGTGATATGAATGTGTGTGATAGTTAATTGTAACCACCTCTTGAGTACTATTTATATGGGGAAAATTCTCGAGTAAAGGGATATGTGAACAATTAAAGTATTATTGATATTCAAGACACTCAAATAGTAAAGAATGGACTAGAGTGGAAAGTTTAATGAAAGCGGTAGGAATATAGAGGATACTTTTTATCATAGTTAAGAAGGGTCACAAGTCTATTACCAATAAAGGGTACATAGTAAACCCTTGATTTTCCGTACATGGCCTATGGTTTGTGTATATGTGATTAAAATCCTAGAATAGGGCTCCAAATTCCCCAACTTGCATGTTACTTGGCCATTGTTCTATTCAAAGTACTATAAAGAGAGAACCCACATGATTTTACTAGGATTATATAAATATATGTAAATATACTTTAATTTATTAAAAAGAAACTATTTTTGTACTAGTGTATTTACTTGAATTGCATGATACTTATTTATTTAAAATGTTTGAGTAATGTATCTTTAATTAGGCCATAAGATATTTTTAGGTAAAAATGAGGGTTTAACATTTTTAATCAATATGTTTTATATGAAATAAGCTCATTACAACTAGTGGTGAGAAAATACTAATGGTTATTGATAATGGGGTTTTAGATAAGAAGAATTATTTGAAGATAAAACAGAAGAATATATGTATGCAAATTTTGAGGAGGAAGAAAACCCTATTATCTTGCTACATGCATGAAATAGGAAAATCACACCATAAAAACTCAAATTGGTTGGTTATATTAATAACAAGAAGGTGAGTCTTGCGAGATGATTCTCATGTACTAGTGTTAGGATAGTCATCTTGCACTTTTCCCTTTCCTTTATCAAGAGTAGTGCTTGCTTTGGTCTTGTAGGTTTATGAGGCTTTTTATATTATGGACAAAGTGAAAACAATTGATTAACATCATTTGAACTATGGTATACTAGTGAATCCTTGTTGGTATTGTAAAATTATCCATCTCATAAGTTGTTACACATTCAATTGGTATGACTTACATTGGAGGCATGATAATAACATGTGTATTAGGTTGTGAAATGAAGGTTCCCATGGGTTCAATGGTAGCACAAAATTTGAAAGGTACATCATCTATCATACAAGTATATACCATGATATCATGGATTAAATTAAAACATCAATATATTGTAGTAGGCATGCCTTTCATATTATAAATATGTGGTCTTCCTAGTAGTATCTTATGATTTAAATTATTAGGATATACCTCACATGTTGTAAAAAACCATTTTTTCCCCACTATGATATGAAATGTAATGTAACCTAAATATTTCCTAAATACATTATAAAAACCCTTGATTTATGTGTCATAATAGTTCAAATATTTAGTCCCAATACCTAATGTCCATATAAATGTAGTATTTTAGATATTTGACTCGGATCTATTATGGATGATAACATGTTTAAACACTTTGCCAAAGATTTTTACTTGAATATACACAATTTCATGTTGATCAATGACATGTTGGGATAATATATCCTCTTCTTGACATTTTCACCCCGTTTTAGGGTATGCAAAATTGAATAAAAATGTGTTGGTTCAATATTGCTCCACAAGGTAGTCCTATGCAAAGCATCATGAAATATGTCTTTTTAAATATGATCTTTATGGATTAATTATAGAATATATATGTTGGTTTCAATATTATTAATATATATTTTTGATATCACACTCTTTAGGTGTTTATATTGTAGTTCTAGGTGGTGGTGAGTTTTTATGATTAGGGTTACATTCAGGTTTTCCTATTGGGTTGTGGTTGTAACCATGTCATGTGGTTTTGCATTGTGAAGTATGATTATAGGACCATAGGTTCAATTAAATTGGTTAACCCCATATTTAGGTAATAAGGAAGAAGGAAGTGTGATATTAGTGTAAGATATTATTTTTCCTCATATTTATTTATTGTGGATTATTGCTACATATGGATTATTCCTAGACTTGAGGAGTTGGCTTGTTTAGGTGTCTTTAGTGGGAGTTACTATTTGATCATTATTCTAGGTGGAAAATATTTTTAAACTATTTTAGGTGGCTATTAGACTTTAGAGGGAGTTACTATTTGATCAATATTCTAGGTGGTGGATCTTTGACCACTATTCTAGGTGGTTATTACACTTTAGTGGGAGTTACTATTTGATCACTATTCTAAGTGGTGGATCTTTGACCACTATTCATAGAGGAGTTACACATTCACTCTCCTATTTGTACATATTCATTTGTGAGCTATTGATGCAGCATGTTGGATAAATCAATTACAATATTTTGTAATAATTATCTTATTATGATTTCATTTACTTTCAAAACATTATATGTTTGTTTATTTCATGTTAAGTGAATCAGTGCATTCAATTGATCTAGTGATATTGGCTAATACTTTTATAGGTGAATCAATTCATAATAGCTTTCTTTGTTTGAGTAGTGAGAATAAACATTTCAAATTCCATACCCCTAACATAAATTTAATTTAGGTGCATTATTAGTAACAATCAAATTATTTTTTATTGTAGCATTACAATCACTTGCAATTTTATCATGTACGAAAGCATGAGGTAAAATTTTATTGTATACATATTACATAGAACATGTAACTTTATTCACCAACCATTGAAAATTTCCTATCAATCTATGAGAAAAAAGCATTTTTTTATTTGAAAATTTTCATATATGATTAAGATCCATGGAAAATAAACAAGTGTATATAAGAGGATAAGAATTAGTGAAAATTCACTCGAGAATAAAATACACTAAGAGGGGAAATAAAAAATAGGATTGCGTGTTCAATAGAGGGTTGAGTTCAACAAAATATTTTAATTAAATCTTACCAAAGAATAACATGATCAAAAGTATAGTCCCTTTCAAAAAACTATTTACCAATAATTAAAAAAACATTATCAAAAGTAAAAGAAATATTAACTCAACAACTAATAAGGGGTATTCTTTTTTATGGGTAATAGTTCCCTCACCCTTTTATTTATATAAAATGTTTTAGAATAAGTTTTAGGTTGTTATACTAGTAATTTATAAGAATGTTAAGGGATTCAAATTTAACAACCAAATAGAAAGAAAATATTTTCGAACCTTTCTAAAGATTTAAAAACTAATATCTACCGCTAGCTATTACACAATAGAGAAACAAAATCATTAAATAAAAAAGTGATTCAAACTTTTCGTCAAAACGATCCATAAAATCTCGTTAGAAAATAAAATGGTGAAATAGACAAAATATATAAATCTCAATAACCATAGCAAAAAAGTATCTTCTGCAGTGTTTAGTGTTGTTAGTGTAGGTTATTATTTATCCTTTTATTTATTTATTAGGATAATTATTACACTTGTGTTAGCCCTACACTTTATGGGTTATCTTGCTTAGGTGTACTAGTTATGTGGAGTTAGCTTACTAGTTATGTTGAGTTAGCTTCTCAGTTATGTGGAGTTAGCTTACTAGTCTTTGGAGTTAACTTAACTACCAATATCAGTTAGTGGGAGTTCTTCACCACTGATTTAGGTAGTAGTTGCACTTCCCTCCTCTTATATGTACATCTTTCTTATTGAGTAATTCAATTCATTACATTGTAATGTATTGAGCATTATGAATTATGATGGATTTCCATATATGATATTTTACCTCTTCCGTTTTACAAATCTAATGTGGTGTGCTATTATCATTTGAGATCATGACTTGGAACAATCTTCTTATCATTTATTTCATGGTATCATAGCGGTAGATGATGTAGACATCCATCTGTAAGTTTTTCTTTGCAAGTAAGGGTTTATTATTTTTGTGTATTTGGAATTTGCTAGCACTTTTCTGCAACATGCATTTTTATGCAAAATGGAGTGCGTAATTGGATTTAGAAGGTGCTAAAACAATATAATTAACTGTAATCTCAACCATGTTTTGAGACGATAAAATCTAGACGTAGAGATCTGTACCCTTTGGGTGCATTCTTTTATCCACTGGACGCAGATTTGTAACCTCTCGGGTGAATTCTTTTATCCATTAGATATAAGCGTGTACCTTCCAGATGCTTTCTTTTACACTTTGGATATTTATGTTTTGGATGAAGTCTTTTATCCACTAGATGCAGATCTATATTCTCTTGGTGCATAATTTTATCCATTGGATATAAGCGTGTACCTTCTGGATGCATTCTTTTACCCTCTGGATATTTATGTTTTGGATGTAGTATTTTATCCATTAGATGTAGATTTGTACCCTCTCGGTGCATTCTTTTATCCATTAGATATAAGTGTGTACCTTCCAGATGCATTCTTTTACCCTCTAGATATTTTTGTTTTGGATGCATTCTTTTATCCACTGGACACAAATCTGTACCCTCTGGGTGCATTCTTTTATCCATTGGATATTAACGTGTACCCTCCGAATGCAATGATTTACCCTTTGGACATTTAGGTTTTGGCGTAGACTTTTATCCTTTGGTCAGTAAGCTTGTATTGTGTGGATGCACTCTTTTACCCTTTGGACATTTTGGTGTCACGTGTAACATTTTAAAAAACATCAGCATTAAAATATTATTTTAATAGCAAAACCTTCTAGAGCTCATAAATTTTGATTCGTAGCTCGGATTAAGGTGATTTTTTTAAATTATGTATTTTCTCGAGATCTACGCATTGGTGACATTTTTATACACATATTTAAAATGTAAAAGGTATTTTTACTCATTTTAATATTTACATGCACTCAATTATAAAGTGCCAAATTTGGGAGGGTGTTGTAATCACTTGTGGATGCAATTTTCGGTTGAGTCTGCCATCCCAAAATTTTGGGTGTTGCATTCTTGTATCTATGGGTGTGTACATTTATATCTCGCTTATTTTTGAGATATTTTGGATCTATATTTTTGACACTTTTTTGGCATGTTGACAATCTCTCTTGTGGGGGAGCTATTTTGGTGAAGCCCAGTGTTATTTTGTCAGTGTTCGAGTAGTTGATTTTGGTAACTCATACAAATTTGTGGTATCACTCTACTCATTCAACAGTATGGGAGGGTGTGGTGTTGATATTGATTCTTTGGGTTTCATGTCTTTTCCTTGTTACCTTGACTTTTCTTGGATCATGGCACTCATATTTATTTGGATCTCGTGTCCTTGCCTTGTTGCCTTGGTTATTATTCTTGGATCATGACACACCTGTTTGTAGCAGTTGATCTTACTTCTTCAGATTTTGTGTCCTTGCCTTGTAACCTTGGCTTTTCTTGGATTGTGACACTCCTATTTATTTGGATCTCATGGCATTTCCTTATTTCCTTGGTTATTGTTCTTGGATCGTGGCACACCTATTTGTAGTAGTTGATCAAATTATGTTTGGTGTTTTTTTACATTTTTGACATCACTCCATTGATAGTCTCCTTGCATGGAGATATTCTGATGAAGCCCAATGTCAGTTTTTTTTTAGTTCTATGATCGAGAAGTGGATTCAAACCACAGTGTGCACCACACTTCTTCAAAGCATTATACGAGTTTTTGGAGCCGAGCTTCGAGGATATCTTGCAGCGGATTTTTCTCTCTACTTTGTTATTACTAGTTTTGGGTACCTTACGGTGTCCAATTTTCCCAATTATTATACGTGGGTACCTCATCAGGCCTTGTTATCGGGACCCACATTTGTTTTCACCCACCTAAGCTATGCTTACGGGAGGGTGTTAGTGTAGGTTATTATTTATCCTTTTATTTATTTATTAGGATAATTCTTACACTTGTGTTATCCCTACACTTGTTGGTTAGCTTGCTTAGGTATACTAGTTGTGTTGAGTTAGATTCTCAGTTATGTGGAGTTAGCTTACTAGTCTTTTAGAATTAACTTAACTACCAAAGATCGGTTAGTAGGAATTCTCACCACTGATTTAGGTAGTAGTTACACTTCCCTCCTCCTATATGTACATATTTCTTATTGAGTAATTCAATTCATTGCATTGTAATGTATTGAGCATTATGGATTATGATGGATTTCCATATATGGTATTTTAGATCTTCTATTTTTCAAATCTAATGCGGTATGTTATTATCATCTAAGATCGTGGCTTGGAACAATCTTCTTGTCGTTCCTTTCAAGTGTCACAAATGAAGGTCGATATGAATTTATAAAGACCAAATAATCACAACAAAACACTTTCCTTTGAATGTATCTACATCTTCCATAGTTGTCTCTCATATGTTGCTCATGGCCACCAAACATTAAGATCCATATCTCTTCATGTGAAGTTGTAACACCAACCGCACAAGTCCTTCCTTTTTAAGAAATTTTTATATTTTTGAATAAAGAATAATTATTACATCTTTCCATAGAAGATATGTAAATCAAGGATGTACCATGAGTAATATTATGATAACGCATAATATGAGGTTTGATATCAACATGTAAGGAAGCATTATGAGTTCTAAAACCAATATTAGGAAGTGAACCAAGAATATCAAAAGAAAAATCCTTAAGAGATATGATATATCAATAAGAGAGTTATAAAGTGAATAGGAGGAATTTTTTTAGAGGTGTTTTCGAATATATTTAACTACTTTCACAACTTCATTGTTGTTTTATACAAGAAGATACATAACCTCACTTTTCACTTGTTTTTACTATTTACAACCTCTCTCACCACCTCTCCCCAACACTTCCTTACTTCTTACATAACATATTTCTATAAATTTTATATAACCTCGTCCATAAGGTTAAAAAGGTGGTGATTATAATCAACCACTTTCCACCAAAAAAATTGACTAACCCATTTTAGATAAATATTTACAAAGATCGCCTTTTTCTTTGGATATCAGAATCTCTACATGATTTGAAATCATGTAATAGTTGTGAATTCCCAAGAAACTTCTCAATGTGGACTCACACCAACCATGAGAAAAATATGGAATGAATAAACAAATAATATTATTATTTATCTTCCAAATCTCTCAATTAGTCACAATTAGTCTTATCACAATACATAAATACAAGTAGTATTTGTCAATATAAAACAAAAGCAAGAGTTGTGTTCCAAATTTTATTTTGACCAAGAAAAATAAATATTTGTGAACCAAATATACTTTTGAACATTTGACCGACACATGCCCGAAATGGTAGACAAATAATAAGAACACATAAGATATGCTAACAAATGATTAATGACACCACTTATCTTATTTTAAGCCTATGAAGTGTGTAATATTCAAACCTAGTATAATTAAGCTAACCTCACTTAACTCAATATTAATTCAAATAGAAAATTGCACTAACACCCCTCCTTAATTAAAACTTAAGGATTCCTATGCAAAATTAGAATGATAAAAACCTATAAAATTGGTACTAGTTACTCAAACCTAATGAGGTACTTCGTATTTATTTAAAATAACTTAGAAAAATGAGATACAAAAAAATGGTCTCTAAAAATGGGACTAAGTACCATTAAGACTACACTAGATGGGATGAAATCCATCATTGAATATGCACTTAGTAGTATGATCCGCTACTAAAGAAGGTACAAGATGTACAATTGAAAATTTAGGTGAAGAACAAAGTTACACGAGTGGTATGAATCCACTACTCAATCACTAAAGAAATGCTAAATACTAGGTATGTCATCCGATAACATTTTCAAATGAAGTGTCAAAACTACAAAATATTGCACCAAGAAGTGACACCAACTACAAGGATTAGAATTTGTGAAGTGGTAATATAAAACAAGGTATAACACAAAAAAGTGATATGAATACATGCATTCCTCTATGAATTTGAATGGATGGAGTGGATGAAAAGTCAAGTATGAGTAGTCTAAAGCTAATACTACTTGAGCAGTTGAATAACATATAAATATATATCTCACAATAACATGTCACTAATAGTGATGGGAAAAATGGTAACTAAGAAAGGGTGTGTGTAAAATAACACACACGTACATGAAGGTAGACTAGCATGTAAAAATACAACAAGCCCATCACAAAAATTTATAACTTAGTGCATGTATACATCCCAAAAACCGTTGAAGTGAAGACAAGTAAAAGATTACATATACTAGAATAGTGTAGACACAAAATTATATACTTAGTATTATTACATCATACCTCTAGTATTTCATTATATCCATGATTCCTAAGAAAAATACTATACATTAATAACGCTTACTTTACATTACACTTACATTGTTTTATATTTTTATACTTCAATCGCTTACTTTTCTCGGAACTACAAACTTTCACTTTTGAACATTGCACAACATGTGACCCATCTCAAGATTTCCCATTTTATCCTCCAAGCCCTTCGGACACTAGCACTCAGGGACAAGAGTTCCCAGACGTTATTATTGTAGAAATTACTCGATCTAATACAAAGAATCCATGAAATAGCTACACGCAGACAATAATTGAAATCAACAACTCTATATTATATTTTTATTATTAAATGTACTTTCACTAATTTATCATAATAATAATTACACATGTAATTATTATTCACCCGTACATACAAATGGAGCACTAAGATATATTTCCTAACATTCCCCCCTTAGTGCGAACATGGGGAAAACCTACCTTATACTTGCACCTGCTCATGATCTGATGATTTTACAAGATGATCATAAACCTAATGGATGGTTTTTCATAGGGTTGACCATAAACCAAAAATGATGGTTTTGCAATTGGTTTACCACAAACCAAAAGGGTGATGGTTTTGCATAGGGTTTACCAACAACCGAAAATGGTGGTTTTACAAGTGGTGTACCACAAACCAAAAGGGTGATGGTTTTGCATAGGGTTTACCAACAACCGAAAATGGTGGTTTTACAAGTGGTGTACCACAAACCAAAAATGAAGGTTTTCAAGTGGTTTACCTACAACCACATCATGATATGCCAAGTATTATTCTTAGCCCTCATCACATCTCACTGCAGGGAATAACATAGGAAATTCTGCTGAAATCTGCTGCATATATAGAAAATACCAGAAATGTAGAAAACTAGAAATGGAACATTGAGATCATGTTCCCCCCTCAATGTGAAATTTCCTTTATTCTGAAAACCACAATAGGAACACTGCAACCAAACACTCTGCCAGAAATACAAAGAAACAACAAGAACGCACTGTATAAAAAAATAATCACCATAGCTGATACGGCCCCGTCATTGGTGACTGACGAGAGGTCGCTGAATGACCTCCAACCTCCTGTGCCTCCTTCCTCCAAGAACTTCACTTAGAATAGAAAGTCTTCAGAATTATAGTCAATTTCATCTGTTATTTGTTCATCTCTAGTTTCCCATTCTATAATTTTGCTTACATCTGTAGGTTTTTTTTCTTTTCCATCTACTATCCTCCATAGGTTTTTATTCATTAACTGCATCTGAATTTTTACTCTCCATGTATGGAATTTCAGCCCATTAAATTTATATAATGGTGTATCCATTTTACTGAATCTAAATATCCAAAAAAATTGAATGTAGATTTGAATTACCTTTGATTCTCTGATTTCTTCAAAAAAACAGTAGTGATCAATGTGTTGTATAGTAAATTTCATGTTTCTTCCAAACTACGAACTGGGTTATGCTGAAATTTCTATTGTAGCTTCCCGTATACCAGATTGTTCCACAAAATTTTTTGGAGAAACCCAGATCGCGAAACAAAAGTTACAAGATCATCTTCGAGACAGATTTAACCTGCTCTGGTACCAAATGTAGAAATTACTCTGATCTAATACAAAGAATCCATGAAATAGCTACACAGACAATAATTGAAATCAACAACTCTATATTATATTTTTATTATTAAATGTACTTTCACTAATTTATCATAATAATAATTACACATGTAATTATTATTCACCCGTATATACAAATGGAGCACTAAGATATATTTCCTAACAATTATCCCATTTGGGTGCTTTGGCCCTCTTTCCTTTTCTCTTATGTTTTAAAATGTAACATTGATCATTATATTTTCTAAAACTTCTATTATCACTTTGGGTAAGCTTTCAAGGTTGTTAATGATGAAATTCAAGTAAAGGAATCATAGATATACATGACTTACTATTCTAAGGGGATAAGAAATTTGGGATAATACTTCCCACGGGGATTCACTTAGTAAAAGTATGGTATAGCACGTGCGTTCGAAGGGTATTAAAGAATACCCTTAATTCTAGTTTCTACCTCTAATTATTCAATTGATAATACCCCCTCCTGTTATATTATTAGAATGAAAATACCCCCTATTTTTTCTATGTACCTTACTTACCCATTTTTCAATTACAATTTTATTTACCCCTTTTTATTTCTACCCCAATATATTAGACAAAAATACATTATATTTCTCACTCAATTTTTTTAATATGCATTTCCTTTCGAAAGATAGTTTGAAGCCATTGAATACATATTACAAGTCACCTTATATATGTTAAGCTTTATTCATTTATCAATAGTTCTTCAAATAATTAAGATGGTGAAATAATATCACTTGTGTTGAAAAGCATACTCAATCCTAGTTTTCTACCATCTTATTATTTCTTGGTTAAGAATCTAGATTTATTTATTAAAAAGAGATTATAATTTAATTTATGACCACACTCCTTTTCCAATTTTAAGGTATTTACTTTTAAAAACTAGGGTTCAAATATTTTAGTTTTATATTAAAAGTAAACCTCTATTTCCTTTGGCCCATCTCTCTAACCTACCCCCAATACCTGATTCAAAACATTAATAAATTAAACCCTTTCACCCCCTCATGTCTACCGGTATATTGAATTTAATTTTATTAATTTTAATTACCTCAATATGAACCCACGTGCTAGGATATTGCCTAGCTAATGAACCCCCGTGATACTTCCTACCTTCTACTTGGGAAAAGAGCAACACTTAAGGACTACATTTGGGATACACCATTCACTCGCATATGAATTGTAATTTTTGAATTCTAGTACACACTTGATCTTAGTGGTAAACTAGTTGTATCTCACTATTTTGGTGCAACTACCACAAGGAAGCCTAGCTTTAAGGGACACGGGACACACATTACACACACACACACACACACACACACACACACACACACACACACACACACCAAAACTATATTGAGTCCAAAATTTATTACAATTATCAGTGACAATCACATTGGAGTGATTGTCGAGGTGAGTCTGACTCAAGCATATGCATATTTTATTCCATCTAATGTGTGTTTAAGCCTTGTGCAATTAGGTAGGGGTTGTTTTTAAAGTTCATTTACGATATTGAAACCCTACAATGAATTCAAATTGATAAAGAGTGAAGTGAGGGAGATCTTATCAAACCTTGAAAATATAAGATCCCGACTCACCGCCGGGACATTAGCACCTAAGATGCACACTATCACCTAGGGCGGTTCTATCCCCTTCTGAGCGCTATTGTCTAGAATATTTGTAGATCTTTGCATTATAGAAGAATCATATACAACCCATATACAATATGTTCCATCAATATTTCAACCTAGGTCCAACACCGACAATGAGTTATCAACTAAGTTAATCTCATCCTCTTGTTGATTACACTTGTTTTCCATTAGGATGTTATATCTTGAATGTTTATTATATTATTTGATTGATATAATTACTCTAATAAAGATTTAAATTTCATTAAATCATTTGGTAAACCCGAACCTTGCATGCCCATTATCAAATTTATTTTTTCCTATCCCTAGTGGCTATAGGTTTTATGTGTTTCCTCTTTCATGTCCATTACCCATAGTGGTCGCTTTGTTTTTTTCACAACATACTTGGGCTACTCCCATAGACTCGTAATCATTCCAACATTATGGATGAAACCACACATGATAATCCTCTCTTTAATTCCCATCATATCCCCTCAATGACATAGAATATTTTGATAGTGAACATTATTATGATGAAGACACTAATTTCCACTATACATTACGTGATAATCCCACTCATGTACCACATTTCATTGATGATTTATTAAAATCTCAACGCTCATGTGACAATGTTTCTCATGTTAGTATGGTTCATACCTTACATGGATATCTATTGTTACCACCCTGTCTACTCCACTTTCCTCTCCCCCCACCACTGTGGGAATATCCACCATCCTTATGCCTATTTCCACACCCACTACTTTTATGCGGGGGTGGAAAATATTTCATCATTTCACCATGTAGAAACTAATTACAATGTAATGTGAGCCCATCAATGCTATATTTACCTTCAATTTCACATGAAAGGAGCTAATCATCACCTTTGGTTGGTGTTACCAATATTATTTAGTTATAATGTACGTATTCTTGAACTCTAACCTAGCAATGTAACTCACAAGTCAGATTAGACTACATATAATTTGATTATAGCTTGTTGGCACTATAGTCTTTATTTCTTACTCAAACCCTAGACGCATTGGCCCATCACTTAGATAGATCTAATCGCTCACCCGAAGTGCATAAAGTTACAGTCCCTCTTTTATATTAGCTTTGTTAAGGTGTTAGCATGATCATTCATATATTCCATATTCATAACAAGTAATCAAGGAAAATCATATCAAGAAATAGATCATAACCATAGTGCATAAGAATCAAAAAGGATCAAGATCATATTTATGATAGAATAACCAATAACATAGATATCATTAATCAAGATCCATCCACAAAGATCAATTATATTAATTCATAACAAAACCCATAGCTGAATGCATTATAATTATCATTACAAATCCATGCAAGTAAAATCATACCAATAGCATAACTCTGTAACAATCCAATCTGTATAAACCGTGCAAATCAATACATATATATAGGGGTGGGGACTTGCCCTTCACTTGCCCATGCACTCTCAAAATAGGCTACATGTTCAAAATAGCCATGCGCCGCTAAAAAAGCAACTAAGGAAGCATGCAAGCTTCACCTAATAATAGATTACCTATAATTAACTCTAGATCTAATCCTATTATTAGCTCGAACTCTACATGACTCTTCAGCTTCCTTTTGTTCCCAAAATAGCTTTGCGTAGCCTCCAAGTCTTCTATCTTCATCTAATGTGTGCTCTACACTCAATCCTATTCTTAGCCTGTAATATGAAAAATGGATAAGTCTTGAACTTTGACTTTCCTCGGCATCATTCTCTAGTGGAACTTCTACACACACCTACAAGCCCTCTTTATGTGCTCCCTATTCTTATGCACCTCTAACACTTAGGAAAAAAATTTCCAGTCAACATTACCCCATACTAGCTTCATTGTCACCCCTGCAATGGGTAATCATGCCTTGTCTCTCCAAGAATAAAGAATAATGAATAAAATAATGAATGTACACAATAAAGAAAATATACCAAAAATAATCTAGGTGCTTTATTCTTATGAAGGAAGAAGTAACTCAAGGTATTCATTCTTGATTTCGCCTCTAACTCATTCTAGTCACTAAGCACCTTCTTTATCTTTTTAGGGATGTCCACAAGTACTCCATCCATCTCATCCAAGGTCATATTTTCACCCTCATTTTCAGAAGACCCTAAGAACATTTTCTAAACTAGAAACCATCCCGTCCATTACATCCATTCATCGGGCTATCAATTTTCCAAGTTCCTTTATCTTCTCTTTATGAGGATTATAGGTTGTTGTGAGTGCATTGCACTTCTCTGTCGATAATGTCGGCCTCTCCTCACACGCAAGAGTCTCATTCTTCTTTACAGCAATTGACATTTTTTTTCTACTGGTGTCCTTGTTTTAATGATCGGCTCTGGATCTACACACAAATTTAATTCCTAGTCTTCCTTCTTCATTTCATCCTTTAATTTTTGTAGTAAAGAGTTATACCTAACTATTCGGTGCGTCATTGTAGCCTTTTTCTCCCGCTTTACTTATTTCATCCTCATGATTAACAAAAATAAGTTCCTAAACCTAAAGGGAGGATTTAGGGTTCTAGTGTTAATCTAAATAGGAGGACTAAAACGCAGTAAACAAAGTAAAGCTATATGCAATGAATAGTAATAAACTATGCTAAATGAAATAGAAACCCTAATGGAAAGGAAGGAGAGGGAAGATGACTTAGCTGATTACTGTAGACTGTCGTAGGTTGTCACAGATCTGAAAATAAAATCTGGAAGTGCAGACGATCACTTAGGGACCCTGCGAAGGGTAGATTTGGACTATCTGAAGTGACATAAGTGCCTAGGAGTGTACTGGGGTGCCCCGAGGTGCCCTGGTCTAGATTTTAGGCACTTTGTGAAATGTGTAAGGACTCGGGAATTGTGTTTGAAAGTGTCACAACTAGGTTTGAAACCCTGCATGTCTATCACACTAGATTTTTTGGATGAATTGGATGATGCCCTGCACATGAAGAAGAAGAAGGGGTCACTCGACCTCATTGCCAAACCATCAAGCTTATCACTTTGAGCCCTACACTACATTATGGACCCAGATGTAGTTCTGGTGAGTGTGTGTATGTTGTGTTCTAGGTGCTCTCATGCCAATTGCACTTTGTGAAATAGTGAGCTATGGTAGCTATAAAAGATGTAGACAGTAGAATAGAATATATAGAATCCCTCCTCTAAGAATGTGTGTGATGTAGACTTTCTAGCCGAATGTATGGTGTTATATGGATGCAAGATAGTATAGTGGATACAACCCTAGACGGAGTGATAGTAGTGATAGGATGTAATGATCTACAACCCTCATTATGGTTTTATAAGCTTTATATTTATAGGGCTCTCAAGTTTAATTTCGTAATTAATCCCAAAAATTCTGACTAAAGAAAAGATAGAGGAGACCAACAACTAAAAGTGATGACCCAAAAGGAGTGAAAGAGGTTAAACATAGTGAAGGGCTCCCAAGGTGGGACCAAGGTGCCCTGTGGCACCCCAAAGATAAGTATCAAAATCTATGGATAAGTATCGGGAAATATGCAGGAAAGACGAAGTAAAACATAAAACAAATATGGAAAAAGAGGGGATTAATTGGTACTTTGTACACTTGAGAACCTTCTAAATAGTAGTATAAGACTAGGCTAAATATTGTCTAATGTGTAATATTTGTGTCTACATTTTCCCCACTTTATGTTGGTGAGAAAACAACTTGGTAACATAAAGTAGATAGAAAAGTGTACCTAATGTCTATGCAGAGTGTAGAAGAAAACACACCAATGGATGAAAAGTGTGGAACAACAAAAGATAAAATGTGGAGGAGCATGGATTCTAAAGATGAAAAATGTGAAAAGGTGAAGAGAGTGAACCTAGGGTAGAACGTGTGTGTGGTTGTTGTAGTGTAAAGGCAAGTTCCTGTAGTGGTGTGTTTTCATTGTTGATGTCATTTTTGTTGTTTGTTTTTTTGCCCCCAATTTTATTGTGTGTTTCTCATACAACGGACCTGCTAGGAGAAAACAATCAAGTAGTCAAATATGTATGTATGTAAAAATGTTGTGTAAAGTATGCTAGAATAGAAAGTGTAAATGGAAAAATGGAACATGTGCACCTAATCCATGTCGAGAAAAAGGGTGTAGAAGGATATCATGTGATGTCACGAATTTTTGGGTGATCTCACGCCACCCTGGCTGAAGAAGTGTAGGGAGGAAATGCTCGGTGTCCTCCAACTCTAACTACTTCTGTTGTAATTTGTTGAAGAGATATTTTTACTGTGCTAGTTTTTGGGTGATCCTATACCACTGGATGGAGAAGTGTAGAGAGGCCACCCATTGTAACCCCTAAGCATGTGACCGCTCGTAGAATTTTTTAAGGACACCATGTCTTGTTAAGGCCATTGTGTATGGATTTTGGTCTAATTTGAACTCACTCATTGTGTCTGAACCGGTGTAGATACGTTGTGTTAGTAGAAACCCTTAATGATGCCCCCTCTTTGGGGGCGCATGTGATGACCCTGGAAGGAGAATGCGACCCTAAAAGAGGACCAACCACACTCGACATTTTTACCAACTTAGCCTTACAGGTGAAAAGGGAAAGCACTTGGTAGATACCAAGGTGTGCACAAAAGGGGATGGCTAGCCAATACAAGTGTTAGTCCAAACACATGCATGCAGATAAGTGTAAAAGATGCAAACAATGTAAAAACTACTAAGAAAAGTAGTGTAAACACATAAGAAAAGAAGGAGACTGCACAAAGTGGGTTTCAAACATGGGACATCACTCATGATGTCACAAGACACGCAAAGGCCATCATGGCCACAAACAATAGTCAAGTGTGCACACAAGCAAAGGGAAAATCCCGCATACAATGGAAAACAAAGCATACAAGGAGAAATACAAGTAGTCATGGGAACATGTAGTCCTGCAAAACAAGTGTTGCACATGGAACACTTATTAGCATGTTAGATTGAAAACCAATATGTCAAATCATGTAGAAGTAGTAAAATATGCTAACTATACAATGAAATAATAGCACCTATATGAGACGAATGTGGATGCCCCTAGCGGTAAGTATAGGAAGGGTAGAAGGCAAGCATCCTTGTCACATGAAGAGTCATGTATCTATGCTCATAGTAGAAAAAGGTGTTAACGTGCATGTGTGTATGATAATGACATATAGGAAATCAAGCTAACATGTGTAGTAAAGTGAACATGAAAAACACTAGTAAGCAAAAGTAAATGCTACCAAGACAATGCAAAGTATGTTATGGATGGATGGAATGAAATGCAAGATGGAATGATAGGGGCAATGTGCCCCCTGAGTGCATAGAAGTGTATGCAGTGAGAGGTTTTTTTTTTTTTTTCCCCTTAGTGGTCAAGAATGAACCATAAACAAGAGTGTGTCATCGATAAATGGTCGAGTAGTGTATTTTGTGTCTAGCGTGTTGTGATGAGTGTGTATGTGTAGTGGTGATGTAATGAAACATGTGGAGAGATGATGTGCATGAACCCTATAGCTGAATTGTATATCACAAATTTGTTGATTAGAGAAGTGATGATTTATCCCTAAGTGTATATCACTATATAATATGAGAGGATGGTGATAAGATGTATAGAAAGATGTGTGTGGACCCTATAGCCTAAGCATATACCACGATTTTTGTGAATGGGTGAGTGATGATTTATCCCTAAGCGTATATCACTATAAGATGAATGGATGGGAATGTGGCATGTGAAAAATATGTGCGTGGACCCTATAGCCTAATCATATACCATGACTTAGTTGAATAGATGAGTGATAATTTATCCCTAAGCGTATATCACTACATAATGGTGGAAGAAGGTGACAATCTATCCTAGAAAAATTTGTAGAATTTTCATCAACAACTTGATCATCTGTCAGATCACTCAAGATCTCTATTCCTGAGCTCCTTAACCTAGTCAGTGAACCAATTAGGGGTGTGGTAATGTGCACCCACCTCCTAGAAAAATAGAATAAGTCCTCTTGGACTCTTGACATCAACCACTGGTACATTCTTTCTGGATTTCCAAAATAAGGGAGCTCATATAACTATAAAATACCAAATTTTTCAAGCAACTTCTCACTAGCGTCATCATAAATGGGCTTTCATCCTCTATGTGCATGTCTGTTTTTACCAACATACATTTTTCCAACTCATCTTTCATGGCCTTTGTCCTATGGTTATAATCACTTACTTTGTTGCGGTGGATGTGGGACTCCCAATCACACCCAACTATAACCCCTTATGGGTACTACATTTCTGAAAATCTACTTTTGAGGGAATCCTCTATCTCTAACCTTTGTGGTTTCTTCGGGTGCTCATTTGGGTGTCATTATGATGATAAAAATGTGTTCTTTCACCAGATCCAAGCTCTGTAACCTCAAACTCACGTGCCCTAGCTTCTCCTTAAACCCTAGCTCACATGATTTTCTCCCGCATGCCTTTGCTTCACTCAAACACCCTCTTTGATGGAGCTCCAACCAATGTCATGCACAAATCTCTCTAGTTCAATGTCTATAATATCTCTCTTATGCACTTTCCCATGCAACTCGTTCTTCAGCTCACTCTTCAACTTGCTTGAACACTTCACAATGCAAGGTAAAAATGATATCACAAGCTCTTCTTTTATAACTTTGCAAATTTCCCCACATTTATTGCTCTCCATCTACCACCGTACTCAGCATTAAATGGTGTTTCATTCCTTTTTCCACGCTTCACAAATAACTTTTCCACACTACATTTTCCGTACCCACAGTCATAACCTTCTAGCGCACCCACCACTTCTTGACCACATACCTCCTCCCATGCACCTTCATGTGCCAAATTAGCAAACATTTGTTCCTAATACCAAGTATTTTCTTATGTTGTTTCCTACCTCGCATTACACTACGCATCCATCCATCTATGCATGGTCTTCATTTATGAGTAATTTTTCTTGATCCACACCTTTACTTCAAGCACCTGCACCATATTTATTCTATGCATACCCATCTTCTAGAGGACGTTTAATATATTTCTAGTTTGGCCCATTTATCATGTATCTGCTCCACCCCACACTAAAATTATGTGTGGTCCTCTGCACATGAATTCACTTAGATAGTAATCAGCTACTGGCGTGCAAGTGCGCTTATTACAAAAAAAAACACGAACTAAATTGACAAAGCATAGCAACAACGATGAAAGGAAACACATATAAAGAAAATGCATTAAAGGGAAATATAATCTAAGCGGTAATACTTCCTTATTATTATTTATAGTAGGGCTTTAGCCTATTCCCATTGAAGTAACTAGGAAACCTTGTTACATCTAATGCCTACAACTAAAAAGTGCTTGAATCAAGTATATATGTCACCACATATGGTCCCAACCAATGTACCTTCAATTTCCCAGGGTGGCGTACAAACTTGGAGTCATAAAAAGAACCATCTGTCTAACTTCAAACTACTTATTCTTAATATGCCTATCATGTCATGCCTTCTACCTAGCCTTCTTTATCTTCTGGATCCAATGTGTGATGACGTGCCTCTCATCCAACTACATCAGTTTATCTATACGCTCTTCAAGTGATTGTTCATCATCCAGTCCTCCTACACACGCAATACGCAGGGAGGGTAACATAAATTACGCCGGTTTAACATCCTCTGTGCTAAACACCAACTGAAAGGGTGTGGATTTGTTTAATCTTTTGTAAGTTTTCATGTATACCCAAAGTACAGAAGAGACTTTATCATCCTATTCTTTCCTTCCAACATCACATATATTTGTCAATGTATGTCCCAATATCTTGTTGAAATCCTCAGCAGTACCATTGGCATGTGGGTGATAGGGTGTTGTCTTGTGGTGTGCCACCATAAACTCTGCTAATAATATTTTGATAGTCTCATTTAAAAGTGTGTGCCCCTATCACTTGTCAAGCTCAATGCAGACATCCATACCTGCTAATAATGTTCTCCCATAAGAACCTTATTGTTGTAGCTATCATGCAATATTTTGTAGTCATTGCCTCTTCCCACCTAGTAAAATAATCTATACATGTAATAATATAGTGTGATCCAGTCCTACATGGAGGTCGGGAAATAGGACCCACAAATTCAATTATTTGTTTCTCAAATATTTATGGACTCGCTTATCGGTCTCAACGGCATTTCATCCCTATGCCTAAGCTTCCCAATGTGTTGACAATGATCACACGCCCGGCATATTCTTTACAATCCTTATATAGTGTTTCCCACAAAAGGCCAGCCATCAAAATCTTATGCATAGTATCATTATCCACATAATTTCCTTTTACAATCCCACCATGAGCTTCCTCCATTATATCTTCACACTCATGTTCAAGCACACACTAACGCAAAATATCATCATGACATAACTTATATAAATATCCACTAATTAACATGTAAGGTGCAGCACGTATGGCAAGTTGTTTCTTCTTTAAGAACTTCATCCCTTCAAGCACCACACTAGTACACAAAAACATAGTAATATATTCTAAATCGGATGACACATGATTCAATCTAAACAACTACACATTTGACATTGTGTCCTCAATGCTCTGCACATCCTCACCTAAGTTAATTCTATATAAGTGGTTTGGTCCAAAATTTTCTTTCTGGCTTTATCACCAAAGAAAATTCAAATTCTGAAACATGAGAATCCACCGGGATATGCACCCCTATAATACAATATTTTTAACCAAATACTTAAGTTTCATGTGATTTGTATAAAATATAAAGGGAGTTGCCAATAAGTATTTTCTAAACTTGTGCAAAGTGCGTAAATCATGGACAAAGCTTTGTGCTTGGTATTTGTATAATTGTGTTCAAATTTGGGTCAACTTCTTGCTTGTGAAACAAATAGGATGATCAAAAATCCCATCACCAGGTTGTGCTAACATTACACTAATGGCCATGACAGAGGTATCAAAATTCACATGAAACATTTTTTCCCAAGAAGGAAAGCACATAATGGGCATGTAGTAAGTCGTTCCTTCAATGTCTCAAATGCTAGTTGTTACGCCTCATTCCAATGGAACTTTCCTTTACTTTTTAGCAATTCTTCCAAGGGCATGGAAATCTTAGCATATCCCTTAATCTAAAAACTTGCACACCTCACTTTGATTGGTAAGCTCTTCTAATCCCAAGATAACTACGACCTTAGTAGGATCTACCAAAAAACCTTCTTTGCATATAATATGTTCAGACAAATTCCCAAATGGTGTTGCAAAGATACACATCTTAATATTCAAGGAGATGCTTAACTATTTGCACCTTTCAAACATCAGTCTCAAATCATCACAATGATCCTTCACTAGCCCATATATAGTCCAATCATCCAAGTAAACCTGTAAAAACTTATGTATGAACTCCACAAATGTTTGTACAACAATGCGCGAAAAGACTACAACCACATTCTTTAACCCAAATGGCATAACTGTATATGCAAAGATCCCCCACTCAGTGGTGAAAGATGTCTTTTCTTGTTCTTATTTAGCAATCCACACTTGATGATAACCATAAAATCCATCTGTAAATGAGTAAACTTCTTTCCCCGCAACATTTTCCGGGATATCCTTGGTAAAAGGTGTGGGAAAAGGATCTATAACACATGCATCATTTAACTCTTTGTAATCCACATAGATCCTTATCCTACCATATTTCTTTATGCTTATCACCATGGGGCTAACCCATTCGACTCCTCAATGGGCTCAATGATTCTCGTATTTCAACATCTTATCAATCTCTTCCTTTACCTTGACACACATATTAGGATTCATCATGTAAGGCCTCTTCCTAACCAGGCATGCACCTTCCTTTAACTTTATCCTCATCTCGCCCAAAGAGGGATGCACTCCCTTCAACTCATGATAGCCTCATGGAAATAAGTCTTGGAAGTCACACAACAACTCAATAATCTTTGCCACCTCTTGTTTAGACCAATAATCACCAATAATGGCCTCCTTAGGTTATGTATTTGTCCCAATGTTGACCTTCTTCATTTTCATAGGCTCATGATAAGCGTGTGCCTTCTCATCAACACTATCTAAGACCTCATGTGTACCTATAGTGTGATCAACATCTATATTCTCTACTTCATCATCATCAATCATATAAACCATCTTACCCTTTTCTTTTTCCAACCAGGTGCGCCCAAGTTACTCCTCATCTGTCTCTTCTTATTCAAAGCACACATCCAAATCTAACTCTCCAAACATATCTAACATGATTTCCTCATCCTTTGCACTATCCCCAACCGTAAGGTGCTTCATTATCTATAATGCTTCATTCACCGGAGGTTTAGTATAAAAATATTCAAAAGTTTGAATCATACCTAAATTCATCTCCTTCCAATTAACTATTTCTCTTGTTAGCTCTGCATGAACATACCATGTGCATGTGCAACCACTTAGGGTGGCGTATAACTTATGTACCCAAAGTGATGGTGGTAAGGCCTCCTACCCCTCTATCTAAAGTCTCTCACACTTTTGAATGTGGTGCGAAGTAAAATCCTTCCTATGGAATTCACATATTTGAGAAGGTACATTGTTCCTTATAAACCTAGTAGAAAAGGTGATTCTCACCTCTCATCATTCTAAAAGGTTGTCTCTATGTGTATTCCACCAACACGTTGTTGTCTAGCATAGGGTATAAACCAGCATATTTCTTCTTTCACCCTCATCCTTCCACTAGAATTCCATGGCACACAAAAATACATCAAGGTTTCCTTCACCAGTGTACCGAGGTACCTAGTTATGGCTCAAATGCTAAACAATGCACAACTTGATCATGTGAGTAACTGTATTCTTGATCTCTCACCTAATCATTTCATATGTTTTGTTCACCCATTATCATAGGAAATACTAGTTGTATCACTCATAGACTGAGCATCATCCCATTCTATAACACCTTCCTTAGATGGATCAAGCAATTTAGGATCTCTAGTTGTATGGGCATATATCTTGTTTAGATCCTCTTCACTCAAGGGTTCCACATATGGTACAGCCTTTCCATTTGTCAAAGGAATAATTATGCATTCCTCCTTATTCTCAAAACTAATATAACCTTTATTAAAGTGAAGATTAGCATTATTTGTGTAGCACCAAGGGCACCCAAGAAATGTTGGAAACATCATCAATCATATAAACCATCTTACCCTTTTTCTGTTTCCAACCATATGCACCCAAGTTACTCCTCATCTCTCTCTTCTTATTCAAAGCACACATCCAGATCTAACTCTCCAAACATATCTAACAGATTTCCTCACCTTTGCACTATCCCCAACCGTAAGGCGCTTCATTATCCATAATGCTTCATTCATAGGAGGTTTAGTATAAAAATATTCAAAAGTTTGAATCATACCTAAATTCATCTCCTTCCAATTAACTATTTCTCTTGTAAGCTCTCGCATGAACATACAATGCGCATGTGCAACTACTTAATATGGTGGCGTATAACTTATGTAACCAAAGTTATGGTGGTAAGGCCTCCTACCCCTCTATCTAAAGTCTCTCACACATTTGAATGTTGCTAAGTAAAATCCTTCCTATGGAATTCACATATCTTAGAAGGTACATTGTTCCTTATAAACCTAGTAGAAAAGGTGATCCTCGCCTCTCATCATTCTAAAAGGTTGTCTCTATGTGTATTCCACCAACACGTTGTTGTCCAAGATAGGGTACAAACCAGCATATTTATTCTTGCACCCTCATCCTTCGACTAGAATTCCATGGCACACAAAAATACATTAAGGTTTCCTTCACGGTGTACCGAGGTACCGGTTATTGCTCAAATGCTAAACAATGCACAACTTGATCATGTGAGTAACTGTATTCTTGATCTCTCACCTAATCATTTCATATGTTTTGTTCACCCAGCTTATCATAGGAAATACTAGTTGTATCACTCATGATCGAGCATCATCCCATTCTATAACACCTTCCTTAGATGGATCAAGCAATTTAGGATCTCTAGTCAGACGGGCATATATCTTGTTTAGATCCTCTTCACTCAAGGGTTCCACATATGGTACAAACCTTTCCATTTGTCAAAGGAATAATTATGCATTCCTCCTTATTCTCAAAACTAATATAACCTTTATTAAAGTGAAGATTAGCATTATTTGTGTAGCACCAAGGGCACCCAAGAAATGTTGGAAACATCATCAATCATATAAACCATCTTACCCTTTTCTATTTCCAACCGGATGCACCCAAGTTACTCCTCATCTCTCTCTTCTTATTCAAAGCACACATCCAGATCTAACTCTCCAAACATATCTAACAGATTTCCTCGGCCTTTGCACTATCCCTAACCGTAAGGCGCTTCATTATCCATAATGCTTCATTCACCGGAGGTTTAGTATAAAAATATTCAAAAGTTTGAATCATACCTAAATTCATCTCCTTCCAATTAACTATTTCTCTTGTAAGCTCTGCATGAACATACAATGCGCATGTGCAACTACTTAATATGGTGGCGTATAACTTATGTACCAAAAGTTATGGTGGTAAGGCCTCCCCCTCTATCTAAAGTCTCTCACACATTTGAATGTTGTGCGAAGTAAAATCCTTCCCATGGAATTCACATATCTGTGAAGGTACATTGTTCCTTAGAAACCTAGTAAAAAGGTGATCCTCGCCTCTCATCATTCTAAAAGGTTGTCTCTATGTGTATTCCACCAACACGTTGTTGTCCAAAGATAGGGTACAAACCAGCATATTTATTCTTTCACCCTCATCCTTCGACTAGAATTCCATGGCACACAAAAATACATCAAGGTTTCCTTCACCAGTGTACCGAGGTACCGGTTATTGCTCAAATGCTAAACAATGCACAACTTGATCATGTGAGTAATCGTATTCTTGATCTCTCACCTAACCATTTCATATGTTTTGTGCACCCAGTTATCATAGGAAATACTAGTTGTATCACTCATAGACTGAGCATCATCCCATTGTATAACACCTTCCTTAGATGGATCAAGCAATTTAGGATCTCTAATTGTACGTGCATATATCTTGTTTAGATCCTCTTCACTCAAGGGTTCTACATATGGTGCAGCCTTCCCATTTGTCAAAGGAATAATTATGCACTCCTCCTTATTCTCAAAACTAATATAACCTTTATTAAAGTGTAGATTAGCATTATTTGTGTAACACCAAGGGCACCCAAGAAATGTTGGAAAACTATCTGCTTTTGCAAGTGCCAAGACCTCAAAGTCCCTAGTGAACTTGGCCCCTTGTATAGTAATAGTGGCATCCTTCAATACTCCAATGGGTGTGGCTCTAGTCCTATTCGCCATATATAGCACATTTAAAGAGGGTTGTAACGGTGGTCTCCCCATCGATTCCATGCATCCAAAGTGAGTACATTCACTTTCTGCACCTATATCAATCAGTATGTTACTCAACAACCACCCATCAACAATTGCATTCAAAGTGATCTCTTTATCATACTCAAGACTGTGAGGAGGTAAGTTTGCATGCAATATCTTGTCTCTCGCGCTCAGATCCAACGCGTGGTATCTTCTCCCTCAACCATTCCCCTAACAAAGGAATGATATTCTCTTAGTGCAACATCTTACAAACCTCCTTCAAGTCATCAACATCTTTATGAGGAAGCTCAACTGCCTTCACCTACTCCAACTTCTCTCTGTTGCTCATTCAAGCACTATATTTCACCCTCTAAGTTTCTAATAACCTCTATATTTTCCTGGTATACCTATTTCGATGGGAAGGATCTGGATATTTCATATTTATCACCTCTTTCTTTTTTAATAATATTTTTTTGCTTCGAGATCTCACGAGTTGCAGCCTCAATGTGTGTAGTCACTAATGCATGAAGCATCTTAGGATCCATCACAATCTTAGGTATCCACTAGTCTTCTACAATGTGTTAAACTTTAATCATCCCCGCACCCTTATCATTCTTCTTATAGTTCTTACTCGTTTGCTCATATAACTCAGGACATTATTCAAACTTGTGTTGCTTTGAGCACTATGATCGACTACCTTCCGAGGGCATTCAATCCTATAATGATCAAGGGATCTATATGTAAAACAAGTTCCTCAAGGAAAATCACCTCTACCTCCACCGTGACCATAACCTTTGTATTCTCCACAAGTAACCTTTACCTCTTCCACCTCCATCAGAGTGCCCTTCATGATGTTTTCCTTCATGCTCCTTTGAATTATTCACAACACTAGTTTGACACATGCCGTTTCAATAGCTTCATGAATCTGATCAATCAGTCTACAATTTTCTGTATCATGAGTGTGAGACTTACAAATATTACAATAATAGGACACATTCTTCTTGATATTGTGCCGCAATAGCGGGCATCTAGTCGAATCATGATCCAAGAGATAGATCTCACAATCCAACAACATGGCACACACCGATTTATGAGGGCAGATATCCTTAGTTTTTCCTTCATCCTCGAAATTTGTACACCATATTCCATTGTGTCTCATGAGCTGAATTGGATGATAGTTTCTCCAACTACTTCACCATAGATGTAATCTGCACCTCCAAGAATGGGATAACTCTAGTGTCTATGCTCCCAACTTCCTCAACACACAGATCTACTTCCAAATCCTCACACGGATCTCAGAACGCGTCTTATGAGAGAGCACCCTTCTCAAAGGTGTGATCAAACATGCCAAAAAACCACTATGCATGTTGGATAGGGTGAATATCATAAGATAAATTTGATAAAAATTTTTAAAGCATGCATCATACTCCCTTATGCTCTCATCCATGCCCTACTTAATATCTTTCAAAGCATGTTAATGATTTTTTGTTCAAACTTAGGTATATGAAACTCATCCAAGAAAGCATGTTGCAGTGCATTGTAGTATACAATAGTCTAGTTCGGATCATACTTCCTATACCAACTATGTGCGTGCCCTTGTAAAGTAGTAAAAATTGACTTGCCTTACACTCATGAGCTATGATTCCCTTAGCACGCCATATTATCTCACACATGTGCACATGCTCCACTACATCCTCAATGCCTCTATACTTTGGTAGGTAAAGAGACATCTCATAATAGACTTGATGTGGTTGGTGCGAACCATGCCCATCAAACAGAACTTGTATTACCCCTAGTATTCCCTCCACCTCCAGAACCACCAAATCCACTAGATCCCGAGCCTCTAGATCCTCCTGATCCACCTCCTGTAGCGGGCACTAGACCAAAGGATGAGCTACTTTGTGTTCCAATTTTTATACTAAATTAAACTCCCATATTTTATGAATTTTTACTAATTCCATATGTATTACCAATGTTCTGTGCACCCACGCTCTGTCCTGATGATGCACTAGAAAATATACCACCAATCGGACCACCAAACAAAGAAGATATTTGTGCAGCCATAGATGAATTTTTTATCTGAAGAACTTCTATATTCAATGGAAAATGAAATCTACCTATCACTACTCTATCACCAACACTAGCATGTTTCTCAATAACTATTTTAGGAACTAGAACACTAAGCATAAGGGAAAGGTTGATACGTTGGACTAGATGCCCACCTATGGTCCTTATTCTTTATTCTTTTGACATGATCTCATATGAAGTTGAAGGGGGTTCTCTTTTGTGATTTCCTAAATATAGGAGATCCTGGTGCTCTGCTCCACATCTTCCACATGAGCTTCAAATCCTTCATGAGACATCATCCTCCACAACTCCACAGACTCCTCAATATCACGCTTCTTCACTAATTCCCTCTCCCATGCTTCTTCACTAATTCCCTCTCCCACGCTTCATTATACTTAAGTCGTCTTTCCTCTCTTTCCTTTTCTACCGTAAGGTCCACCATCTTTCACCACACCTGCTCCTGCCCCCATGCATGGTGGAGGTTTAGCTAGCCATAGGTCGTTCTTCCAAATCTAGAGTCACCAACAAGATCTTAATTTCTAAAGGGATAGCGTGCAAATAAGATCCTTTGGGTTTGTGCAGAGGCGAAACTCGCTGCAACCTCTAGACAAGAATAAGTAAAAATAAAGTACTCCAACATAAAACTGTGCAAAGTACCACTCCGCCAATTATTTATAACGCGTGTCCAGTGTCACATCAAAGCATCATACAGAGCCTGGTAATCTTCTTGTGTCCAAAAATTGTTTTATACCTCCAATTCCACTTTGATGCATATGCTACCAGCCACTTGTACAACTCTATAGGAAAACAAAAAAAGAACGTCTCATAGAGTTCATGATACAAATGTTCTTCAACCCACATGTGAGCATTGAAATCAGGTCCAGTATTATATCTGTGAGAAAATTGGTCTTCTAAGTCCATAACCCAACTCTCAATGTTGTCCAAAGTCAACCAATACGTCTTCATCATGCAACATCCTTGCAACATCTTGAAAAGAGGTCTGCAATGGAACCAAAATTTAGTCTCTATTTCTTACTCAAACCCTAGACGCACTAGCCCATCACTCAAATAGATTTGAGTTCTCACCCAAAGTGCACTAAGGTACCAAGTCCCTATTTTATATCATATTTGTCAAGGTGTTAGCATAATCATTCATATATTCCATATTCATAATAAGTAATCAAGGAAAATCATATCAAGAACTAGATCATAACCATAGTGCATGAATCGAGAAAAGGATCAAGATTAGATTTACCATACAATAACTAGTAACAGAGATATCAACAATCAGTATCCATCCTCAAAGATCCATTATATTAAGTCATAACAAAAACCATAGCTGAATACATTATAATTATCATTACAAATCCATGCAAGCAAAATCATACCAGCAACATAACTCGTAATAATCCAATCATCCAACCCATGCAAATCAATACATATATATAGGGGTGGGGACTTTCCCTTCACCGCCCATGCACTCTCAAAATAGGTTGCATGCTCAAAATAACCATGCGCCACTACAAAAGCAACTAAGGAAGCATGTAAGATTTTCCTAATAATAGATTAGCTATAATTAACTCTATATTTAATCCTATTATTAGCTCAAACTCTGCATGACTCTTTGACTTCCTTTTGTTCCCAAAATAGTTTTTTGTAACCTCCAAGTATTTTATCCTCATCTAATGTGTGCTCGCACTCAATCCTATTCTTAGCCCATAATATGCAAAACGGATAAGTCCCAAACTCGACTTTCCCAGCTGTACCCTTCTCTTGGTGAAATTTTACACGCACTTAAACACCCTCTTTCTACGCCCTTGTTCTTATGAACCTATAACACTTATGAAATATTTTTTCTATTCAACAAACACTCTCAAGATTCAATTCCTTAGTTTGTAAAAATATCTTGAAATTTTTGTAGGTGTTTCTCAATACTCTTACAACTCTAGAACGCCATCTTTCCCACACGCATCCTCAATTTTCTTCCCCATACTTACTCACATATTCTCATAATGACTTCAAATTTATTTCTTGGTAAATAGTCTTTGGACTAGCCTAGTAGGCTCTTCTATTCTCATCATTGTATTCTCAGTATCTTCTTAGCTTTTACTCACTTCTCTAAGAGTGGTTATGATTTCTTATTGTTTGAATACAATCTATAAAATTTCCAACTCTCATACACCATGCTACCAACTCTTGTAGTAATGTGGACCTCAAGAATATAACTTGATTGTATTGTCTCTTCTCCTACATTGTTTCTCCTTAAAAACATTATAATAATCTTCTTATTCTTATTCTCTTGTGGTATTACTAAATTCACAATGCCCTTATGCAATTTAGGGGATCATGACGACAAGATTGTACTTTATTAGATACAAAAGGAAGACACATGCCTAGACTCTAGATTGTCTTAGTTAGTTTTCAACTTGTTATCTTCCCTCAAAAGAGGCTCCAAGAACTCACTATCTTGTCTTAGTCAAGTATGTTTATTCAATAATATTCTTTATTTCCTTTTCTAATCTCCCCTCATGATTCACCATTACATGTTCCTATCAAGAAGGTGATTTCATGCTTTAAACAGAAGATTTCAATCAATTCTAAAACTTTTAAAAACTTCTCTTTCTTGAAACACAAACACAACTTAGGTTCAAGGAATCACTACAATGCCTCCAAAGACCCTTATCATTCCTTCTTCTAACCTATCTCATGCTTCCAAACCTTTATTAACATTAAAAACATAATAAAATAGTAGTTTAGTCTCTTTCTTCCTTAATTCTACATATACAATCTACTAGCACTATGAAACATGTAATTTATTGATAACTTCTCGCTAAATGGGTTTCTTAAATAATAATTATGTTTTTTGGATACTCATAAATCCCTCTCAACTCACCAATAAAACATGCAAGAGTGTTCGTTAGCAAAACAACACATAAATTCCAAATTTCCTCTAAATTAGGTCTTTGTTTGACACCAAATGACACTGCATCAAAGAAATATCAGTCGTATAATATCATAATGAATCAAACTAAGAAAATCCATTCAAAAACATGCACGTAAGGTATCTAGTAAGTTTCATCAAATTTTGATTGTGGAATCTTAAGTTACAATAGTTTTTGTAGTTTTTCCCTAACCTAAGGTTTCTTAGAACCCGATAGAGTGTTTTTGTGATAACTTACATAAACCAAGGATTCAAAACCTAAATATTACTTCTTAAACTTTTTTTTATCTCCACCATATTTATTCTTCATATCGTACCCTAAAGTTATACAAATCATTCACAACACTAAGGTTTGCATTCATTCACTTGAGGAAAACATATATTTTTTCTCACATAGTCTATCAAGTATCCATTCAAATTCAACTTATTATCACTCTTAGCATTGGAAATGCAGTCTAATACTTGTTCACTTGAATGACATAATCACCTTAGTAGTTATTCCATCCCTTCCCTCTTGTTCCATCAATTTTCCTTACGAATACACTAAGAAACAAACTTGTTTTTTTGCCTTACACTAAGAAACCCCTTCTTTTTTTTCAACTCAATCCTTAAAAGGATTCATGCACACATTATAAATCCTACTTAACACGTGCTACACACTTGTACATTCATTTATTTTATGCAATGACTCACAACCATCACTATTTCACAACATAATCATCAAGTTATTAAACTTTCATTGTAAATACACCACTAAAATACCATCTTTAATAATAAAAACCTACATAATAGTATAGTCCATTAAAACATACCATTTCAAATTCATCTGATACAAACATATACCAATATTTCTTATAAAATACTCATGCTTTATTCATATTCACAAGAAAACCTCTTCTTTGTAGACAAGAACCTTGTTTTACAATTCTTCGTGCTCATCATTTCATATTATTGCCTCCTCAAGGCTTTTTTCCTTTATTTTTGAACCTCAAATCCATCTTTCTTACTCTATCACATTCATTAATTCGAATATCCCCAAAAGATGAGTGGAATAACTAATTTTCCACATCTAACCATGGTGGAGACTAACCACAACATGGTCACTCATGTTTAAAGGGTGATAATACCCTAGATACATCAAATATGGTCTTTTATGACCTTTACCACCTTTTTACAACTTCACATAGAACATTACACCTTTTAGATCCTAGTTTACAAATTCAAATATTCAAATGCTCATTTTGGAGGGAAACTCCAAAATGGCTAGTAAACACTCATGGAGGGACTTAAGATGGTTAAGAAGGGTTTGAAAACACCTAATAAGACTTTTAAGACCCACTACAACCCAAAACTCATTACAAATCAAAATTATATATATATATATATCGTGATGCTTCGCATCATTCACTTTTGTTCCCCTCTCATTTCTCATATCCAACCTATAAACACCCACACCTTAGAGTTCTTCTATCGTGACTTACAAGCTCAAATTATTTAATTGCAACATGCCTCTTCTTCTTATTCTCCATCTCTTGATTCTTTAATTCTCCTACATGGTCCTCTTACACTTGAATTTTCTTCTTACCTAATTCCTCCCAATTTTTCTTCACACAAGTTGTTGAGTTGTGGAGCTCAATTACTTCAAATTAGCATGTTATATCAAACTTCGTTGGAAAACACAATAACCGACATCGGTTATGGAGGGACCGGCATCACCAGAAAGAAGGAATCAGCATCGGTTAGAGCTAACCGGTGTCGGTTACCTAAGCGGGAGTGTTTTATTTGACTCTCGTGAATTAGATCTATTTTTTTGCATTAAAGCATATCAATTGATTGTAATTGATGGCTAAGTGCCTTAAGTTTGTATATGCCTATATAATCATGAAAGCTAGGGTTTAGAAGTAAGAATTGTAAGAATTGATGATTATTGTGAGAATAATTATGAGAGAGAATTCTTGGAGAAGAAGGAGAAGCTTGAGAGAAAGAAAGTACTATACATCTGAGAGGTGTAGAAAATTGTAAGTATTCATTGTATATCTTCTAAAAGCTTTGAATAATAGATTGGCTTGTTTATTAGTGGATGTATCCCACATCTTTGGGTTAACCATGTTAAATCTGGTGTTAATTTATATCTCTTGTTTTGTATATTTTTTTGGTATAATATCCATTTTTATTGCATGTATGCTTAGATCTTATATATTATTTGTACAACCTTGTGCTGACCCCAACAACTGGTATCAGAGATTTGTTTGAGGGTTTTGTGTGTTGACAGATTTACTCATAGAGGGTTTTCTGATTGAGTGGGAGCTACATCAATGGTAGAAAAAAACAAATACAAGGTAGAGAAGTTTGATGACCGAAAATATCAATTATGGAAGATGTAGATTGAGGATTATATGTATCAAAGAGATTTGTACTTACCGTTGGATGAAAATTTCAAACCTACGAAGATGATTGATGAATAATGGAATATCCTTGATAGAAAGGCTTTGGGATCTATAAGATTGATCCGGAAACATCTCGTAGCCTCCAATATTACAAGAAAATTCTACAAAGCAGAGTTAATGAAATATCTTGCTAATTTATATGAAAAACCTAGCGCTTCAAATAAATTTTAATTGATGAAGAAACTATTTAGTTCTAAGATGCATGAAGGTGGATCTACATCTAGTCATTTGAATGATTTTGATCTATTGTAAATCAATTAAAATTGGTTGATATTTTGTTTGATGATGAAGTGAAAGTACTTTTATTCTTATGTTCTTTTCCTGATAGTTGGGATAACTTGGTAATGGTTGTTAGTAATACAACATTTGCTAATAATATTTTGAAGTTTGATGATGTGGTTAGTATAATATTGAATGAATAAATTCATAGGAAAAGTACAGAGGAATCATCATCTGGGAATGATTTGAATGTAGAAAGTAGAGGTGGGCAGAAGGAGAGATCCAAGAGTAAGAATAATGGGAAATCAAATTCAAGGGATGGTAGATATAAATCTAGAGGTAAGGGAATTACTTGTTAGAAATGTGGAAAGAAATGACATGCAAAGAAATATTGTTGGTCAAAGGATAAAGAGAACCAACACCTAGACAAAGGTAAAGAGTAAAATAAGGAGGAAAATATTACAAAGAGAGGTAATGCAAGATGCTCTTATTCTTTCTTTGGATAATAGAATAGAATCATGGGTTTTAGATTCAGGAGCTTCTTTCCATGCAACCCCTAATAAGGGTTATTTCAGAAATTATGTCCAGGACAATTTTGGGCATGTTTATTTGGGTGATGATGAACCTTCCAAAGATACTCGGTAAAGGGAATTTCATCTAAAATTGCATAATGGAAATACATGGGTATTGAAAGATGTGAGGCATGTGTCAAGCCTTAAGAGGAATCTTATTTCTATAGGGAAACTAGGTGAAGTTGGTTGCATGGTTACATTCACAAAGAAACTCTTGTAAATTTACCAAGCATGCTTTTGTTGTGGCAAGAGGCAAGAAGGTGGGAACGTTATATTTATTTACTTGTGTTCTTGACTCATTTTCAGTATTATCTAATTCATATTCGATGCATATATGTGTCATAATTGGTTAGGCCAAATGAGTCAAAAAGGAATGCAAATCTTAAATGCTAAGGGTAAGTTATCAGATTTGAAATATTTAGATCTTGATTTTTATGAGCATTGTGTCTTTGGAAAGCAAAAGAGAGTGAGATTTCTCAAAGTTGGGGCAACTAAGAAGGAGAAGAAATTGGAGCTTGTACACTCATATGTGTGGGATATATCCCAAGTAGCTTCTCATGGAGGATCCTAATATTATGTTACTTTCATTGATGATGCTACAAGAAAGGTATTTGTTTATTTTATTAAACATAAATCGACGTTTTGGATACTTTTAAAAGATGGAAACCCCTTGTTGAGAATGAACCAAATTCAAAGTTAAAGTGTCTTAGATCTGACAATGGTGGTGAATATTGTAGTAAGACTTTCAATGATCATTGTTCAATTAATGGAATACATAGAGAAAGGATGGTTCCAAGAACACCACAAGAGAATGGTGTTACAAAAAGAATGAATAGGACAATCATGGAACGCGCTAGAAGTATGAGGATACATGCTGGATTTCCCTTGCAGTTTTGGGCGTAAGAAGGTTGATACAAGTTGGTTTATTTGATTAACTATGGGCCTTCAATTTTACTAGATGGAGGAATACTAGAGGAATCTTGGACTGGAAAAGAGGTAGATCTTTCTTTTCTTAAAGTTTTTGGTTCAGAAGCTTTTGTGCATATTGATAAGGAAAATAGAAAAAAGTTGGATGTAAAATCTAAGAGATGCACGTTCATTAGTTATGGATATGGTGATTTAGGATTCCATCTTTTTGGATTTAGAGAATTCTAAAATTATTAGGAGTCATGACATTGAATGGAATGAAAAGAGAATGTACAGGGATCAAATTTTGTTACCCAAGGATGAACTAGTTGAGAAGTTTATGATTGAATATGAACTCTCAAATTTAAAATTCATACATACAGGGTTACACAGTAACCGGTGTCGGTTGACCCTTGATCGGCATCAGTCAGCTAAACTGGTATCAATTACAGAAGAGTCAAACCAGCATCGGTTAGTAGAACTGATGTCCGTTACGGTGTGACGGTGTCGGTCATTGTGAATTAGAAACAAATGTCCAGGAGGTCCAAAATGATCCTTCAGTACCCCAAACTTCTGTAAGAAGGTCACAAAGCGTAAGTAAACATCCAAATTTATTTACACCTTCTCTATCTTATTTATTATTGACTAATAATGGTGAGCCATAAATTTTTGAAGAAGCAATGCAGGATAAGACCCATGTCCAGTGGGAGCATGGCATAGATGAGGAGATGGACTCCTTGGAACAAAACCAGACTTGGGATTTGGTTAAGTTGCCAGCAGGTAAGAGGACATTGTAGAACAAGTGGGTTTACATGATCAAGGAAGAAGAGGGTGGACAGAAAAGGTACAAGGAAAGGCTTGTAGTAAAAGGATTTACACATAAATTAGGTATGTACTTTGGTGAAATATTGTATCATGTTGTTAAAATGACTTCCATATGTATTGTATTGAGTTTAGTTGCAGTACATGATTTGCATTTAGAGTAAATATATGTGAAGACGGCTTTTCTTCATGGTGATTTGCATGAAGATATTTATATGTAGCAGACGCTTGGGTATGGAGTCAAGGGTAAGGATAAATTAGTGTGTAGGTTAAAAAGAGCCTATATGGGCTCAAGAAAGCTCCAAGGAAATGGTATATGAGGTTTGATAGTTTAATGCATGATCATGGTTATTTGAGATGTGAATCTAATCATTGTGTTTATTTCAAGAAGCTTGAAAATTAGATTTATATTATTTTGTTACTATATGTGGATGATATGCTTATTGCAGGATCTAGTATGCAGGATATTGGTGAGCTTAAGGGAAAGCTAGCTCAAACATTTGCTATTAAGGATTTATGAGCTGCAAAAATAATCCTTGGCATGCAAATACACAGAGACGGGAAGAACAAGAAATTGTATTTGTCTCAAGAGGCTTATATCAATAAGGTGTTGGAAAGGTTTAACATACAAGATTCAAAACTGGTGAGTACACCTATGGTTGGACTCTTCAAATTAAGCAAATATCAAAGTGTCCTTCATCACATGAGGAGGTCAAATACATGACACAACTAGTGTATGCTTCAACATTTGGGAGTCTCATGTATGTTATGATTTATACCAGACTAGATATTGCATATGTAGTGGAAGTTGTGAGTAGCTTTATGGTCAATCCGGGTAAAGAGCATTAGAAGTTAGTCTAATGGATACTCAAAGTTATTTGAGAGGGATATCTAGCATGCATATGGAGGTTTGAATATTTCTTTATGTGGCTATGTTGATTTAGATATGGCTCGAGATCTAGATGGTAGGAGGAGCACTACTGGATATATTTTCACAGTAGGTGGGATGACAGTTAGCTATATTTTGAGATTGCATAAGGTTATGGCTTTGTCTACTACAGAGGAAGAGTATGTTGCGAGATACAGAGGCTAGCAAGGAGATCATATGGATGAACAGGTTCATGGAAGAGTTGGGAAAGGAGAAAGATGATTACAAATTGTTCGTTGAAAGTCGAGTGTAATTAATTTGGCAAAGAAATCTATTTTTCATTCAATAATGAAACACATTCAGTTGAGGTATCACTTCATATGGCAGGTATTGGAGGATGGGTAGCTGAAACTGGAGAAGATTCATATGAGTGAAAACCCTGTGGAAATGCTAATGAAGCCATTAGCAAAATAGAAGGTATAGCTATAATCCACTTTTATTGGTATTTGAGTTTGAGACTTGAAGAGGAAGAAACAAAGCTAAGGAAGGATCCAAGAATGACTTTGTATAGGAATCATGTAGTAATTTATCTCCAAGTGGAGATTGTTGAGTTGTGGAGCTCAATTACTTCAGATTATCATGTTATATCAAACTTACTGGAAAACACAATAACCAACATCAGTTATGGAGGGACCGGAATTTGTCACCTATGACTGGCATCGGTTAGGTAAGAAGGAACCGGCATTGGTTAGGGCTGATCGTGGTTGGTTACCTGTGTAGGAGTGTTTTATTTAACTCTCGGGAATTAGATCTATTTTTTGCATTAAAACGGATCAATTGATTGTAATTGCATGGCTAAGTGCCCTAAGTTTGTATATTCCTATATAAGCATGAAATATAGGGTTTAGAAGTAAGGATTGTAAGAATTGATGATTATTGTGAGAATAATTGTGAGAGAGATAATTCTTGGAGAAAAGGAGAAGCTTGAGAGAAAGAAAATATTGTACATCGTGAGAGGTGTGGAAGATTGTAAATATTCATTGTATATCTTCTAAAAGCTTTGGATAATAGATTGGCTTGTTTCTTGGTGGATGTAGCCCACACTGGGTGAACCACGTTAAATCGGGTGTTGATTTATATTTCTTGTTTTGTATATTTATTCTGGTAGAATATCTATTTTTATTGCATGTATGCTTAGATCTGATATATTATCTGTACAACCTTGTGCTAACCCCAACAAAAGTTTCTTCTTTTCAATGTCCATGGAGATCCACAAGATAATCTTTGATCATTTCATGTTACATGTTTGGACTATACTTGTGATGAAACATTATTGACCAAGTTTTTTCCTAGGAGCTTATAAGACCATGAATTGTGATGGTTTTATGATTTGCCTTTACACACTATTAAATCTTTCACTATCTAGAAAATTTGTTTTTAGCTCACTTTTCTATGAACATTGGAACAAAAATATCATATCCAATAATGACCAAAATGAAGTAAGGATTTAACGAGCATCAAGTAGTGACTATGTTTTATGTTATAAGCATAATATTTATAAAATGAATAATGTCTTGGCTTAATCTAAATTACAAGATCTATTTATCCAAAGTCTATTACCTCCTATAGAAACTTAAAATTCACACACCTCATTTTCCTCCATCAAGTACATTCATCATATATTAATCAATCTCATTATTTATCCCCTATCCTAAGACAAAAATCCCCCATCATATTTACTTCATGTAAATATCCCCTTCACAACTGTAAAATCTACATTCAACCACCTAAAACTATCTCAAAACCAAAAACAAATAAAACAAATCACATCTTAACCATCCCATAACCCCCTTAACCACAAACACCTCATCCTTAACAAAATCACTAACCATTTACCCAAATGAAAACCCAAAAACTCCATTTGGAAGTGGTTTTAACCACTTTTCCATCCCAAAATATGGATCACCGGTGATTTTGGTAATCGCGGTGATTATAAATAGAAATTTTCCAACCTTCTTCCAGGATCCTCAATTTTGAATCTCGAGCCCTTGCTTTCTGCTTCATTCACCAGAATCCTACATCTCATCACCAACATGGAGACCTTGAGATTATTATCAAGCAATTTCAAGCATTGTCAAGCCTTCATCATGAAGTTTTCAAAGCATATGGAAATAATTCTTCATCATCTGAGTTACAGACTACACCAGGATTCAATCAAGCAAATCATCTTCAAGTAAAGGTTTGAGGCATATTTTAGCTTCACAACACTTTCAAGGTACTCTTGAAATCCTCTTTTATCCTTTATCAATCTTAGTTAGCCATCAATTAGTTTGAAATATCATTCTATGTCATCAAACACTCATTTTAATTAATCTTTCAAAATTCACTGAAATCGCCAATGATTGGCATAATCATCGGTGATTCCTATCAAATCTCCCTTTATCAAATTTATTAGTTTTTATCATTATCTTCTAGTAGTTTTCATGACATATGTTTCTTCTAACATGTCTTTGAGAATGGCTCTCTATCATATGGCAATACTTAGTCAATCACATGAAATCACAAGCATTCATTCCCTTCCAATAGTCCAACAGTCTTTCTATCGGGAACAATTTCACACCATTCACAAATTAAATATGTGTGTAATCAAATTTTCTAACACCGAACAAGACATCGAAGATTAGATTGAATTCTTACACGAAATTAAACAAGAATTTGATAGCTTTCTAGTATGACTACTTTGAACATGTACATATTGTATCCACCCTCGATTGGGCCACTTTCAAAGTCGCACAAGACCTTACCATCCAGTTGGAGCTCTAGAGATTCTTTCTTTCTATCTACACATTTACTTTGATTATATATCTTTATCTTCATCCATATCATTATTGTCAACTCACTTAATTATTACAAAACGGGTGACATCCTCCAAGGAAGCCTTCTAGATTATTGGAACCGAGTTTTTTTTGGGCACTTGTCTATACATTTTTCTAATCTCTTTTGTTTAGTTTCATTGAGTGCAGGTTGCTTTGCAGGTTAGGAGGACATACACATACATTCATACTTGATCAACTTTAATTGAACATCAACTTCAACATCCATCTCTATAGGTATCGGTAAACCCTACGTCTTCTGAGGTTGGTTTTGTTTTTATTATTTCATTGCATTAATTTGAGTAGAAAGGTAAAAACATATCTGATCATTCTAGCATGCCCAAAGTGGGACCCTTGTCCCTTCTTCATTTTTGTTTTCATTTCATTTAAATCAAATTTCTATATATTTTAGGCCTTCTACTTTGTAATCACCAGTGATCCGGTTAAATCACTAGCGATTGGGTGAATCATCAGTGATTCTATCAATCACCGACGATCTCTGTGAGTGATTTTGATTACCTATCAGTCAACCTCTAACATCATTTTCTTGTTGTGTTTTTGTCCTTTTCTAACAATTTTGTGAGTTTTTGCTTTTGGAAGATTTTTCTTGTTGATTATTGCCTTGCTAAAAAAATCAAAAAAATTGAAAAATTAAAAAGGAAGCATTTTTAGGTGAGTCATTTTCCTTTATTTTTATCTTCCTGCATTGCATTTTGATGTATGTTTTCATCAAAGTTGACCTTTTATTTTGGGTATAAAAAGAACATTGCATACTACCTAATCACATAGATTAATTAGAAGGATTATTTTTTTGTATTCACTTAATTCTTCCATCACACATAGCCAAACCACGTCAAATATCAAACTTACATCAAATAATCCTACCCAGGTGAAAACTATTGGGATTTCATAACCCAATAGGGAAACTGACTCAGTGTTCTGACCGAGTATAAACAATTGGTTTTCAGTATATTGGCTAAGCACTCGGCTCCCTTATCATTGCGGGACCATGAAGTGAGGGGGTGGGCCCCAATACCATGTCCCATACTAGCACCAGCATAGATTTTGGCCTCATGTACCTTTGGGTATATTGAGGAATCTATCCTTAAACATTCCTGAAACCATCCATAGAAGGTCATTTCCTAGGACCTTTTACATCATTTTACACATTCCACTTTTTTAATTAATAAAAATAATCAAATTTATTCTATGTGATTTTTTTTTTTGTTTGTAATCAACCCATCTATATTTATTTTTGTTTGTTATGTGATTGTGTGTTTGTTAATATGGTACTTACAAGATAGCAATCTCATGTTCAAACTTTAGAAAACCTGTCTAGTCCATTCTAGCAATCTACACCACAATACCATCAAACTTTGCAATAGGCTCAAACTCAACTAGATGAATCCCAATGACTCATTGATCAATGTCAAGAACTCCTATCAACACCCCATCCTAAAAATATAGAAAATATGATAGACAACATTGAACATTTCATTGATAAAACTCAACAATGTCTTCGGAACATCTCGGCATTCCTTCCATGTATGAAAAAATGTTTCCTCACCCCCACCTAAAAATCTAGAGCAGCCTCATTCTCCCAGTAGTCAATCTACTTCATCTGAAATACCTGATCCCCTTAGTCCATGGTCCTTCAACAGCGGGGACCACGTCTTCTCCGAGATCCTTAACTCAAACCTTGTGGCTCTTAATGCATACCTTTTCTCAAGGGTTTTCCATCTTCAATCATCGCTTCTGAAAACCACCTCTGATACAATGATCCTTCATATGGTTTTTCCCATCACATCGATCTAAACCATAAACTTATTATTCAGCAAATATATTCCTACCCTAATAATAGTTGATCGAAACATCCACCATCGTGTCTTCAGTCCTCATGATTACCTTTGACCTTAACATGATTTCCTCACAAGACACGACCATTCAACAGCCCAACCCTTTAACTAGTTCGACACCCTTTCAACATGACACAAACACCTCTAGCTTCCTCTACAATTCAAACACCTCATATGAGTTCTATCATTGTCTCTATTAGCATACCTATGCCACCATCATCTCAACAAACCACACCACCCCTTCATAACATTACTATGTCTATTCCCGCGTCTACACCTTTAGTCAATATCAGCGATGTTGTCAGTACTCATTCGGCATCACAACAATATTCAAGCCCACTTATATCACAACACATACCTTAACTATCACAATCATTTACTTACTCCCAAGCTATACCACAACCATCTCACCTCCTGTCCATACGTCCATTCCCCTTCAAAATATCCCACAATCATCGTAACCCCTTGTTTTCACTTATGTCCCTCTTCAGCAAACACCTCAAAGTATTCTCATTCCCTTATTCACACATCTATCCTCTTTCAACATACACCATAAAAATCATTACCTCCTTTTAATACATCCATCCCTCCTCAATATCAATATATCCAACCATCACAACCTTTAATATCACCACCTACCTATAACATTCCTATGAATATCCCTCAACAAAACATTCCTTTACAACAAAATATCCCACAGCAATACCAATCATATCAACAACCTAACCAATTCTCATTTTATCATCGTAGTCCATATTTATTGAGTACACAAAAAAACCACAAATTGACCCCCTTCAGGCCTTGATGAATAGAATTTCCATCCTTGAATCCGCATTTAAGGGTCCTAAGAACACACTTTCATATGAATAAATTGTAATGAGCCTATTCACCCATATGTACCTTACAAAGCTTACACTCCTCACCGAGAGCTCAAATTTTATCAAATTCTATAGTAAGGAAGGTCCCCAAAGAACACATCCAAGCCTTTTACTTTGTTTGTTATCTTATATCTCATGAGCATGACCTCATGTTAAGAACGTTCCCCATGTCATTAGGAGGCCCTGCTTTAGACTGGTATAATAGCATTCCATAATACTCCTTGTTCTCATTCACTCAACTTGCACAACTCTTTCTCAAACATTTTTCAATCAACATCACCCACAAAATCACCATTATTGACCTTTATGCAATCAAACAATTTAAAGATGAATCCATTGTGGATTTTTTTGCCCACTGGAGGGGTATAATCAATCAATTGTCAATCTCACTCCCACAAATAGATTTGATCGAGTTGTTCTCTTGTTCATGTGCAAAACACATATCTTCTACGCTCCAAATCCAATCCTTCCAAATGTTTGATGAAGCCTTCACCATGGCCCGTAAGCTTGAGCTTCATGCTCTTGAAGAAGGAAGAGTCAAACTTTGACCAAAGAAACCGAAATTAGATTTCCCATCCAAATCATCCTTTAGTCAAGATAAACCCAAATCCTCCACTAACACCGTAGTTTTCAAATCTGCTCCAAAAGAATGATCAAGCACCGAATGCTCTTGTCCTTAATCGATGCATCTTGTAATTTACTTTCAATAACCAGGGCACATTGGCACATCACTCAGCCTAAGTTGAGCACTCACCCAAAGCACACAAAGGCACTAGGTCCCTCTTTAGAGTTGCTTGTATAGAATGTTAGCATGATGATGTTTAAACATATTTAGATTCATAACTAGTCATAAACATTCCACAAGTGCACAATCCAGATTTATATCTTAGAGAATCATAATAAATGAACTAAACAATAATTATGATAAGATTAACCATACAAGAACCAGATTCAGTTATGTCTAATACCATTATCCAGCCAATATACTTTGTTGCATTAAATATTGTAAAACACATAATCTTCTTACATTATATCAGTATCTCCATGAGTCATGTGTGCATCAAAACTAGTAGCACAACTCTACAATAATTCACCACACTAAACTATGCAAATCAATACATATTTATAGGGGTGGGGACTTTCCCTTCACCACCCATGCACTTCTCAAAATAGGTCACATGTTGATAATAGCCATGCACCTTTACAATAGTATGCACAACATGCAAGTGCTCTAACAATAGATTTCCTATAGTTAACTCCAAGTAGAAATCCTATTATTAGCTTAAACTATGCATGGCACTTATCTATCACTTGTTCCCAAAATACCATTGTGTGTAGCGCAAGTCTTCATCTCTATGTGTGCTCCACATGTTATCTCCAAAAATAGTCCTTATCCACAAAAATGGCTAAGTCTTGATCCAAAGTGTTCTAGCGCATGTTTCCTTTCCTATCTTCCCGCGCCTTCAAATGCACCTTGTTCCCATGCATGCATCCTTCGTGTGTCTTCTCCTTAGAGCAACATTATGTCTGCTCAACATTACCCCACACTAAATTACATTATCATCCCAATAATGGGAATTCTTTCAGATGTCTCCAATAATAAAGAATAAGTAATGAAAGAATGAATGAAACACTATACAAAATAATGAATTTTACTCTATAGCACCCTCATCTTCAACTAAAAGTATTAACTCTGGATATTCAGTTTTAATTTCAACCTCTAAGCTCTTTCAGCCACTTAGTGTGTTCCTTGTTTTCCCAACAATATTGGTGGCTATGGCATCCAATTCTTCCTGAGTGATCTTCTCTTTCTCATTTTGTAGCACTCGAACAACATTGGCCATACCTGACATTCCTTCCATGAGATCCATCTTCTATGCTATGAGTTTCCCAATCTCATCAATTATATCCTTGTGCAGATCTTGGGTTGCTACGAGGGCCTCGTTCTTTTTTATCGAGCTAACCTTTCTATGCACCCAAGTGTTTCATATTTCATTGCCTTCAAAACTTCATTGTCCTCTACTATAGTTTTGATCCTTATTATGGCATCTAGTGCCACACATAAATTGAGATCTTGGTCAGCTTTCTTTAGCTCATCTTTCAAGGTTTGGAGAAAAGCCTCATAAGTTGAAAATTTTCTAACAATATTGGCCCTTTCTCTTGTTGCTTCTTGTGCAGAATCTTTTGGTGTGGGCATTCGAATTGGCCCATCATCTAATACCAAATTGACCAAAGTGCACAAATAATGCATAATGAAGGAAATTTTTAGGAACCTAAGATTCTAGATGAGGCCTTTCTTTAAGAATGTGATCACCAAGCTCCTCAGCCATGTTAACGAAGGCCTCATTATTCACCTCTTCTTGTTCCTTCTCTTCTTATAAGTGTGTTATCTCTACAGTATTATCCTTGTTATCTTTAATTAGTGGTCAAATGGTGGCAGCCTTATCAATATTCCTCCGCGCCACCTCAGCAAATACCTTGACCAAGGTATTGTTGACCTTCTCATCATACATTACGTAGGTTTTATCGTCATGTGCTTGCTTTGTGGTGCCTTCTTTACTCTACGTGAGAAACTAGACTCTTTGTGTACATAAAAATATGGTTTGTCCATATGATTTTGTATGGGCCAGGATAATTGTTTCCTTGTACATGTAGTAGCCATATCTGGATCCATCAACTCCCATCCATGTAACTCTTTCAAGCCCATAGTGCTATGAAAATGGGCATGGATGATTTTTCTCATGTCTTCAGCATAGCCCATATTAGGGAAAACATATTCTTCACTTTTCCTCTCTCTTTTTGTCCTCAACCCCTTAGAAACCTAGGTGCCAAGGTCTAGAGTTGGCCCTTCTCCTTCCTGAGTAGTAATGGGCATGTCGGGTGCCCATAGCTTCCTCTACTTCTTTCACCCCTTCCTTGTCATCTTTCGTCTCCTCATCCCGAGGCTCGTCTTTGTCTTTAGGTTGAACCGAGGTTCTGGTGTGCTCTCCCGACTCCTCCCCCTCATTATCTTTAAGCTTCAAATTTATTCTCTTCTTTTCTCAAGCGTTCCTTTTTAGGGAGATTCGAGGTGACCTTCATTAAGGTTGGGATGTCCCTATGCCTTTGGTTCTAGTTCTTATGAACACCCTCTTGAACTGGCATTCCTCATGGATTGTGTTTACATCCAAGTCTTCCTCTTCTCCTTGTTCTTTGTAGAGGATTATTTGCGTGCTCACTTTTGATTTTTCGGTGGGTTGCCTTCGGCCTATGTGGTCCAAGCATCCACTATCCTCATTGAGTTCCCCTTCCTCATCTTCCTCTAAGGTCGAGGCAAGATTTAGATCTGCCACATTTTCCATTGTATGCTTGCCTTTAGGCGGGCTTGGGATCATGAATGCATTCTCAACATATTGACCCTTTTCTAATATAGAATTAAGATGGATATAGATAATCATGGCCCCATTTTCCCCAATGGCCAAAATTATTGGCGTCATACTCGTAACATCAAAAATAAGCCTCTCAATGTAGGTAGATTTACCTGGATAAATAGAAGTTTTTCGTAACATATGGTAGTCATAGTCTACCTTATCTCGCATTGTAGATTAACCGCACATGTCAATAAACCTGTGTACTACTTCCTAAAATAATCATGTTGTGAAGGCATATGGTAGTTTACACTAGGGACTCCATGTCCCATCCTTCATTATGAACCATGTAATGAAAAAATGTTGATATACCGTGAATTACACATCCTTAACCACCACTGAGGGTAGCTCTTTTGGAATATGCCATTCCTTATCAAAGGCCACATGAAGTTGGTCATACCATAATGCCGCCCTTTTCTTGAATGGACCACTCATTGATCCTTCACATAAATAATTTTTAAACCTTTGTGCTGTGGACTTCTTTTCCATGGGGTATTACCAGATTTTGTTGTTTGGACCATCGGGAACTCCAATTTCTAAAAACACAAGTGATAATAAGACAACGCCAAAACTTATCTTCTCACCGTGTGCGCTTCCTCAATAATTGTATCTGATATGTATCCTACCAAGTTGTAAACTTCTCCATGTGAAATCTTCTTAACAATATGTAGTCATATGGTGTTCACTTGTGACCACCTTTCCTTATCATTTAATTTGGTGAGTATGTGTGTGGCCGCATGTACCATGTGGTACTTCCTTAACTTGTAGATATTCATTCCGTGTGGACCCTTCAAATATCCCAACTCCTTATTGGTGGCCATGAGAGCTGCCTTATCAGTTAGATCACTGCTAACCTCTGTCCTTGTGCCCTTTAATCTTGTCAACATAGCAATTAAGGGTGTTGTGATCCTCACCGCCGCCCACCAAATTAGAATAAGTCCTCATTGAATTTGTTCATAAGCCACTGGTATAGATTATCTAGTTTTCCAAAGTATGGGAGTTCATATAGCTAGTACACCCCTACCTTCTTCAAAGAACTTCTCTCTAGCATCATCATAAACTAGCATGTCATCAACCATTCACTTGTTGGTCTTTCTATTCAGCAATGCATCCAATTCCTCCTTGTTATTGGTGGTGTGATGTTTGTAGTCACTCACCTTGCACCTGTGGATATGGGAATCCCAATCCCGTCTGATAATTACTTCTTCTGGATACTGCATTTCTAAAAATTACTTTCAAGAGCATCCTCGACCTCGGTTTCTACCTTCTTCTTCCCCTTTTTTCTTGCTCTAGGTGCTTTCCTCAGTGCCATGATAAGACAAAGTTGCACCTTTTTACCTCTGTCGAGCAAGCTCCCGTGCCCTAGCTCAAAACCGTGTTCCCTAGCTCCTTCTCAACCCTGGCACTTTATTTCTTCTCTCTGCACACTTTTGCTTCACTCAAACCCTTCTCAAATGGGGACACAAGCCAATTTTGTGCACAAATCTACTCTCCTTTCCTGGTTTCATAGCTCTCTACACCTCAACATGTTTCACTCAATTTGGTTGAACTATCTCACTCAAATACTCATGATTGCAAAGGTAGAAATGAACCCACATCACGTCTTTATATAGAGTTAGGAAAATTTTCACATTTATTGCTCCTTTACCTACCACTGATCCTCTCATTAATTGACCATTTTCCCAATTTCCACATGATACACTTACATGCCACAGCTATAACCTTCAAGCGTGCCTTCCTACCTTTTTTCTACAGACCTCCTTCTGCACGCTTCCATGTGCCAAAGTACCTCACCATTGTGCCTTCCTCTAGTAGTTTTTATGGCCACAGCTTACCTCGTGTTACACTATGCATTCATTTGTTTCTAGCTATGGTCTTCTTTAGGAGCAATTTTCTTTCTAGCAACACCTTTCCATACTGTCTACACTTTTTAACAAGAGAAATCACTTGTAACAATATTTTCTTATGTGTACCCATGTTTGAATGACAACCACCCCACACCAAGGGTATGTGTAGTCCTTTGCGCATAAAAACACTTCAGATTGTGATCAGCTTCTGGCACGTAAATGTGCTTATTACACAAAACACTGAACTAAATTGACAAAGCATAGCGACGAAGAAGGAAACACATTAAATGAAATACAGTAAGGGAAATCTATACTAAATGGAAATATTTCCTTATTACAAACACCAAGAAGGCTTATTTATAGTAGGGCTTCAGCCTACTCCCGTTGAATAAACCAAGTAATCATGTTTCATCAAGCACCTCTAATTAGTAAGTGTCTCGATTCAAGTGTGTGACTAATAACATACGGTCCCAACCAATTCACCTTAAGCTTGCCTAGGTGGCGCAGAAAATTTGAATCATAAAGAAGCACCATCTGCCCAACCTCAAACTTCTTTTCCTTGATGTTTTTGTCATCTCATGCCTTTTATATGGCCTTTTCCTACTTCTGACTCCAACGTGTTATGGCACACCTCTCATCCAACTGTAGTAATTTATCAATTCTTTCTTCCAATGCTTTTTCATCGCTTAGACCTCCCACCCACGCAATACACAAAGAAGGTAACATAAATTCTATGGAAAGAACTCACATGCGCCAAACACCAACTAAAAGGGTGTGGCCTTACTCAACATTTTATAGGTTGTTCTATATGCCCAAAGTACAGCAAAAACTTTGTCATCCTAATCTTTCCTTCCAACATCACAAATTTTTGTCAAGGTCTGGCTCAATATCTTGTTGAAGGCCTCAGCAGTCCCATTTGCTTGAGGGTGATAGGGTGTGGTCTTTTGGTGCGCGACCATAAATTCATCCAATAATATCCTAATTGTCTCATTCAAGAAATGTGTGCCCCTATCACTTGTCAAACTCAATGGACATCCATATCTAGTAAGAATATTTTCCCATAAGAGCTATGTTGTTGTAGTCATTATACAATCCTTTGTAGGTGTTGCTTCTTCCCACCTTGTAAGATAATCTGTACAAGTGATGATGTAGCATGATCTAGTTGTACACACGGCTGGGAGATATGACCCACAAATTCTACCGCCCATTTTTCAAACAACTCTCGCACTAGTAATAAGCCTTAAAGGTATTTCATTTCTTTACACAGTTTTCCAAGGTGCCGATAAAGTGATCACATGCCTTACAATACTCCTTGCAATCCTTGTATAAGCTATCCCACAATAAACTAGCGAGTAGAATCCTACACGCGGTGGTGTCACTTACATAGTGTCCACCTACAATACCGCCATGAGCATATTCCATGATTGTCGTGCACTCATGCTCCAATACACACCGGCACAATACTTCATCTCATCCTAGTTTGTATAGGTCACCACTAATCAACATGAAAGGTGTAGCGTGAATTGCAAGTTGTTTCTTTTCCAAGGCTTTCATTCCTTCTGGCACCATACCTATGCATAAAAAGACAACAATATCCTCTAATTCCGAGGGTGCACGATTTAACCATACAAATGTGCATCTGGAATTGTATCTTCAATTGTTTATGTGTCTTCTCCGATTAAATTCATGATAAGTGGTATATGCCAGAATTTGTTTTGTTTGGCTTTACCACAACTGTAAAATCAAACTCTTGGAATAATAGAACCCATCGGCATATGCACCCCTATAAAATGGGCTTATTTACCAAGTATTTCAATTTCATGTGATCTTTATAGAACACAAAAGGTGTTGCTAGCAAGTAGTATCTAAACTTATGTAGGGTGTAGATCATTGACAAGGCCTCACTCTCTGTAGTTGTATAATTATGTTCTATAGGACTCAAATTTTCACTAGAAAAATAGATAGGATGATCTATAATACCTTCTCTAAGTTGAGCTAATATTGCGCTAATGGCCATGCCAAAGGAATCCACATGTACATGAAAAGGTTGGTTCCATGAGGGAAAGAATAGAATAAGCATCATAGTAAGCCTCTCCTTCAACGCTTCAAATGTGTGATGTTGTAGTTCTCCCCAATAGAATGTCCCTTTACCTTTTAATAACTCCTCCAAGGGTGCAACAATCTTAGCATATCCTTTGATAAATTTTCTATAATACCTGTGTGGACCAAGAATTTGCGCACTACACTCTAACCTGTAGGCTCCTCCAAGCCTAAGATGATTGCAACCTTAGCCGTATCTACTAATAAACCTTCCTTACGTATGATATGCCCTAGCAGAGTTCCAAAGATGTAGAAGATACACACTTCTTGATGTTTAAGGAGATGCTTAACTGTCTGCACCTCTCAAACATTAATCACAAGTTGTCATAATGATCCTTGAAAATCCCATATAGTATCCAATCATATAAGTAAACCTACAATAATTTGTGAATAAAATTATGGAATGTTTGAACTACAATGTGTGAAAATACCTGCAGGCACGTTCCTTAGTCCAAAGGGCATCACCATGTATGTAAAAATTCCCTATTCAGTGGTGAAAGTTATTTTCTCTTAATCCTCCTTTATAATTCTTACCTGATGATACCAGAGAATCCATCTGTAAAAGAGTAAATTTCATGCCCTGCAATGCCTTCTAATATTTCCTCGGTGAAAGGTGTAGGAAAATGATCAATCACACATGCAACATTTAGCTCCATGTAGTCCACACAAATCCTAATCCGACCATATTTCTTTATACTGATTACCATGGGGCTAACCCACTCTAATTATTCTAGGGGCTTAATGATGCCATATTTCAACATCTTGTCAATTTCTTCTTTAACTTTTACGCACATGTTAGGGTTCATCTTGTAAGGTCTCTTCCTAATGGGCACACACCTTCCTTTAACTTAATCTTCATCTCACCCAAAGTCTCATGCACTCCCTTTAACTCATGGATTATCTTAGCCACTTCAGAATCAAACCAATAATATCTAATTATGGCCTCCTTAGACTCAGCATCCATGCCAATGTTCACTTTCTTGGTCTTCATAGGTTCATGATAGGTGCACGCCTCCTTATCCGCACTGTCTAAGACTTCGCGCATACCCTCTAAATGATCTATGTCTAAATTTTCTACTTATTCCTCATCCACTATGTAGAACATCTTTCCTTTATCCTTATCAAGGAAAGCACACTCAAAAATTTTGGCATCTATTTCATCTACTTCATCAAAACGTGCTCCTGGGTCTAACTCACCAAATAACTCTTAAATGAGTTCTTCATCCTTTGCACTATCTCCCATAGTCAATCACTCCATAACTTGTAATGCCTCTTTCATTGGAGGTTTAGTTTAGAAGTAGTCAAAAGTTTGGATCATTCCCGCAAATCAATTCTAGCCAATTTCCATTCTCCCTATGTAGCTTTGCATAAACATACCAAGCACACGCACAATCGCGTAAACTAAAATAAAGTTTATGCACCCACAAATAAGGTGGTAAATTTTCCTTCCCCTCTATCCGAGTCTCTCACAATATTGAATGTGGTGTTGAACAGGGATGATTACCATGATATATGTAGATGTGAGTAGGTGCATTTCTCTTAAGAAACCGGGTTGTTAGAGAAATTATCACTCCGTTCCATTCTATGAGATTATTCTTGTGAACCATCCACCCCGCATTGTTTTCCCATGTAGGGTATACACTAACATGTTTCTTATGTCCACTTGTTCATTCCACTATTCTTCCATGACGTGCGGGAATACCTCGGGATCTCCTTCACCAATGTACCGTGTACAAGGTTGTTACTTATACTCCTAATACAATGAGGTCTCCGCCTCCTCGGGTAGATGCACTTCGAATTTGCATCCAATTGTCTCGTAGGTGTCATGTGCCCAAATATCACAAGCAATACTTGTAGTATCACTAAGAGACTATACATCCTCCTAATAGAGGATTCCTTCCTTAGATGGCTCAAGTACTTTTGGATCTTGAATGACACACACATAAAATAAATTCAAGTCTTCCTCACTTAAAGGTTCAACATAAGATACAAATTTATCATATGTCAAAGGGATAATAACTCACTCTCCCTTGTTCTCAAAGATTATATACCCTTTTTTGAACCGTAGATTAGCATTATTTTCACAACACCATGGGCACTCAAGTAGATCTAGGAATTTGTCTTCTTTTGTAGGTGTTCAAACCTCAAAGTCCCTAGTGAACTTTTCCCCTTGTATAGTAATGGATGCATCCTTTAAAACTCCTATCGAGGTAGCCTTAGTTCAATTTTCCATAAATAGTACATTAAAGGATGGTTGTAATAGAGGTTTTCCCATATGAACCCATGCATCTAAAGTAAGCACATTAACTTCCACGCCTATGTCAATCAATATATTGCTCAAAAGCCACCCATTCATAAGAGCATTCAGGGTGATCTCCTTGTCATAATCCAAGCTATGAGGGGGAGATTAGCATGCAAGATCTATCCTCCATTCTCAATACATACGCGCAGAGTGTTTCCCTTTAACCAATTCCCTAGTAATGGAATAATATTCTCCTGGCATAGCATCTTACATACCTCTTTTAGATCATCAACATTTGACTGGACCGTCTCCGTTGCCTTCTTTTTCTCTAACTTTCACGATTGTTCCTTTAAACATTGTATTTCTCCCTAAATATTTTTGAGTACTTCCATGGTTTCCTGATAAACCTCCCTCGATTTGTGGGATCTGGGTATCATACATGTAAGACCTCCTCAATAGTAATGGCAGGATTTTATTGTAATGCTTATCTAGTGTGCGCAGTTTTAACACGTGTAGTAATTTTCACAAGTACTACCTTAGGATCCGGTGCCAACTTTTACATCCATTGGTTTTCCATGGCACATTGTATTCTAACCATCCCTTTGCCCTTATTCTCTTGTTTATGTTGCTTGTTACGATGCTCATATAAGTCAGGGCACTCTTCATAGTTATGATTCTTTCCACAAAAAGAACAAGTAATATTCTAAGGACATTCACACATGTAGTGGTCAGGAGATTTGCACGTATAAAATGTTCCATGAGGGAACTCACCTCATCCACCATAATGGCCTTGGCCCCTGAATCCACCACGATATCCTCGGCCTCTACTATGACCTCCTTCAAAGTTCCCTACATTCTGATCGCAGCACCCTTGAGTGTGATCATGATCATGGTGCTCACTTTTACCTTTAGAGTTATTTGAAACTCATGTCTATCATACACCAATATTAATGGCATCATGGATTTGATCAATCAACCTACAATCTTTGGTATTGTGAGTCATGGACCAATAAATCTTATAGTAGAAAGATATGTTCTTCCTTATCATGCATTATAACAATGGGCAACGGCTTGCATCATGGTCTAAATGACATATCTCACAGTCTAGAAACAATGAGTGCACTGATCTATGGGGAAAAATATCCTTAGTGTGCCCCTCTACTTCACAATCTATATACCAAAATCCCGTACATGTTCCGAATTGGTCAATAGTTTCTCCAATTGTTTTTCCATTTCTACAATCTAAGCTTCTAGGAATGGGCTCACTCTAGTGTCTATACTTCCGAATGCCTCATCATATAGCGCTACTTCAAGCACTTCGCACGGATCCGTATATGTCTTATGTGACAATGCCCTCCTAAAATGTGTGATCAAGCCTCTAACAAACCACTGTGCATGTTAGCTTGCATGGATATCATAGGAAAGTTTGGACAAAAGCATTTTGAAATGGGCATCATATTCTCAAACACTCTCAATAGTGCCTTGCTTAATATCTTTGAGCGCACTTATACTTTTTCGATCGAACTGCATATAAAATTCCTAGATGAAAGCATCCCGTAACACTGTATAATCTACGCAACTTTGATCGGGGTCAAACTTCATGTACAACCTATGCGCGTGTCCCTACAACGTAGTTATAAACTAACTTTCCTTGCGCTCAGAATTCATGATCCCTTTTGCGTGCCACAGTATCTCACACATGTGCACATGCTCAATAGCATATTTTATTCCCATATACTCTAGAAGATGAAGTGACATCTCCATGTAAATATTCTGGGGTTGGTGAGTACCATGCCCACCAAATCTAGAACCCCCTCTATGACCTCTACCTCTACACCCACCAAATCCACCTCGGAAGCGGAGAGCCACCTATGCCCTCGATCCTCCATGTGTAGTAGGAATTGAACTAGAGGATGTATTGCCCTATTTCCCAACAATTGTACTAAACCGAACTCTTACGATTAGCAAGGTGGTACTATTCCCGAGGTGAGTCCTAAATTTTGTGCGCCCGAGTTCTCCATCGGTGACACACATGAAAAGGTACCTCCAAATAACAAGGAAGATGTCTTCCTGTCATAGATGTACTTGTTATTTGATTCACTCTTGTTATTTTACTTCCTAAACTAGCTTGTTGACTACTAGTTGTACTAGAAACTGGAAAACCAAGTGCAAGGGCTAGGTCATCAGGTAGATTTAGATGCACGCCGTGGCCCATGTCGTCTCGGCAAGATGCTCTCATAAGAGTCGAGAGGGGGTTCCCTGTCATGATTTTCCAAATGGGGAGTTTCAAATGATCTAGCTCCATGTCCTTTATGTGAGTTCCAAATCCTTCACGAGCCATCTCTCTCCACAATGTCATTCATTCTACAACCTCACATTGCTTCTCTAAATCCCTCTTGGGTGCTTCATTGAACTTGAGCCACCTTTCTTTTCTTTATCTCTCACGCTGTGTCTACCATCTTTCACCAAACTTGTTCCTACCCCCATGCGTGGTGGGTTTTAGCTAGCCATCGGCTTTTCTTCCAAATTCAATTTTACCATCAAGATTTTAATCGCCGGTGGAATACCTTGCATAAAGGTTCCCCTAGGATAACGTAAAAACTGAAATTTAGCTACCTCTAGGAAACAATAAGTTGAAATCAAGTACTCCAAAATATATCTATTCGTAACAACATGGAACCAAGTATCCATAGCACGTGTCTAAATCATATTAGCATCATAGAGGGCCTAAAATTCTTTTTGCATCCAAAAAGTGTGTGAAACCTCCAATTCCTTTTAGATGTATAAGCAACCAACCACTCGTATATCTCTATTGGAAAGATAACAAAGAAAATCTCATATAAACAATCATACAATTTCTGCTCCACCCACGTGTGCATGTCAAACTCAGATCCAATGTTGAATCTCTAAGCATATTCTTCTTCCAGATCTACTATCCACTCCTCAACACTTGATAAGTTCAATCGGTATGTCTTCATCATGAAACGTCTTGAAAACAACTGAAAAAGAGTTCTCGGCAATAGAACCAATGATGTAGCTTAGAATTTAATGTGAATAACCTGCATGCTTTGGCACATCACTTAGCCTAAGATGAGTGCTCATCCTAAGTTGAGTGCTCACCCAAAGCACGCAAAGGCACTAGGTCCCTCTTTAGAGTTGTTTTGTATGAATGTTAGCATGATGATGATTAAACATATTCAGATTCGTAACTAGTCATAAACATTCCACATTGTACAATCTAGATTTATATCTTAGAGAATCATAATAAATGAACTAAACAATAACTATGATAAGATTAACCATACAAGAACTAAATTCAGTTATGTCTAATACCATTATCCAACCAATATACTCCATTGCATTAAATACAGTAAAACACATAAGCTTCTTACATTATATCAAGTATCTCCATGAGTCATGTGTGCGTCAAAAGTAGCATCACAACACTACAATAATTCACCACACTAAGCTACACAAGTCAATACATATTTATATGGGTGGGGAGTTTCCCTTCACCACCCATGCACTTCTCAAAATAGGTCACATGTTGATAATAGCCATGTGCCTTTACAATAGTATGCACAATATGCAAATGCTCTAACAATATATTTCCTATAGTTAACTCCAAGTAGAAATCCTATTATTAGCTTAAACTATACATGGCACTTATCTACCACTTGTTCCCAAAATACCATTGCGTGTAGTGAAATTATTCATCTCTATGTGTGCTTCGCATGTTATCTCCAAAAATAGTCCTTATTCACAAAAATGGCTAAGTCATGATCCAAAGTGTTCTAGCGCATGTTTCCTTTCCTATCTTCCCGTGCCTTCAAATGCACCTTGTTCCCATGTGTGCATCCTTTGTGTGTCTTCTCCTTAAAGAAACATTTTTCTCGCTCAACATTAACATAGTTGTACACCCATTGGAGATACTCTACAAAGATAATCTTCGATAAAATTCCTGTTGTCAACATGATCTCTCTTCCATCCATCTAACCTATCAAAACTTTCATCTTGAAACCTTCTTGGTACAGAGATAATGATTATTATAAGTACCATAGGTTCAAAGGTCACAACATCAAAATGGTGTCATTTGTTCCGCAAATCCCTTCGGGATATGATTAACAAAGGAGAACTACACTTAGAAAACCCTAATGCTCCTCAGAATTATAATCTTGACGTCTTCAAATAGCCATTTCTAAATCATCCCCCATCGAGTAGTCAACCCCAAACGAACAATGTACAATCCCACCATACCATAAACACCATCAATAAAACATCACCTGTTATCGAATCCACACCCACACTTACCTCTAATAACACACCCGAATCAACATCCAAACAATCAAAAAAACCCTCACAATCTGTTGTCCAAAATGAACCATCTACCTTTGTAGTTATGTCCTCTTCACCTAGCCCTTCTAATAATCCTTCACGAACACCACAAAAACAACCAGTTATCCAAATTACGAAAAGTTTCTATGACGACTTCGCAAAGACAAGATCGCCTACATGACCCTTGAAGTTTCCTTCCGCCCCATCTAAAAAAGTCATCGTTGTAAACTATTTCACTACTCCTATACACATAATCAAACATCAGCCCCCATTATAGGGGAACATCCCTCATCTAAACCACCTAGCACCACCTCGCAATCGAAAACTACTTATCAATAGATAACCAAATAACCCGCATCGAAGGCAACACCTTCCAAGACAGTTAAATCAAAAGAAGTGTCTTTTCCTTCTACTCTGTGTCAAAGGGACACTATGTAGATATGTTATAATAATTTCTTCAACAATCACTCATAGTGTTACCTCCTCTAAAACCATCCAACACTCAAGGCTGGAAACCTTCTTGGTATTTTGAATCATCTTGTGAATATCATCAGACACCTAGACACTTTGTGGAAGAATGTAAAGCCTTTCGCGTAGCCATTAAAAACCTTGAAGACAAAGGTCTCCTCTCCTAAGAATTATGAACATAAAATAAACCTCATTCAAAACCCACAACATCATCAGCCCCTACTAAAGAGAGAATCCTTAAGTAAGATCCTTCCCCATTAGATCGACGTTGTCCTCATCACTACCCGAGCTCGTACCCACGAATCAAATCCTTCGGAAGTAAATAAACCAAAAACATTTGTTGCTATCCCACCACCTCCAGAGCTCACCTTTTCCTCATCCAAAGATAAACCTATGGTTTCTATTCCTCTAGCACCTTAGACCTCTAATCAAACATCACAATGAAAAACTAAAATCTCAATTCTAGTAGTACCTCAATCTTCTACAACAGTACAAAAGGTAGTCATTAAACAATTACACTGCACTTCTGTTAAAATTTCACTCTACAAATTGGTTAAAACATCACCTTCATACAAACAAGTGATGATCAAAGCCCTCCAGTCTATATCAATACCTTCCAACAATCCCCACTCTTTTATAGATTTCATAGGTGCTCTCAAAACATCCTCATCTATTTCCTTTGATTCTACTTGAAATACCATCACTTTGACCTGAGGATAATTATTTACCTCTCTTAATTATAGCCTAAATCAATGATGTCCTTGTCAAGATGGTCATGATTGATGGTGGCACCACAATCAACATTATCTCATACATCACGTTTAACCAAATCTGATTACCAAATATTGTTATTGCTCAAACACCAGTCCTCCTTTGGGATTTCAATGATACAATTACACCAACATTAGGTACTGTCATCTTACCACTTAAGGTTGGAGTCAAGACCCTACCCGAGATCTTCTATATCATAGAGGGAGAGTTTCAATATAATATGTTATTAGGAAAACCTTGGATACATACCATACGTTGTGTCCATTTGAAGCTTAAATCGATGTCTCAAATATGAATATGAAGGTAAGACATCAATGGTCCCCGCAGATCCTAATCATTTTTATGATTGTAATATAACATACTTTCAAAATGAAATTCTCGTCCTAAAATCAAAATCATCTTATGAACCATCCACCAACACATACATTCCATATTTCAAATTACCCAATAATTCCTCCTCGTAGAAGTTATGGAATTCTTCTCGCTAGGGAGTATCGGCTCCTCATGCTTAACTCGCTTCCCACACCTAAGATATATAGAAGACCAGACAAACAACCATTATACGAGCCTCGATGTTGGAGACATTATTTCCTATGGACCCACCTATTTAAAAACCAACCTTATCTACGAGGATTGATCATCCCTCTTCACAATACAATCATCCACATCACATCATGCCCTTTACATCCGATTTCAATTCTTTCTACAATCCCACTTTTTCTCAAATGTACCTTCACCACCTGCAGTGGAATGGTTTTAGATTAGGACATTACGAACAAGGAATGCTTAGCTTAATTATCCAACATTCTCTTAAACCGCATGAAAATTATGGGCTTGGGTATGAAAATCCCTCCATCGAATCATCTTTTCAAACCACATATGTACGTATCACTGAACTTGAACCACCACCATCTACAAAATCTGATGATCCCATGGACACAAATGATACCATATCCATCCCACCTAACTTTTTTATTCAATATTATTTCCTTAGGACCTTTAACTTATCAATCCAACCACATCACTAAGCAACTTCCTCTCATTTGGCTATAAATGATCAAAGAAGACTCGCCCACCATAAGCACCCTTCAATGTCACGATGTGTTAGGTTGTGGAGCTGAATTGCTTCAAAGATTGCATGTTTTACATGTTATGGTTCGGCGAAGAATCGGCGTCGGTCACGCTAACCGGTGTCGGTCGTGGGGGATAACTAGTGTCGGTCGGTCCAGTCGGGAAAAGTAACCCCTGACTGGGTCGGGCATATTCAAGGCGTCGATCGGGGTTAACCGTGTTGGTTACTGTGCAAGAAAGTTTTAATTAACTCTCGGGAATTAAATCTATTTTTAGCATTAAAGTAGATTTATTGGATGTAATTGCATGGCTAAGTGCCCTAAGTTTATAAACGACTATATAAGCATAAAAGCTAGGGTTTAGAAAGAGAATTAAGAGAAGGATTGAATTAGATCCTTAATTCTCCTAGATTGAGAGGATGAAGACAAAGAAGAAGAAGAAGAGAAAGAAAGAACAGGTTACATGAAGACAGAGTCTCCATGAAAGGAGCTAGACAGAAGGAAATAACAGGTACATCCGAATGGTGAAAAGAAGGTAACATCTTCTACCTGGATTTCCTTTGTATAGTTATTATCTCATTGTAATGGCTTACATAGTATGCAAAGAACATAGAGTTTCTTATTGTAGATCCACATGTTGTGAGATCTTGTATTATAGATCTAGTCTTGTATTGTTGATCCATGTATATCTAGATATTGTAGAGGAGGTTGTCTTCATGTTTGCATAGGTTATGCAGTGATGGAGAGACAGACTTACTTCTTGGTGCACAGTCATAGTTACACATATGGTAGACCCATGTGAGAGGTCTTGTTTGCAGATCCATAGAGAACTTGGTAGTAGTTCAGAGATGTAGTAGTTCTGGTTATGTGAGATCTGTTGGTGGTGTTTGGAGGCATAGTTGTAGTGCACTCATGGAGATCTATTTAGAGATCTAGAGGAGAGGAGATACTCTTGGAGAGATGCATTGTACTCTTGTATTTAAAGAGTTGGTTTTTACTCTTGTTGTATTATATATATGAGATCTCTATCTTTGGTGGACATAGCCCACATTGGGTGAACCACGATACATGTTGTGTTATGTGTGTGTACTTTGTTTTGATTTGGATTATTCTAGTTTATACTTCCACTACTGTAGATTTTAGGGAATTGTTTAGATCCTATGTGCATGATTTTGTTTGTTATTAAATCATAGCACTATTCCGCAGTCCCGAATTCCCAACAACTAGTATCAGAGCTTGGTTATTTCAGAGCAAGGTTTTGCTTCAGTATATTGTTAGTGTTTCTTGACAAATGTATGAGAGTAGCGTTTGTTTTTCCTGATGAGAAGATCGTAGGAAGAGATTCAATCTCAAGTTGGAGCTGGAAGAGTAAGGTTGCTAGAAATTATAGTGACCGTGTCAATTAAGTGGAAAATGATGTTGGCAGTGTTAACCATGGTCGGTTACATGGTAACCATGGTGGATTACTTAAGCAACCTAGTTTTAAACAGAAAATCACATATTTGAAGAATTGAAAAGATGCATGGAATGTATCTTGTTTGCTGAGGTGTCCCTAGTTGTTGGAGGCACAAGCATGTTGGTCAGATTGTAGATCCGGTTATTGAGGTATGGTTTTATCTTGGTATTACAGTGCTTATATAATTTAGGTTATACATGCATGTTTGGGATTGCAGATCTAGATCTGAGAATGAGAAAAAAGGGGTTATGCATCCTTTGGTGCAGTTAGATACATGGGATTCATTAGAGAAGCTGAATACAATAGCATAGAATGAAGATAGGGTTTCCATCATAGAAACATGTTCTTCAGTTGAAGATGCGGTTGAGTATCTTGGTGTTGGTAAGGTGATGTATTTCATCTTGGTGCAGTTTTATTGCATGTATTATTATTGTTAAGTTTTTTGTGCAAGGTTGGGTGCTTCTTGAAATGACTGGCTCAACACAACTATCGATTTGGTCGAGTAGGCACCTGGTTTGGTGACCTATGCCAATTTTTGGTGTTGTGTTAGTTCCAATAAGCTCGATGTTGATCAGGGAACCAACATCGGTCACAGAAGGTAACCGGTACTGGTTAGCAAACCATAGTTGGTCTCTGTGACAACGAGTTTGCACATGGTTTCTTACAGTAGAAGAGGGCATGGATGGTTCAGTGTCCTATTTTGGAGGATCAAGTTTCTTGCACATAGTGTATATGGCAGAGATGGTGTAGATCACTTCAATGTTTGGATCAGAAAGAGGACGGAGTTGGCTTGGTTAGTCCAGTGAGACTTTACGTCAAGTATCTCTATATGGTTCATGTTTTATTTATTTCTTTTGGAGCAACTGATATTATGTTTGGATAGTGTGCATGGATTTACACCATTTTTGGTGTTGTTTGACTTTTATTTCCCGGTTGTGTGGAATCTTGAGGACAAGGATATCTAGTCTAAGGATGATATCCTCAATGAAAAGTCATGGTTAGACACAGTTGTAGGTAACGGAAGATGTTGAGTACACAAGATGAAATGAAGTTGATTCACCTACTTCACAAGAAGTCCAAACTTTTGTGATGTAGGAGTATTCTTTGATAAGAAGGGAATCATTTTATATTTTCTTTCATCTAGTTTTATTTCTCACTGACATATTAGCTTTTGAGCTTGGTGTTAGAGGCAGTGTAGGGGATTTCGTGTTTAGTGGGAGCAAGCCATGGTTGTTGGCATTGTAGGATTGGATACATGATGCACATGCAGAGTGAGAGGAGGTTGCTACTATTTAGAGTGGCAGAGGCACTAGTTGGTTTTGGAGGGCAATCACGGATTTGTAGGTATATTGATTTTATAGCTTTGTGATGTCACTTCTGGTTTATTTTATGGTGCCTGGATATTCCTTAGGGATGATAGTTGATGGTAGATTCAGTTGATTTTAGATGATAGAGAAATTTTCAAAGTTTGAAGGGTGAAAAGGAGAAAATATGACTATTACAGATACTAGTGTCGGTTAGTGTTAACCATGGTCAGTCATCTGGAAACCATGGTCGGTTAGGGGAAACCGTGGTCGGTTTGGTCACAGGTTTGACAACAGTGTTTATTTACCATTTTTAGATGGTGCCCTTGTTTTTCTTTCATCTTGGTTTGGTTTGGTTTGTGCAATATGTTGATGACATGTTTGTTGGTATTTGCACTTGGTATTAGTTGCATGGATTAGCATGGTTGTTTGTTATTGACATTGATGAGCACAGGATTCATATATGGCTTTGGAGTTAGTTAGTGAGAGACTTGGCACTTCTGGAGAGCCTGATGATATGGATGGATGTATAGGTGAGTTTATACATGTGGATAGATTCAGTTTTGTGAGTCTATGATGATGCAGATGTTTGGTTTGCACATGGATGCCTATGGGCACAGTTTATATGCCTTGAGCATGATTAGGGGATGTTTGTATTTCCTCTTGATTACTATGTTACTCCTTGATAGGTATGTTATCTACAGATGAATGTCTTGGGCATGTTATTTGTTTATGCATGGTTGGATTTTTAGATTAGGTGTTTGGATTTCTTTGAGTTATGCAGGTGTTTGTGGATTGATCACCCACTGTTACATGTAGAACTCATTCAAGACTATTTTTACCCAGGATATTGTTTTGCTTTCACATATTCCAGTTTGATTTGTCTTTGGACAATTGCATTGGTGGTTGCATGGAGACATGCATAGATAGATGGAGAACACGGTTGGTTTTACAGGTATGGCTATGGTTGCAGTTGAAGCTTAGTACTTCAGTTTGAGTGGGATCTATTACAGGTGTGTTGGTCATTATAACTTGGCCGCATGAGAGGCTTGGTGTTATAATTCAGTGGGAGCTTGATGTATGGATAGCTCGGTTATCACGAATAAGTAGTAGCTTTGTGCAGGTCTTTGGTAAGTCATGTTTTTATCTTCTTAATTTTAGAAGATGGTTTGATCTTCCTAGTTTTATTTTTTGAGAGAATTGTTGAAGGAAATAATAGATGGTCTTCATGGTGTTAGAGGGCGGTGATGTATGTGTACAAGCATGTGTACAAAGGTTTAGCAATTTATCTCCAAGTGGGAGTGTTAGTGCAAAATCACAGCACCCCTGGACGCACATCAGGCTTCTAGGTTGATGTTCAGGCATCCAGCAGTGTGATTGCACAAAGATGGAAACCTCTCTCCAAGTGTGGGACTTGGAAACCGAGAGAGGAATATCCAGATTAGAAGTGGTTCCTCAAACTCCTCGATTTAGATCTATATTTTGCAAAACTACAGAGGTTTAGATCCTAATCCTATTCTAACTTGCAAGGAGACGGGGTAGAAGTGCAAAATTGAAACTAACTAAAGACGGTGATGCACCAAAAGAAGTGGTGAAACATATTAGTCATGCAAATAGACACAGATCGAGGTTCACAACTTAAAAACATACACAGATCGATAACGTATAATTTAGCATCTCGAAATCAAGCAAATAATACAAACAGAGGATGAAACCCATTCAGAGCTTGCATTATCAATTTAATATCAAAATACGCATTACACCCTCAGAGAGGTAAAAATCTGTTATAATCCTTAGAGAGGTCTGATACTTGATCAATCCCTTGAAGAAGGTGAAAGAAGAAGTCTGCTATGCCCAAAAATGTTCCCCTTTTGAAATGAGCCCAAAACTGGCTTTTAAAATGCAAGGGTCGAACCCAGGGAACAGGAGACGTACAAAGGCATGGGAGCCCATTCTTTCTTGACTGCAGTGCATTAAAACGGCATGGAGGACCTTACAAACCCATACCCTGTCATTTTGACCGGATTGCAGGAGAATGCGACCCATTCTGCATTAACTCTGGTTCGCTGGAATGTCATTTCCGGCCATGAATACGCGTCAAAGCCGTTTCTTGATTTTCCTTCCTCCAGACTACTCCAAAACGCAAGATTGACCCGGAATCATGTAGAGAATTTCACCAGCTTTCCGTTGATGTAAAGAATGTGCAAACCGAGCTCTGGATCACAGCTATGGCGATTCAAGATCTAGGGCACAAACAGCGAAAACGTGTTTTGAAATCCTTTCCGCGCTCGCCGCACTGGACAACACGTGGCACGTGCTGATTGACGAGCAATTCTCTCTCCTCCGTCTTTCGTGGGCTTTCATTTTGAAATTCTCTTGTGGGGCCCTTAATCGACACGTGGCGCTATTTCATTGGTTGGTGACCTTTTTAAAACTTGCCCTTTGACCTTTTTGACCCTTTTTCCCTGAGACACGTGGCGGCTTCTGAATGGTTCTCGGCCCTGCCGGCTTTTTCGCGCCCTTCGCGTCCTTTTGTCCCAGACGTCCCAATTGCTTTTGGGCTGCCTGTGCTCATTTCGGCCGAACCGGCCGGTTCACGTCCGTTTGCCCCGGATGTCCCAATTGCCTTCGGACTGTTTTGACCTCTTTCGCCTGATTTGGCCGGTTCGCGCCTTTCCGGCCCACTTGTCCCAAGCTGCTGCAGTAGTTAGTCGATTTTCTCTCGGTCGAACCGGCATTTCGCGCCCACCGCGTACTATCGTCCCATTTATCCCATTTTCTTTTTGGGCCGCTCGTGCTCATTTCGGCCGAACCGGCGGTTCGGGCCCTTTTGTCCCAAACGCCTCGAAAGCAACACTTAGCCAAAAAAATTTCTTTCGGCCGGATCGGCTTTTCGCACCCGCCGCGTACTTCTGGCCCGATTGTCCCGAATGCAATTTGGGCCGCCTAGAGGCTTTTCGGCCGATCCGCGCCTTTTTGTCCCACTTCTCCCAAATGCTACCTTGAGCAGGACTTAGCCAATTTTCACACTTTTTCCTGGATCAACCTATTTGCCTTTCTACAACCTTTTTTGCATTTTCTCAGAGCTTGCTCCCTGTTTCTTCGGCCAGGGGAGTTAGAAAAATACCTGAAGGGACCCTAGAAACCTGATTTTGCTCTGAATCAATCAATTTACTTGGGATTTGAATCTTCTGATGCATGTTATCAAAATTTACCCTAGGGGGGTGAATTTTGGATAACAGGAGATTGTTAGGTTGTGGGGCTAAATTACTTCAAATATTGCATGTTTTACATGTTTCTTGGTTCGACAAGAATCGGCATCACCAAGGCTAACGGTGTTGGTGGTCACCCAAAGTCGGGAAAAGTAACCCGCGTTGGGTCGCATAACCGGTGTTGGTCGGGGCTAACCAACGTTGGTCAATCCAGTCGGGAAAAGTAACCCACGCTGGGTCGCATAATCGGGCATTGGTCGTGGTTAACCAGCACGGTTACTCGAGCGATAAAGTTTTAATTAACTCTCGAGAATTAAATCTATTTTTAGCATTAAAGTAGATTTATTGGATGTAATTGCATGGCTAAGTGCCCTAAGTTTATAAATGACTATATAAGCATAAAATCTAGGGTTTAGAAAGAATTAAGAGAAGGATTGAATTAGATCCTTAATTCTCCTAGATTGAGAGGATGAAGACAAAGAAGAAGAAGAAGAGAAAGAAAGAATAGGTTACATGAAGACAGAGTCTCCATGAAAGGAGCTGGATAGAAGGAAATAGTAGGTACATCTGAATGGTGAGAAGAGGGTAACATCTTCTACTGTATTTCCTTTGTATAGTTATTGTCTCATTGTAATGGCTTGCATAGTATGCAAAGCACATAGAGTTTATTCTTGTAGATCCACATGTTGGTGAGATCTTGTATTATAGATCTATATAGATCTACTCTTGTATTGTAGATCCATGTAGATCTAGATATTGTAGAGGAGGTTGTCTTCATGTTTGCACAGGTTATGCAGTGATGGAGAGACAAACTTACTTCTTGGTGCACAGTCATAGTTACACATATGGTAGACCCATGTGAGAGGTCTTGATTGCAGATCCATAGAGAACTTGGTAGCAGTTCAAAGATGTAGTAGTTCCTAGTTATGTGAGATCTGCTAGTGGTGTTTGGAGGCACAGTTGTAGTGCACTCATGGAGATCCGTTTAGAGATCTGGAGGAGAGGAGATACTCTTGGAGAGATGCATTGTACTCTTGTTGTATTATATATATGAGATCTCTATCTTTGGTGGACGTAGCCCACATTGGGTGAACCCGTACATGTTGTGTTATGCGTGTGTACTTTGTTTTAATTTGGATTATTCTAGTTTATAATTCCACTATCGTAGATTTTGGGAATTGTTTAGATCCTATGTGCATGATTTTGTTTGTTATTAAATCATAGCACTATTCCACAATCCGAATTCCCAACACGATGGTCAAGAAATCCTATTCCATATGGGATCTCGACGACATTTTCCTTCAAAAACTTTACCACCGATAGATCAACACTCCTTAATGAATCCACCATCAACGTAAACTTAGGAACCCCTCAAGAACCTCGAATAGTTAAGGTTGGTCAATCATTAGATCCACAAGAATTAAACGATTTTACTGAATTTCTATCCAAATATAGCCAAGCATTTTCCTTGTCATATAGTGATATGCTAGGTATCAACACCAATATAGTCATACATAACATTGTCCCTTATCCTAATGTTAAACCAGTCAAATAAAAACTCTACAAGATGCACCCCGCATAGCTCTCCTTATCAAATAAGAGTTACAATGTCTCCTTTCTATTAACTTCATCATACCCATTAATTATCCATAATGGGTCTCTAATATCGTACCCATAACCAAAGCCTCAGGAAAGTTATGCATTTGCACTGACTTCTCGGGATCTCAACCTTGCTTTCCCTAAGGATGATTTCCCTCTTCCAAATATCAATCAGCTAGTCAATCTAATAGTTGGCCACGAAATGCTCTCCCTCATGGATGGATTTTCTAGTTACAATCAAATCCTCATCGCTACCGATGATCAATACAAAACATCCGTCATTCGTACAACTCATTTTCCTCCATCAAGTACATTCATCATATATTAATCAATCTCATCATTTATCCCCTATCCTAAATAAAAATCCCCCATCATATTTACTTCATGTAAATATCCCTTCACAGCCTATAAAATCTACATTCATCCACCTAAAACTATCTCAAAACCAAAAATAATCACATCTTAACCATCCCATAAACCCCTTAACCAAAAACACCTCTTCCTTAAAAATCAATTTACCTAAATCAAAACCAAAAACTCCATTTGGAAGTTTTTTTAACCACTTTTCCATCCCAAAACCCAAAAAACCTGGATTGACGACAATTTTTGTAATCACCAGCGATTATAAATAGAATTTTTCCAACCTTCTTCAAGGATTATCAATTTTGAATCTTGATCCCTCGCTTTCGCTTCTGCTCACCAAAATCCTACATCTCATCACCAACACAAAGACCTCAAGATTATTATCAAGTAACATCAAGCATTATCAAGCCTTCATCATCAAGTTTTCAAATCATCTAGAAATCATTTTTATCAATCGAGTTATCGACTACACTAGGATTCAATCAATAAAATCATCTTCAAGAAAAGGTTTGAGGCATCTTTTATCTTCATGACACTTTCAAGGTACTCCTGAAATCATCTTTTATCCTTTATCAATCTTAGTTAACCATCAATTAGTCTGAAACATCATTCTATGTCATCAAACACTCATTTTAATTAATCTATCAAAATTCACTGAAATCGCCAGCGATTCACTTAATCACCAGCGATTGGCATAATCATTGGCGATTCCTATCAAATATGTCTTTATCAAATTTTATTAGTTTTTATCATTATCTTCTATTAGTTTTCATCACATATGTTGCTTCTAACATGTCTTTGAGAATGGCTCTCTATTAGATGGCAATACCTGGTCAATCACATGAAATCACAAGCATTCATTCACTTCCAATAGTCTGACAACCTTTCTACTGGGAAAATTTGACATCATTCACAAATTGAATTTGTGTGCAATCCGATTTCTTTGACAGTGAACAAGACATCAAAGATCAGATTGAATTCTTACATGAAATCAAATAAGAAGTTGATGATTTACGGTATGACTAGTTTAAACATGTACAAATTCCATCCACCCTCGCTTGGGCCACTTTCAAAGCCACACAGAACCTTCCCATCCAACTGGAGTTCTAGAGCTTCTTTCTTTCTATCCACACATTTACTTTTTTGTATATTTTTATCTTCATCCATATCATTATTGTTAACTCACTTAATTGTTACAAAATGGGTTGACATCCTCCAAGGAAGCCTTCTGGATTCTTGGAATCAGCTTTTACTAGGCATCTCGTCTATCCATTTTTCTAAACTCTTCCATTTAGTGTCATTGAGCAGCACGGGTTGCTTTGTAGAATAGGAGGACTTACACATACATTTGGACTTGATCAACTTCAATTGAACATCAACTTCAACATTCATCTCTACAGGTATTGGTAAACCCCGTGTCTTCTGAGGTCATTTTTTTATTATTTCACTGCATTAATTTGAGTAGAAAGGCAAAAACATCTCGAACACTTCCTTTACAAGAATGCATGCTCTTTGATTCTTTCCATTCTTTTTATCATTTATGTCATACTCTTAAGGCATGAGAAAAAAACCTTACCTTCCATGGGAAAACTTAAGTATGGTGATAGTATTTCTAATCAATATACTAAAAATTTCAAACCAAATATTCTTTTAAATAAAACCCTAGTGATCCTACGCCTATTGTCAATGTTGTATCTCAACATACAAAGCTTTAAATACAACCTATATGATACACTTTTACTAGATTTCCTTACCACCTCGTATGTTATTGTCTCATATCATTAAAAGCAATCTGATTTCTCTCCCATCTCCACTTGATCTAAATCCTAATTTTCCTCAAGGCAAGAGATTTCATGAAAATGTACATTGTGATTATTATAGATGTAATGGCCATTCTACTGATAGATGATTTAATCTTAGACATTTAATCCAAGATCTGATTGACAACAATGAAATTGAGCTACTTGATCCTATTATTTCCATTTCTAAATTTGTTAATGATAATAGAAAGCTTAAAATATTCAATGATCCATTACCTAAACATGAAAAATAAGCTCTTAAATCTTCTTCAAATCATGCTTATCATGTGGTCCCACCTCCATCATCTTTAGATCATCCTCTTGGATTTATTGTTGGTACTACTGATCTTCCTCCACCGTCATTAATTTTACTAATGTTGATTTTCATGCTTCCTTTTCATCACATAGATTACACATTGATGCTTTTGTTGGTACTCATGTTATTAACAATGTTATGGTGAATCCTACTTTCAAGTGTAATGAATGTTAATTATATTTCTTGTGAGATATTGGTTTTCCATTATCCCAAATGACACTTCTCATGGGCTTGTTGTTCTCCCAATCATTGTTGGGCCTCTTACTATTCATGTGCCTTTCTCTATTGGATTTGCAATTACACATTGTGACATAATCTTAGGACTTCCTTGGCTTAGGGATGTCAAAGTTGTCCCATTCATAGTTCATTTATGCCTTAAGTTCATACATGAGCATCACATTGTCACTGTTCAAGGTATCTTACTAAAGGTTCCTTTAACTTTGGCACTTCTCACCGTCAAATCATTAGTTGTTCCTACCACTAATGCACCTAATTCTACACTTACTGATGATAGTCCCATAGCTTTGGCATATACTACTCAAGAATATACAACTCCTTTATATTTTTGTGTTACTTCCACACCTCCACCTAGATCTCCTCCACATGTGACTTTTAATTATCGTCCACAATAGATACATCAATCCCATATCCCACCTCATAGAGATAGGTCTACACATAGGATGCATACTACACATGGTACATCTAGACCCACTTCACGGTCTCATTCCCCACATGCACGACATAGTATTACTCCACACATCTTAACACAAATGCTTTCACATGACATTGGGTCCTTAAATCATATTCACATGTGTTTCTCTCTCACATTAGAGGATAGTAGGCCATTTCCCGCATCCTCATTGGATAGATTACCATGGCATTCACACTTGGGGGCATACCATTTCCCCCTTACTACCCAATGACACACTCTTTTTTCTAGGTTCAAACATGATTGTTGAGGGAAAATTTACTGATATGAACCTCACTTTTCACACATATGTTGGGGAAACCTTTCTCTCATCTCCTAATCATAGTATTTCATATTATAATAATTCAAAAACATTCCAATAATTGGAAAAAATATAAAAACATTATCTTAGATATTGGTTTCATGTATCCTTACTTGTTTATACTATTATATGTTACATTTTTCCTATCATGTTATTTTGATTCATAATATGTTCTATCATTTTACATATACACATACACATTCACATGGTACTTTGAGGTGAAGGAAGGTTATACGTAGATTATTACATGATGTATGATGCTTGAAATTGTCCTCTACAAGTACCTTTAAAAAAATTGTACCCTTACAAAATGGATAACTTCACATATCCGGGTGGTGGCAGTTGATTGAGGCATATTTTACAATTTACAAGGGTGAGGTTTTCTTCATGCACGCAAGTTGGCATAACAGCAATGAAGGGTTGAATCTTAGTTGGTTTTAATGGGTGAGCTGGATGATTCGGGCTATTGGCCGAGCTGGTGTAAGCTCAATTGTGGGATTTAATACCCACCGATAAAGATCGATAAAGAGGCTACCAACCGATAGCATTTTTATGCTACCGGTTGGTAAAGAAGCGTTAAAGTGGGTATTTACCTTAGCTCATGTTCACCTAGTACTTTATTTACCTTTATTGTAATTATCCTCGCCCACTTATGTGTATGGATATTTCTTTGTATTTATTTAGATATTAGGGGATATTATCTAGTTGTTAGGTATAGTTCTTTCTTTGATCTATGGTATTGACTAGTTCTTTCCTTGATCTATGGTATTTACTACATCCTTGATGTCTAGTTCTCTCCTAAATCTATGGACTCAACTAGTTATTTGATGACTAGTTCTTTCCTTAATTTATGGCTTGATCTACGACCTTTCCAGGTGTTCTTAGATTGTTATTTTTGCCTATATATAAGCAAGGCCCATTCTCATTATATTTCATTGAGTTCCATAATAATATATGATATTGTTTCTCATTTGTTTGCAAAGGTTATGTAAAGTTATTCTAGAAAATTACTTTCATCTTATTGATCATGGTGTTTCATTAGCATCTATGTTCTTGGCTTGGTACGATCTGGTTATCGTTCCTTTTATGGTATCAGATATGCACAACTTGTTGTCACACCAGAAGCTCAAACCGATGGTGAAGAGGGATATCATCATGTTAACCAGTTGCTACGCCAACACACCCCCACACGATGGAGCCAGATGTAACCACGTGAGCCTTGATCTCACCATGTATTCACCAAATTAGGCCTAACAACATTAAGAGGCAATGACACTAGGACTTCCCAGGAGGTCACCCATCCCAATACTACTCTAGGTTGAGCGCGCATAACTACCTGGTATTAGATTTGCACAACTTTCCATCACACCAGAAGCTTGAACTGGTAATGGAGAGGGATCTCGTCATGTTAACCAGTTATTACGCCAACACACCCCACATGATGGAGCCAAATGCAACCACGTGAGCACTAGGCCCACCATGTATTCACCAAATTAGGCCGAACGACATTAGGAGGCAACGATATTCGACTTCCTAGGAGTCACCCATCCCAATACTACTTGTGTCGAGTGCACTTTCTTTGCTTGGCACCCATTGAAATCCTTAGCCCTTGGTCATATGAGGGCTTAAAGCTTGTGATTCATACTAGTAGGTGTTTAATTCCAGCCCCCTTTCATTTTATTTGTGTGGTGAAGGCAAGAGCATTTTATTCTATTTTAGTGGCAACTAAAATAAATAGTAGAGCATAATATTGAAAATCTTGTATCTTTTGATCGGTAACTCAGTTTTGAGTGCCTTTTTTTGCAAAAGTACTTGTTTTTTTATGCTCTTTCCATTGGAAATATTTATTTTGAGAATCGCACTATAATTATAAAGTGTCATATTATAACACACACTCATTATAAAGTGTCAAAATCTAGGGGGCTCTTGTTGCATTGTTTGGGGGTCTTGTTGCATTTCTTGGTTCTTGCATTTCTTTTGGTGATTTTTTTAGGATGGCGTATTTATCTACTTCTGAATTATATCATGTTGAGCCATTAACAACACATAATTATCACACATGGAAACCAATAATGGAAACAATAATTAAGTGGAAAGGATTATGGGCTTTACCTTTTTCAAAACAACTAGTGTTCACTAGAGAATATGAGAAATTTCAGTACTAGTGCAAATTTGATGAGTGTATGGGTTCGATAGGAACTTATGTAAGTGAAAATCTTTTATTTCATTTGGAAAAGTGTGACTCTCCTTTCAAAATATGGGAGAAATCGGAGGATTTATTTGGTAAGGTGGATCATGTGAGAGCCATGCAACTTGAAATTGAGATCACCTCTCTTAATCCTAAAGAATTTCTAATAAATATGAGACTATCTTACCAACTTCAAGCATTCGTTCACACCATTATCAAGGGGAGTGGAACAGATAAGAAAGATGAAGAGTGTGTTTACTTGATTCTATCCAAGTTTATATGACCATTTTAAATAGTTTCTTCTACATTTTTCTCTAGCATGGATGTCTTAGGTAACAAATTCAAAATGCTTGACTTAGAAACATTTTGTGAAAGACTTACTAGGGAAGAATCCAAATTGTCTCACCTTGAGTCTTCCACCTCTCAAAAGGCATTAGTTACATCTAATCCTAAGGGCAAGGGAAAACCAAAAGCAAAACCAAATCCACCCTTCTCCATGTCAAAGTGCTCCTAAACCCAAAGAAAACAACTCTAAACCCAAGGATTCTTCTAAATCCAAGAATAAGTCTAGCCTTTCATGCTCTTTTTGGGGGTATTGGTCATGAAGAATATAGGTGTTATAAGTGAATGCAAGCCTTAGAGGATGCAGTCAAGAAACACAAAATTTCTATCTCCACTCCACCTCTTTCTAATCAGCATGGAAAAGCACTTAATGTTGTTGGGAGATCTCATTCACCACTTGCAAACAGTTGGGTTATAGATTCTGGTTCTTCTCATCACATGACTTCTTCTAAGGAGTCTTTTGTTTCTCTAGGTTTGAGTTCTACTTCCAAAATTGAGGTTGGAGATTCTTCCTTTCTTTCTGTTAAGGGAAAAGGTTATATACAACTTGATGGTGGCAGATTCAAGACACACTAAATGTTCCTAACATCACTACAAATTTGCTTTCTGTATATCAAATTTGTCATTCTGGTCAAGGGAAAATAGTGACTTTTACACCACATGGGGTAGAAGTAAGAACTTTGTTAGAGCCTTATTCACTTGTTTCTCAAGGTATTGTTGATCATAGTTCTATTCTATATCACTTTGAGGGTTTTGATAACACTTCTTCTATAGGGACAAGATTGGTTTCTCATGTAGATTCAGAGAGTAATCTTTGGCATGAAATATTTGGACATCTTAATTACATATATTTGAAGGATTTGAGCACTCATGGTATGGTAGATGGTCTTCCTAGAGTTTATTTTCTTGAGAGAGTTTGCTCTGGCTATGCATTAGGGAAACAACACCAAGATCTATTTCCTAATAATTTTTCTAAGAGAGCTTCTTCACCATTTGAGCTTGTGCATAGTGAATTGATGGTTTTTCCAACACCCTCTTTCAGTGGAGCTAAGTATGCACTTACCTTTATTGATAATTTCGAGGCGTACTTGGGTTTATTTTCTCAAGTAAAAAGTGATGTTTTTCACACTTCAAAGTGTTCAAAGTTTTGATCAAGAAACAATCTTCTAGTTACCTAAAGAACCTTCATACTGATAATGGGGGTACTTCAGCAATGAGTTTTCTAACTTTTTGGAAACTCAAGGCATTATTCCAAAAATTTATTCCTCATAATCCATAATAGAATGGCTTAGCAGAATGGAATAATAGAACTTTGAAAGAAATGGCTAAATGTATGATACATTCTAGAGATATACCTCCTATCTATTGGGCAAAAAGTAGTTAATTGTGCTAACTACATTCAGAATCACACACAACACCGAGCACTTGAGAATTTGACTCCAGAGGAAGCTTGGTCAAGTCCAACACTAAGCCAAATATCTCATTTTTTGAGTATTTGGGAGTCATGCTTAGGACTTTGTGCCAACTAAGAAAAGGAAACCTTTGGATAATAAGAGTAAACCTTTGATCTTTGTAGGGTATTGTGAGGAAATGAGAGCTTATTGAATTTTAGATCTTGATACACATGTCCTTATTTTTAGAACACATGTTTAGTTTGATGAGTGCTTCACTCCTCATGATTTGTCATCTTCTTCCATGCCTCCTTCTTCTTCATCTCATCTTGAGGATCCTTTCTTTGAGGAGATTGATGAGGAGGTTATAGATGTCATTGAGGATCCTATTCCCACTGATGTTGTCATTATGTCTAAGTGGGCTCATACTACAATTTCTCAGGTATAACCTTTCATACAGGATCTTCCACCCACTAGGAATCATCACATACGTTCTACAGCTTCTAGAATTTTGTGTCATGTAGTTTTTGAGGATCAATAGTATTTTTCAAAGGCTCATGGGATACAGGAGTGGGATGATACGATGATCGGTTGAGTATTCTTCTTTGATGAAGAATCATACTTGGGATTTGGTATCTCTTCTTAAAGGAAGAAAGATGGTTAGGTATAAGTGGGTATACCAAACCAAATACGTTGTTGATGGGTCCATTGACAAGTATAAGGCTCATCTTGTTGCAAAGGGTTTTTCACAAATTAAAGGTATTGATTACTCTAATACTTTTGCACCCGTTGCTAAGATGGATTCTATACACCTTGTACTTGTTATTGCTACATCACAGGGGTGGCTTGTATAATAGATGGATGTGAAGAGTGTCTTCTTACATGGATATCTACAAGAGGAAGTATACATGGAGCAGCCGACTAGATTTGTGTAGGATTCTTCTCTTGTTTGTAGGCTCTAACAGTCTCTCTACGGTCTCAAACAAGCCCCTCGGGCTTGGTATGAGAAGATGGATTCTTTTCTTCTATCTATTGGTTTTGTTCATTGCCACTCTAATCATACAGTGTATCTCTAGCATGTTGGTGAGGATATTGTGATACTTGTCTTGTATGTTGATGATATGTTACTTATTGGCATCTCTTCTTCCCACATTCAAAGTATTCAAAGGGCTCTTTCTACACAATTTGACATGACAGATCTTGGGCTATTGCATTATTTCCTTGGTTTGCATATTTCTCAAACAGATTCAGGGATTCATTTGAGTCAAGCAAAAGTACACCCATGATATTCTTAGGCACTTTGATATAGCTGATTACAAGCCAATTTCATCTCCTTTTCAATTTGTAGTTACTCTTACTTCCACATGTACCACTCCACTTTGTGATCCTACATTATATAGGTAGTTAGTTGGAAGTCTCATGTACTTAACCCATACTCACCCTGATATTTCATTTGTAGTAGGGCTTGTATCTCAATTTGCAAATTCTCCTCATAGTAGTCACTTTAGCATGCTACTTAAAGGATTTTGTGTTATTTGCATGAAACTTCCCAATTTGGCCTACACTACACTAGGGGTTATACTTATTTGGTTTGGTATATAGATTTAGATTGGGAAGGTTCTATTGATGACAAGTGTTCCACTTTTAGCTATCTTTTTTTTCTTGGTCCTTCTCCAGTTGTTTGGGCATGCAAAAAGCAACAGGCTATTACAATTTCATATTCGTGAGGTAGAGTACAGAGTAGCGAAGCATACAATAATCATCATATTCTTTGGCTTCGACAGTTATTGACATAGTTTGGATTCCCATAGGATTCACCAACTGTACTTTGGTATGACAACCAAAGTGCAATTCACATTTCTCACAACCCAGTTGAGCACCAAGTGGACCAAGCATATTGAGATACACATCCACTTCATTCATCAACACATTCAGGATGGAGTTCTTTGCTTGGAGTACATTCCGACTCATAACAGAAGTTGTAGAAATCTTTACAAATCCTTTTACATCACCTCGCTACCTTGAGTTGTGTGGCATGCTTGGGGTTTCAGAATTTGTTCTTGGGGGTGTTCGTGAGAGCAGCTTTTTTCTTATTTTTCTTTCTCTTTCTTCTAGTAGGATCCTTTCCTTCTTTTGGTTTGAGATTTCTTCATGGATATATTTTACATGAGTACCTCATCAGGCCTAGTTTCTGGGACTCATATTTTGGACATACCACTTCTATTTTGGCCCCTGGATTCACTTGAGGGGGTGTTAGAGTAGGTATTTACCTTAGCTCATGTTCACCTAGGTACTTTATTTACCTTTATTGTATTTATCCTCACCCACTTATGTGTGTGGATATTTATTTTTATTTATTTAGATATTAAGGAGATAGTATCTATTTTTTAGGTATATTTCTTTCCTTGATCTATGGTATTGACTAGATCCTTAATATCTAGTTCTCTCCTAAATATATGGACTTAACTAGTTCTTTGATGACTAGTTATTTCCTTGGTTTATGGCTTGATCTACGACCTTGTCTGGTTCTTAGGTTGTTATTCCTTGCTTATATAAGCAAGGCCCATTCTCATTATATTTCATTGAGTTCCATAATAATATATGGTATTAATGCTCATTTTTTTACAAAGGTTATGTAAAGTTATTCGGTGAATTACTTTCATCTTATTGATCGTGGTGTTTGATTAGCATTTGTATTCTTAGCTTAGTACGATATGGTTATCGTTCTTTTTAGCAAGTGTAGATGTTATTCTTGGCCGGTATCATTTTTATGCTATCGTTAGTCGCGTAGTGTAGATGCTACCATCCGGTAGCATTTTTTATTCTACTAGTCGTTAGCAAGTGCGCAGATGTTATCGGCCAGATCAAGAGCAAGCAAAGTAGTCACGGGGAGAAAATGGCATAGAAGCGTCGGTAGCACTCAACATGCTATCGGCCAATAACACTCAACATTTTATCATCTAGTAGCATGTACGGATACTACTAGACGGTAGCATGGATCGATAGTGGGTTGGTGGATCGGCGGTTGTAATGGCGAAGAACGTTAGTAGCATTTTTGGTGCTACCAACCAGTTACAAAAAGATGGCAATGAAGAAGCAAGTCGGGTGACAAAAAGGATTTTGGTAGCATTTGTACAGATGCTATCGACCGAAAGAAAAAAAAATTCTATTGTCCGAGTTGAAGGGAAGTTTTGGGTCATAGTAATGTAGGATGTTAAGAATAAATGAAACATACTACGGTCGATTGCATTTATGCAATGACCGACATCAAGTGGGAAATTTAATGGATGCAAGCGGCTGATAGGAAAAATATATGTTCCAGGATGGCACTAGAGGGATTATGCGGTCATTCAATAAGAAGGAAAATGCTACCATCCGAGAGAAAAAATGCGTGCAACTGCTAAATATATAAACAAACTAGGCATTAATGAAAGTGGTAGAAGGTTTGTTCAACCTCTAATTTAATGAAGTATGGCACCCATGACTTCCCGTGCAATCAAAGTACCAATTTGTATGGCTTTTCATACCTCTTTAATGAATTTTTTCGATTGTTGAAGAAATTCTAAGGTTCCTTTCTCTATATATTGTAAAATTTGCCTCATTTTTAAGAGGAGACATTCTAGAATGTTAAAGAACTCTACCAAAATTATTTCAACACTTTTGTGAGTTTTAGGTGTCAAATTTGGACATCCCACAAAGGATCTTTGCCTTGTGTCAATTTTGTAATGGATTGTGCATCTTTTTGAGAAATAAAATTCATGTTTTGTGTCTATTTCTGCCCTAACTTGGGTTCTATTGTGTTTCCTTCCTTCTATTCCAATTACAGATGTTGTGTATGCTTTGTTCTTCTTTTAGGACCCAAATTTGTTGTGCCCCATGAAAATGGAGGTTTGAATGTTGTTTAGATTGTGGCACTTTTGTATGCCCTCTCCGCCTCATTTTCTCTTTTTCACTCACTTGGAACATCTCCATCCCCTTGTTCTTGGTGTTATCACCTCCCTTATTTTAGGAATTTGATTGTTTGCATCTCTCTCTCTCCCTGGTACCTAAGAATTCTAGGTTATTATTAGAATAATTTCATTTCCCTTTCTAGGAGTAGTTTTAGCATTAGGAATAGATAGAGGAACCAGCCTTCTCTAGAGAGTTTTCTCAAGTTCATGGTCTCACACCTAGGGATAACTCCATGTTAGAAAATTACACTGATTATCTAGACAACTCACTTCAGTAACCATTTAGAGGGTGTTGTAATTTTGCACTAAAAGTTTTGGCATGCCGGTGGGACGAGAAGTCAATTCTTCCATGTTTATCAAGATTGGATGTGTGTCTTGGTGAATTCCTATCCTTTAAAGAGTTTGCAACATCACATATGGTGACTCCAATTAGAAAATCAACTAGTTTCAGCAGTATTGGTATTTCAAATTCATGAGAAGGATCAGAACTAGGTCAAGGAAAAGAGAAGAAGGGGTATTTTAATACTTATAACTATCTCTAGGCAGAGGAAGAAGAGGAAGACAAGTCCAGAGATCTCCATCTCCACCAAACAAGACTCTTTCAACACCTCCACTTGGTAGGCCATTTCTTCAATCAAATAGAGTTATTAGACCAATTAGAATGGCTCAACAACCACCAAATCCATTTGTCAATTTCATGGGAAGTAGTCCACTTAATCTCAATACATAGAATCCAATTCTAGTGGAAGCATTGAAAAACATTCCATATTTCATTGGAGAGAATCACACAACCCCAATTGATCACATCCAAGACATTGCAAATGTCTGTGTCATTCATGAGATTGTTGATATGGATGTGGCAGTCAAACTTCTTGCCTCTTCTCTCAAAGGAAAATCCTTGCAGTGGTTTAGAAGCTTAACATTGGGATCAATTTAGAATTGAAATGAACTATGTGCAAGGCTTTATAACCAGATCGGGGAAAGGGTAGACAATTATCTCTTTTGGAGTAGTTGACTACAATCAAAAGAGCAGATGGTTGACTTCAATTTTGATTCCAAAGAACATGGGACAGATTCCAATTTCCATGAGACCAGCTTTTGAAGGTGCATTTCTCTATTTCCTTAAAGCTCTAAATTCTTATATATTTGTCATGATACAATCTATGGGAGGGATAACCTTACCAAGAGCTTATGTCATAGCCATTAGAGCTGAGAATTACCTAATTCAAGTTGGTAAACTTACACCTAGGCCACCTATGCCTATTTATCTAAAAATGGGGAATCCTAATCCTGACCAAACACCTGTATTAGCCCTTATTCCTGCTCCTAGAAATCATAGTTGGAATGAATCTTCTACCTCTTCTTCTAGTACCTCAACTAAATTCCAGAAGGTCATGAAACAATTACAGAACCTAGGGAATGAATTGGTGACCCTCAAGAGGCAACAAGATCAGAATTTTAGACCTTATCAGCCTCAATACTAACCTAATAAGCCCTCATATTAGTATAAAAGACCTCATGTTCAAGATGCCAACCAGAACCAAGGACAACCTCCCGTTATTGTGTCATTTCAATTATACAGTCCTAATGTAGCTTCAACATCTAGAGCCTTGGTTCCAGTTCAAAATAACCTTGCACAAGAATATGAATGGTGTTTCCCTTGTGGACAACCCCATAATCAAGCATCACATTTCAATGGTATTCTAAATCAAGCCTTAATGGTACAAAGTGTTAGTATTGCACAAGAAATAAATGAAGAAGAAAATCAGTAGAAAGCAAACACACAAGAGGCACCCCAGAATAATACTTCATTAGTAAAATAGAAAATGGAGGATTTCCATGGAGTTAATCAGCTTCTTTTTCAGGGTGTAACAACTAATACTATGGCTAGGAAGAGGGCTATGGTTGATAAGTAGTCATCAGATTCAAATACTTCTCAACCTTTTATCACACTTCAAGAAGCTACCCAATTACAATTTCAAATCCAAAAAATCACCCCAAAGCAAAATTTATATCATCTCACATAAAAGAGAAAGTAACACTAAGCAAATGGCATTAGAAATATGGTCCATCTCCATTCAACATCATCAATCAAATGAAGAAAAAATGTAAACATCTCTATGTGGGAATCTTTGACAATTCGGGATAGAGGGATCTACTGCAGGATAACATGGCCAACTTGTCCATCTCCAATGAGTCATCCAGAGATCACAAAAAGTGCTCACCAATGTAACTCAACAAAAAGGAGGTCAATCAGGTAGAAATTTGAAAAATCCTCTATTTTATATATCTCTAATTATTGGGAACAACATGGTACACAACTATCTAATTGACTCAGGGGCAAGTAGCTCAGTGATGCCTAAAAATAGTAGATCAGTTGGTCTAAAGTGTGAACTTGTATCAAAATGAGTGGTACAATTAGATGGGACAGTAGTGGGAATATTTGGAATCATCAAGAATCTAAATCTAGCATTACATGCATGCCAAAATGTCACATTCAGCAAGACATATCAGTCATTGATTTACCACCACTCTTTACTTTGTGCTTGTTAAGGGACTTCATGGCTAAAATTGGCGGGTACCTATTAGTTGATTGGTCCCACATGCTCTTCAAGACAAGGTATGGAGATAAAGCTACAATCAGATCAGAGCCAATTGTAAATTATCACATTGAGCCTTACATGCCAAGTCTAATCAATGCCAGTGTTGCTCAAAGATTTGATCAAGAGGATTTCCCAAACATACGGGAAGAAGATACTAAGGTTGGAGGCATTTTGGATTTAAAACTTGATGAGTGGGATCAAAAATACATGCCTATGATCCATACAAAGAGATGGAGGAAGCTGAATTAGGAATCTATTGTCTACATGAAGAGAATACACCTCTCCCTAGCATCACCAAGTTTGGATGACGAAGATGAGAATGAAGTTTGGAAAATATTTTTGATGGTTTGTTGGCTAGATTTTGCATAGCAAAAACCTAGGCGATCATGAGATAAATCACCCTCATTTACTTGGTGAGGCTCCGTGTCGATTTGTCAATTAAATTACGCTAATATCTAAATGGGGTTTTACTTTAACTGCTCACATTTCATGAACCATAGTCAGACATGATTCTGCAGCAGCAAGTAAGTAAGTATTTGTTTAAAGAAAGGAAATATTTATAAAAGAAGGGAAAGGGAATTATATAAACACGGAGAAGAAATGGGGAAGATGTGCATCCCAATCAATAGATAACAGAGTTGATTGCATGCACATAGAAGAAACCAATAGATATAAACACAGAATTATAAGCAAAGGCAGCTCTAGATCTAGATCTGAAATAACACAAAGTTTATTAAAAGATCTAAGATAAAAAGCAAGAAACACAATACACTGTGACACAAAGTTCTCTCGAAAATTTTCTCCTATCTATTCCTTTGCTTCAAGTGGCTCTCAAGGGTTTCTTAAAGACAAATTCTAGAACACAAGGTTACTGCTTACAAATTCTTATCATTAACCCAAAGGTTCTTCCTCTAATTATAGAATGTAGAGGGGCAATTACAAGTCAGAAGCTTTTAGTTGAACTGGCACATGTGGAAGTCGGAAAAGAAACAACTGGCAATCTCCCTCCTGGAATTACTCTTTGCATGATATGTATGATTTGCAACTGAAAATAGAACCTTCTATTTTGCACATCTGCCACCTATCTCCAAGTAGTTGACTTCTTCAAGTAATGGCTTTTAAACCAATCACTTAAGTTGTATAATTTAATTGATCACTCAATTACTTTGTCGGAGGAAAGAAGAAGGAAGAGGAAAGTTGTAGTCTTGTCCTTTTTCATGTCTGCATGCAGCTGATTCTTTTGCCTTTGATTCTCACCAAACTGGACCTGGGAGTAGCTAGATCTGGAAGCAAGCTGGATCTGGAAACAAGCTGGAATTGGAAACGGCTCGATCTGGAAACAACAAGCTGGAATTGGAAACGGCTGGATTTGGAAACAACAAGCTAGAATTGGAAATGGATGGATCTAGAAACAAGCTGGATCTAGAAGTGAGCTGGATTTGGAAGCGGCTGGAATTTTTCCTTTTCCTTGTCTTCTCTTTTATCCTTGAAGCTTTTTCATTTATTCTCCTATACATGCATCAGTGCAATGTCTACCGTAAATAACTCATCATTTTTATTTTTAATTGCATATGAGCAATTAAAAATTCGTGAAAGCACTCCGAGTGAATACAACTTCAATGAAGGCTTCAATGGAAGAGATCTTTACAGAAATTTTCCACACACCTGACTTCTTCACCTGGCTATGTTCGAAACAAGAGGATGAAGCCTTTGTGCTGGAAGCTTTTGCAATTATGAGATCTAGATCTAGATCTAGGCCTATTGACTTTAGCAAATCTAGAAGCTACACATGATTCTACTTGAGCTTTCTCTTTCATCTTGCTTTGCCATGGCTAGAGCAACCTTTGTCTAAATAATTCTTTTTCTTCTTACTTCACCAAAATTCTTCAAAATCAAAAGTGCAGATCAAGATTATTCTTCGATTCGAGAGGATATATTCAATGTATTGGACATTAATTTAAGCTCATTTTCTTTTGTAAAGCACCTGTAATGAATTTCTGCAATTAATTCAGACAAAGATGGCAACCGGACCATGAACAGTGGATTTTAATCATAAAAATCTGCATAATTCAAGCCTGCTGCCCCAAAAATTGATGTTTTATTTGCATGCAAAGCAAGCATGAATTTTACCAACTTCACTGAGCACCTATATCACTTATGCAAACAATTATCCAGACACAAATCAACCTCCTTCAACTTGTGCGCCAATTCTAGAAGCTTTCAACATTAATTTCACCTTCTTTTGAGCAAAAATCCTCTTCAAATGGGGTGCACTTTTCCTCTGGGCTGCACTTCTCTACCTATGAATTAATTAATTCATCCATATGGCAGCCCCTGCTTATATAATCTTCACCATTCTATAATTAATTAATGTCTTTCCTATTCCTGGCAATTAATTAATTAATTAATAAGCTTCACTCTTCAAATGGGGCGCCTATTTTGTGCATGCTCATGGCTGCCATTAAATAAATTAAATTTATTTAATTTTAGACTTCTACTTCCAGTTAACTCAAGCCTCACAGTATGCTTTGACCTTAGCCACTGAAAATAGGAATTAATTTAATCATTTAATACTTTAAAAAGTATTATTTCTCTCCCAAATGGGGCTGCATTAAATAAATTAAATTTATTTAATTTTGGAATTCTATTTTTAAATTTCTTTTGTCCACTTCCCTTTGTTGACTTTTCCACAAGCCTGGGTGCCAAAATTGGGTGAATAAATATTAACAAATATTTAGTTAATGCGTTATTATTCACCCAAGGTGGGTCGCACTTTTTGGAATAAGGAATTTCTATTTTTAAAAGTCACATGACAATGAGATTATTTACCCTGCAAGGCAGCCCTAAAAATCCCATGATTAACTTAAGTCATTTGACTTTCATAATGGGATTATTTAGTCTGCAAGACAGCAATAAAATCCTATGATTCACTTAAGTTGTTTTTCTTTTATTCCATAATGGGAATTTTTACCTGCATGGCGGGTAAGAAATTCCCGCACCGCCCGTGCCTCTAATTTTCCCATGTGACTTAAGTGCGTTTCTTCCATACGAAAAAGTGCCCGCTAAGAAGGTACAAAATTTTCATCCGCCTTTGCTTCCAAAATCCCATGATCCACTTCAAACCCTCTTTTTCCAAAAATGCAGCCATCCAGAAGAGGCTTTTTGGTGCACGACTTCATCTTTTCCCAGAGAACTAGACCTCCGATGGCAAATTCCTTCTGGCACAACGTGCGTATGTGATCTCTAGATACTCCAGGCCAAGAATCAGGCCAAACCAATAAAGGAATTGATCCAGAGAAATTTCACAGAAAATGAAACGGAAAAACACAAAAACACAAAACGTTGCCAGAAGTTACAAATAAAGCCCAGGATTCATTCCTGGTTAAAACCCTACTGGTATACTAGAATAATGATATATACAATCACAACAGGGTTAAACTGGAGCGCAAATTGCCTCAAATGGGGCTCAAAATAATTAAATACAAATTTCCTGCAGGCAAATCCCGACGACAGAATATAACAATTTTAGGCATCTAGGTATTTGGCGAAAATGGATAATATGGCTCCTTGGGAATATCTTGACACAATACAGGAACTTTCTGGCAATAAAACACAAAATGAGCCATTATTTTAAAAGTACGAAAAATTTTCGGATAGGGTAGTCTCAGATTTTATGATGAAATATGGGGACACCATGGTTCAAGAAGAAGACAAGGTGTAGGAGGAGGAGAAATGTTTATATCTCCCAAAGATAACAAGTACTACTCAGCTTTCTAGTTTGAGTTTAGTTGTTCTAATAACACAACTAAATATGAAGCATTAATCCATGGATTACCATTGGGAAAGGAAAAGAAATATCAAGAACTTGAAATTATTTGGGGATAGTGACAAAGAGGACTGAATATTGCTAAGAATGATCTTCCTAAGAGCTATAAACATTGGGTATAGGATATTATAGAATAATTTGAAGCTTTTAACATTGATTCCATTCTAAGGAAGAAGAATGAGGTTACTGCATAAGATCAGATTGTAGCAATTGGAGCAATATTTGATGTTGTTGAAAGTATCAAGAGAGATCAAGTATAGTCTTATATCAAATTAGTGGTAAGGCCAATTGTTCCTGACAATAACACAAGTTGGAAAGTGTTTGAAAGTGATCAAAAAATCATCAATTTCCTTCAAGAAGAAGTTGAGTTCTCTTCCAAGAATCATGAAAAACTAGAAAGACAATATTCTTAGGAATTAGTGAACAAATATGTGGAAACAATTCCTCAAATCACAGTAGTATGAAACTATTTAGTAGAATTATACTTACAGAAATATAACAACATAAATAATGCACAAAAGAAGACAAGACAAGATTTAACGTGGTTCACCCAATGTGGGATACGTCCACCAAGAACTTGCTCAGATTTTATTATCAACAAGAGTAAAAAAACTCTCACAGTTTTCTCTAAGTTATGAACTCACAATGAATCCCAAAGATGTTAAACCACTCCGAAGGATCCACTTCACTTTCTATCAAAGTGCTCTCTACCCGGATCACTCATAAACCTGCTCACTGCTTCCACTGCATGGGAAATTTCAGGCCTAGTGCATACCATATCATACATCAAGCTACCAACTGATGATGAGTACGGTACTCTATACATATGGATCCTATCATCCTTAATCTTGGGACTCTGCTCCTTTGATAATTTAAAGTGACCTGCCAAAGGATTACCAACCGATTTAGCATCATGCATACTAAACCTCTCCAAGACCTTCTTTATGTACTCTTCTTGAAATAATACTAGCTTCTTCTCCTTCTTGTTCTGAGTTATTCTCATACCAAGGATTTGTTTCGCTACCCCCAAATCCTTCATAGCAAAGGAGTCACCTAGCTGCTTCTTGAGTACCTTTATTTCCTGCATGTTCTTCCCTGAAACAAGCATATCATCCACATACAGGCACAAAATAATGTAACTACCATCAAGAAACTTATTTATGTACATGCAATGGTCTAAGTGACACTGGAGTAACCTTGCTCCTACATAAAATCACAAACTTCTTGTACCACGGTTGTGGAGCTTGTTTGTGCCATACAAGCTCTTCTTCAATTTGCACACTAACCTCTCCTTCCCTTTCACTTCATAACCCCGTGGCTATTACATATACAATTCCTCGTCCAACTCACCATGAAGGAATGCAATCTTCACTTCCAACTGCTCTAATTTCAGGTCTTCTACTACTATTAAACCAAGAACACTCCTAATAGAATTCATTTTAACAACGGGGAGAAAAAAATTCATCAAAATTTATACCTTTCTTCTATGCAAATCCCTTGACCACCAACCGAGCCTTGTATCTTTTCCTTCCTCCATCTTCCTCTTTGATTCTATATACCTAATTGTTCTAAAATGCTCTCTTGCCCTCGTGTAGCTCCGCCAAATCCCACCTCGGATCTCCATAAGAGATCTATGCTCTTCATCCATGGCTTGCTCCCACTTCTTCCTGGCATCTACCTACACTACTTCCTCAAAGCACGCTGGCTCTCCAATGTCAGTGAGAAATAAATAATTCAAAGATGGAGTAAATCATTCATGTTCCCTTCTTACCCTAGAAGACCTTCTCACCTCAAGAGTTTGGAATTCTGATGAGTAGATTCACGAATCGGCCGTGTCGGAACATGTTGCACCCGAACCTCAAATCCAAATACTCTAAGAAATGAGTAATCAATTTTCTTACTAGACCAATCCTCCTTAGGTATACCTACATCCAAGGCCACAGAGGGTCCTCTATTAATCAAATAAATAGTTTTTCTTACCTTTTCCACCTAAAACATGAGTGGCAGCCTTACATGTAATCTCATGCACCTAAGCACGCTCCATGATTTCCTGTTCATTCTCTATGACACTCCATTTTCCCGTGGAGTACTTAGAACCATCCTTTGCCTGCTGATCCCATTTACCAAACATTAATCAAGAAATTCATTGCTATAATACTCCCCTCCATTATTTGACTTGAGACATTTCAACGTGAGACTTGTTTCATTCTTAACTAAGGCTTTTCATCTTTTGAAACTTTAAAACACATCAAATTTCTTTATAATGCAATATACTTAAAATTTTCTATTTGCATCATCAATGAAAGTGACATAATAACATGAACCACTAATAGAGTTTACCTTAGTTTTCCCCATACATTTGTATGCACTAACTCCAACTTACCCTCCTTCCCGGTAGGTCCAACCTTGAGAAATCTCACCCGCTTCGCATTTCCCATAAACATAGTCCTCAAAAAGTCCAAATATAACTTCTTTAATCTAGGTAACTTGTCCTTTATAATCTGTATGCCCTTTTCACTCATATGACCGAGTCTCTAGTGCCACAAAGTTGAACTCCATCTGCAAAGAACTAAATTACAATAATTAGCACCACCGGTTAAATATGAAGTACCAGTTTTCTTACCTATTGCAACCATAAGAGCTCCTTGGTAACCTTCCAAGAATACACTATAAAACTAACCATACGACCATCGCTACCTAGCTGACTCATTGATATCAAGTTCGCCTCAACTTAGGCACATGTCCGACATCCTTAAGTAGTCATATGTTCTCATTCTACATTTTCACCCGAACACAACCTTTCCATACTATGTTGCATGTTTCATCATCACCAAGATATACATGTCTAAAATCTCCTTGAATAAAATCAAGTAAAGTAATGTCTGTGTGGGGTGGTATGGAAAGAAGCCCCTGAATCTAACACCTAAGACATAGTAATATTATCTAAAGAAAGAATTAAGGCATCCTGACAAACATCACTTGCTACCAAATTTACCTCCTTAGTTTCCTCCTTATTCTTCTTATCCTGAAGAGCCCAACAATATTTCTTAGCATGACCAATATTTTAACTTATTCTTGGACTTTGACCTTCCACGATCATTTGAATTCCCACAGCTTACCTTTCCCTCGGTCTTTTGTCTCCCTCTGGTCTCCACCATCAAAGCATTTCCATAAGTAGAACAATCTCTGGTGTTCTTCCTTCACATTTCCTTTCTTAGGATCACACCTATTACATCCTCAAACTTCGCTTTGAATTATTATATATTGAATTACTTATAGCCATAACCAAGTTGTCACACTATCTATTCAAAGCAAGGAGCACAAAATCAACAAAGCCCCCGACCTCATCATAAAATTCAATTTTACCGAGTTTAACATACTCACAATCGTATTAAATTCATTCAAATGATTAGCAATAGAATCGTTCTCAAACATCTTCATATTAAATAACTTTTTTGAATCAAAATTATTTTATTAGAGGCAGAGGGTTTTTCATATAACTTCCCAACACACTCATGAGACCTTCTTTGGTCTTCTCTTGTGATATGTTTAAAGCAACCGAAGATGCAAGGCATAATTGAATTTCCCAAGCTCCTTTCTATCCAAAAACTCCCAATCCTCATCCGACATGGTTGTAGGTTTCTTTGCTTTTCCATCTAAAGGAACATGGAGGTCCTTCTAATACAAGTAATCCTCCGTTTGAATCTTCCACAAACCAAATTTTTTCCCATTGAAATTCTCAACCCTCGATCTGCCCTCATCCGCCATAGCTCCCACTTAAGCTAAACTTTCCTTGTGATTTACCACTTCAGCAAAAAAACCACCAAAGCTCTGATACCAATTGTTAGGAATTAGTGAACAAATATGTAGAAACAATTCCTCAAATCACAGCAGTAGGAAACTATTTAGTAGAATTATACTTGTAGAAATATAACAAAGATAAATAATGTGCAAAAGAAGACAAGACAAGATTTAACGTGGTTCACCTAATGTGGGCTACGTCCACCAAGAACTTGCTCAGATTTTATTATCAACAAGAGTAAAAAAATTCTCACAATATTCTCTTAGTTATGAACTCACAATGAATTCCAAAGATGCTAAACCACATCTAAACCACAATTGATACCTCAATTTCTCAACCTTGATCACTCTTGATCACCTCTTGATCACTAAGACTCAAGACCTCTTGAACACTCAAGATGATACATTCAAGATACCCAAACACCTCTATTTATAGGATTACAATCCTTTTAAGAAGTCCTAAAGCTAACCCTAGAAGTTTGAAAGTCATAAGCTTTCAACTTCCCACGATTGGAAAATTGTCACGGCGCTTAATAGCCTAACAAACAAAGAACTTGACTGATGTACCATGTTGATGTCGAATCACAGCACCCCTGGGACTCTGTAACTCGATGGGTTGCAGATTCTCAGTGTGATTGCATAACATGGAGCTTTTCCCAAGTGTGGGACCTTGCGAAATCGAAAAAGCTCTCCGGATGAAGGCCGGTTCCTATTCCTCTGTTCAGATGCACACGTAAAAATGCAGAGGGTCTACTCAAAACCTAATCTAATTTTCCAAGGAGACAGGGAGAGAAAAATGCATAAAAATAAACCTAAGCTAAGGAGGTGATGCACCGAGGAATGAAGAACACCTGTCTTGCCAATAAACACAGACCATAAAAATGTAATGCAAGATCATGCACAGATAACCAGATTTACAGTGAAAGATCAAGAAAATGCAAATAAACACTGAGAGGGTTGATAATCATCCACAGACATGCATTAATTTGCTCCAAAGATTGATACAACACACTGCAAAATGCCAAGAGACAAGGTTGCATTACAGTTTTAGATAGGAGGTTTGAACTCCACAGATTCACCTGCCAAAGAGAAGAAGGGAGGGGCAAAACAAGAATGTCCAACCTTTAGAAAGAAGCCCCTCCTTACAATTTATAGGAAGAATGAGAGAGAGAAGAGAGAGAAAGTCCAAATCTACCCCAACCACCTCAGGTTGTATTTAATTCATCTCATTATGGTGGTAGGTGAGGACCATATCAAACCCCAAAAGTGGCAAACTGTATTTTGCATTTTTAAGAACTTGTTGTCGTAGTTAGGTAGAGGACGCTGTAGGCTTTCCGAAAAGTCTAACCTTGTGTGAATCGGAGATCCCAGTCAAAAGTTATGGCCATCTGAATATCTGGGTCAGGGTCTGCTTCCTGTCAGCACTCAGAATGTTGCGCCTCCTGAAGGTGTGCCATAGGCGCATCCATGTGTGTGTCGACATCTTCTTACATGCGCCAAGGAGCAACTTTTGCCCCGTTGACACTCATTGTCATGCGCCCCTTTTGTGCGCCATGGGCGCATCCATTTTGTTGTCGACACTCATTGTCGTGCGCCCCTTTTGTGCGCCATGGGCGCATCCATTTTGCTGTCGACACTCATTGTCGTGGCCCCTTTTTTGTGCGCCTATGGGCGCATCCATTTTGCTATCGACACTCATTTTCGTGCGCTTTTTGTGCGCCATGGCGCATCCATTTTGTTGTCGACACTCATTGTCGTGGCGCCCTTTGTGCGCCATAACAATTTGAGGTTTGAATTTCTTTGGTTTCCATATTCTTCCGCTTGTCTATATCTACCCGGGGAGATATATACAACAGCCACATCATAGCATGAAAAACAAGAGACGACTACAGATGCTCATGAAGTCTCTAAACTTAACCGTTCGAACTCCAACACTTCAATATTGATTCTAGAAGACCAAAAACAAGCTTCACACCCCAACAATCTCCCACTGGAGACTATTTCCTTCCAAGAGTAAAGACCAAAGGACCAAATTATACAACTTAGAACAAAAAAACTGCCTAAGGGACTAGTGACCTTAGAGTCCATCTTCAATCCTAATGACCAGTTCTAGAAGGAGAAAGCTAACATTCAGATCAAGGGTGAAGATTCAGAACTAGTTTCTATCGGAAAGGGTAAATTGCTTCAGATTTTTAAAGTAAGTACTCATCAAGATAAATTTGATTTCATTCAACTTTTTCAAGAGTTTCCAAATATCTTTATTTGGAGCTATAAATATTTTAGAGGATTTGATCTGATTTTGGCCCAATACACCATCAAGCTAGATCTAAGAGTTAAGCCCATTAGATAGAAGAAAAGGCCAGTGAACCCTCATATTGAGCCTCTCATGAAGAAGGAATTGAACAAGCTCATAGAGGCAAGTATCATCTTTCCAATCAAGCACTCCTCATGGTTGTTAATCTGGTGCCGGTTAGGAAAAGAAATGGAGAAATCATATTATGTGTGGATTTTTAGGACTTGAATAGAGCTTCTCTCAAGGACCATTATCCACATCCTTCCATGGAATAAATATTACAAGTGATAGCCGGTTCAGATATATTTTCATTGTTAGATGACTACTCAGGCTATAATCAAATCATGATGAAAGAGGAAAACCAGTTCAAGACAACTTTCACCAAAAATGGGGCACATATGCATATAGGAAGATGCATTTTGGTCTTTCAAATGTCAAAGCTAAGTTTCAAAGAGCAATGGATATGGTGTTCAAAGGGTTGATAAACATGATGGTTCTTATGTACCTAGATGACATAACTATATTTTCTAAGAACACAACTGATCACCTCTCTCATCTTAGGCAAGTATTCAAGAGATGCAGGAAATTTGGAGTGTCTCTAAATCCAAAGAAATGTATTTTCCTAGCTCATGAAGGAAATCTCTTAGGACACATTATGTCTAAATAAGGATTAACAATTGATCTAGAAAGAGTTGAAGCTATCATTTTTCTACCTTTGCCAAGTCATAAGAAGGCTCTCCAAATATTCTTGGGGAGAATTAACATTTTCATAAGGTTTATGCCATATTTTTCCACTCTTGTTAAGCCATTAACAATGATGCTCAAGAATAACCTTGCATTCAAGTGGAAAGCAGAAGGAAAGGAGAGTTTTGAGGCTATCAAACATGCAATATCCCAAGATCCAACTCTCATCAACCCATATTTCTCCAAGGAATTCATTCTTTATGCCTTTGGTGGTTTAGACACAATCTCTTTCATCTAAATGTATCTCGAACAGGGGAGGATCCGAGTATCCCATTTCTTTCTTGCATTTAGCTTGGAATACTATGAGGTGAGGTACTCTTTCATTGAAAAGAATGTCCTCATTTTTATAAGGATTTTAAAAAAATTTAGACACTTGGTTTCAAACAAAAGATTCAGTTGTTAGTGTCTCATGTCGGGGTGAAGGATTTTCTAAAACAAGGAATTGAATGAGAAAAGGGTAGGTTGGATTACCCGTGTCATGGAGTATGATATAGAGATCAATGTAACTAAATTGGTCTGTGGCAAAGGCTTATGTGAGAAGTTTCCTTCTAAGTAGCATGTTGAGTCAAAAGATGGAGTTATTATAGTGCTCCAAGATGACCAAGAACAAGTTACAAATGGTATAATGACTCCTTTCTAGACCCAAGAGATGATCCATTTCCCTCAAACATGTCTATACCTTGAGAGTTGAACAAGGAAAAATAAGGTATTTTAGACTCCAATCCATTCCATATGTTCTCATTGATGGCATCTTGTTCAAGAAAGACATGAATGGAGTTCTCTTGAGATGTGTTCCAACAAATCAGATTGAGAAAGTGCTACATGATTTCCATGATGGAGAAGTTGGAGGTCATTTTTCTCCATGAGTAACAACCCTCAAGATCATGAAGGTTGGTTACTATTGGCCCACAATATTTAGTGATTGTTATGCATGGATCAAGAAGTGCAAGAAGTGTACCTTCTTTATGGGTAAAGAAAAGATAGCAACCCTTCCACTCCACCCTATCTCATTTTAACATCCATTCATGCAGTGGGGATTGAATTTTATTGGGGTCATCAATCCAAACTCAAGACTAGGTCACAAATGGATCCTCACAGCCATAGATTACTTCACCAAGTGGATGGAGGAAGTTGCACTCAAGGAAGAAAATGAAGCCAACATTCTAGATTTTTATGAGGGTATTGTGGTAAGATTTTGTGTTCCTTCCACAATTATATCAGATAATGCTTTGGCTTTTCTTGGAACAAATATCTCTGATTGGGTAGTGAAAATGGCATCTATTTGAGCACTTCCTCAAATTATTACCCTCAGAGGTAATAGGCAGGCTGATTCCACCAACTAAAATCTTTTGAAAATCATAAGGAGGACTTTAGATGAGACTCCAAATAACTTGGCACACCAAGTTGAAATTAGCTTTGTGGGATGATAGAATTAACCGTAGAAGGTTAATGGAAACTCTCCTTAAAGGTTAGTTTATGGAAGAGAAGCAAGGCTACCAATGTCTCTAGAATCGCCACCATTGGAACTCATCAAGCAAGTTGGATTTATTTGAATTTTAAGCCATGTAAGTGAGATAAGCTAAACTCGAGGAGCTTTAAGAGCTCCTTTTTGAAGCCATGCAAGAAATGGAGAAATACTAGGCCCAAATTACAAAGAAATTTGATAAAAGGGAAAAATCTAGAAGCTTCCAAGAGGGAGACTTGGTCCTGAAATGGGATGCAAATAGAGCTAAACCAGGAAGGCACTTCAATTTTAATGTAATATGGAGTGGCCCTTACTTGATTTCAAGTTGTAATACTAACAATGATTTCCAACTATCCAAGGTGGATGGAGAAGAACTGCAGATTCCAATCAATGGAATCTACCTAAACCATTGTTACTAAAGTTATATCTCATTTCGTACATATTAGTTTAGGTTTCTAATTCCTCTAATTTCTTGTAACACATTATCTCGGTTAGTATTGTAGGTTTTATTTTGTAATAAGTGCTTGTGCACTCTCTGCATGTTCCATTTGGGATGTGTATGATTTTTTTGCTCTTTGTACATAGTTGTGCCTCTTGTTTCTCTTGTAATTTCCAGTTTCAGACAAGGTCTTTTGATGGAACAATCAGTCTCCAACCCAGTGGTTTTAAGAAATGATAGGCCCCATCAATGTTTTAGAGGTTTGAGGGTGAATTTTGAGGTGACATATCAATTTAAGTAATCGAATGACTTCATGCCCAATGGATCCTTCGTTAGAGATCACAATCATTGAGAGGTGAGGTGAATCGGTGCAGATTAAAAAAATTCACTTGTTGCCAATTTAAAATCCTTAAGTGATGTGTGGCTTTGAACTATGAGCAATAATCAAATATATGTTATGCACAATAACACCGAACATAGAGATTGTTGTGGGAAACCCTTTTAAGAGAAAAACCCATCTAAAATCATTTCTTATATTACACAAAGCAAGGACTTACAAGAATATTACACATCCTACAAGATTTGTTTAGTGAGGCTCCAACCCCACAAGGAGCACCAACCCTTTACACCTTTGCTGATATTATGCACAAAAATGACTCAAGTGAATATTATGCATCACAAGAGATTTCTTTAGTGAGGCACCAACCTCACAAGGAGCACCAACCCCTAAATATGATAAGCTACAACTTAGACTTAATTTACATATAAATTTTGATCATCTAGTTACAAAAATTGCTTTTACAATAGATTATGATCACCTTTCTGTATTTGTATGTGTTCTTCTTTTCACTCTCTTCTGCTCATTTGATTTGATCCCTCTTGCTCAATCAATCTACCACCCTTGTGTTCTTTTCATTTGATGAATCTTTGCTTCATCGATCTTCTCTCCTCTTTCCTCTCTCTTTTCTTCTATCACTCTTTATTAGCTTGATTGCATTGTATTCTCTCTTTTGCAGCTCTTCCTTAGCTCAAATACTTCTTTTCTTACTTGAGAAACACCATTAATGGCTCCAAGTTTGAACTATATTCACAATTGACTGATTCTTCACTTTGAGTTGCGCATCATGCACCTTCCTACTTGGTCACCTGAGAATCTAGACTATTAAATGCATGCAGCTAACTCCATATATTGTTCCTTTTGTATTCATCTTGATTACACCATTTTCCATGCATTTCAGAAGCTATTTATTATTCATTTTCCAAAAATAGATTTTTACATTTGCAACGTGACCCAGATGAGAAATTTATTTCCTTCTCCAATATTTTATTCTACCTTGAAGCTCGGGATCTCATAGAGAATGTAACTAAATTTCCACAAATTCAATACACATTAAATGTTGGTAGCTAGAATAATGGATTTATTCATTATTTGTGGAGTTCAAGTCGTGAATTCAAGTCATGCATCTAGCCGCATTTACCTGAAAATCATATCACCATTGATTTTGGAGAGCCAAATCTCACTTGTACATGTTTGAATCAATTTGATTTCCTTCGACCCTTTTCCATTCCATATTCCATCATTTTACAACTTTCCTTTGCTACTCTAAATTTCTCCTTTGTATCATGGCACTTGCCTTTGTTCAATGGCATTTCTCCTTCCTTGGTGGCTTTTTAGTTATTGCAGCTCTTACATGCTTCTCACAACTTTCCCAATATCTCACGGCTTTCTTTCTTATATGTTTCCTTTCCATGGATTTTTTCCAAGTCTCTGCAACGCTATCTCTTCTACTTGCAACTTTTAATGTCTTCCACATGCTTATCTTTCGTCCTTAGCAACTTCTCTAGTTCTTCACAGATTTTCTCTTTATCTGCAACTTTTCCTTATGACTTACTTTTGCGGTGTTACCTACACATATGTAGCCTTACTATTTACACTTTGTGGCTTGTCCTTTGGCTCCATTTTGTTTCAATGACTTCATCCATTTATCCGCGGCATTCACTTACCTTTCGTAGATTGCTTCGGAGCTTGGCGGCTTCTCTGCAGACTTCGGCGGATACTCTAAGTCTTTGGTGGTTGTCTCTAGACTTCGGAAGATATCTCCTCATGTTCACGGCTTGCAAAAATATTGACTAAGTCCTTTATAACTTTTCCTTAGTCATTTTGAAGCCTCTATGAGATGACACTACCAATCAACCTTCATCTTTTCAGCTTGCTCACTTTACCAATTCACTCCTTTTGCCATCAATGTAGCTTGACATAAATGACAACACATATGACACATGAAAAAGGTTCAACACCTCCATGGTCATTGGTCTTTCAGATCTAGTAGGTAGATCATCCCCAAGTCACCAAATTGTTATTCATTTTTGCACCCTTATAAAATGGATAACTTAACATATATGGGCATTAACAGTTGATTGAGGCATGCTTTGTAATTTGTAGGGTAGCTCATGGGTTAGCTCGGCCTAGTTTGTCTCTATACATGGCAAGTTGGCTAGTTATAGTGAAGGGTTGAAGCCAAGTTTGTTTTATGGACAAGTTATTTTCACCAAGTCGGGTGAGTTGGTCTATTGAACGAGATGGTGTAAGCTCGGTGATTTGTGTATATGCATGGGGTTTAATACCCACCTGGTAGCATCAATAGAAGCTACCGAGTGATATAATTTTTATGCTATCATTCGGTAGCAAGTGTAGATGTTACTAGTCGGTAGCAAGTGTACATGTTAATGGGGCGGTGGATCAACGATCGCAAGGGTGAAGAACACTGGTAGCATTTTGGTGCTACCGATCGATTACAAAAATATGGTAATGGAGAATCATTCGGGTGACAAAAAGGTGTTGGTATCATTTACATAGATGCTATCACCCAACAACAAATTTTGCACTATCGTCTCAGTAGAGGAAGGGAAAGTTTGGGTCATGCTAATGTAGGATGCTAGTGAATAAGTGAAACATGCTACCGAACGATTGTATTTATGCAACCAACTAACAGTAATTGGGAAATTCGTAGATGCTCTTGATCTGGTAGGAAAATGCATGCTCTCGACAGCACAAGAGGGATTATGCATCCAAATCAACAAGAAGGAAAATACTATCATCTAGGAGTGAAAAAATCTATGCAACCAATCAATGTAGGAACAAACTAGGCACTAATGAAATAAGTACAAGGTTTGTTCAACCACCAATTTAATGAGGAATGGTGCCCATGACTTCCCATGTAATCAAAGTACCAATTTGTATTGCTTCACATACCTCTTTAATGGAGGTTGTCAGTTGTTGAAGCAATTATGAGGTTCTGTTCTATATATATTGTAAAATTCACTTCATTTTGAGGAGGAGACATTCTGGAATGTAAAGGAACTCTACCAAAATTATTCTAAAACTTTTGTGAGTTACAAGCCTCAAATTTGGACATCCCACAAAGGATCATTTCCTTGTGTCAATTTTGTAGTAGATTGTTCATATTTTTGAGTAGTAAAATTCATGTTTTGTGGCTATTTCTACCCGACTTGGGTTTTATTGTGTTTCTTGCCTTCTATTAGAATCGTAGATATATTATGTATGTTTTTTTCTTCTTGTAGGACCCAAATTTGTTATTTTGGACTTTAGCACTTCTGTCTACCCTCTCCTACCTCATATTATCTTTGTTTTTCACTCACTTAGAATATCTCCATCCCCTCGTTCTTGGTGTTATCACCTTCCTTAGTTTAGGAATTTGATTTTATCTCTCTCTCTCTCTCTCTCTCTCTCTCTCTCTCTCTCTCTCTCTCTCTCTCTCTCTCTCTCTCTCTCTCTCTCTCTCTCTCTCTCTCTCTCTCTCTCTCTCTCTCTCTCTCTCTCTCTCTCTCTCTCTCTCTCTCTCTCTCTCTCTCTCTCTCTCTCTCTCTCTCTCTCTCTCTCTCTCTCTCTCTCTCTCTCTCTCTCTCTCTCTCTCTCTCTCTCTCTCTCTCTCTCTCTCTCTCTCTCTCTCTCTCTCTCTCTCTCTCTCTCTCTCTCTCTCTCTCTCTCTCTCTCTCTCTCTCTCTCTCTCTCTCTCTCTCTCTCTCTCTCTCTCTCTCTCTCTCTCTCTCTCTCTCTCTCTCTCTCTCTCTCTCTCTCTCTCTCTCTCTCTCTCTCTCTCTCTCTCTCTCTCTCTCTCTCTCTCTCTCTCTCTCTCTCTCTCTCTCTCTCTCTCTCTCTCTCTCTCTCTCTCTCTCTCTCTCTCTCTCTCTCTCTCTCTCTCTCTCTCTCTCTCTCCCCATGGCCCCTTATAATTCTAGGTTAGTATTAGAATAATTGCATTTCCTTTATAGGAGTAGTTTTAGCATTAGGAAGTGATTAGGAATAGGTAGAGGAACCAACCTTCTCTCGAAGAGATGTCTCAAATTCATGGTCCCACACCTAGATATAACTCCATGTTAGAAAATTACACTAAATTTACAAAAAAACTCACTTGTAAGCATTCAGAGGGTGTTGTAATTTTGCACTAACAAGACTTTCACCGAGGATCTTGGGGATTCTACCTTTCCATATATTTCCATATTCAGGTGTTACCATTTCAATATCTACTACTTTCATTTATATCTTCATATCTATATATTGTGACATACTATCAATTTTTTAATATACTAACGGGTGTTTCATGCATAGAATTTTTCTGGAGGCCTACTCCCAACCTTGGATATCTTATTTTCTTATGATTCTATCTTATTTGTGGGATTTTCCTATGCTTTATTATGTGTTTGTTTGTACAGAATTGAAGGCATTGAATGTCTTGTGACGTCTTGAGTGGTGTCCCATGATTTTCATCACCTAATGCATTAATCTCTTGTTATGTTATTGTGTGTTTAACTAGTTTTTATTACAATTTATCGTGTTTATCTGTTAATAACACTTTATGTTAGGTTTCCTATTGTTTTACATATACCATGGTTGTTACCATGCACATTCCCTATCCCCTATAGGAGTTCCATTTCACATGTCATATTGACTTCATCTTTCCTCATTTGGGTCGTGCTCACACTCGTTTATCTCATACACCCCAAACGAGTGGGGAAATTATTAGGTGATTATTTCACCCTCTCAAGTAATCCAAAATCTAAGAAATAGAATTGTACACAACAAAATATGACCAAACAAGAGCTAATAAAATAGTTCAAAATCAGACTTGGGCCAAAAACATCACTGGGACATAAGTTCCTAGTATAGGCAGAATAGTGGGTGCTAGTGTCCCAATAGGTTGGTTCTAACTGGGGAAAAAGGGTAAATTATAGGTTGAACAAAGTTATTAGTGATAGGTTTTATCAAAATCTAACAAAGATATACTCGGTTATAGGTTACAATCCAAAGACAACGGAACAAAATCGAGGCAAGTTTAATACTTTGAGCAAGCAAAGCAATTACTCTTCTTTCTCAATTTACATTCTTTTATACTAGTATTAAATCGGGAGTGAAACCTAGGGAATATGAAGGACAATAATATGCCCGGAACAATGTGTCATTTGTGGCTAGTTTCTATTGGGTTTTTGACCATCTGCAGTGGTACTTATCCATGGGGAAGTGTCAATGGATGGAGGTAAAATCCTATAGCTTTCCTAACACTCTTCCTCTGTGACAGACACCTAGATCCTCGATGTATTCAAACCCGTTCGGGAATTGATCTCTCTTGATTCTTCCTACCATCTCTAAGGCAAAAAAACACACATGAACAATTCTAAATTTTCTCTCATGACATTCAGGTGTATTTTATCCTTGATTCACTTGTTTTTCATATGCATTTATATTCACATATTCACTAAGTTAAAGTTTAATTTCTTATACTATTAGCATTGACTACACTTATCTTATTTTTGAGTCCGCCCTTATCCCAACAAAAGACAACACAAATGGAACAAGGAGCAATCTCAAGCACAAATCCCTTAGGTAAAGGAAATATCCAAGTTATAAATACAAGCATCATTTCCACTACACACACAAGATCACCCCTAGGGTTATCATCCCCTCTTAGACTCCACAATACACATCTTACAATCCTCAATTCAACATGTTATCGATTCTAATCATAATTTAGTACACTATCGGTTACAACCTCTTTCATCTCTCTATAAGGTACATTTTTCCTATTTAATTTATGTTACCAAAGATTCATTCACCAACATAAAGTGGGGGAAAATGTAGACACAAAATTATGCACTTAGTACTATTACATCATGCCTCTAGTATGTCATTATATGCATGATTCCTAAGAAATAAAACTAGACATTAACAACACTTGTTTTGCTTTACATTTACATTGTTTTATCTTTTTATACTTTCGTCCTTTACTTTTTTAAACTATACCTTTTACTTTCAAACATTTACAATATGTGACCCAACTCAAGTATTTCCAGTTTTATCCTCCGAGCCCTTCAGATGCTAGCACACAATAGGAATAGGAGTTCCCATGTGTTACTATCCCCTATGGGTGCTTTGTCCTCTTTCCCTATTATCTTGTGTTTTAAAATACCACATTGATCATTATATTTAGGGTTGAAAGTAAATGAATCATATATACATGACTTACTTACTATTCTAAGGGGTTGGACAATTTGGGTTATTACTTCCTATCTACTACTTGGACAAAGAGAAACACTTAAGGACTGCATTTGGGCTGCATCATTCACTACATAGGAAGGGAAAATTCTTAATTCCATCACACACATTGATTTTAGGTCAAAGTATTTGTATCTCGCTATCTTCGTGACACAAGGGAAACATAGATTCAAGGGACACAATTATATCACACACACACACACACACACACACACACACACACACACACACAACACACATTATTGTATGACATGTAGTGCATCACTCGAGTGAAAATCATATTGGGTGACTGTAGAGGTCGGGCCAAACTCAAACATATGCATATTTTATTCCATGTAATGTATGCTCGAGCCTTATACAGTAGCTAGGGGTTATTTTGCAGGTTCATGTGTGATATTGAAACTCTATAATGAATTTAGAGTGACAAAGAGTGAAGTGAATGAGAGCTTAACATATCCTAAAAATACTAGATCTTGACTCACCACGAGGACATTAGCACCCAAGACAAACACTAGTGTCTCAGGATAGTCTTGTACCTTTTAGGCACTATTATCTAGAAGATTTATAGATATTTATTTTCCATAGGAAGCATATACAAGTCTGATGTAGTCTATTCCATCATTATTCCATCTTGTTCCCATCACTGCATACAACGCATTATCAACTAAGTCACTCTCATCCTCTTGTTGATTACATTTGTTTACCATTTGGATGTTATATCTTGCATGTTTATGATATTATTTGAATGATCTCAATCCTATGATAATGATTTAAATTTCATTAAATCAAATAGATCAAAACAAGAATTTGTGTAATTTTCAAAGTAGGCCAATATCAATGTGATAATTTCTCCAAGAAAAGGGAGCACTATTAATAATTACAAAGAATTTGTGGATGATGTAATTAAGTGGTGGAGGCTTTAGGATATTATAGTCTCTAAAAATAATTTTGATGGTGTCTCCATAGTTGATCTAAGATTCATCTAAAGTTAATAATAATGGTATATGAGGATGCATGCATGTGATCCGATGACATGTGCATAAATGGTGCATATTACGAAGCATATGTAGAAGTATCACAACTCTCATGTCTAAACAAAGCAATATCAATTTTCTTGTTCTTAAATGAAGGTGTAGAAGGAATAATGTGTTTTTCACCTGTCCTTACAAATAATGGAGTCAAAAAAATAGGTGAGCATTGATGAAGTGGTATTAATGAAGAAACACATTCTCTAGAACCAATGATGCGGTGATCAATCTAGTAAATAGGATGGATATGATAACAATTCTTTAAAGATGTTTACCAATGCTCATAAGTTTTCTAGAGTGACCCATGAAATAAAGTAATTGAGAGCCACTTTTATTTATGTGTTTCTTAAATGAGACAAACATAGATGGATAAGTAGTGGGTTTTTAAAATTTGCAACAATGTGTACATAAGGTATGATGGGAAAATCATGATCGGGAGAATAACAGGATGATGACATGTTAAGAGGATCAAAATCAATTATATAAGGAAAATTATGTATAATAACAGTACGCCCATGTTGTCAATATGGAGTTACAAGCATGCAATTGTGTCTTGTAATGACTAAAGGAGGAATTGTTTTCCATAAATTAGTCGGATATTTTTAATCTTATTATCTCGTTCAATAAATGTAACCTTGTTTTTTTAAGTCTTGCATCATAAAAGAGCAAGGTATTTCCCAAAGGCATGTTCTTATTCATATGCATGAGAATTTGGTGGTCTTGGCTAGAATCCATTACAAGAAATGAAGGAAAATGAGTGCCTTGGAAATGACCTCAAATAAAAAAAAAAACTTTAGAAACCTCTCACATTCCACTTATAATCATTCCATTTCTACCAAATTTTCCCCAATATAAGAGTTTGGCAAGCCAAAATTGAAAGAGCCCAACCTAGAAATTGATTTCAAGTATAAAAAAGATACCCTATCCGAAAGTAGGAGAAAATTCATAAAATAATGCATTTATGGTTGATTTTTAACTATTAATATGAATAAAAGTAAAAATGTAGTGTTTACATAAAGTGGGATTGATTTGAAAGTACCGTTGTGAAGAGTGAAAATACACACTTACATAAAATGACACCAAAATTTATTAGAAAGATCAAAAGTTAAAGGCTCTCTCCAAAGGTCAAAAATGGGAATTAAGGAGAAAGGTTTGTTGAAATATACAATTTATAAAAAACCTACCACTATATTCAAAAGAAACTCACCACTTTGTATACCTCAAAAAACTTTGTGATTTGAGAAAAATGGTCTCCAAAGCCTCGTAGATCAAAAGTTATAACGTTTGTAATTTTTTAGTTTAAACAAATGGCTTGAGGTTGTGTAAAATGAAAAACACATCAATGTTGCGCAACATGCAAAATACAATATGTTGCACAACATGTAAAATACAATAATGTTCCATAACAAGATAAATGCACCAAAATTATGTTAAGCCTTCAAATGCATAACTATAACTTCAAACAACTACTTCGGGAAGCCACGGCGCCCAATTTTTAAAATTTAAAATTTCTAGGACTATCTTGGAATATAGAATCCAAAAATGTATAAGATAATAATCAAACATGCATTTTTATAGAAAATGTTGTTGTACATCTTGTTGCACTAGTGATGTCCTACAAAATGGAAACTTTAAAAGATCAAAGGAAAATCCATGAAGGAAAAAATCCCTTTTTAATTATTTTTTCAAATTAGATTATAATAAAAATACTTGTAATAATTAGAATAATAATAATTTTCCAAAAGTATAAAAACACATAAAAATAAGTTAACATGTAATATTACTTGACCAAGATGTGTGAGTGTAGAAGAAGCTAAAACTCTTCAAAAAATCCCACAATGTCACTTGATGGAGAGGGATTTTCTACCATGTAAGATTACTAACATGTTTTAAAACCATGTAAAAGTTGTGAATTCCAAAGAAACTCCTTGTTTACACCCTAATTATATTATGTTATGGAATTCACACAACAATAAATAAGATGTAAGTGTTTGTTATAGGACATTATTATGATGTTATTTATTTATAATTAACCATGAATAATTAGAATAATGCATTAATGCTTGCAACAATGATAAATTATGAAATGATCACTCGAATACAAAAGAAGAGATGATGAATAAGTTGTACATAGAAATGTATGGATGATATAAAGCGTGCCAACTTGATAAAAAGGCTATTATGATCTTGTAGATGTGTCGTTTCTTGATTCGGATCTGAAAGTGTTTCTATTCAAAACTAGATAATTAGGTTAGGATAAGTTATGCAGTCTTGGAATCTCTTGTAGTAAAGTCCTATAACTTTTTATTCCCTTCGCTTGTCTAAAAATATGTTTCATTGTATTTTGCTCTTGTTCACACAACCTCGTCATAATCTGTAATCACCTACAACAAAGTGGAAACCATATATACCTATAATACCATTAATAAAATAATTAGATAAAAAATGAGAAACCATGTATATGGTGAGGTTGGACTACCCTTGGTATTCAACCCTATCAAACCAATCCAAGAGTTATACTACATGTCCTCATGTAGGATTAAGCCTCATGTAGTTCTCTTAGGTGTATGTGCAAGTTTGAGTGGTTATCTAATCCAACCTCATATTAGTTCCCTCATTTTTCTTTCTAACATAATAGTGGGATAACTATAGAATAAATAATGTACCTAATACAATAATAGTGTGGTGTAGTGTGCTTGATTGCATGACCTAACCCTTTATCCTTTGAAACCATTTAATAATCCTTATAGTGACTTTAATATTTTTAAAACATAGAACTAATACCTTTGCATGCTTGTAAATGGAGGAGGATAGAATATTTGACCTAGTCAAGTGCTTTAAACATATAGTAATGGTTGCTTTAAATGATGAGTAATGGATTTAGGAACATCTAGGAGAGCCTTGAGTGCCTTTGGAATGGTATTTGCAACAATAGCTTGTAAGAATTCCAAGTGAGTAATAAAGTGATATTTACTTCTTTATGTAGCCTTTTGTAGGTGAAATATTATGGTAAGGCTAGCCCTAGGAAAATGAAATGACAAAATAAAGATATTCAAATTGAAATCAAAATAGGAAGATAAGAAGAGCTAAGACCATGCAATTTTTCCGAGTTGTATGCACATCCTTACCAATTTATATGGTCCTAGATAGGCAACATGTGATGAAAAATAGAAAGTTATACAATAGTGAATAGGGAATATTCATTATTTTGGTTAATTAATATTTCCTAAGTTTGCAATAAATAAGAGTGTGGAGATGATAAAGTCAAGAAAGAGCTAGAGAGATGTACGAATTAGACTTAGAATTTGAGCATTTTCCTTAGCAAGGTGATTTAATTCAATTTGAATTAAATCTAATTGCATAGTAAATACTAAAATAAATGATGTACAAATGTTGAAATATAGTAATGACACAAGCAAACTAAGATTTAAAATATGAAACCCTAAGCAAGAGAGGGAGATAGAAGAACTTAGCTGATTTCCAAATGGCAGGAAGTGATCTCGGGCGGGGAGAAGTGATGAGAAAGATGTAAATAGTTTTGTAATTAATCTCTGTAAATTTTTCAATTCACAAACAATGACAAACAGAGGCACCCGGTAGGATAGGGGTGTCTAGGCATTGTTTACTAGATCTATACACCCGTGACTCTACGAAGCTTTGGATCTATTTTTTGTTATTTCGCAAGGGTGTCGCAGATTGCTCTTTGTTGATCGTCGATGTTCTCTCTTGGATCACCGAGGGTACATATAATATGTAAACGATATGTTCACCTACACAAGCCCACAAACCACATCAAACCCAAAAAGGAAAATGTATAATAGGGAGTCAGACTGACCCCGACGGTCACCCTGAGAGTGAACTTATGATCGAGAGTTTCACTACATCTCAGAATCCATATAATTCTTGTTATTTTGTGTCGAAATTGTTCCCTAAAATGCCCTTGTGCAAGTTGCACTTGATAGCGGGATATAACTATAATGTAGTAATGTACTAGATTGTGTGGATGGAATAAATTGAATTTCCCCTTCCTATGTTGTGTATGCATAATTTTTGCAGCCCTTGTCCCTTGAACGGATGTTATATGGATGCTTTGGAGTTCTTTAGGTGCCTTTTAAATGCAAGCTTAACTGATGATAGTAATACTTAGTGTTTGGTCCCTTATTTTGAAAACAAAACTATATATTTATATGATTCCCTTGTTTGAATTTCATAATTGACAACTGGAATGCCAACCCATAAGTGAAAAATATGCCCAAAAGATAAAAGAGACCCAAAAAGAGTGAGTAAGATAGAAAAGGGTCAAGGGTGCCCTGTGAGGGACAGGAGCACCTAAGTGTTATTGTCGGTTAGGCGTTAGTGTCTGAAGCCATAAATAATAAATCATTAAAATCCCAACTAGGTTGTAGGGTGTGTAAGACCAAATAGAAAACAAAAGACAGTAAAAGAGGCCAAAGATAGTTGTCAATCACTAGTTTTATTTCTTAGGAATCATGTAAATGCTAGCATGCTTTTAGGACCTAGAAATGTACCCAAGTGTGTGATTTTGTGTCTACATTTACCCCCACTTTATGTTTTTGAGTGAATACTCGATAACATAAAGTAGATAGAAGATGTGTACCTTATGATCATGTAGTGTTTGGTGAAACGTGTGCCGAGTGGACAAGTGAAGTGTGGAATGATGCAAAGTGAAGCATGGAGACTAGGAAAGGAAAGTGACCCTAGGGGTGAAAAGTTATGTGTTGCTTGTACATGTTGTCATGTTTGTATTTGTTGTTATAGGCTACTTCTTATTGCGTATTAAGGACATGACATACCTGTAAAAGAAGAGCAAAAGAGTAGTCAAAGTTTTGTATATGATAAATCAAAGAAAAATATGTAAAAGTAATAGTAATGGAAAGTGTGCACCTGATGTAGAAGAGTGTAAAGGATAGAAAAATGTCTTGAAATGCTATGAAGAGTGATTTTTTTGGGTGATCTCATGTTGATAATGATTTTTTTAGGCGATCTCATGCCAAGTGCGAGTTTTTTGGGAAATCTCACACCAAAAACAAGTGTTGTGGAGAGAGGTCTAGTTTTACTCTTTATCCATGACTCTACCCGATAAGCACCATTACGGATGATACATCCCTGATTTTTTCCTATTGTCCCAATTGTTTCAAATTATTTCATATTGTATTGATTGTTCTAATTGAAATTAATCGTATGATATTGGATGCATTTTGTGAATGGAGGTTTGTGCTCAGAATCGTGAAAATGCTCTAAAGACTTTTGTATATTGTGTTGATCTGATAAGGTAATTATATGTGCCCCAGAAATTAGCAGCCTGGGAGGATACAAATGCCTGTGCACTACTATCTCGATGTTAAGAGTTGGTGTTTGTGTTGTGCTCAGAACCCAAGTCAAATTATAGGTCATTTTGTGACCGTGTTCGTGTTATTTTTGTACTATTTCAATCTATAATATAGCTCGAGTTGATGTAGGGGTGATTTTTTCACCCAATGTATGCACCCCTCGTTTGGGGTGCAAATGAATATTATAGGATTATGCGGCCCAAAAGAGAGGATATGATGTTGATATCAATTGTATCCCTGCAGGGGGTAGGGGATGTGTATGGTAGAACCAAGGCACAAACAAACAAAGTGGCTAGTAACATGTGTTAGTATAAAACTCAACCAAACATTCAATAGAAGATGATGTAATCAAGTAAGTGTGCAAATAAAGTGGACCATGAAAAGTGGATTTTAGACATATGATATCACTCACAATGTCACAAGACAATTAGGTTCAAAGTAGCCAAAAGGATATAACGAGTATATAAGACATGGGGCATAGATCGCAAAACAATAGCATACAATGGAAAATAATGGCAAACAAGGTGTATTAGATAACCATGGTGGCATATAGTCTTGTAAAGAAAATGTTAAACATGAAGTGCCTATTAGCATGTTAGCATGTTAGAAAGATAAAAAAATATGTCAAGTCATGTATGTATCAATGGAAAGTAATGTGCTATTAAGAATAGGAAGTAGTATATAATGAAATAATAACCCATGTAGTGTGTAAAGTAGGAATGGTAGATGCCCTGGGAGCCTCGGTGGGGACCGGCAAAGGATAAAGTGTCGAGCATCATCGCACTTTGTGTGAAAATCTATAACAGATTTGCATTCACTCTAAAAGACCAAGTGAATGCGCATGTGTGTCTATACAAAGATAATGACATACCGAGTATCTAACTAAGATTATAATAAAAATGTATAATGTAAGTAGCATAAGAAAACAAGATTAAGTGCAACCAAGATATGAAAATGCAATGTATGAGTGTGATGGAATGGTATGCAAAGTGTGAAGATGATAGGAGCAGCATGCCCCCAACGAATGTGTATGAAACGAGGTTCATGTATTGAAACCCTCAACGATCAAGAATGAACCATAGAGTTTGTCATCGTGTAATGTGTGTGTTGTGTGAATAGATGCTAGAAATATGTATCATGAAGCACGAGCGTGAAGTGTGAATGATGTGAGGTTAATTTTAGAATTAGACCCTCAACAGTTGAGTATGAACCATGGAACTATAGTACGTCATAGGGTAATGACGATATAATGCATGTATCAAAGGGTTTGAAAGTGCTTAGAAAGATGAGACATAATGCATAGAGTGTGACATATGATAGTAGGTGATAGCGACAATCGCTAGTGATAGAATGGGGGAAGTATGATGCCCCCAAATGTGTGAGGAATGAGGATCTATGTGATGACATGGGAGAGACCTTACCAAGGTGGTGGAGTTTGAAATGTGTCAAAAGAAAACATATGGTCGTTAAAATGGTAGTTAGGAGCAAGAGTAGGACCAGGGTTGGACTTTGTATTAATAGGAGAAGGCCTAAAGAGGTTATCTAGAGTTTTTGGTCTTTCTTAGAGAGTGGTTTCCGATTTGGAATTTTTAACATTGTAGAAGACTTAAGAGGAGGAGGGGACAAACTGATTTTTAGAGCAGATTGTTTAGTTAGAATGGGTAGCATTGTAGAAGACTTTAGAGGAGGAGGGGATGGGATGATTTTTAGAGGGGCTGCTTAGTTGTAATGGGTAACACTATAGAAGACTTGAGAGGAGGAGGGGATGGACTAAATTTTAGAGGAGGTTTCTTAGTTGGAATGGGTAATGATGTAGAAGACTTGAGAGGAGGAGGGGATGGAGGACGGATTTTGAGTGGTGGTTTTTTTACGAAGGAGGAGATGGAGGACAAACCTTGAGAGGAGGTTACTTAGTTTGAATAGGTTGGATAGACTGCTCTTGACTGACTGGAGAAGGAACATTAGTGATTAGGGATTGATGCTCATTAGACATGGAAAGACCAAATTTAGGAGCCCATTGGGATTTAGCAATTGGAGATGTAGCAGGATGTTGCGTGAGAGAATGAGATAAAATCTTGATGCTCAAGGTGATTAATTCTTTATTTTAGAGCATAGCAATCATCGTCATGATGTCCATTAAGTCTATGATAATTACAAAATGGGAGATCGATGTATTTTTCAAGCTAATAAGGAGGATAGAAATGAGTAGTTGGAAATTTTATCAATTAGTGATTAAGGATCTCGGGAAGAATATCATGTTGCTTACATTTGGATCAAACTTGAGAGGTGTGGGGAGCAATAAGACTTGGGGTTCACTTATATGAGCACAAGTAGCAGACATAGAAGTAGAATGAGATGTAGAAGGAGAAATAACATGGGCTTGAGAAGCATCCTTAAGAAGTTTAATTTCATCTTTAAGAGATGTAATCGTCATTTTCATAGCTTGAATTTTTTCTTCAAATAAACAATGTAAATCTTTAATTGACTCTAAGATGGGTTGATTGGATAGAGGATTAGAACCGATAGAGTCATCGGATAAGCAATCGAAAATGGCATTTACTTGAGTGGGTGGCATTCTCATGAGGGAGATACACAATGCTTATGGATTTTTGGAGAATGTCTTTGCAAGGTGTGTTCCTTTCAAGTAAGTCACGCAGGAGATTAGAGAATTTTAAGGAGCCATGAAAGAAGAAAAATAAATATCTAAGTGTATGATCACAAGTAGGATTCACCAAATGATTTAATTCAATATGAATTAAATCTATTTTTAGAATAACTACTAAAATAAATGATGTACAAATGTTGAAATACAATAATGAAACAAGTAAATGAAGATTTAAAATATGAAACCATGTACAAGAGAGGGAGATAGAAGCACTTGGTTGATTTCTGAATGAACAAGAAGTGGTCTAAGTAGGGAGAAGTGATGAGAAGGATAAAAACAGTGTCATAATTAATCTTTATAAATTTTAAAACTCATGAACAATGACTCGACAAGGGTGCCCATGACAGATAGGGGCACTGGGTGCAGTGACTGGATCTAGGTGCTCATGACTTTGCGAGAACCTTTAGATCTGGCTTCTATTGTGTCGCAATGGTATCGCAATTGCTCTCTAATGATCGTTTGATGTTCACTCTTGGATTGTCAAGGGTACCTGTAACCTCTAAAAGATATTTTCACTGCAAAATCCCGTAAACCACATCAAACCTAAAAAGGAAAATGCAAAATGGGGAGTCAAACTAACCCCGACGGTCACCCCAAGAGTGAACTTATAACTAAGTGTTGCACTACATCTTAGACTCCATGTAGTTCTTATGAGTTTGTGTATAAATTGTGCCCTAGGATTCCCTTGTGTAAGTTACACTTGATAGCAGGCTATAGCTATAATGTAGCAATGTAGTAGAATGTGTGGATGGAATAGAATGAATTTCCCATTCCTATGATGTGTGTGTAGAATTATTTTATCCCATGTCCCTTGAATGGATGCTAGATGGATGGTTTGTAGAGTTTTAGGTTCCTTTTGAATGTAATATTAGGTGATGATAGTAATTTTAGTGTTTGGTCCCTTATTTTGAAAACATAACTATGTATTTATATTATTCCCTTGTTTGAATTTCAGTAATTGACAACCTGGAATGTCAGCCCACAAGTGAAAAAGATGCCCAAAATATAAAAGAAACCCAAAAAGAGCGAGTAAGGTAGAAAAGGGTCAGGGGCACCCGGAGGGGACAGGAGTGCCTCGGGTGTTGATGTCCTAGTTGGGTGTTGGTGTCTCAAGCTATAAAGGATAAATCAAGTAAAATCCCGATCGGGCTAGAGTGTGTAAGACCAAATAGAAAACAAGAAACAAATAAAAGAGGACAAAAATAGTTGTCAACCACTAGTTTTCTTACTAAGGAATCGGAAAATGCTAGCATGGTTTTAGGACCTAGAAATGTACCCAAGTGTGTGATTTTGTGTCTACACAAGGGAACATATATGAACTTGTCATTGCTAAAGGATAAGTTACTAAATTTGAGTTTCTACACTCCTCGAATGTGGACTCACGTCAACCATGATAAAACTCAGATAATGAACAAATAAATAATAATATTACTCATCTCCAACATCTATCAATTTTTCATAATTGGTCTTAATGCAATATACAAAATATACAATAGAGGTGGTAAATAAATATAAATGCAAGTGGTGTGTTCCAACTTTGGTTTTGACTAATAAAACGCAAGAGTTGTGAACTAAATTTTCATTTAACCATTTAAATGACACATGTATAAATTGCTAGACACATAATACGAACATGTGGGATGATGTGGCAAGTGATTAGTGATGTCAATTATCATTTTTAAGCCCACATGTGGTGTGTAATATGAAAATTTAGTAAAATTAAGTGAAAATAATTCAGCTTAATATCAATAAAAATCAAGAACCAACTAGATCTACTTCTAGATCACTTATACTTATGTAGATTCTTATGTTGCCTTTTGATAAGTATATTTTTAATCTCGTCATCACTTTTTTGCTACCAAATCTATAGCCTCACTCGCCACCTATCCTTGAAATTATCCCGCATCATCTTTAAATAATTCTTTAGCAACATTTTTTTGTAACATGTTCCATAACCTTGTCTAGAAAGGTTAACAATGTGGTTATGATAATCAACCCATTTCCACCAAGTTCAAGTTATGAATATCATGTGTTAATACTCACATTTGGGTTAGTCACAAGTGTTTGAGTGCAAATATAAAAGTTAGGAAATTAAATAATATATTTAGTATTGAGCTATTTAAAACAACTCAACATTATATTAATATGGGAATGTATACATGGGGATAAAGATCTCGAGGAGAGAAATGGATGAAATTGAAAGATATTAGGGATCTTAGATTTTTTGGACTTCTAATTTATAAGAGTGTAAAGAAATTTACATTTTTGTAAATCCCGTATATCAATTTAATTTAATCCAAGTATTTCTTCTTCTTTAGAAAAACCTTTATCAAATGTATAACAACATAATTTTAGTAGCTAAATCACACACTTATCACGTACATCTAATCTCTAAATACTTCATTTATATGCATGATTCCTAAGCAAGAGAAGTAGTCATTAAAAACACATGTTTTGCTTTGACATTTCTTTTACATTTTTATCTTTATTGCTTGGTTTTTTTACTTACACGCGTACGAGTTTTACATAATGGACAACATCCTACTCAATCCTTATTCCACAATTTTATCTTTCGGAACCTTGTATGTAACCGCCCATTCAAAATAGTAAAGCACCTGTGCACTACTATCCCCTCCGGGAACTTTTGTCCTCCTCCCTTTTCTAAATTTTCAGATGTTACATCTTTTATGTCTTTGATAACTACCATGGGTAAGCCTTTTACTTTTTAATGAGAAAACTTAAGCGAATGAATCAAATATATATATACATGTCTTATTTAACCTCATTGGGGAAAGCATTCAAGAGGCATATACATCTACAAGGAGCTAATATTTTCTATATATTACATCAAGGAGTACATTTTGGGATTTCATAAATCATTGCAAAGGAGGGTCTATTCTAAATTCCATACCACACATTTTGCATTGTGACAAAGTAGTTGTAATCTGTTATTCGTTATGCAAGTGGCACTAAGGCATCCTAGCTCAAGGAACACTATTCCAATCTCACACACACACAAACACATGTGCACGCACACACACACTAAAACTACATTGATTCTAAAATGTATTGAAATGTGGTAATAATCACATTGATGTGACTTTCAAGGTCAATTCGACTCAAGAATATGCATTATTTATTCATCTAATGTGTGTTTGAGTATTGTGCAGGTAGCTAGGGTTTCTTTTGTAGGTACAAGTGTGACAAAACAGAAGTGTAGAAAACTTGATGCAACCTACGGTGAACTAAAGTTGACAAAAAGTGACTCAAAAAAACCTAAGATAGAATCTATTCCACTGAGACACTAACACCCAAAATAGGCGTTAGTGCCCAAGCAATCATGTCCCATTCCGAGGCACTTTTGTCCCTGAGATCATCACATTCCAAAATTAGAAATAGACCTTCTGATTCCATAATCTTCCTTTCCATCATGTTTATCAGTCCAAAATCAATCCATACCTATAGTTACAAGTTGATTCATCTTTATCTCATATCTTTCACTCTTACTTATATTTATATAGCTAGATCTTGCTTGAATATTGTTATATTTATCTGATCAATAGTGTCCTTATACTGATTTAAATTTTATTAAATAATTTGGTGAACCCATTCCTTACATGCCCATTATCGATCTTTCATGGATTCCCATACCTTTGATTCCAATGCTTCCCCATTCTATATCTAGGTTCAACTTTGTAATCTCCTTGTTAAGCATGTCCTAGTTGATCTTGGATCTAGTCTTAATATATGCACTATGTCCTTTCTCCATCAAATAGGAATTTTTGCTACTCATCTCAATCCATCTACTCTTTATATCCATGGCTTAGATGATACACCTAAAAATTATTAGGAAAAATCTCTCTTCCCTTTACTATGGGATCTTTCACTCTTAATGTTATATGTCACATTATGCCTTATGATGTCCCTTATACTATCCTTCTAGGCCATCTTTGGTTACATACTATGCATACAGTTATTTCTACCCATACCCTTGCTACACCTTCTTCCATGGATACTACTATAATAGATTTCACACCTCGTGTTACTACCCCTTGTGATATTCCCCTCATGCACGATGTTGATGACAATACCTACATTGCACATCCTTTCCCTCTCTAGATGCACCCTAGTGTTATTGATTTATAAGATCAATTTTCTATTGGCACCCATGACACTCCTCCCATTATGTATCAATCTGAAGTATGGATGCACTTCTATTGATCATATGCTTAGTGCTTCTAATGTTTCATCTCTCTCCATGCCTTCGTTGTCACAAGTTAGAGCATCGTATGTTGATTTGAAAATGATTCCTAATGCTTTCACTTTCCAAGATTCTATGCATGATTCATTTACTATGGTTGCACCTTGTCTTGTTACATCAATTCCCCTCTTTCCACATTTTTTCTTTGGTCATATGGGATAATGCACACTACTTTATTGTTTATGATCTTCCATAATTGTACCTATTTATTCTAACGAGTCTTGTGTCTCCCCCTCCATTGCTTGACTTTTGTACTAATGAGCCTCCTAACATTACATATGTTACACATATTTTGACACACCTATTGACCCTTATTTTTGCACTTACTTTTTCCATTGTTGTCAACACGCCCAATGTTACGCATATTCTATTTTCTCCTAATGGGAAAATTACTATTGTTTATACACTTCCTACTTATTCAGTTGGGATCTTGGAATCTATAGTGTTTTCCCATCACCATGCCGACATTATTCTTTGGTACCTCTTGTGTTTACCCATGTTGTACTTATTCTAGTTTCTCCACATGCATGACACAATCGTACTCCACATACTATGATACATGTACTTTAACATGACTCTAAGTCTTTGCCTCGTGTTCATATATGTTCATCTTTTGATTGATCATGGGCCCTTTCTTATTACTCTCATTGCATAGATCATTTTGGCATTCACACTTGGGGGCATCCTAATTCCCTCACACCCTAATTCCCTCACTCTTGTTCCTAGTTCATACTTGACTATTGAGGGCATCCTTACCTACATGAACCTCACTTTGCACACACACATCGGGGAATCCTTATTCCTCCCTTCTAGTTGTTCTCTTTCACATATTTTTAATTAAAAATCCAAAAAAAAAAATTCTTAGATCTTGATTGGATGTACTCTTGCTTCCTTATACTACTATATGTTGCACCTTTGTTTATCATGTTACTATGGTTCATAGTATGTTTTATAATTTTTCATACACATTCACATGGTATCTTGAGGTGAATGTAGGTCACTTACAGGTTGTTACATGATGTATGATGCTTGGTCCTATCCATTACCAATCCCATTGAGGTTCATGGGGGCATCTACCTTTTCCCACTTATTATCAGGTTCTATCATTGCAAATATTTCACATTTTCATTCCTATATTTAGATATTATCTTTCCCAACATGTTAATAGGTGCTTTATGTGTAGCATTTTCCTTGGATTACTCCTTACAATCATGGGTGTTTGCTTTGTTTATATTTTATTTACTATTGTTTGTAAGTTATGCATTATGTTTATTTGTTTCACTATTTTCACAAGTCATGATGAATTTGATTGTCTTGTGACATCTTGAGTGGTGTCTCATGTATGTAACCAACTCCTTATTGTGTCCTTGTTTGTTGTTTTCCTATATGATTTTACTATTTGCTATTTTATGTGTGCATTTCTTGTTTATCACTAACACGTGTATGCTAGCATGTTCCAATTGTTTTGCTTACGTCATGGTCATGTAAATTTTGTCCAGATTTTGTAACAACAAAGAATAACACAAGTAATAATATTTTCAAGTTAATATTTTATTCCACACAATACATATAGATAGGAATAATCATGTCCTATAAAATAGTAAGCCTATTGAGGATCTTATACCTACTCACCAAAACTACACTAACACGAGATATGGTATTAACTATTTAACAATATATTCATATAAAAAAACTAGCCAATATAACCACTAACTTATCAAAGTAACTATACGGTAAATACCACCTAGTAAATAGTCCATGTAAATGTTAATCATTAACATTCTCCCTTAGTGTTTACATGGGATGAAAGCACATCTCGAGAACCGAAACAAAATCGTATGCCACCACATACTTTTAGGTCTGCATACTACCTTTGGATCTTGTTTTATAGATCTTGTTGCACATGACCATTTACTTCATCACAGTGAATCCATCTCCAAATGATCACACTTCCAAAATCCAATCAATGAATAAATCTGACAGTCAAAGAATCTCATCAATCGAGAGGATCACCGCAATCATCCGCCTCCTATACAACTGTGAGTTCTCGTAATCTGAAATTCACATTCTCCTTGTTTTAAACTTTAGTTGGGAATGAATACATTGTTTTATTTCTACACACACCACTCAAAGAAAACAAATTGAATAATATATAAAGGGTGACAACATTTTTGTATGCGACCCCATCATTGGTGACTAACGAGAGGTGTTGATCGCCTTCAATCATCTTTTGCCTCTGACCTCCAATGTGATGTTGTTAACTCAAAAATATGGCTTTTGAAGATTAATGAATTCCACATTGTTTATTACTTCCTTCCCCCCAGAATGTGAAATTTTTTATTTTTTGGACATCGGGTAACACTGAAAATGCATTTGTAAGGCATATTTTTGTTTTTACAATTTTGACAATAACACTTTTTAGAAACAACAATACTTGATTATAATTTTTTGACCGATGATGAAAAAATATTTTATTTGAACAATAGAAAATGGTAGACACTTTTTGACAATAGACACGACTATTTACAAAATAGTAACTAGGACACAATGGACAATTTTTATATATTTTTGGTTTTGGACTTTTTACATGACAATCGACTTTATTAACTTGACAATTATAACTTTGATGATATTAAGCCAAATGAAACGAATATTATTTTGACACTTGATAATGACTTTAACTATAATTGAATTTTTAACTTTACAATGAAACCATTAATATGAATCATGATAAAAATGATACAATAAATTTTATAGATACAAGTCTTTAATAGTAAAGATTCTCAGATCATATACTCACGTTATGCTAATTTTGACACATATATTATACAAACTAATGCACTATATAAAAATTAATACAGATAATTACTTTTTATTTTAAAACAATTAAGAACAAAAAAGAAAAAAGCTATATAAAAACATATAGACTCACGAGTTTATATAGAAAACTATTGATTTTAACATGAATTCTTATACAAGATAATTGATCACACTTGCATATGTGTAGAATGAATGGTGAAAGGAAACAAAGAGCCTAATAGGAGGTAAAACAAAAGGTTTATTGAGATTCAAGTACAAGGGCCACTAAGTTGGATTGTGCGATGGATTTGAAAACGAACAAGTCATTGTAAGAAGATCAAGCCAAACATGGGTCTTTGAGATTTTACAGGTGTCAATATTGTACCAAATAAGAAGTCAAAGAGTTTTATGTTGCCTCTATAAAGATTTAATTGGTAGGTTGTTGTAAAAACATCATTTTTATGGTAAAAATAAAGAATTACATGTAACAATGATATCTTGATACGGATTTGATGCAATGGGACTAAATACGATCTTGAAAGTCAACTCTAATTTGCACATGCCAACACAAGAATGGATGGGAGACATGTTAGGTGTAGAATCAGGCCCAACTCCAAAACATTGTTGATCTAATTCATAGATTTGTACTAATTATGCCTTGCATATATATTATTCATCCAACATCAAATGCTTTTATTTTAATCGGATATTTACCCCTCCTTCAAACAACAACTAGATATATGCATATATTCCTTAATTATCGAAAGAAAATCAAAAACTAATCAAACCATATTTCTCTCCAAATCTTATAGGGATCTCATGAATTATTCTCACTCACGATACCACCGTAATATCCCCTTATAGGATATTAACTGATTATTATTAAATATTTGCAAAAAAAAAACTTAGAAGATAAACCCTCCTAGTTTTACCTCAACGAACCTAGTGTCACTTCAATACAACCCAAATAGGGTTGGAATGAAGAAAGGTGAGGGTTTGATGGGCAATCTATTTGGTATTTACACTTCTTTATCCAATACAATTTACGTAAGTAAAAATAATAAATAATAATCGCTGAAAATTAGTGAAACTTTGGAAATTAATAACTACCAAAATACTTACTCTTTTAACTTGAAACCAAATGCAATAAAAAGGGAAAATTATGAGCTTCTCATCAAAATAAATATCAAATCTTTGCATTCACTATAAACCACTCAAATCAGCCCCCCGAAATCCCAAACCCAATCGTTAGGGTTAGGGTAAATTTCATAAATAATTTCCAGCACTTATAACCCTACAAAATACTCAATAACATGTAGATTTTACCCTCAATAAAATGCACCAATACCATAGATAAGTCACCAAAGCTAGAGAGAAAATATCATGCACAAACACCTTCAACACAAGAGAGCAAAATGGAAAGAACAATGGAGTCTTCAATAATCTTCAATAATGGATCCAAATAAGAGAGAGATCAATGCAAGAACTAGGGCATACATCCCAATTCTCCAAGCATGGAGTGAAATCAATAATTCATCAACATGCCCCTCTAAGGAAATGTGACCTCCTTTTATAGAACTAAGGGGTGCAATATCCAATAAAGACCGACCTTTCCCTTTTGGAGGGAAAACATAAACTCTCATTAAAATATTTAATACTAAGACTATGTGCACTTTATTTATTTATTAATTAAATAAATAAAAGTAACTAACCTATGTGCACATTAAACTAACTAAAAAGACTCCCACTTGTAGCGCTAGGCATGCCAAGGGGTTACAATGCAAATGAAAAATAAATATTAATAATGTCTTAAAAAAGGGGACATTACAGTCCTCCCCTCTCAAAAATTGCTTGCCCTCAAGCAATAGCAAGCTCATAGATCCATGCATCATGCCCCAAAGAGAAGATGTGGGGTGGTGCATCCAAAGCCTCGATCCGGTGCCTATCAAGTGGCGAAGAGTTGGAAAGAACAAATTTCTTTCCCTCATGTCAACCCAAAAAGATGGGTCATCAACTCCATAACATGTGCTCCAAGAGATGGTGTCCTCAACATGGCATAAAGAAGCATCAATAGGATGAGCTTTGCTAAGCTCCAAGACTGCCCACTCAAAAATGCCCTCATGAAATGAATAGGACAACAATCTTCCATCATATGTCTTCAATCCTGCACATGAAGCAAACTCATTAGAAAAACAAGTGTTGAGAAACACTTTTCCTGTTTCTTCTTCATGTCTCCAAGGCATGGAGAGCTCCCAAATCTCCCTCATGTATGGGTTGTCCCCAAAATCTGTTATGTGGCTCCCAACACTGTTGTAATCATGCATTATTTCCTCAAAAATCAGAATTAGGATGGTTGGTTTCCACCCCCAAATAGTTACCCATGAGCCAAAATCAAATACCAACAACCATGTCACCAAATGTATGTAAAAAATCTGAATTTTGGGAGTGATAGTGGAGCTGGTCCTAATAGTATTATCCATAAAAATGAGAGGACAACAGCTAGCATAATTCATAATTTTTTTCCCAACATGAATGATCATCAACTTAGTGAATAGAAATGGCTCCCATATAGCTGAAATTTCATCCTCAATCATAACAAACTGAAAATTATCCACATGCACAGCTGAAAATGAAATGCCTTGAGAAAAGTTCATACCATGTTCCTTCAAACTTCTCATACTTTTCATTGAAGCCCAAAAGATGGTGGTCATGTAAGCAACATCACTCATACATTCCCAATACTTATCCTTGGTTGACTTTACCCTTGGTAGTATCTCAATCAAACACCCAAATGGAAGACATAACTGTAGCTCAAAATTTGAAAATGAACTTCTTACCATGCAAAGTGTAGTCCATGTGATCCATCCTTCTTTCACGTCTTCCCAAGAGATAGGAGTTAGCATCATTTGACAAAGGAAATGAAATGATATTCCTATATCCAAACCAAACTTGCAAAACCCAAATCCTTTTATCCTCTTACCACATGAAGCAATATGTGCAAGATAACACCACAAATTTCCTCTTCTTCTATACTCAAAAGGAAATGAGAGAGCTGAAATATAATGCATGCATTTATGAATATTATCATAGAGAAACCAAGGAACCTTGTACCTTACTTTGTGCCAATGATTTTCCCTTATGATAGGAGGCAAAACACATGAAATCATCATACCTTTGTGCCTTCTAATGATGAATTTCTCATATGGACCAGCAAGCTTATTGTTATGGTTTCCATCATTGGGAAGAGTGATGATCACTCTTTCTCCTTTTCCATCATGCTCCATATGCACCCAAATGTTAAGAGCAAGAGTACCAATAAAAATGCAACCAATATACTCCATGTTGCACCTCATATCCATCTCCCTATCATGCTCAAAATCATATCCATCAAAACTCAAGATTTGAGGAGAAATAAAACAAGAAAGATCATACCTTGGGCTGCCCCCAACATCTACAAAACTCAGAATTTCTGAGTTTGGAACAACACTTAGTTCCTCATTACTTTCCTTGTCTAAAACCCCTTTGTCCTCCCCACAAGCTTTCATACTTGGTGGGTAATGACTTGGAACATCCATGAGACTCATGCTTGGGTGAAAAACCTCATTCAATTGCCCATAAGGGCCTGCTGTTCGAAAAATTACAGTGAACTGCAAATTACCATAAACATTCCATGATGTCCTTCCTTTATAAGCATACCTCTTCACAAGCCCATCTTCATAGTCCTCTTGAAAACCTGCTCCTTTTGCACTCATATTCAACTTGATGTAATTAGTAGGCACTAATAATTTGTCAAACATCAAAATATTATTACCATACAATGAATGCTTCAAGATTTCTTCTTTTTGCCACATAGAAGTAGACACAAATGATGTATTATATGAATGAGTATACCCTTCTACGGTGAGATCATTGACCATGCCTTCTCCTTGCCCTTCAAATGGCTCATGGTGGGGTTGAACAACTCCCCTCAAATCTGATTTTTCCATCACATGTTCCTTTGCCATCATTTCTTCTTGATCATGCATATGCTTGACACTAATATCCTCTTCATGCCCATCAACCAAATTTGATTTCTCCTTGCACCCATTCAAACCCATGCAATCATTAGATGCCAAAAATTCATCATCAAAAACAAAAGTGCTCATACCTTGGATGCATGTCTTTACTTTGCTTGCACATTGATTCACAACTCTTCTTGCTAAGGAGTGAGCAAGACATGACTCCTTTTGTTCCAATCCTTCCACAAGTATGGATAACAAAGGTTGTGGAGGTTCTTCATACTCATTCAACATTAGGGACATTATTGTTTGCATAGAATCCATTACTTCATGTGAATGTTCCTCATGTATAACATCAAAGAAAACCTCAAACATGTGCAAAATGACGTCATTACAATCAAGATCTAACATTGGAATGCAAGACCTTACCTGAGCCATGTTCTTCAAGATCTTAACCCTCTTATCAAAGTGAGGGTTTGTGATGTCCCAAAGCTTTTGAAAGCTTCCAACCATGAGATCATATACCTCCTCCATAGTAGTATCATCATATGGAAAACTTGGGGCTGCTATCCGTGTGACCTCACTAATGCATGCAATGACCAAAAGTCTCACATCCACCTCCTCATGTCTCAACAAATTAGTTCTAGCCAAGTGTGTTACCAAAGGAGCTACAACTGAAAACATAGAGCTATAATCAGATTGCTCTATCAAACATAAACAACTCACTATCTCTTCAAGAGTGTGGAACAATACACTCTTCTCAAATGAAATCTTTTTGAGCCATTTCCCAAGCTTATAGAGCTTGGTTCTCAAACCTCCGTCACTAGCAATCTCCATGATCTACAAAACAATACCCACCGAAAAGAAGAAAACTACTCTGATTTACCTCAAACAACTTGCAATAAGTCTGAAATATTTTTTTCCAATCTGAATATGCCAAAACAGAAATTTTTCTAAATCTGAAAATGGGAGACTTACTATAAATAGTAAGTTCGTCACTATCCCTAGCTGAATTTAGAAAAATGACATAACTTGCTCAAAACACCTCGGAATTGCATGAAACTTTGGGGAATGGTAGATAATATTATGGAGCAACTTTTCCAAAAGGAATTTTCTGAAAATAATTGAAATCTGATTTTTAAAACCTGAAACACCTGAAAAATATAGCAACTTCAAAAATCCGTATCTTTGGCTAGGAAAGTCCAAAAGAGCTGAAATTTTGGATCTTGGGTCACAAAAATATGAGAAACAATATCCCAAAACCAGATTTTGACTAGCCAACACCAAACCCTAATTTTTGCCCAAAAATTAGGTCACCCAACACATTTAGGGCACCAATTCAACTCCAAGATTTATGAAATTAATTTCGCCTTATTCCTCCTTGTTTTTGCCACACAAACCCCCACAAGAGTAGAGGAAAGAAGCTCTGATACCACTGTAATATCCCCTTGTAGGATATTAACTGATTATTATTAAATACTTGCAAAAATAAACACTTAGAAGATAAACCCTCCTAGGTTTACCTCAACGAACCCTAGTGTCAGCTTCAATACAACCCAAATAGGGTTGGAGTGAGCCAAGGTGAGGGTTTGATGGGCAATCCAGTTGGTATTTACACTTCTTTATCCAATATAATTTGTAGAAGTAAAAATAATAAATAATAACTTGAAAATTAGTTGAAACTTTAGAAATTAATAACTCCCAAAATACTAACTCTTTTAACTTGAAACCAAATGCAATAGAAAGGGAAAATTATGAGCTTCTCATCAAAATAAATATCAGATCTTTGCATGCACTAGAAACCACTCAAATCAGCCCCGAAATCCCAAACCTAGTCGCTAGGGTTAGGGTAAATTGCATAAATAATTTCCAGCACTTAGAACCCTTCAAAATACTCAATAACATGTAGATTTTACCCTCAATAAAATGTGCCAATACCCTAGACAAGTCGCCAAAGCTAGAGAGAAAATATCATGCACAAACACCTTCAACACAAGAGAGAAAAATGGAAAGAACAATGGAGTCTTCAATAATCTTCAATAATGGATCCAAATAAGAGAGAGATCAATGCAAGAACTAGGGCATACATCCCAATTCTCCAAGCATGGAGTGAAATCAATAATTCATCAACATGCCCCTCTAAGGAAAATGTGACCTCCCTTTTATAGAACTAAGGGGTGCAATATCCAATAAAGACCGACCTTTCCCTTTTGGAGGGAAAACATAAACTCTCATTAAAATATTTAATACTAAGACTATGTGCACTTTATTTATTTATTAATTAAATAAATAAAAGTAACTAACCTATGTGCACATTAAACTAACTAAAAAGACTCCCACTTGTAGCGCTAGGCATGCCAAGGGGTTACAATGCAAATGAAAAATAAATATTAATAATGTCTTGAAAAAGGGGACATTACAGATACCAACCTAGTAAATACGGAAGAGAGTTTATAGCAGATAATATCACAATAATAATCTTCTCACGTTAATATTTTATTCCACACAATACATATATACAAGACTAATTATGTCCTATAAAATACAAATCCTATTAAGGCTCCTATAACTAATCACTAAAACTATACTAACATGATATATATTATTAACTATTTAACAATATATTCGTATAACAAACTAACCAATATAACCACTAACTTTAGTAGGAACTATACGGTAAATACCACCCAAGAAATAGTCCATATAAATGTCAAACCTTTACATGTCACTACCATGCAAAATCCCTATTCCCCTATAGGAATTTGTATATTGGATATGCATATCGGTTTCAGCTGTTCCTCATTTGAGATTTGTTTGCTTTTGTTCATCTCATGCACCCAAAATGAGTGGGGATAAACATCAGGTGAACCTCTTCACCCTCCCAGTATTTACAAACATTAGTTACATAATCAAATTTAGCATGATCAAAGTAGTAATCAATCGCGTAGCGGGGCAGGCAGAAATAGACTTGGCCACAAAAATCAGCATGGACAGAACCGCCTAGTACAAACAAGAACAGTGGGCGGTCCTGTCCTGCGAGAAATTTTTTTATATATTTGTTTTCAGCAGTTACAAAGTTATAGTATTCTCCAGTTTCGGTAGTTACACAGTCAGTTTAAAATTGCAATCAGTTACTAACATGAAACAAAGTCAATGGCATGTCACAAAACACTAAATCAGGAATCAATATAGGAAAAAATAAGGAAGTGACACCTAGGACATATGTAGGACAACGATATGGATGGAATAATGTGTCACTCGAGGAAAGTTACAAATCAAGTTTGTGATAATCTAAGGTGGCACTTGTATGTGGGGAAGCATAATGGTTGGAGGACAAATCCTATGAGCTCTCCCAATACACTTTCCCTTAGTGGCGACAAGACGCCTAAATCCAAAGTTTAGCACTAGGACGCTCAAATCCCTAGTTTGGAGACATCATGCACAAATCCTTCGTATTATTCCAACCAGCTCCTAAGAAATAAGTCTACAAGTAGAAAAAAGTGTACCCCTTTTCTCTTTCAACATTTCAGTGCACTCTAACCCCTTGGTTTATCATTTTCCAATATGCATTTTTAAATTTTACATATCGTTCAAGTTAAATTTAAATTGCATTTACCTAGATAATTGAATAAACTTGTTTTCTTTTATATTTTTGTTGTCATGTGTTTTTCGCAAGGGTAAAATTCAACTTGAAAACAAGATAACTATACCCTAGTACAATTTTTTTCATTGTGAGTCATCCCGAACCCTTTTCCAAATCAACCCATCCCTTTATCGGGTCTATCCTACCCTTTCAAGTTTCGGGAAGGTTTATCAACCGCATGTAACTAATTAAAGTAGACTTCATACTAAATGAAGTCTAATAAATAGTAATCAAACATCCAAACCTTTTAGGTTTATATTCAATTGAGAGAGAGAAAGAATATTTCTCTACATGTTTAAGTATTAGGATATATCATTCCCAATGTCCATATTTCTTAATGCATGTTCATTATGCATCACCTTATTATGTTAAATTGTTTTAGAAAACACAACATATTATGCAACTCAACAAGTTGCTTCATTATAGGGGAAATTGAACTAATTCCCATTATCCATATTTAAACAAGATAACAAAGTAAGCATAACATACTATAAAGAATAACAACAAGATGGAATTTTCATCTTCTTTAAAACAGTACGAGATAATATTCACAACCCATGCAAATAAAACACAACTCGCAATTCATCATTACAACTTATAAAATTTACATGACTATGCTCTTTAGGCAATTGCATAACAACAACCTTATACAATAAAGTATACAACTTTCTTTCACAATTTCAACAAAAGAATGAATCAGAATTCTTTACTAAGAATTACATATATATCAGCCAATGCATCATATAAGTTTTTTCCTTCTTTTACCACTTAAGTCGTCCATCTGCAAAAATAGCTAGCACGGTCAGTTTGATGAACTGAGCATGATAAGCACTAATCATTAAAACGAAGTGCATTCCACTAATTGTTTCATTAAAGCAACACTATTTTAATGAGATAATTAAGTCATCATAAAATCAGCATAAATGATAACAAAAGAAAGGAAGTACATTAATAAACTTAGATCAACTTAAAAAGAAGAGCAGAATATAATAAACAATATCTGCCTAAGATCTTAAGTTCTATTAATTCTATCAATGGCTTGTAAACAACAATCAATCCTGCCATCCCATTATTTCTTAATTCTATCCTAATAGAATACCACATTTACCTATCTAAGAGACAAAATAAATGTAAACAACATGGTTCCTTCAAGGATGATTCACTGTTCCTTTCTAGGATAACAATATTGCACATTCATCCTTAGAATATACCTCAAATAGAATTCCATAACCAAACATGAAGGTACAGAAAATTAGAATATGCCATCTACACTTCCAATTCCAACTATTCATGTTAGAAGCTTCAATCAAATCAAACAACAATGTTCACAAACAAGCAGCTCCAAGGAGGAGTTATTCTCTACTCATAATCTTCACAAAAGATAAAGAGTACAAGAGACAAACCTACACTTTTCCATATAAACCAAACAAGACTAGTCAACAACAGTCAAACTATAAGTATCAATGAACTTAATAGCAAAACCTTACTGGCTACTAGCTCTCAACACTACTTCCATCAATGATTCGAACAAGGTAGACCAACAGGTCAAGAGAAATCACAATTTCGAATTGGATTCGAGTAAAGAAAAGTTCGAACATTGAGCCTATCCAAGGGCGAAAAAGAAGTAACATAATAAGGAAAGAACCAATGATAGATCATTTTGTTCAACTGAACAAGAAGTTCCAAATTAGACCGATTCAGGATGACAACATACTGCAGACCCAGAACGATATAAAAAGATCTCAAAGAGTAAGAATATAAAATTTCATTCTCGAAAGAATCCCAAGACTCAATCACTGAGTCAGTCGAGAGTGACATTCCAAACAATAAACGATAAGTTTCAGAATTACCCATGAACCCAAAACTGAAGACTCTCAAAGACTTCACAATAAATACCAAAAAGGGTAAACGGTTCATGATTCAAAGAATCAACTTAATACAACTGAACAGAGAAGGAATCCTTCCTATTATTTTAGTGTCCAAGGTAATATCACAATCTTTCAAAAAGACCCAGATTTGATTAAAAGAGACAGCCAAGAGGGAGGCAAGAACCCCAAACGCCAGATACAGAAGATGTTTCAGTCATAGTTCCAAAACAATAGGAACAGAGTAAAAGAAAAACAACTTCACAACCACGAATAGAGACAGTGGTGACTTAGTACAACTTAAATAGTCAACCCAAAATGTGGGTTTCTTCCAAACAGCGGGGAGAGAACACTTCCTCCAATTCCCATGCTCATACTATCTCAAGAAGTCGAAACAGTCAACAACATAACAAAAGTTCAACATTCCCTAAGACGTTTCCATTTCCAAAGCTCAAAAGAGAGAATTAAACTACTCAACAAGTTCCCACATAGTTCCCTGGTGAGTATTCCCTCCAGTAATGAGCTATAACTTAATCATTTCTAAAAGAATAACCCAATATGAATTACCAAGACAGATTCAACTGAATCAACCCGAATGCAAGCTCTTAACACTAAAGTGTTAAATAAAAGTACAACGTCGAAACCTAAGCTTCACACACAAGCGTTCAAGACTTCACAAATAAATTAATGTGAATACAGTGGTAAATACGAACTCTATGAAATAGTTTAGTAATACCTAAGTTTCCAAAATAGTGGTTCCATTCAAGTGAAGCTACAACACAAGCTTAATCAAAACACTAAGTTCCAACCTAAGTTTGCATCCAAAGAACGCAACCCAGAAGCAATATAAAATAGAACTGAAGTTTTCCTTAAATTCCAATCCATATATTTTCACGACAATCAGATCAAGCTTCATAACCTCGAATACAAGATCAAGATTGCAAAGAAGAGATACAGAACGCATTCCGCATACCAATTTCACTTGCATGAAGTTATAAAACTCGCATAGAGAGACAGTTTCCAAACAATAATATTTTTCCATGGATTTAAATCAAACAAACAAGGATCTATAAAACCCAAAGCAAGAAAAATAACCAAAGACATAAGAAAACAAGAATCTCATGAGAGCAAAGTTGTTTTAATGAATCATTTAGAAGAACACAAAGAGTTTTAACAGTTAGAGCCTATCATGCCTAATAGTGCTTCCACCAACTCGAAGGAGACTTCAGCCGAGCTTCCAGCTCTTTTTCACCTCCACAAAAGATCAAAACCAAACATCTTCTCCTTCCAAGCTTCATATACTTTCCTTCAATCAAAAATAGATCATAAAAACCAAAAATAGTTTTGAACTAAAGTTGAACCTTGGTTCGAAGAACCAGTTAGCTCCATGTAAAGAAAAATCCACCATGTGAGAAAAATCCACCATGCAAGAAAAACCGAATGACCTCCTACAAACCCGCCTCCTATGTTTCCAATACGGTTTACACGCGAAGATCGAGGCTCATAAATGTCATAAATGCTAGTTAATCCAAAATTCCTGCTTATTTTTCCTTGCCACCACCACTTAAATTTGGCGAATGCCATTTCAACACAAAAACACAATTCCATCCGTTAGTGGAGTTTCCACGTAAGCCTCCACTAAGTTCACTGGCCCCCTGCCAAATCTGGTAGTACTTCTTTATTTAAAACCTCCTTTCAAATCATTTAAAATCCATTGGAACCATCGCCCATATGTCATGCGACCCTTTTAGGTTCCCTTTAGTTTAGGTTAGATTCAAATAGAACTTAGGTTAATTCAAAAATTACCAACATAGGTCTTAGAACATTAGTCATTAGAATTCCCACCTTAGGTTAGGTTCAAATCACAACCCTTTAGTAATAGGTAGTAGATAAAATAGCTTAGTATTCCCTTTAGTAACTCTTCCCTTACTCTCTTAGCATAACACTTAGGTTAGGATGCCAACCCCATAATAGAATAAGAGACTTAGGTTAGAACAATATTCATATAAGTAAACATAGCTAGAACTTAGTTGTTCTCACCTAGCTTAGGTTACCGTTAGGATAGTCCTTAGATTTTAGGACTCGAACTTCTCCAAAGAGAATTGAATTTTTCTCAAGTCCATAATGTCCCGCCAAGATCAATCACCAAAGACCGGGCACAAACATACAACTAAACGAAAACACATTACAACAAGGCCAAGAATTAGTATCATGTAAAATTCAGTCTTCTATGTTCCTTAAGCTACTGAATGTCAATTTTACCATTCAGTTTATGAAGAAGACTTGAAACATTCCTTGGATCACTGAAATTGATCCAAGGATGAGTCAGAAGAAGAAATAAGTCTGCAACTCTTAATACTAGATTGTAGCTCATCTTTCCGAAGTGAAAATGGATTCTTGACAACCATATAATTTTAGTCTAATAATTTTTAAGAACAGAAAAGATTTATCCCAATCAAGCATGATCTTCAACAGTCAAAAGAACACATCTTTATCCATAAAATCACATGTCAACACTTGAATGCAAGGAGGAATATATATCAGTTGTCGAGGGTGTTACATGAAGATAGGTTCAAGTCATGAAGACTACCGGGATCTCTTAGTACAACCGGTACATATGAAGAAAGAATCCAATGAAGGTGTGATATATTTTGTATCTAGATACAATAGATTGATCAAAAGGATACATATTGAAGCTATGCCCTCGGATGACAATATCAAAATATTCCTCATAAGTGCCTAGCCACCGAGGTTGTGTTTGTTCTTAGAAGTTCTTAGCCTAGAACTCGAAGGAAGTGCAATACTATGCCATTGAAATGGAGGATGATCTATTTTTTTCGGAAAAGTGAAAAATCAATGACAAGTAAAAGGGTTGGAGTTCTAGCTCCATTCCCATAGATCCCATGGTTCAAAATATGGCCAATGATATAATTTCTCTTAGAAACAACTTTCTCAAAGCGTCATGAGAAATGTGCCAAAGAAGACCAACCTCCCAAACAAGCCAATGATAGCTCTACCTCCTCGAAAACACGCCCTTGAGCCACCTTTGATCAATACAACATGTGGTGCGAAGAAGAAGAAGAAGAAGAAGTGGAGGAGCCAGAAGAAGAAGAAAACAAATATGGAAATGTTCTCAAGATTCGAGGAGGTCAAGGTGATGCTTAGAATGGTCTCATTGAGTATCACTCAGTAGATAGGGAAAATGATGATGAAGAAGCATCGAGCTTCACATGTGCCATGTTTACATGCTCTCGGCCTCAAAAAGGATCCTCCTCCTCAGAAATTTCTGCAAGTAAAAAGAAAAAGGAGGATCCTCCAAAGTGGTATTTCCATAATAAAAATAATCAACAAATGATCCACACTTCTGCCATAGATGGATTCAACAAAGGAGAAACTATACCCAATAGCGAGCAAGAAGATAGCTATCATGACAAGTAAGTCCTCTGGTGTTTCCCCTAGCTCAAAATCTACCTCTAAGGATAATCCTTCACCTAATGTTAGTCCTACAAAATCCCCTAATGCTCAACCAAATTCAACCACTTCCTCTAAGCCCACTACCTCATCCACTAAAATTGCTCAATCTTCTAAGGTAGCGCCACTCCATAGTGTAAAACCTCTACTATCCTCGGGACATCAAGTTCACCCACCTTAGCTCCATTCGATAACATCGAACATGCAAACAAGAAAAAAATTAGATGTCTTGAATTGAATTTTTGCAAACACACCTAAAGCAATTCAAGAGGTTTTTCAAAAAATTTAAGGGTGGTAGCCCAAAATCCAACACTGCAAACCCCAATCCTAAGGGTATACTACTAACACCACCTACGCCTCCTACACAAAACATGTTGGCACTAAGAACAACTAAAACTAGTAAGGTAGAACCCTTCTATATATCCCTCTTAATCAAAGCTACCAGTTAAATAATTGCATCATAGATACGTGAGCCTCTGATAACATCATGCCCATCAAAGTTTCCAATGCCTTAGGACTTACTCTGACACGAGAAAATGAATCTTGTTACTCTATGGAATCTAAGGAAGTGTCATTGGTGGGAAGGATCAAAGATGCACAAGTGGCCTTGGTGGACTTCCCAGACAAGAAGGTGTTTCTCACAATCTTGGTGGCAGACATCTCGACATCCTTTGGTATACTATTAAGTAGAATATTTTTAAAGACCTAGGTGGTGACATTCGAATGGATTGGTCCTTTGTGACCATCCCAGTGAAAGGGGAAATGAATAAATTACTCTCTGTGTGAAAAATGAAGTACATAATCTAAAATTTGGATCATCCAAGAGCTAACATCATATTCTAAGACAAATGAATGGGGAACTATTTTCTCACATCTGAAAGAGATGAAAAATTACTTTTCCTTGTTGAAGATAAATAAGATTAGTTATGGACCATGGAATTTAACGGAAGTTATTCAAGTGTAGGTTCCAGAGCCGAAATTTTTCTGACCTCTCCCTCAGGTGAATTTTTTACATTTACATACATGATATGATTTGAAAATACTAACAACACTATAGAAAATGAGGCTCTCCTCCTGGAATGGATGTCACTGAGTCTATGGGTATCAAAAAGCTCAAATATCTCGGAGATGTTGAAGTGATAGTCAAGAAAGTGAGATACCAATATCGAGTCAAAAATCCAAGACTTGAGCATTATAGGAATAGATTTTGGGACTGAAAAAAACAACTTCAATGGTCTCTTCTATGAGGGAAGTGAAAATCCACATCGAGAGTCAATAGTAGAAGAGAAGAAAGAAGGAATAGAAGGAGTCGATGTGGAGGGGGTAATAAATATTAAAGGGAACAAAACTCTAAAAAAAAAAATTGTGTCACTAGAGGATTTTTGACAAGCATGACAGGTTCATCAAAGAAAGAACAAAAGATTCATCATGATGCACATCGATTTTGAAAAACAAAACAATGGCACTGTTGTTGCAAATCAGCAAAGCACCCCCGGATGTTGATCAGATTTCTAGTTTGATCATACTAGCATCCAATGTGATTGCACAACATTGAATCCTTTCCCCAAGTGTGGGACTTGTAAAATGGGAAAGGAATCTCCATATTAGAGGCTGGTTCCTCGAATCCTCTGATCATTTATATCACTTGCACAATTGCAGAGGATTAAAACTCAAAATCCTACTCTATATTTCAAAAAAGGAAAAGAGATGGAGAATACAAAAAAACTAAAAGCTAATGCTAATAGGTGTTGCACCAAAGGAGTGGTGAGCATTTTTTACTTCGTAGATTGACACACCCAAAAAAATGCAACAAATAACCTCATGCACAAACCGATAATTGTAATGAAGGATCATAATTTAACCAAACAACACACAGTAGGATGAAAACTAATCACAGAGGTCGTATTGTTATTTTAATCATCAAAATCACTTGCATTACAACACCTGAGAGGCAAAATAAAGTTGCAGCTCTTAGAAAAGGTTTGATATTCCACCAAAATCACTTCTAAGGTGAGAAAGGGGACTGCAATGCACAAAAATGTTCCACATTTGAAAATGAGCATAATCTGCTTTCACAAAGGCAAGGGACGAGCCAGGAGAGAGAAATACGGGAAAATGTGGGAGAGGTTCAATCATTGACCAAAATGCATTCAAAACAGCATGAGTACCCTTACAGACCCATTCCCGACATTTTTAACCATGCTAGAGAGAATGCGAGCCATTCTTCATTAAAAACGGTGGTTCAAAGCGTCATTTCGCTCATCACCACATGCCGAGAACGTTTTTCAATTTCCTCTCTCCAAACTCCACCAAAATGAAAAATTGGCCTTGGAACATTCAGAGAATTTCACCAGCTTTCCATTGATATAAAGAACGCAAAAAACCGAGCTCTGGATCGAAAGATATGGCGATTTGAAGTTTTAGGTCAAAACAGGACCAAATCGGGTCGGCGGGCAAAAATTTGAAATTTTTTACCTTTTTGGTCATTTGGAAAATTTTCCAAAATTTCCCCACGTTCTACCTTTCTAGGTGCCATGTGGCACGTTTTGATTGGGCGCGGGGCATCCTGCTTCATTTCCCTTTGTTTTTGCCTTTGGAAAATTTTCCCAAAATTCCCCGCCGGGCCGGTGAGCTGAGGACACGTGGCGGGCGCTAATTGGATGCGGGCCTGTCTTTGTTAAATTTTCCACAGTCGCTTTGATAATTTTCACCTGGACACGTGTCAAAACCCCATTGGATGCGGGTTAGACCTTCCAAAATTTCCTCGCGGGCTTGACCTTGGTTTTTTGCCGTTAGCTGACACGTGGCGAGATTCTATTGGCTCGCAATAAGGGGGGCGGGCTTTCCCTTCTGAATTTTCCTTTATTTTCTCCTTGGGAAAATTTCCCAAATTCTCCCCTCACTCCGCCACTCCAGGACACGTGGCGACATATAATTGGTCGCGGCTCCCCGCAAGCATTTTAACCTTTGCGCAAACACTTTGGGAAAAGATCCCAATTTCCTCCCTCGCCCCGCAGCTCCAGCCTTCGGTGACACGTGGCATATTTTTATTGGCCGTGGGGGCCATCTCTCCAAAATTTCCATGCGCCAACACTTAGCCAAATTTTCCAAATTTCACCCCGGACACGTGGCAGCTTCTGATTCGTCGGCGGGCCTACGGGGGAAATATTTCCTTTTGAAAAAAAAATTGCCAAAACACTTGGTAAAAAACCAAGTTCTCCTCCGACCCCCACCACCTCCCTAGACACGTGGCGGCATCTCATTGGCTGCGGGCCTTGAAGTGGAAAATTTCCCACCAAAACTCCGTCGAGCCATAACTTCAAAAATACATGGAGTTAGGAGGAAAACTTTACCTTTCTGGAAAGCTGAGAAAGAGCTCTATCTAATGGTGTCATTTCCAGAAGGTTTTGAGTGCCCGAAAAGCAAAATATTATGTCTGAGGCACAAGAGAAGGAAGAATGAGAGGGGTTAGCCACAAAATGAGTAGGGGGCACATTTTGGATAACTTGAGCACCTCATAAAGAACCCAAGATGGTGAATATTGGAAAGTGTTGCTCACCTAAAGAAGAAATAAGGTTCGTCTCACTATTGAGGAAGTATTCTGATGTCTTGGCATATTCCTATGATGAACTCAAATATTTTTAGCCCAAGGAAATGCACCACTCCATTCCACTGAAGCTGGAAGCCAAGACTTTTAGGAAAAAGTAGCAACCATATAATCCAAAGATCATGGACACCATCAAGGAGGAAGTATTTAAGATGTTGAAAGTAGGGATCATCTTTCTGTCACCCACTCCACGTGGGTTGTAAGCATTGTCCCAGTGTGAAAGAAAAATAGGGAGTTAAGAATTTGTGTGGACTTTTTCAACTTGAATCAAGCATCCTTGAAAGACAACTACCCATTGTCAATCATGGACCATATCTTACAAGTAGTCATAAGGTCTGAAATGATATCATTGCTTGATGTCTTCTTAGGCTATAATTAGATTGAGGTAGCAGAGGAAGATAGATCCAAGATAGCCTTTACAACACCTTGGGGCACTTTGACATTCAATGAATGCCTTTTGGTTTACTCAATGCAAGAGTGACCTTCCAAATAGCAATGGACCTGGCATTCAAGGACCTCAAGTATTGTATTGTGATTTACCTGGATGACCTCACAATCTTCTCAAGAAAGTGAGGAGACCACATATAACATCTTGAACAAGTACTCATCAGATGCACGTGGCACGAAATATCCCTAAACCCCAAGAAGTGCATCTTTGGGGTCACTGAAGGAAAACTCCTTGGGCACATTGTGAACAAGGAGGGGGAAAATATTGATCCAGAAAGAATAAAATCCATCCAAGAATTTTCATTTCAAATAAGAAAAATGGAGTCCATTCCTTCTTTGGAAAATTCAACTTCCTCTATCACTTTCCCAAACTTCGTCGAGTTGACTAAGCATATCATGGTCTTGATGAAACCACAAGCTAGTTTCAAATGAAAAAGGAAGGCAAAGTGGCATTTGGGACAATCCAAGAAGCGATATCAAAGGCTCCTACATTAGTGTGCCTTGACTTTGATAAAGAATTCATCTTGTATTATTACGCTTTAAAGCACCCAATATTGGCCATTTTGGTCCAAAATAATGAAGAAGGCCTCAAAGCCCCATTGCATTCATGAGCTCTCCTCTAAAGAACCACGAGATAAAGTATAATCAACTGTAAAATCATGCATACATTGTGGTCTATGCGGTAAATAACTTTCAGTTCTACATCCTCAACTCCCACACAATGGTAATGGTTCTAGGTTTTACAATTAAGTCAATCCTCACCCAGCAAGACCCAAGAACAAAAAGAGGTTATTATGTGGCAAGAATTCAAGAGTATGACTTGGAAATCAAACCTTCAAAACTGGTAAGAGGAAATAGACTATACTGAGTTGATTGCAGAAGATGAAGCATTGTTGATCAAGAATGATACAGGGAATGTTTGTGTTGTGATCGTATAGGCAAGAATTTTCCTCAAGTCCTTTTTGTGAACACCACAAATGAATGGTATACAGACATCACCTACTTCCTAACCTATGGTGAGTTCCCTCCTCACCTTGATCACAAAAAAATAACCCTCAAGCTAAGGTCATCCAAGTATGTCATATGGAATCATGTGCTTTACAAGAGGGGATCTAATGGACGCTTTCTAAGATGCGTAGACAAAGAAAAACAAGAGAAATTGCTAAAGGTGCATCATGATCAAGCATGCAAAGAACATTTTTTTATAATGGTAACTTCCCACAAAATTTCTCGTGGTAGGTACTACTTCGACTACCTTATTTGTGGATGCCCAAAAATGGGTCTCCAAATGCGAAGCATGACAACAATTTATTACGAGAACATAGCTTGTTGTGCCTCCCTCATAATGGTGGTGATTAAAGAACCCTTCCAATGGTGGGGACTAGATTTCATTGGAGTTATAAACCTCACTCAAGCATGAGTTATACCAATGTGCTCACAAAGAACATATTATTTCACCAAGTGGGTAGAGGTTATCCCACCAAGTAGGCCAATACCGAAATAGTGTACAAATTCATCAAGGAGAACATCATTTTTCATTTTGGTATCCCTCAAAAGATCATGGTGGACAATGCCACATATTTTTCCTCTAGGTGATATAATAAAATCTAAAGAAAAATGACTTCTATAAATGGAATATATATGCTAGGTAATTTATCCAATCTTAATTATGAAAGCAATGGAAGAGATAGGGCACTTACCTTGATTTCTCTTATCTCGAAGTGTGTCTGGGATGAAGAATTTGATGGAACAAGAACACCGACCATCGCAACAAGCCTCGAAAAATGTAGAGGAGGTGGAAATGCTTAGACACGGGCGTCTGGGCAAGAACAGGGGCATCTACAAGTGCCCAAGACCTCTGTGGGGGCATTGGAGTCTACAAAAATTGTCAAAACCTGGTTTTGATATTATTGTTAGGGTTTCACACTTGTTCAACTTTTGTCACCGTAAGTCATACTTGAATCACCGAGGTGCCTATAAACTGATCTTGAAATATCCTCCTGTAAAACCCTAAAAAAGACATAAAATCCTAAAAAAGAAAGATGCAAAATGAGGGGTTGGATTATCCTCACTATCACAATGGTGAACTTACAACTAAGTTTTACACTACATCTCAAAACCAATGTAGTTTTATGTGCTTGTGTGTATAATAGTTCTCCTAGGTCACCCTTGCACCAATGACGCCAAAATAGCAGGTGGTAGCTAGATAAAATGCAAATGTGTGGATGGAATAAAATTAACTCCCCTTCCTATGTAGTGTGTATGTAGAATAATGTGCCCAAATGCAACCCCTTGAGATATGTAGATAGATAGCCCTTGATAATAATTGTTTGCCATTATAATGGTATATATGTTGTGTTTATATAAGGATCTCTTGCTTGAATTTTGACACTAATGACCGACATGTTGACTAGTACCTCGGGATATGAGTGGGAAAACTAAAAATATTGACCTCAAATGTCAAAAATAAGATCAAACATAAAGAGGGCATGAGCACCTAGGATGAACAGGAGCACCGGGCACTAGTATCTAGTCAAGGGCGCTAGTGTCCAGAGACAAATGATGACAAATGAGTGGAGACTGACTAACATGGATCCCTATGATCGACCGAGAAATGGGTGTATAGTGAGTGACAAGTGTGAATGAAAATAAATAACAAAAACCAAGAATTCAAGCATATGGAATATGGAATGGGTTACCAGTGAATACTCTTCTTCTTATACAAGATCCATATATAAAACAACATACTTGGCAATATAGTAAATAGTAGTAAGTGCATGATTTTGTGTCTACATTTTCCCCCCTTTATGTTATTTAAATAAAATTCAAGTAGTGTAAAGGAATTAAGGAACATACCTATGAGAAGTATGAAGAATCCCATGTTGTAGATGTGAGATAAGAACATATATGCACGAGGAGCACCAAGCGAGATTGAAGATTTCAATATTGATTGAGTGTAGATTTCAATTTTGTCACTAGTAGAGATGTGTTGGGGTAGGGAATGATCAATTCCCAACTCGATTGCGTGTGTTTGAAAAATTAAGGATTTGGGCTTCCTATCACCAAAGGAAGAGTGCAAGGAGAGAGGTTTAGTTTTACTCTCCAACCTTAACTACATCCTTGAAAGGTCTAGCCACTTTGCAGATGGATAATGACCACATTTGGTTGATTTGGATCCATTTATCTTATATTTCGATCAAACGTGAATAACCCATATAGGAGTAGTATAGGAAAGGCAATGATGTCTCATTGCCCCCACTCCATGGGTGTCACCCCAATGTATATGATATGACTTCTATGTTAGGTCATCTGGGAAAGTGGTGATGTAACTCTCAAGTTAGGTCATCCGGGAGGATAAATACATTATGTTGTGTCGATTGATTGTGATTTCAAATAGTAGAAGGTTTGTGTTATCGAGAATTTAATACATGTGATTGATTGATTAGTTACTCATGGAGATATTTTACACTTGTTTCCCCCATTAGGTCATTAGGGGATTCACTTTAGAAAGTGGTGTGAAATGTGGCATGATGTACGAACAAATTTTTGATAATTGTGAATTATAAATGTAGAATGATCGTGTGTAACAGTGTGAGGGGGATTATGGGATGCCCCGATTATATGCCCCCTTTCAAAGAAGAAAGAATTGAGATGAAAGTAATTGTGTAATTATGTAATAGTGAATGTGTGATAGGTATACCAAAATTGTGTGTATATCAAGTTGAAATGATGTCAAGGAGGAATATAATGTTTTTGGAATGTGTATGATACGATAGTAGCGGAATTTTGAAGAGAATGATGTAACCGAGATAGGAATTAGAGTAAGGATGCTCCATATATGATTAAAACCATGTGATGTGGATTAGTTTGAAGGATAGGTGTAAATAATGACTATAGCGTGGTAGGTAATCAAAAGTTACTATAAATAGTAATATGAAAAAGTGAATAGGAAATTCATTTGATTATTGTGTGAGTGTGATTTTGAGCTCTGGGTGTGTGAAGATGCCTCAAGTGAGAGCACCACGATTGAGTTGATTCGAGATGGTGGTAGTAGTTGTGGCATCACGTACGACAACTGAGCTAGTAAGTGTGATTTTTTTGAAAATTGTGTTGAAATTAGCTATTTTTTACAAATTTTTTGCAAAAAAATATTTTTGAATTTCTAGGCATTTTAGACCTGGGCAAGAGTGGTGAAGGCACTAAATGACCTTTGGGATGTCAACACCGAGATATAAGTTTTGGTGACCTACTCATGGGTGCATGTGTCTGTTGCTCCCCGGAGTGCTTTGCAAAACCGAAGGATTGTTCTTACCCCATAGTGTGAGAAAGACATAAATTGATGTTTGTTGATGCTATTAGTAGGTGTATTTGTTTATGTATGAGGTTCTAACATCATGTTTTTCATTGTTTTGTGTTGTGCAAAGGTATATTCATCTTCGTGGTGGCCATCATTTGAGTACATTATTGGGATTGGGTTTGTCAGATGATGAGTGGGATGTATTGGACCATACCGGTATGTGGCACATAGCGAGCATGGGATATGTGCCCCTAATATGTTAATGATCACTGCATTGTATGAGAGATGATGTGCAGATACTTGCACATTTTGGTTGCCTACTAGAGAGATGTGATTACCTTGGAGGATGTATATCGCATATTGCAATTGCCTATGTCGATGAGAGGTTTTAGGTGATGGTGATAGATGATGTTTATAGGCGATATGAGAGCCATTAAGTGGTATTTTATAGGACCCGAGTACATACCGAGGTCCATATCATCTAGATGTTATTATAAGGTCAGGGGTTTTGTGATTGTGGAAGTTTATTGTTGTGATTGCTTCGTTCGGTTGCAGTGGAGGGCGGTGGTGTAGGCATCTTGTATAAGATGCATGATATTTGTCATCGGATAGAGGAGGATGGGATGAGATATGCTTGGGCACGATGTGTATTGGCCCACTTGTATAGAGATCTATACATATTTACACAGGAGGAGCACGGAGGTGGGATTAGAGCTACCACATTGTTACATGTATGGGCCTACAAACATATTGCGATATTGAGGCCGGTTGGTGGAGTATGTGTAGAGTGGGTGAGGCCAAATATATTTACTAGGAGATGGGAAGGTATTCAGAGTAGGAGGATGGACAGTGATACGTATAGGATGACGTTAGATTATATGGAGCCAAAGGTTGTGATATAGAGGCCATACCAAGACTACGAAGGGTGGCCAGAGGATGGAGTAGAGCTATAATGTATTCGACAAACTATGTGGCTAGAGGATCGGTTTCAAGGGTGACCAGGGCTATTATAGGCATAGTGTGTTTCACAAAGCAGTTTGGTATGGCCCCGGATGTGCCCCTAGATCCATATATATGGGTGAGCACCATTAGGGTACCCGAGGAGGGAAGGAGCTAGACAGGGACCCACAGAGCGTAGCTAGTACCTCCTAGGCTAGACAAGGCAACAGCTGGTGATGGGCCGATAGATGTGAGAACGATGCATGGTGTACGGAGGCATACCGTGCATGGTGGGTGTTATATCGGTTGGTATTTTTGTTTCCAATTTTGTGGATGTTACGTGGAGCACCACTATGGGGAGGAGTAGAGGGGAAATCACATGCCCCTAATAGCGTAGCAGCAACAATAGCAAAGCGTGAGTATTTGTGTAGTGATGTTTGTGACTAGTTATTTAGTTACTTGATTGTCGTTGTTGTCTCATGTGTTGATATATGAATGCATTGATGTGTATTGGTCATTTATTGTGGACACATCCATCCACACATGGATGTGGAATATTCCCATTGATATACTCATAGGTGGTGGTATGCTAGAGTGTGTGGATGGTATTACGGGTGAGCATGCACCCGTATTTGATCTAAATACTACTAGCAGTGAGAGTGTCTTGTGTTATTGAGCAAGAGGGACGAGGTACAAGAGGAGACACAATGAGATAGAGATGCAGAGGGTGGAGGTCCCTTAGCACATGATGTATTTACAAATTTAGTGTAGTTATAGGGTTTTGTGGAGTAGTCGATCGAGATTATGTTATTGCATCAACAAGTAGAGAGATATAGGGGCCACGATCAATGGCGCAAAAATTGAGTGAGTGAAACATCTAGTTCTAGATCTCCTTCGGTTGTAGATAATGATAGTGATGATGAGATAAGATATGGATTGATGTAGCGATGTATGGGAGCTTTCCCCCCAACGTTGACATTTGTCTAACTATGATTTTGAGTGATATATATATAGACTATTGGTGTATGTTTGTTGCACTTTATGGTTATTAATATATGATTGGTATACGTATGATGTGTTGATTATTGTTGTTATATTTGATGTGTGATGCTTGGAGCATTGTTTTTATTTGTTGATTTGATATGCATTGCGTAGTTTTTATGTTGACTAATGGATAATGATGTTTAATTTGATCATAGATAGATAAAGAATGAGATAGTGTATGTGATAATAGATAGTGTATGAAATGTAGAGAACGTGATTGTTCCATGTGATAGATGAATTATGGAAAAAGTATAATGTATACATGGATAGAGTTGTGATGAATGATAAATGATATAAAAGAGTGTGCGCATAAGATGATCGTAAAAGTGTACTTAAGAGCATGTTAATATGATGAAGAGGGGGAAGGAGAATAGTGATGCCCCTAGTGTGTAGATGATAAGGTTCATTTATATAAGACCCCTCAGTAGTCAAGAATGAATTGTAAAGTAAGAGTGTGTCATCGGGAAGTGATATGATAGTGTACACTAGAAAAATATATCGATATAATGTGTAGTGTGGAGATATGGTGAGGTTCTTATTGTAAAAATACCTCAACAATCATGTAATAACTATAAGAACATGAGTGCATCATTGGGGGTAAGGTGAGGAAAATCACCTACCAAATACCAAGTAGGTGTGGAGTGGTGGAAGCATGTGGAATGAAAGTAGCATGAGTGTATGAACCAAATTGAATGTCTAATGAAATAGTGCCAATGATGGGAGATGTAATGGTGGGAAGTGCATATGTTGATGGCTTAGGAAGCCAATGTGTAGAAGTAGCATTGTGTGGTGGATGAGATGGTGTAGTAGTGGATGAATGAGATGGAGAGTGCACATGAATAATGACCTGTGGTGGTGGATGAATAATGACCTTAGAACTAGACAAATGAGATAAGTCAATTGGAGTAACAACACACTTGTGTGGAATTGGAGACATAGACCACTCACGAGAGCGAGAGACAAAGGAAATGACACCCTTATCTTCTAATTATTGTAATCTATCATGAAGGTACAACATCATTGTCGTGATGGCCATTAATACGATGATGGTTGCAATAAGGTCAATCATGCTAACATTGCAATCAATGAGGTGGATGATGTTGATTAAAAGGTAAATGAATCAAATGCTTTTCAAATAAGGCATGCAGCACATCATGAGGTCTAGTGTGATGAGAAAAGTATAATGGATCTCGTGAAGGAGATGCAGAAATTTGAGGTGGAGCCCTACATGGTGGAGGATGCTTATGTAATGGAGAAGACTGAACTTGCTTGCGAGGTGGAGGAGATGGATATTGTAGAAGACAGTCAACAAGATGGAAGTAGAGAAGAACTAGATGATGTAATAGAAAGCAATAATAGGAGGATCTATAACATGTGTAACAATGAGATCTTGTTCTAGATCGATGACCTTATAACATAAGAGTGTGAATGATTCACATGTGTCATATTGCAAGCACTCTTTTAAAGCAAGAATCAAGCCATGAAAAAAGATGAATTGCTTTTCTAAGTCAATGGGCTGAAAGACTAATTGATGCATGCAAGCATTGAAATGTAAAATGTAATCAAGGATAGGTTTTGTCTTGCCTTGATGTAAGCCAGGTAAGTGGTCATGCATGACTCTAGGGCCATTGTTAAGTATGAAGTGATGAAGAAAGACCTCTTCCATCTCACAATAGGTACTAATAGATCTAAAGGTAAGTGTGTGTACCATTCAAGAGTATCAGCAATAAGTATATGACAAAAGGCTTTAAGCAATAATCAATCATTGGAATAAGAATTCATAGCTTGATGATAGTGCTTGAGATGTAAATATGGGTTTCTCATACCATCAAAGCATGAAAATGTAGGCATAATGAAATCCTTGGGGAATTTTGAATTGTGAATCTTCTTTGGAATAGGATTTCCATGTAAAGAATTGTTATCAATGGAAGCATAATAGGCCTTACTTTCAAGAGTGAGAGATTGGACCTAAGATTGTAATTGACCAACAACATGCATGAGTGATAATATATCCTGTGATGGAATAGTAGGAGATATAGATGGTGTATTGAGTGGTTGTATCTTTCCATTATGAGTGATCATAGGAATATCAAAAGAAGAAGTGGAGGATGCCGACGTTATAGGCATCGTAGGTGTAGGTGCGGAAGAAGTAATAAGTGGTGAAGAACATGGAATATCAATATCATCACTAGGAATATCATTGGAATAATTGTTAGGAGATGAAGTAATAGAAGGAGATGATTCAACATGCTTGTTGCTAGACACAATCTCATAAGAAGATGAAAGTGGAGTGGGGATTCAGATTTAGCAAGTATATGCAAAGAGGTGGAATTTTTCTACTATCATGTTCCTCATCAATATCGACAAATATTAAGAGGTAAGGATTTCATCAAGAATATCATCAATTTATAATGAAGAAAATATAGTATGAGATGTACCCTAATCACTATAAACATTTTGAAATACAGGAGTATGAGATGTAGCTATACAATTATCTTGACTAGTAATAAAAGCAAGATCATGCATATGTACATTATCATTATGTGTTGTATTTATACTACCACTATCAATGTTAAGTAGATAATCAATAATATCCTCATCTAGAGTTACAACAGAAATAGAAGAAGGTGGAGGAGGCCTATTGTTGATAGGATAACTAAGATGACATGCCGAAAATATTGCTAGATCCGAAACAATAATAATATTAGAATGATTGAAGCTAATAAGAACATTCCATTCATTGGCCAAAAGATGTCGTTGAACCTCATCCGAGAGAGTAAGATTATGATAAAGAGTGTGAAGTTCAACGATAGATGTGTCATCATAGATAGGGTTTACACTCGTAGGAAATATAGCTTGGGTAGGAGGAGAAGAGCTATGCTTAGCCATTAGGGTTTTAGTGGATCCTAGGGCAATGAGTTCTAAGCTACGGGTTCACCAAAATGATTTAATAAAATCTAAATTTTATTTAAATCTGAAATCAAATGACTGCTATAAATGACATATAATGAAATATAGATGTTAGGTAATTTATCCAATCTTAATTATGAAAGCAAATGGAAGAGAAACAACACTTACCTTGATTTTTCTTATCCCGAGTGTGTTTAGGCTGAATAATGTGATGGAACAGAACACAAACCATTGCAACGAGCCTCGTAAAAATGCACAAGAGGTGAAAATGCTTAGACACTGGTGCCTAGGCAAGAAAAGGGGCATATGTGTGTGCTTAAGTGTTAGGATTAAATATTATTATCCCAATATTAATCATGCATAGTTTAAATTATTTAATTTTATTAATTAAATAATAATTCTTATTTGGTTATATGGTTAATCAACCATATCTGTCTTTTATTTCATCTTGTTATATTGTTGTAAACAATATATTTGTATCTATTCATTTCCTGCTTCCCGGATGTTATTGGAAGCTTGTTTATTTTGGCATTTGGTTGCACCTGTGCAACTTATTCACCCGTATGTATTTGGCTGTGCAATATCTATAAATATTGCAGCCCATTCTCTGTAATTTTTGATTGATTGAATTTAATAAAAGTGGTCAGGCTTCCGTCCCTGTTTTTCAATCATCATTTGGTACCAGAGCGAATTGAAGCTCCTGGCAAGGTTGGAGAAGGTTGCAGAAGAAGGAGAATTCGTGGAGAAGAAATCTGCACCAGAAGGAGAGCCAGTGTTGCCTCCTGCAGCTTCCCAGAATCCCCTGCAAACCCACAACCTCCTGTTCAGTTCCAGGTGTTTGGAACGTAAATTTTTTTTTACCTTTGGTGCACTCGGCTGAGGAAAATTTTTCTTTGCGAGTATTGGAAATAATACTAAAAAAAAATTCCCAATAAGGGTTTTGTCTCTACATTTGGTCTCTACTGTATTTGGAAGTTGCTTTGCTTGTTTTGGAGGTCTGTGTGTATATGCACCTGCAGTGAACAAACAGCCTCCTCAGACTGGATTTGGAACTCTGATCAAATCTGGTAGTGTTAAAAGCTTGGTCCATGCGGCCTGCTCCACTCTCCAAGCGACCTGTGCACCAATACAAAAACAAAGCAAAGAATACAAAAAAATCAGAGGCGCCCAATACAATAGCATATTATACAAAAGAGAGCAAAGATCAAGAAAAGTGTTCTGCGCGACCAGCACACAAAGAAACAAAGCGTGGAAAAGGGACAGACAGCAGTGTGGATCGACCTGCATAGAAAAAAAATGGAAGGAGATCATTTGGGGCAGAAGCCGCTGTTTTGTTTGTTTGGGTGCTTAAACTCTTGCACGCCTCCTTGCGACCTGTGTCTATCACGCCTGCATAAAGAAAAAAACAACAACAAAAAACAACGGCCTTCTCCACTCGCCTGCGCCAAATTCTGCCTCCAGCGGCCTGCACAAAGAAATGCAGGCTTAGTTGGTGATCAAGAAAACAAAAAAAGTGGCCAACAAACACTCAAAGCGACCTGCACAAGAAAGAAAAAAAAAGCGGCCCAAACAGTGCATGGAAAGGTAGAAGCGGCTGAGAAAAGAAGGAGGCGGCTTCACAAAGGCAAACAATAACAAATAACAAGCTCCAGATCCAGATTTTGAGCAAAGGAACCCTAAAAAATGCCTCTTCACCAGCATGCGCCACGTGGAGCCTCTACAAGTCATCCATTTTTAAAGAGGTAAGTCGATTTTACTTGTCAATAAATACAAGTTTCTTCCTTTCATAGCTCAAGCGCCCCAAGTGGCCAAGTTGGTTAGTGCATGCGCCTTGGGAGTGAGAGGTCTGGGGGTCAAATCCCACCAACAACACTCAAAAACTCACCTTTTGCATTTGGCGGAATTTTTGGCGGAACTGCTAAATTTAGCAGACTTTTTTGAATTTAGTTACAACTAACTAAATTTAGCGGAGAAATCCCTAATTTAGGGTAAAAAAAAATTTCTCCCATCTGGTCTGTTTTTTCATTCCAGACATTTTTTGCAAAAGGAGACCCATCTAAAAATTGCATTTTCAGCTATTTTTTTGCAATTTTTAGCATTTTGGGTCGTATTGGGCTCGAGAGGCCACAGGACCCCAAAAGCGAATTTTTGCACTGTCATTCAAATTGTACAGTTTTTTGAATGTAAATTGTATACTGCTGCATATTGTACTAATTTGCAGGTTGCCATAGTCAACTGCAAAATTTGTAACTGCTCGAAAACCAGCCAGAATTGTAATAAAAAATAGTAAAATTGGTTTTGTAACACTCACGAGATCCTAGATCTCATTCGCAGCGTTCGGTATATACAGTGCCTCTGGGAAGCGCTTACGGGTAAAGCCGTCGTGACTACTACTGCACTTAACGCCTAATATAGCTGTAACAATGTCGTCTGGGCATCGTCCCTATAAATCGACGGGGAGTAATAAGGTCACAGTGCACACACTATGAACCATCCCATCCGTCTGTGAACGATTGCAAGACATAAATCCAGACTGAGAAATTATCTGAGCATATAGTGAAGTTACACGTGCGTATGAGGATATTTCTTTGAGTCGGTGTCAATAATCACACAGACCCTATCAGTACTATCTTGGTACCACGTATTGAATTCTTTCACGTACGTTAACGCCTCTTTCACGTACCACCGGGTATATAGAAAGGGCGAGCTTCTTCCACGTACCGACGGGTATATCGGAAGGGCGCGTATATAGAAAGGTTCGGTATATCGGACTGACGGTATATAGATTGGGAGACCTAATACAGGTGATAAGAGCCAAACCTGTCGGTAATCTCTGCAAAATGGGCACAATGCCCCCAATTTTTTTCTTAGGACTCACAATTGCTCAGAGGAAGCAACTATGCATGGAAGACAAAAATAAAGACACAACTTGAGTTTGAAGAAATCTGGCCTGTTGTGACTGGTACTCTAACCAGATCACCAACTGATGCAACACAACAATGATAATTTGATAGAGTAGATCAGAAAGCAAAACTCATCATCTTGTTTGGAGTGTCCGACGATGTGCAAGCCCACATTCGAGATGCCACATCAGCAAAAGAAGCATGGGATAAGCTGAGCACAATATATGAGGCCAAGAACAAGAATGTCATACTCAATTTGTAGAGTCAGTTACATACATTGAAGTTCAAGCAGAATGAGAAAATTGAAGCTTTCCTAAGAAGAGTTGCAGAGTTGAGGGCTTCACTTCTAGCCCTAGGAGAAGAGGTCAAAGATGAATCTCTCGTTCCCATTGTTCTAAGAGCTCTCCCTTCTTCTTACCGCATTTTTGTCACAACTCTAAACTTGTCAGATACGACAATTAGTTTTGACAAGCTAGTAAACCTACTGCAACAAGAGGAAGCAATGCACAATAAGGATGATGAAGAGGAGCAGGCACTGTCTTCACATCAAAAATGGAAAGGAAAAGGTAAAGGAAAACCTAAATCCTATCAGAAGTCCCCACATCAGAATCAGTATCATGGGGACAATCAACAGAAGAAGCGATGTCCAATTTGCAAAAGAGGACATGACTTACAAGAATGTTGGTTTAACACTTATAAGAAAGGTTCATCAAGCAATTCTGGACCACAACAACAACAATCTTACAAGGGACATTCAAACAACTATCACGGGTAGAAAAAGGGGAACTGGAAAAGAAGACCCCACCAGTAAGGTAATATTGCTGAGCAACAAGAACAGTCAGACAATGAAGACTTCTTGTTCATTGCTCGATCAAGTGAACCATCCACGTCATCTAGTGACGTCGGTATGTTGATTCGGGAGCCACTCGACACATGACCGGCCGAGAGGTGGTTTATTTCAATGAGGACACACCATCGAAAAATCATGTTTCGTTGGGAGATGATTCTTCATATACAGTTCAGGGGATTGGAAACATTTCTCTACCCCTTGGTTCACGCAAATGTAGACTATCAGATGTTCTATATGTCCCTGGGTTGACAAAGAATCTTCTTTCGGTCAGTCAACTCCTAGATCACAACCTGAAAATTGACTTTGATAGTCAATCCGGCAAGAAAATGTGTTTGATTCGAGATAAATCCAGAGGCTCGAAAATAATTGCAAAAGCCTCAAATGTGGGATGAATGTTTCAACTTGATTTCATTCACAAAAATGATCAAGCACTTGTGGCTAAAAACTCCACCTCAGCCCAGTTGTGGCATCGGAGATTTGGTCATGTAAGTTTCAAATATCTCGAAACACTTCGCTGGTGTAATATGGTACATGGGCTACCATCTCTTCAAAAGGATACAGACAAGTGTCCTCACTGCTTAGCAGGAAAACAACACAGAGTTTCATTCCAAAAGAGTACTTTTCGAGCTCATGGTAAACTTGACCTGGTTCATACCGATCTGTGCGGTCCGATGCAGCCAAGTCATTCAGGGTTCCAGTACTTCATGCTCTGTGTTGACGACTATTCACGGAAAATGTGGATTTTTTGTCTTCGCAAGAAAAGTGAAGCCTTTGAAACATTCAAAAAGTTCAAAGTTACAGTTGAGAAAGAAACTAGTCGTCACATCAGAACTCTCCGCTCAGATCGAGGGGGGAATTCACCAGTGATGAGTTCAGAGACTATCTACAAACTCACGGGATTCGTCGACAAATGCCTCCTCCACACACACCGCAGCAAAATGGTGTTGTTGAGAGAAGAAATCATACTATCATGGAAATGGTGCGATGCATGATCGATGATTCCGGACTTGCAAAGACATTTTGGGCAGAAGCAGCAAAAACAGCAGTGTATTTGTTAAAGCAGCGCCCACAACTGCTCTTGATGGAATTACACCACAAGAAGCATGGTCAAAAAGGAAACCATCCATTGCACACCTCAGAGTATTCGGGTGCAAAGCCAGCATGCACATACCCAAACAGAACAGAAAGAAATTGGATATGAAGTCACAAAATCTCATCTTCATTGGATACAGTGAAGAGACTCTTGGGTATAGATTGATGGATCCTAAGACTAGAAAAGTCTACACAAGCAGAGATGTTGAGTTTTTCGAGAAGAAGGAAGCAGAGACTCCTCCTCCGGACTCGCAAGATGTAGATTTTTCACCTATTGTAAAAATTGAAGCTAATGTTCCCTCAGAAGATGAAAGTGATGATGGGGATGATGGTGTTGATCAGATAGAACCACAACCCATGGGAACAGGTCAACGTATGCCTAAATGGTGTACAAGTACATTACGAGATGTAAGATTGGATGCTCCACTGGATACATCCACCCCTGGACCACGGACTCGCAGTAAAGCAAGAGAAGAAGTTAACTTTGCTTTGATGAGTAGAGTTATTGAATCGAACGAGCCTCTACAGTCAGGAAGCCCTACAGTCAAAAGCTTGGAAAGATGCCATGGATTCTGAATATCAATCAGTGATGAAGAATAACACTTGGCAGCTTGTTGATCTTCCACCAAGGAAGAAACCCATTGGATGCAGATGGATATTCAAAACTAAGTACAAAGCAGATGGGACAGTGGACAAGTGCAAAGCAAGACTTGTAGTAAAGGGGTACACACGAGAAAGAAGGCATTGACTATGAGGAGACATTTGCTCCCACGGCTAAGATCAAAGCGATCGGGATGATCTTTGCTCTAAATTTACATGATTTGGATGGAAAGTTCACCAAATGGACGTAAAAGTGCCTTCTGAATGGAGATTTACAAGAAGAAGTCTACATGACTCAACTTTGAGGGATATGTTGTACACTGGTCAAGAAGAAAAGGTATGCGACTCAGGGGAAATCTCGTATGGCCTCAAACAGCACCCGGGCATGGTACATCAAGATTGATGAGCATCTCGTACAACATGGATTCATCAGAAATCCATACGATCCCAATCTCTACCTCAAAAAGCAAGGGGGGGAGATGGTGATTGTTGTAGTTTATGTCGATGATCTAGTCATCACTGGTAGTTCAGTGAAGATGATTGATGAAACGAAGAAAGATTTTAAGCGATCATTCGACATGACAGATCTCGGGCTTATGCACTACTGTCTTGGACTAGAAGTATGGCAGAAAGAGAATCATATCTTTGTTTCTCAGATGAAATATACCAAGACAACGCTCGAGAAGTTTAGGATGATGGATTACACACCAATTGCTACACCTATGGAGAACAAATTACAGTTATCTCGTTCAGATCCATCTCCTGAGGTAAGTGCCACTCTCTATCATTGGCGGTGATTGGGAGTCTCATTTATCTGACCTACACTAGACCAGATATCAGCTTTGCAGTGAGCTATCTATCCAGGTTCATGCAGGAACCCAAAATTTGTCATTGGAAAGCAGCAAAGCGCATTTTGAGATATCTCAAAGGATCAGTGGATCTTGGTCTAGAATACAAGAAGAATGAAAACTTCTTCTTGACTGGATATTCGGATTCAGATCATGCAGGTAACATTGATGATAGAAAATCCACTTCTGGATTTGTATTCTTTATGGGATCTAGACCAATATCATGGGGAAGTAAGAAACAACACTTTGTTTCTCGCTCTTCCATAGAAGTTGAGTATCATTCTGCAGGAGAAGCTTTCTGTGAAGCGATTTGGCTACGTCGCATACTGGAAGGACTTGGAATACCACAGGACAAACCGACCACCATGTATGTTGACAATGAAGGTGTTCTCAAACTTGTTCGCAATCCAGTTTTTCACGAGAGAACAAAGCACATTGAAGTTCAGGTTCATTTCATATGTGAACATGTGTTGAAGCACAACATCCGGCTTGATTTTGTCAACTAGTGAACAACGACGAGAGATATTTTCACAAAGTCACTTGCACATGACAAGTTCAAGTTGTTTGAGCATTTCTCTCCTCATCTCTTCAGACAATGCACAATTAAGGGGGGGAATGTTAGGATTAAATATTATTATCCTAATATTAATTATGCATAGTTTAAATTATTTAATTTTATTAATTAAATAATAATTGTTATTTGGTTATATGGTTAATCAACCATATTTGTCTTTTATTTCATACTGTTATATTGTTGTAAACAATATATTTGTATCTATTCATTTCCTGCTTCCCGGATGTTATTGGAAGCTTGTTTATTCTGGCATTTGGTTGCACCTGTGCAACTTATTCTCCCGTATGTATTTGGCTGTGCAATATCTATAAATATTGCAGCCCATTCTCTGTAATTTTTGATTGATTGAATTTAATAAAAGTGAGTCGGGCTTAGTCCTGTTTTCAATCATTATTAAGACCTCTCGTGGGGGTGTTGGAGTCTAAAGAAATGGTCGGAACCTGGCTCTAATATTGTCACTAGGGTTTCTCACTTGTTCACCTTTGGTCATCTATATGTTTCACTTGGATCATCAATGTACCCATAAACTTGCACACAAATATCCTCCAACAAATAATATAATTATTACTAAACTTAGTTTTGTTTATTTTGATTATGAGTATGCATTTATTATTTTGATTGACAATATGATGTTAAATGATGCTTTGTATAAATGTTTTAAACCCTTATTTAAAAGTTGTTATAGTTGTTATACGACTAACATGCAACACAAAGGATCCATAAGGAACTAAATTCACAACCAAAGGAATCATTCATTTGGATTGTAAAAAGAGGTCTTTGTATAAATCACAAAGGAGTTGTTAATGCAACTAACATGTAGCCAAAGGGACCCATAACTACAACAAAGTCATTCATAGTAAAAGGAGGTCACACACATACATAAATCTGTGATTATGAGGAGCTTGCACAATGTGGACACTACACCTAAGCTCACATGTGTTGATGGAAGAAGTAATTATGAGAACAAGAAGAAGACTCAATGCCATCACCTAATTATGCATTACAACTCAAACAAATAACTAATTGATTTAACTCATAACTTAATAATTGGTTGATGATTGATCGTTAGTTAAGTTATGTGATTATATGAGAACATCTATTGAATAGTTTTGTTGCATGCATGTAAGTTTTCGAGTTGTTTGGTTAAGATATTTTACTTAATCCAACTAGAACTCCTAGTAGGACTCTATCTCTTCATGCCTTCTATTGTAATGAAAGATATAAAAAGGAAAGATTAATGTTGTATATAGGGAGATAGAGGGAGATACATAGATAGATCCATAGATAGAGAGTTTGTTGTATTTTCCACTTGTAATCTTCATGTTGATGAAATAAGAATCTGAGTTTTGTTAAATTTTTGTAGACACAGGCCTTAGGAGGGATTAACACCCAAGGAAGGCCCACTTGTGGTTTTTAACCCTCTCCTTTTTTTGTTGTTTTAATTCATTGCATGATTAGATTAGCAACAACTTATTCTTTATCTATGTTTTGTTTTTACATGCTTTTTCATTAGCCATAGTATTTACTTTCAGTCATAATCTAGTTCATTTCCAAGCATTGTTATTTCTTAATTGTAGTGACAACAATTTACCTTTATACCTCCCAAACATCTGTAACTGTGCATACAACACTGGAAATATTGAAATTTTACGTCCCTAGGTCTGATAATTAAATGATTGTAGATTAATGAACAACATATTAATTGTTAAAGTTAATTTGCACCACCATTTTTGGTGCCATTTTTGGGGATACTACCAAGTTATAAGGTTTTTGAAGAGGTTTTCATTTCTTAGAGTAGTTTAGGTTTTAGGAAATTTACTTCCAAACCAACCCCCCACTAATTTTCATTGATGAGTTGAGTTAGTTGATGCATGCACCACCAAGGGATGCCCATGGTATATTTTTACCTAATCCACAAGTAAGCATATCTCTTCATATACCTCTATGAGGATTGAAGAAGACATCCTTTCATTTGTACAAGGTTTATTGTTTAGAAGATAATCCTCCAAGTGATAGTTTTGAAGTTCTCCTGAGCAAGCCAGAGATGGCAGAAGAAGTAGATCAAGAATGTTCAAAATGGGGAAACCACCTTTGAGTTCCCCATTAACGAACAATAATGCAGCTACTTTGCTATGAAGAATATTTCTCCCTCATCCTTCCCAATTTTCATGGATCATGATAGAGGACCCAAGACACCTTTTGTTTGAGTTTGATGTTTTTGCAAGGAGTTATGATTATACTATTGATGCACATAAATTGAAGTTATTTCTACTACACTCAAGGATGTAGCCTTGAGATGGTTCATGGGATTGGGAAGAAATGTTGTAACCACGTGGGCACAAATGAAGGATAAATTCCTCGATAAGTACCGGATTATTACAAACCAAGCAGTAGAGGAGGTGATGAAATCTATAGAATGGCACAAAAAGAGGATGAACCATTGGAAGACTATTTGGAAAGGTTCTTGTTCTGTTCATTTAGAAGTCAAGGCACACAGACTACCACTTGAATCTCTCAAATTACTCTTTTTGAAGGGACTTAGTGAGGAGGACATGGATGCTCTGGATCTGATAGGAGTAGGGGACATTTCAAAAGCTACTTTTGCATAAATATGTGAAGCCTACAAAAATTACTCAAGAGCTACTATGAAGAGGGTAAGAAGTGTAAGATCAAGAGGTGGATCAGCTACCAAAACAATTGGGGACATATCCAAGTCAGAGATTGTCAACATGTTTAAAAACATGAAGCAAGAGATTTTAATGACATGGCTAATCAATTAGATGCTCTACATGCCAAAAATAAAAAGGAAGATGTAGAAGCAACACTCAGAGTACTACCATGCATGTAGAAGGAAGAAATATGACTGTAGATGTAGAGAATTGGCCAACATTTCTCAAGAAAGGAGGCTTCACCTTGAGTTCAAGATGTTGGAGATAGAGGATGGGAAATTTTTTATATGTTCTCAAAGAAAACCATGGCCACCGAGGCAAGGAGGTATGACACAAGACCCTATGCATTCATTTCAAAATTGGTCTAATAATTCATATATATATAGCCCCCACCTTGGGCTAACCCTCAAGGTTGGGCCCCATATCCTAACCAATATCAATAATAGTGGAAACCTCAATTCCAAGGCCAACCAAAACAACAATGGAAACAACCTCCTCAATCATGGAAGTAACCTTGGAGAGGAGGAAGCAGTGGAATAACCCACCTCAAATTACCAACAATCTTATCAATAACCTCCTTATCCACAGCAACAAGCTCTGATGCCAAACCCCCAAGTAGGATCTCAACCAAAAGCTACCCAACTACCATCTCAACCAATGCCTAACCCTAACAATAAAGTTGCTCAACCACCTATTCCACTGAACCAACTCAATACCCTACCTATTTTTTGATGTCAACAATATCCATCTTTCTTAGGAAGAGCACTTCCTCCACCAATTGGACCCACCATTACTAAAATTGTAGAAGAACCACATGATTTAGATGATTACCCATACCAATCCACATGCAAAGCAGAAGAAGATGTTGCATGTTGATCCACAACAACTTGAGAAAAATTCCAAGCAAGGGTAAAACATAGGGTAATGAGCCACCATTTCTGAAAGGTTACAAGAAAAGAAGACTGACCTCAAATCAGAATCTGATTATGATTTTTTCAACCAATTGAAAGACATTTGTGTCAAAATTCCATTGATTCAAGCTATTAAGGATGTGCCCATCTATAATAAATTGGTTAAATACCTATGCATAAAGAAACTAAGAAGAAGAGGAAAGATCCAACTATGTGTACAGGTCATTGGACAACTAGCTGATATTATGCTTGGGAACTCAATTTTCCCAAATACATAGATCCAGGAAGTCCTTTGGTAAATGTCACAATCAATGACACAAGTGATCAAAAACACTTTGATTGACTTGGGGAAACAATAAATGTAATAAAAAAAAAATTATGGATGATTTGAAGTTAGAGGGACTAAGACCAATAACCACAGTCTTGTAGCTTGCAGACAGATCAATAGTTAAGCCTGAAGGAGTCTGGAGGACGTAGTAGTAGTGGTAGACTCTTGGGAGTACCCTGTTGATTTTATTGTTCTTCAACCAAAAGCAAGCTTGGGAGGATATCCTATCATCTTGGGAAGACCATGGTTGGAAATTTTGATGCATTCATAGGATGCAAGATCTAGTAATATGATTATCTCTAATGGAAGTGGTACAAAAATCTCATGCTTTACCCCCCTACACAACCATTCAATGAAGAAGACCAAACCATTTGGGTTGAAGAGCCAAAAGAAGACCAAAGCTTAGTTCAACAAGCTCATGATGCTGGAGAAGTCATGCACAATTGAAGGGAAAGAAGAGGATGTTGTTCTTTCTAACATCCTACAAAATAATTATGGGAAGAATGAAGAAGTAGATGGAAAATTATGGTGTATAAGTTGTCTGAGAATCAAATCCTACCTACACAAAAAAAGCACTATGAATGTTCTAGGTAAGAATTGCATCCTCCACCAACTTCTTCCACATGATTGTATATTGAATTCTGTAAGTAGTAGTATATGCTCCATGACTGATCTCTCTAAGAAAGTGGAAATTACTCTGGGAAAGCCACTTAATGTGAAAAAAATGTTGAGCATGCATGTAAGAGAGCAACTATTAATTTCTCTTCTATAAAACACAAGACAACATTTGCATGGGATTATGGAGACATGCATGGAATCCACCCTAAGCTATGTACACATAAGATATACATTAAAAAATAGTTGCAAGCCAATAAGACAACCACAAAGAAGAATGAACCCAACAGTGAGGGATATAGTGAAAGAAGAATTAAAAAAATTATTGGATGTTGGATTCATATATCCAATTTAGACAATCAATGGGTGTCACCCCTTGTCATTATACCTAAGAAGAATGGAAAATGGAGGATCTGTGTGGACTATAGAGAGTTGAATGCAACAAAAAAGAAGGATCATTTTCCACTTCCTTTCATTGATCAAGTACTTGACACTCTTGTTGGAAAGAAATATTTTTCTTTTCTGATGGCTATAGTGGCTACAACCAAATTCAGATTACACTAGAGGAGGACTAGAAAAGACCACATTCACATGCCCATGGGGAACGTTTTCATATTTTTTCTTCCTTTTGGTTTGTGTAATGCACTACTACATTTAGAGAGAGAATTTTGAGCATTTTTAGATCTAACCAATGACTGCATGGAGGTATATATGGATGATTTTATAGTACATGGAAGTACTTTTTGATGAAGCAATGAAGAATCTAGACAAATTTCTTAAGAGATGTAAGGAGCATAACTATCCTTAAGAAATGAAAAATGCTACATGATGATGTATGAAGGAATAGTGTTGGGGCATTATCTATCATCTGCTTTGGAATTAGGTAGATCCAACAAAAATATATGTGATTATAAATCTTCCAACACAAAAAGAAAAAAAGGATGTGAGGAGCTTCTTAGGCCATGTTGGGTATTATAGAATATTTATACAAGACTTTAGTAAGATTACAGCACCATTATTTTTCCTATTGGGAAAGGATGTTGCCTTTGAGTGGACTGAGAAATGTGAGATTGCATTCCAGAACTTTGAAGAAAATGTTGACTTCTACACCTGTGTTAAGAGGACCAGATTGGATTTTTCCATTTCACATTCATATTGATGCCTCAGATCATGCCATTGGAGTTGTTTTAGGACAAAAGGATGGAATTCTAAACTATACACAATCTACTATGTTAGTAAGAACCTGCAACATGTTGAACTCAACTATATAGTCACGAGAAAAAGAGATTCTTAGTATTTGTTTATGCTATCAATAAGTTTAGACACTACATCATAGGTTATCCTAGTATTCATTCATACTGATCATGCAACAATTAAATATTTGATCAACAAACTAGTTGTAAGTAACAAGAATAATCAGATGGTTGTTACTCTTGCAAGAGTTTGATGTCACCATTGTGGATAAGCTAGTAAGGACAATGTTGTAGCTGAATTTCTTTCAAGAATGGAGAATAATAATGAAGAACAAGTAGTGGATGACTCTTTCCCAGATGAGCACCTATTTTCCATTTCCACTAGAACACCCTGGTATGTTGATATAGCTAATTATTTAGTCTCAGGTAAGACACCTCCACACTATTTATATTCTGAAAAGAAATACATTGTTGAGAAAAGTGTGAATTTTTCTTGGATAGTTGGTTTTCTATTTCACACGGGGTAGGATAATGTTATGAGAGATGCATAGATGATGAGGAAATATATGATGTCCTCAAATCCTCCATAGTGAACCATGTGGAGGACACTTTTTTTAAAAAAATAACAACACAAAAAGTGTTGACAACAGGGTATTATTGGCCTACACTACATAAGGATGCAACATTATATACAAGAAGGTGTGATAAATGCCAAAGAATGGGTAAGCCTACCAAGTCAGATGAGATGCCATTGCAGCCTCAGTTAGTATTGTAGCCATTTGAAAATGGGGTTTGGACTTCATTGGTCAATAGATCCTAAATCTCAGTAAAAAAAGAGTACATTTTGGTGTGTACATATTACCTCACTAAATGGACAAGAAGTGAAAGCATTTCCAAATCAGAAAGAGTGAGAAAGTTTCTAAATTCTTATATGACCACATTTTCACAAGGTATGGAGTACCAAGAGAAATTATTACAGATCAAGGTACACACTTCACTACTGAAGTTATTTGATCTAGCTAAGGAATATGAAATTAGACATAGGAAGTCTACACCTTATCACCCCCAATCTAATGGTCAAGTTGAGGTAACAAATAGGGAAATAGAATCCATCTTGACAAAAACTATTGCACTCCATAGGAGAGATTGGGAAGATAGACTTCAGAGGTAGTTTGGGCATTCAACACAACTTGGAAGACAAAAAAGCTTCACACCATTTGAGATTTTGTATGGTAAGATTGTTGTTCTCCCTATTGAATTTGAGCATAAGACACTAAGGACTACACTTGAACTAGGCATAGATTTGTTTGAAGCTCAAAGGAAGAGGATTCTCAACTCAATGAGTTGGATGAAATGAGGAGACAAGTTGTGCATAATACATAGGTAGTACAAAAGAAAAGGATCAAATGGCATGACAGATTCATCAAAACAAGACAATTTCAAGAAGGTGATTGGGCTCTCTTATTTGACTCAAGTACAAAGACCACATGGGAAAACTTAGGACAAGGTGGCTAGGCCCATATGAGATTGAGAAAATATTTCCCAATGGAGCTATAAAACTCACCACCATAGATCTGTGAGATTCAAACTACTTGGTGAATGGTCATAGGTTGAGGTTGTAAAAATCCAACTGATAGAGCACCTTCATGCAATAGTTTCAGAGGAGGTCAAATAGGATGGAGATGAGAACATCAGAGTTAAGGTCAGAAGTTGAACTGTTGGTTCATCTTTTGAAGTTGTTGAAGAATGAGATGTTTAGTGGCCTTGGTATATTCATCTTGTTGAATACTCCAAGGGTGAATAAAAGTGATGTGATCAGCCCTCTTGGTGATCAACACCACTCAACTAACATGTTTTTTTTTTAGAATTTTTTTTTGCAGGATTTGGTGTATTTTTGCAAGAAGTGCATGGTCTCTGACAGAAGGAGATGGTGCAAAGACTAAATGTCCACTTGTACAACAACATGCAAAAATCTCTCTATTTTTTTTCTTATTGGAGTAGAACTTATGATTACATGGAGAAAATAAGGAACAAACTACACATGTGATAGTGATGAAGATGATTGACACCAGAAAAATTCAATCTTCCCTCTCGGGAATTAATTGATTTCATTAAGGAGCCTTCAACATAATGTTGCATACACTTGCAACACTAAAAACAACATCCACAACATCATGGCACCTCAACATGCAGCATCATGATAAATCTGCATGCAAAAAGGTAAAAAATTACAACAAGGCACATGTCATCATCATCCAATGCATATCTCGAGATAAGTGCACTCATTTCACTTTAATAAAGTAGTGATAGAATGATTATGTTTAATTAATATTTATGCCATATCATGAATGAATTTAAATAGCAATTATCATCACCACCTTTAAACCCTATGAGTTGTCACTCCATGTCACCCCACTTCATCACACCATGTCACCTCACACATTTGCAACATTCAAATGAATTTAATTCATTTCCTTCTTGTTGTGTGTGAGTCAGTCACATAGAATTAAAAAAACACAAGTACTCAAAAACTTTACACTCACTCAAATTCTTGCATCATTACTACAAAAATGTGATTTTTCCTCTCAAGAGCTAAAGGAGTTTTGTAGAATTTAGGATGGGAGGGGATCTGATTCACCATGAGCCTATAGACCATTCACAACTCCACAACCAACCACAAATATTTGCATATTTTCAAAATAGCAGATGGATGGGATATATCAGTAAGTTTTAGGGTTTTAATGAACCTATGGTAAAGGAATTTTCTTCTACATTCAAGGATAGAGAGGCTATTATTCAAAGGTTTAATAGTAAAAGTGGATGATGATATTTTATCTGTAACATAAGGGCTTCCTACAGAAGGTGAGATTTTCCTGAGAAGGAAAACCTGGATGTAGCTCGATGAGAATTTGGTGATGCAGATGATAATTTCATGACTGATAGACAAGGTACATTTCACACTTCTTTGAAACCATTTTGGGTTGATGTTTCCAATTACATTATCAAATACTTTACCTGTGAGGGTAGATACTCCTAGATTGAATACTATCCATTTTAAGTTGTTGAATCATTTGAAGAATGGTGTACATGTTAATGTTCCCAATTTCTTAAATGAAATCCTAAAAATAATGAGTAGAGAGTCCTAGAGGGGAAGGTCAGCTTTGTCTCACCATTGTCTTATCACTTTGATTGTAAAACATACACTGGAAAGAGAACACCTGCATTGAAATGGGAAGATTTTTCAAGGGTCAAGAATATTAATGAATTATTAGCATGGAAGGAAAAGAAGAAGAAGCACAGGTAGTTCTTCCACTCATAAAGTTGAACCCGTAGCTTCCACTTCTCAACTACCTAAACCCACAGTTTCCACCTTTTTACAAAAAAACCCCTATTTTGAAAGAAAACCTTTTTCATGTTCCCTAGAAAGGATTCTCTTATTTAAAACCCTACTTGGATTTTCAACCCTGAATCATCCACCTCAAGGAGTAAGAGAAAATTTTCTAGGCCTACTCTAAATCCCCCAAGTCTACTCCTTCATCTTCCAAATTCACTCTGCACCACCTAGGCATTCTCATCGCCTAAGAACTAAAAAAAAAGACCAAAACATCAAAATCCACAAAAGACTAAAACCATAGCACTTGATAGTGATAAAGAAGTGGAAGAAGATAATATTGAGGCCACATCCATGGAACAAGATTAGGAAAGTGTTGATGTTGAGATTCAGGATCCCATGGAGGAGATGGAGGAAAATAAGGAGGAAGAATGTGGTAAGAAACATGTTCAAGAAGGCCATGTTGAATAGATTGAAGTTCAAGCAAGAGGAAGTTCATGTTGGGGAGACCCATGAGAAGCATGAAGGAGAAGGATTGATAGAAGAAATTGAAGATACAACCCATGTAGAGAAGATAGAGGAATTCCATGACCATGTAGTTCTTGAAACACAGACTGATGAAATGGAGATTGGGGATGATTTTCCCCATAATGTTGAAGAAATTATAGAAAATATTGTTCATAGCATTGAGACAGAACAACCATCTGAGCATGATGAAATATTACAAGAGGATATTCCTATAGTTATAAAGGATACAACTGAGAAAATATTAGAGCATGTTTCCCCATTGTTTCCACAAGCTAGCCTACAGACCACATAGGTTATCATCAAAGAATTTTTCAAAGAACCTCCAAAACCATCTTGTAGAAACATGGCACTCAAACAACCTTGTTAGATTACTTGGGTGCAACAATTTGAAAACTATGTTAATAGGTTACAAGGGAAAATGGGAAAGGGAGAAGGAAGAATTAATCTTCCAACATCAATAGGACATTGAAGAAAAGGAAAAGGAGCTTAAGGCTAAAGATAAGGAAATTGAAAGGCTCAAGAAAAAGTAGGAAGATACAATTCAGGTGACCAATGAAATACTTAAATGTAGGCCACCTTCTAACATTTATGCCATTTTCTTGAAAGAAAAAATGTTTATAGTTAAAGTATACTTGTATCAACTATGATATTCCATTTGATATTAGTGGAGCAAGACTTTCTTTAGAATATATCTAAAAATGCCTCATGAAATTCAATTTTATTATGTGAGTTGTATATGTACAATTATGCCTTGGAATATGATAGGATTGGATCCTAGTACTTTACATTGGAGATGTTCCAATTAGGGCATTGTGTTCCTATTTTAACAATGAATTATAGAGAAGAAAGTAGATGGAGGAATACAAGCACTTTCAAAAGAGCAACCATTAATGATCAGAGGTGAAGCTCCCAAATACAAGGGAAATTATTGAAGTATGGAAAATACATGGAACACAGGAACATTAAACAATGAGTACACCAGATGAGACATGAAGCTCATGAAGAAGCCAAGGACCACATCAAATACAATGTTGGAGAAATAGTACATGCCTACAAAACACGTTGGCAAGAGATGTCCCCTGAAATGCAAAGAAAATAAATGCACTCTTATCCCAATATCATTCCAACTTTGAGGAGGGTAAATGCATACATTGAAGTTTCTAAAGGATGTGGAAAAACTTGGTTTCCCATTGGTTATTATCCACCAATATTCCACTATCCTATACCACATTGGTTTGGTACCAAGGAACTAGATGAGGAAATACAAGATAGAGTCATGGAAAGATATAAGAAGGAATGGAGGATACTTCTTCACTGAGCCTGAAGGAACATCTACCCAATTGATTTCAGATGATTATGCAACATCATACAGATGGATCCAAAGAAACTAGAGAGAGATCCAAAACAACCTAAAGAAAAATAAATGAATGAGGACATTCAAGATGTTAAGTCTGGGGGTGTGATGAGTCATTTTATTTCCTTTTAAACACCTCATCTTTTGTATTTTGTTTAGCCAATTGTACCCCTGAACTTGTATTTCCGGTGATATACTTGAACATTTCCATTATACTTGAACTCATGGCATAGATATTAGTTAATATAATTATTACTAAATCTTACTTTATTTTGTGGATTATGAGTATGCATTTATTCTTTTGATTGCAATATGATGTTAAATGATGCTTTTTGTATAAATGTCATGCCTTGTTTGCAAAGAAGTTGTTATATATATAACATACAACAAAGGATCCATACACAACAATGACATGCAGCCAAAGGAACTCATTCACAATGAAGAGGTCATCATAGACAAACATGACATGCAACCAAAGGGACCCATCTACAACAAAGCATCCGTAGCCAAAGGAGGTCACACACATACATGAAATTCATGATTCTGAGGAGCTTGCACAATGTGGACACTACACCTAAGCTCACATGTGTTGATAGAAGAAGAAATTATGAGAACAAGAAGAAGACTCAACGCCATCACTTGATTATGTGTTGCAACTCAAACAAAGAACTAATTTATTTAACTCATAACTTAATAATTGGTTGATTGACTGATCGGTTAGTTAAGTTATGTGATTGTATGAGAACATCTATTGAATAGTTATGTTGCATGCATGTAAGTTTTATGGGTTGTTTGGTTAAGATATTTTACTTAATCCAACTGGAACTCCTAGTAGGACTCTATCTCTTCACGCCTCATTGTAATGAAGATATAAAAAGGAAAGATTAATGTTGTAGTAGAGAGAGAGAGATAGAGATACATAGATAGATCCATAGATAGAGAGTTTGTTGTATTTTCCACTTGTAATCTTCATGTTGATGAAATAAGAATATGAGTTTTGTTAAATTTTTGTAGACACAGAGCCTTAGGAGGGATTAACACCCAAGGCAAGGCCCACTTGTGTTTGTTAACCCTCTCCTTTTGTTTGTTGTTTTAATTCATTGCATGATTAGATTAACAACAGTTTATTCTTTATTTATTTATTTTTACATGCTTTTTCATTAGCCATAGTATTTACTTTTAGTCATAATCTAGTTCATTTCAACATTGTTATTTCTTAATTGTAGTGACAACAATTTACCTTTATACCTCCCAAACATTTGTAATTGTGCATACAACACTGGAAATATTGAAATTTTACATCCCTAGGTCTGATAATTAAATGATTATAGATTAATGAACAACATATTAATCGTAGAAGATGGGCAATATCATGATTACATTGATAAAAGAATTTTTTTCTTGAGAAGCTCGAGGAAGATAGGTTCAAAGTGGTAGACCAAATCAAAGAACATCATTTGAAACTCAATAAATTGTTCAAAAAGAAGATGAAATCCGAGAGAGTTCAAAGTTAAAGACCTTGTCTTGCTCTGGGACAAGCGAAGAGAACCAAAAGAAAGCCATCAAAAATTTGACTCTTTGTGGCTCGATTCATTCCTAATTCGAGAAGCTTGCGGTGAGAATGTTTTCTCTCTCTTATCTGGATGGTGCACATTTGGAGTTGCCCCATAATGAGAAATATTTGAAGTTATATAAAAAGAGTGAAAGTGGGTTTTCCCCCACATTATACCATAGGTGATTCGGGTATGTGTTTCCCTTCCCATGTTATGTGTGTTTTTTCCTTTTTAGTATGCCATGCTCTCTACTCTTTTGTAGGACAATTTCAAGGTGTTAGAAATGATCAGCTCTGTTTTTTGAAAACACAGTCAGATCATCAAGGTATACAATTATGAATTTTCCCTTGAGACTGCCAAAGGCCAGGTCCATTGCCCTCTGAAAGGTGGCACCAGCATTGATGAGGCCAAAAGGCATTCTCCTGTAAGCAAAGGTGCCCTAAGGAGTGGTAAAGGCAACCTTATGTTGATCTGCAACACTTGATCCATCAAGAATGGACAGCATTTCTAAACATGTAACATCTTGCAACACTTGATCCATTACGGGGAGAGGATAATTATCCTTCAAAGAGGCTTGATTCAAATTCCTAAAATCAACACAAATCTGGATCTCGCCATTCTTCTTCCTGACAGACACAATATTAGCAATCCACATTGAATGGTGAATGGGGAAAATGATCTTAGCCTTCAATAACTTTTGGATCTCTTGAAAGATTGTATCAGTAATTTTAGGGTTATATTGTCTATGCTTTTGCCAGAAGGGCTTGATCTCAGGCTTTAGAGGAATGAAATGTTGCATCTCTTTTGGCTTAAAAGCCTTGAGATCATCATAAGAATATGCAAGATGTTAGGAATTAGAGAAAAATATGTGGAAACAATTCCTCAAACCACAACAATAGGAAACTATATAGCAGAATTATACTTGCAGAAATATAACAACATAAATGAATAATGCACAAAAGAAGACAAGACAAGATTTAACATGGTTCACCCAATGTGGGCTACATCCACCAAGAACTTGCTCAGATTTTATTATCAACAAGAGTAAAACAACTCTCACAGTCTTCTCTCAGTTATGAACTCACAACAGAATTCCAAAGATGTTAAACCACATCTAAACCACAATTGACACCCAATTGCATAACCTTGATCACTCTTGATCACCTCTTGATCTCTAAGACTCAAGACCTCTTGAACACTCAAGATATCTTCAAGATACCCTAACACCTCTATTTATAGGATTACAATCCTTTTAAGAAGCCATAAAGCCGACCCTAGAAGATTGAAAGTCGTGATCTTTCAACTTCCCATGGCTAGAAAAATAGTCCCGACGTTAACAGCATGTTATGCAGCAACGTCATAGTAGATGACTGCAGAAAGTTCCTGGAGTCTCCAAACTTAACTATTCGAGCTCTAGCACTTCAACACTGATTCAAGAAGACCAAAAATAGGCTCCACACCCCAACAATCTCCCACTTGGAGATTGTTTCCATTGAGCAAATTTCTTAACCCTTTATTATCAATCATGAAGGCCAATAAAAGTTGAACACAACTTCAACTTCTCCTTGTGTTGCCTTGGTCATCATATCCAGTAGGATTCGACTAGTATGAACCTTTTCTAGCTTCAACTTATCTTCTTCCAAAGTTCTCTGATGAAATGATATCTCAGTTGAATGTGCTTCGTCCTAGAGTGGAAAGCGGAGTTCTTCGCTAAATGAATAGTGCTCTAACTATCATTGTGTAGTCTCCCAACTTCTTGCTTATAACCCAACTCATCAAGCAATTGTTGTAGCCAAATCATCTCCTTGCTTGCCTATGTGGTAGCAACATACTGAAACCTCGTGGTTGACAAAGCCACAACCTTGTAAGTGAAATCCAACTCTTTGTTGTATCACCAAGTTGTAAATACATAGCCTATCATGCTCCTCCTGCTTTGTCCAAATATCCTGCCATGTCTTCGAATCTACATATCCACATAATGTATTGTCTGATCCTCCAAAACACAATGTTGCTCCCATGGTCCCTCTCAAATATCGAAGGATCCACTTTATTGCTTGCCAATGCTCTCTACCTAGATCACTCATAAACCTGCTCACTGCTCCCACTGCATGGGAAATGTCAGGCCTAGTGCATACCATAGCATACATCAAGCTACCAATTGTTGATGAGTATGGTACCCTGGACATCTGGATTCTATCCTCCTCAGTCTTGGGACTCTGCTCCTTTGATAATTTAAAGTGACTTGCCAAAGGAGTACCAACTCGATTTAACATCCTACATACTAAACCTCTCCAAGACCTTCTTTATGTACTCTTCTTGAGATAATACCAACTTCCTCTCCTTCTTGTTCCAAGTTATTCTCATACCAAGGATTTGTTTTGCTGCCCCCAAATCCTTCATAGAAAAGGAGTCACCTAGCTACTTCTTGAGTACCTTTATTTCCTGCATGTTCTTCCCCTGTAAAGGCATATCATCTACATACAAGCACATAATATTATAACTACCATAAGAAACTTCTTGATGTACACGCAATGGTCTGAGTGACACCTGGAGTAACCCTGCTCCTACATAAAACTGTCAAACTTCATGTACCACTGCCGTGGAGCTTGTTTCAAGCCATATAAGCTCTTCTTCAATTTGCACACTAACCTCTCCTTCCCTTTGACCTCATAACCTTGTGGTTGTTGCATGTACAATTCCTCCTCCAACTCACCATGAAGGAATGTAGTCTTCACATCCAATTGTTCTAAGTGCAGGTCTTCTACTGCAACTAAACCAAGAACAGTCCTAATAGAAGTCATTTTAACAATCGTAGAGAAAAAAATCATCAAAGTCTATACCTTTCTTTTGTGTAAATCCTTTGACCACCAACCGGGCCTTGTATCGTTTCCTGCCTCCATCTTCCTCTTTGATTCTATACACCCACTTGTTCTGCAATGCTCTCTTGCCCTCGGGTAGCTCCACCAGATCCCAAGTCTGGTTTTCCATAAGAGATCTATGCTCTTCATCCATGGCTTGCTCCCACTTCTTCCTGGCATCCACTGCATTGCTTCCTCAAAGCACTCTGGCTCTCCATTGTCAGTGAGCAATAAATAATTCAAAGATGGAGTAAATCATTTAGGTTCCCTTCTTACCCTAGAAGACCTTCTCACCTCAGGAGTTTGGGGTTCTGATGAGTAGGTACTGAACTGGCTATGTCTGGAACATGCTAAACCTGAACCGGCCCCTTGGACACCTTGTTGTCCATGCAATGTCCTCTAACATTGTGTATTCTTTCTTTGATTCCTCTTTTTGTTCCTGCAACTGATCTTTATACATGACTTTTTCATTAAAGACAATATCTCTAGACCGAAATATTTTCTTGTCTTTAAGACTCCAAACACGGAAACCAAATTCATCTTCACCATATCCAACAAAGGTGCATTTCTCAGACTTAGCCTCTAACTTGGTCCTATCATCTTTATCAATGTGAACAAATACCTCACATCCAAATACTCTAAGAAATGAGTAATCAATTTTCTTACTGAGACCAAGCCTCCTCAGGTATACCTCCATCTAAGGCCATAGAGGGTCCTTTGTTAATCAGATAAATATTTGTGCTTACTGCTTCCGCCCAAAACATGAGTGGCAGCTACGCATGTAACCGCATGCACCTAGCATGCTCCATGATTGTCTGTTCATTCTCTCTCGACACTCCATTTTCTGTGGAGTATTTGGAACTATTCTTTGCCTGTGGATCCCATTTACCGAACAGTAATCAAGAAATTCATTGTTGTAATATTCCCCTCCATTATCCGACCTGAGACATTTCAACTTGAGACCTGTTTCATTCTCAACCAAGGCTTTCCATCTTTTGAAAGTTTCAAACACATCAGATTTCTTTCTAATGTAATATACCCAAACTTTTCTAGTTGCATCATCAATGAAAGTGACGTAATAACATGAACCACCAATAGATTTTACCTTAGCTGGCCCCCATACATCTGTATGCACTAACTCCAACTTACCCTCCTTCCTGGTAGGTCCAACCTTGAGGAATCTCACCGCTTCTGTTTCCCATAAACACAGTCCTCACAGAAGTCTAAATATAACTCCTTTAATCCAGGCAACCTATCCTTTATAATTTGCATGCCCTTATGACTCATATGACTGAGTCTTTGGTGCCACAAAGTTATATCTCCATCTACAACAACTTAATTGCAATAATCAGCACCACTGGTTAAATACAAAGTGCCATTTTTCTTAACTCTTGCAACCACAAGAGCTCCCTTGGTAACCTTCCAAGAATCATGTTGTAAAACTAATCGCATACTGACCATCACTACCCAACTACCCCACCGATATCAAGTTACGCCTCAACTTAGGCACATGCTCGACGCGTCCTTAAGTAGCCATGTGTTCCCATTCTACATTTTCACCCGAACACAACCTTTCCTTACTATGCTACATGGTTCATCATCACCAAGATATACATGTCCAAAATCACCTTGAACAAAATTAGTAAAGTAATGTCTATGTGGGGTGGCATGAAAAGAAGCCCCTAAATGTAACCAAGATTCAGCAATATTATCTAAAGAAATAATTAAGGTATCTTGACAAACATCACTTTCCGCCACATTTACCTCTTTAGTTTCCTCCTTGTTCTTCTTATCCGAAGAGCCCAAAAATCTTTCTCAACATGACCAACCTTCCCACAGTGCCAACATTCTAACTTACTCTTGGACTTTGACCTTTCGCGATCATTCGACTTCCCACAGTTACCTTTCCCTCTGTTCTTTTGTCTCCCTCTGCTCTCCACCGTCAAAGCGTTTCCAGAAGTAGAAGAATCTCGGTGCTCTTCCTTCACATTTCCTTGCTTAGGATCACACCTATTACATCCTCAAACTTCAGCTTTGAGTTATTAGAGATTGAATTACTTATAGCCATAACCAAGTTGTCCTAGCTATCTGGCAAGGAGCTGAAAATCAACAAAGCCCTGACCTCATCATCAAAGTCAATTTTTACCAAGTTTAATATACTCACAATCGTATTAAATGCATTCAAATGATCAAAGAACATAACCATTCTCGGACATCTTTATATTAAATAACTTTTTCATCAAAAATATTTTATTAGAGGCAGAGGGTTTTTCATATAACTTCCCTAACACACTCATGAGACCTTGTGGTCTTCTCCTGCGATATGTTAAAAGCAACCGAAAGTGCAAGGCATAAACTAATTACCCCGAGCGCCTTTCTATCCAACAACTCCCAATCCTCATCCAACATGGCTGTAGGTTTCTTTATTTTTCCAGCCAAAGGAACATGGAGGTCCTTCTGATATAAGTAATCCTCCATTTACATCTTCCACAAACCAAATTTCTACCCATTGAACTTCTCAACCCTCGATCTGCCCTCATCTACCATAGCTCCCACTCAAGCTAAACTTTCCCTGTGATTTACAACTTCAGCAAAAAAACCACCAAAGCTTTGATACCAATTGTTAGGAATTAGAGAACAAATATGCGGAAACAATTCCTCAAACCACAATAGTAGGAAACTATATAGCAGAATTATACTTGCAGAAATATAACAACATAAATGAATAATGCACAAAAGAAGACAAGACAAGATTTAATGTGGTTCACCCAATGTGGGCTACATCCACCAAGAACTTGCATGATTTTATTATCAACAAGATTAAAACAACTCTCACAGTCTTCTCTTAGTTATGAACTCACAACAGAATTCCAAAGATGCTAAACCACATCTAAACCACAATTGACACCCAATTGCATAACCTTGATCACTCTTGATCACCTCTTGATCTCTAAGACTCAAGACCTCTTGAACACTCAAAATATATTCAAGATACCCTAACACCTCTATTTATAGGATTACAATCCTTCTAAGAAACCATAAAGCCGACCCTAGAAGATTGAAATTCATGATCTTTCAACTTCCCACGGTGGAAAAAGCAGTCTCGCGTTGTGACGATTAGCTAACAAAGCATGTTAATAGCAACGTCGCAGCAACGTCACACATGAGACGGCTGCAGAAAGTTCCGGAGTCTCCAAACTTAAGCTGTTCGAGCTCTAGCACTTCAAAACTGATTCAAGAAGAGAAAAAAACAAGCTCCAGATCCCAACACAAGAACATCAACATACCTTTTCAACAGATTTGCTGCTTTTTCCCTCTCCTCTTATGTGCAACACTTTCCAATGTTTACCAGCATGGGTTCATTAAGACTCCCAATGTTTATCTTTTCATAGTCAGCAGATTGTTGAGCTCCTTTGGAAGTTTTGGACTTGATGTACCTATCATGTTTATCAAATAACTCTTCCAAACTTACCAACCCTTTAGGTATCTTATTACCTTTTAATTTTATGCAGCCATCATGATCCATTTCTTCTTTGTTATCTTCTTCATTTGGGGCACACACTCTCTAGGCATATTTCCACTTCCTTCAAAGTACAATCTGGTCAAAATTATCTCTAAGTTCAAGGAAGGAAAGCAAGTGTTGATCATCATTAAAGACCTACCAATTGTTTGCATTGTCAGGCACACTAGGCCTATGAATCATCTCAATGGTGAATTTATCTTGGGAGAAATCTGGATGAGGGATCAGTAGAGACCCCGAGACAACCAAGGAATTAGCCCTGGTGTTTCTTTCCCTTTGCATGGCTTCAATTGAAAATTCATCAAGGAACTCAATGGAATCCCAAACCAGATTCCTATAATGTTTCAACCTTCTATTCTTCACTTGAAAAAGATCTCTAACCTATTTTACAATCAGCTCTGCATCTCCATGAGCAAGGAGATTCTTGATCCCCATCTCTTTTTCCATGCCTAAATTGAGGATGAGAGCCTCATACTCAGTTGTATTATTTGTGTTTTCAAATTGGAGCTTGAAAGAGAAAGGGTGAATTTTCCCTTCAGGAGAAATAAGCACCACACCAGCTCCAAAACTAGCTGAGGAGTAGCTTCCATCAAATTCCAAGATCCAAACACCATTAGGATCAATAAACACTTCCTTAGGATGGTTAGCCTCATCTTGTGACATGATCATGTAGTTACCATGACCAATGTCCTCATAAAGTATTTGTGCCTTTGGGTCATCTATTTTTGCATGTTATATTAGTTTGTTTCTCAAGCAGTAGCTTCTTCATTTTCCCATTCACTGGAATAAGAGCATGTGACCAATCCATCATGATTTCTCCTCCAATATTTTTATAAAAATTTCTACTCAGTAGCATACCATAGGAAGGGGGAATATCAGCTACCAAAATGGTGGCTAAAACTCTCTTCTCTGGCAAAGCAGCAAAGGCTACTTGTGCATCCTTGATCCTTCTAACCAATGGCACTTCTCTACTTTCCATTGAGTAACATGAACCAAAAGTGTGGGTTAGGGTTAAGCCTAGGGCATGAGCTACCTTAGCAGGCATCACATTATTTAAAGCACTAGAATCAATAACACAATTGTTGAGTTTGTGGCCAGCTATGAGGAGAGTGACATAAAATGGTTCAATCTTCCCATCAGATGAAGTGACTACTGCCACAAGGCTTGGTTGAGATGAAGGAGAAGGAGTGGGCAAGAGACCTTTAGAACTAGGGGATGAAGGCTTGGATTTGGAGTTTACAAAGTCTACCATCTTAGCAAAGGCCTTGGGATGGGTTTGGTAGAATTCAGCTTCTGAGATCTGGACCTTAGTTTTCTTGAGATGGTCAATAATGTCAAAATAACCAGAGGTAGATGGAGCATCATTGATAGGAGTAGATGAAACTTTTGACTTATCAACTCTATCATTTGAAGGGCAAGAAGTTTTAGGAGCAGAAACAGAGGAGGAAGGAACAACAGAACTTACCTTGGGTGTGGAAGAAGTTGGAATAGGAGCTCCTCTCCTTACAATCACTGGAATGACCGTAGGAGGCTCCTTAGATCTTTTAGTAGGCTGCACCACTTTCTCCTTCTTGTTGGCTTGCTCACGAGTCATGACAACATATGATTCATTGTTCATCTCTGTAACTCTTTCTTCATAATCATCCTCTTCATCTATACCTTCAGTGGTGAGAAAATGGACATGAGATCCACTCAACTCTTCTAATTCTTCATCAACTTCTTCTTCATGTTCTTCATAGGTTTCATCCTCCTCCTCATCATCAGGCTCTAGCACTTCACATGTTGCATTGACTAGAACTTTAACAAGTGGGCCTTCAATTTCTAGTCTGGTATGAGTAGAGGGAAACCGATTCTTGGGCTAAAATTTCTTCCTATGAACATCCTGATAAGGAGCATCTTTGGGTGAACTGCTTCTTGAGGGCAATAAGATCATTACCAAGTTTCGTACCTAAGTAGTCGCATCATCTTCGGGAGAAAATGTGGAAGAAGGAGATGTTTTGGATTTGGATGAATCTTTCCTTAGCTTACCGGACATGATCGGATCATCTTCAACACGGCGAGAAAATATATCGATCGGCATCCAAAGTGGCAAGATTGGCTCTCCTAAGTGCATGGCTCACTTCAAGCGGTTGGGCATTAAGGAAGAAACATTTATGAATCGATCCACGGGCGTGTGTTTTGTGGGATCTATTAAATAACTGTTGAATTTGGCCACAAAGTCTCGCATGGGCTCATGTGACTCTTTCTTGATTTGAGAAATCTGGACCAAGAGGGCATGTACATTCTCGCGGAGTTTGAAACGCTACTCAAAGCTGGGTCGTCATGGTGTTCCGATTGGTGATGGATCTAGCGAGGAGATGGTAAAACCAATCAGCAGCATTATCTTTTAATGTCTCCACAAAAATTCTAACAGAGATATCTTCATGTTTAACTCCAAGAACACCATAAGCAACAATCAAGGCCATAATATGTTCATTAGGATGAACCTTCCCATCACCTCTGAATTTAGGGAAATTCTTTCTATTGCCTCTAGGAAATTCATGTAATGGTTGGGGAAGAGAAATAGGCCCAACCCTTTGGCCCCAAGGCATAGGAGATGCCATCCTTGGAAAGATTTTTAGAGAGGAGATGAAACACCAGCAAGAATCAAAGCATGTAAATTAGGATTGATTTGATCTTGAGGGATGTCACCCCAGCATGATTACGTATCTAGCAAAAGGAGTACTTGCGAAACCTTGTTCCTCTTCTCTTCTCGTTGATGAAGGAAGAGAGAAACATTGATGATCGAAGTTGGAAATGATGGTCTTCTTCCCCGAGGGTTCTTCTAACTTGAGTGTATCTTTGAGTCGCGGATCAAAGATGATGAAAAGGTTGTTATTCAAAAACTAGAATCCATTTGCAATGAATTCCCCGGTGGAGTCACCAGCTGTTGGGTTTGAGAATGGAACATGGGTTGAAACCAATGTCGGGGAAAAAGTCCCTCTATTTAATGGGAGAGGTTCCCTTATTGAAAGCAGGAAAAACAAATGTACAGATATACAACTCTCAATGTTTGGACACTAATATCCTAGGAATTTTTTCATACTTAAAAGATTATCAATTAGAAGGAATGGAAGAATATAGATATGGGGAAAGGAAGACAACAACAATGCTTTTGGGAAATATAGATAGCAGAGTATCTACCTACTGACATTGAACCAAGAAAATATAGAAAAGGATCAATTACTTCACTGCGATGCATATCAGACACAAAGTTACGAGGATTACATAGACTAGAACACAAAGTTTCTATTGAATTCAAAACAAATGATCCATTGACTCAAGCCAGGTGAGAGAGATATAACAGAGGAAAATAAGAAAAGAAAGAATTTTTGTATTGAATTACTTCAAAATTTACAACCTTCCCAGAAAACCAGAATCCCTTTTCCATGGCCAAAACCATGTTCTTATAACAATTCATATACATCCATACTTTGTCCCCAAGAAAATAATATCCGAAAGGAATAATGTTTGTTGTAGATCTGCTTTTGGAAAGTGACATGAAAAAAATGCACTCATGAAAACTAGAGGTTCAAAAGGCAAATATTTCGTTAGTTCAAGCATGATTATTTTAGTAGGGGGCATCTCATGATTTTCTTCTTCATGTGGTCCTACCATTTCCACCTTTTAACCACTTTCATAGCACTCAAGTTCTTACTGGTAAGTTTTCTCCCTTTTTATCGCGTATGCCTGATAAACTCTGTTTTCTGATGATTAAACTTTACATCCCTTCAAACTTATCAATTTGGCTCCATAATAAACCAAAAATGCATCTCGTGGAGAAACGACAAGGATACGGAGAAAAATAATGAAGAACGATCCATTTTTGTGTTTCTGAGCTTTGGTTCGTTAATGGCGTTCAAACTAGATGAGTGCATTGGGCTATTTTTCTTCCTTTTACCTTCAAATTTGGACCCTACACGTTGCAAGATCAAGCAACGATAGCCCATGGGGAGAAAAGCGCATTTCGACATTTGGGACAAAAAGTGTGATTTCTCATTTTGCTCTACCCTCCCATGACTCCGCCAAAATCGAACACATGGTGGCATCTTAGTGGTTGAGGAAATACGGTTCAAATATGCCATTTAAACTATTTTTAACAAAAAGCTCAAATTCTCAAAAACCTCCATCGGCCCACTTTGACTTTTCAACGTGAACACGTGGCACACCACGATTGAAAAAGGGGTTCTAGGTCAATTTGCAATATTTTAACCTTTTGGTGAAAAAGGCTCAAATTCTCAATTTCCCCTATAGGCCCGCTATTCCGATTTCATCCTTCAACACATGGAATCACCTGACTGGGTGCCAAAATGTGCTTCAGTTTTATACTTTATCAATTTTGAAAAAGGGGAAAAATTCCAACTTTTCCCCTGAAAGTCCGTGCCCCGACATTGGCTTTTCAACGTAGGCCATGTGTCCCTTTCTAATTTGTTGCGGGCCTTAACTTAGAAATTTTCCCTTTACATGAGCGGGGCCGTGGGCCATTTTAGAACTTTTCTCCCTTTGTGGAAACAAGGCTAAAATTCCCAAAGTCCTCCATCGGTCTGCCACAGCGCATGTGAACTGAAAAATAGCCACGTGTCCCTTTCGATCCTTGACACATGGCATCGCCTGATTGGTTGCGGGGACTTGTTTCACTTTTTATTTGTTTGAAAAAGGAAAAATTCCATCCTTTCCCCAAAGATCCATGCCTCCACCATTGACTTTTCAACATGAACATGTGTCCCCTTTTGATTTGCTGTGGATTTCAACTCGAATTTATCCTTTCACTTGGGTGGGGCCATGAAGTCTTTTTAGAACTTTTCGCCCTTTCATCGTAATGCCTTAGAGAATAAAATGGATCTGTCACCCCAAACTTCCACCAAAACTGCTCCAGCCAATCAGGGACAGGCGGGGATGTTGGGTAAATCTGACATTTTTTCCAAAATCACCAAAAGTGATAAATTCAAAAAGGAACCTACCATTTGCATCGGGAAACAAATGTGTAGCTCCACCTTTCCAGAAGCAAGAATTTGGGGGAAAAGAACGTAAGAAGTTACAGGAAACGAGAAAACACCATTTTTACTCCCGATGAATAATTTAGTTCTCTGCAAAAGGTTAAAAACAAAATATGTAAGGTCCCACGCATTCCAAATGCATAAAAGAAGAACTAAAAACATTTTAAGCATGTGAGTCGAGGGAATTTTGATTAGAAACATTGTGGGAAATGAAAACGAGCATCTGAGGAGTTTAAAACACAAATTTCTTCCATGGTAGGGCTCCAATTTTCATGAAATTAGATTCGAAAGGGTGAGGAAAATTGAGAGGACAACAAGCTGGCTCCTTCTAGGGATGATTTGGCAGAGGAAAGAGGCAAAATCAAGAACCTTAGATAATTCTAGGTAATCAGTTAAATCGAGTGTCTTAGCCAATGGGCAACGGAGTCAAAAAGAAGCAATACCAACACAAAAGAGAACACAAAGGAAAACAACCAAAACAAAAACAAGGAAAGCAAAATGCTATACAAAATGTACAGAGGGACCGCCAAAACTCCTAGGTTTTGAACAACTTCAAAAATTGCCCACTATAAGGAAGTGGGAGAGGAGAACCATCCATGTAATCCAAGTAAAAAGAGTTCTCACCAACAAAATGTCTGATTTTAAAAGGACCAAGCCAAAGGGAATCAAATTTACCATGGCTACCTCGAGGTTCATGCCTTTTGTCCTAAAGAAGAACATTGTCTCCCACTTGAAAAGTTCAAGGTTTAGCCTTTTTGTCAAACAGAGCTTTTACCTTGAGTTGATGAGCTGATATTCTGTCAACCACTTGCAATCTTTCCTCATTCAACTTTTGGAGGTACATAATTCTTTTTCCAATGAATTGGTAAAGTTGGCATCCTTAATGGCCTTCATCAAATGCAAGGCTGGCAGTTCTAATGTCACTGGCAGCTGGGATTCAACTCCATATACCACTTGAAAAGGAGACATTCCAATGGCTCTCTTGGGTGTAATCTATATTTCCCAAAATTATTTTTGTTTTCTTCCTTCCCCCATCTCTATATTCTTTCATTCCTTCTGATTGATAATCTTTTAAGTATGAAAACATTCCAGAATATTAGGGTCCAAACATTGAGAGTTGTATATCTGTACATTTGTTTTTCCTACTTTCAATAAGGGAACCTCTCCCATTAAAGAGGAGGGACTTATTGTCCCGTAAATGTGGTTTCAACCCATGTTCCATTTTGAAACCCAACAAATGGAGATGAAGATACAAATTCATCGAGAAATGGTATTAAAGAGCTAGGAACATTGTTCAACTTATTTTGGATTGTTTCAGAGGTTTTGGAATAAGTTCAACAAAAGCGGGTTTTCAAAGGTGGAGGAGCTTGCAACTCAAAACAACACCTGAGCTTCGAGAAGTGATTATGAGAGCTCCATAATGAATTGGAGGTCAAAAAAATATCAATGGAAAGGTATTTAATTTCTAAATTATGGTAGTTTCATATTTTTCACAAGACAATTATTTATTCCCCCAATTTATTTTCGTATGCACAACTGCAATCCTAAGGAAAAAATATATTTTTAAGGTTTTTAGGCATAATCGAGCATGAGAACCATCCCATTCTTTTCAAACTTTCTTTCTAATCAAAATAATATAAATAAGTTCTGAAAATACCTTTGGATGCTCAAGATATGTCTTCATTAAGCTTCTCTCTAAGGTATGCATTAGGACTTAGTCATTTTTTTGGGTGGACATATGTCACTCTTAGGTTCGAGCACAATTTCTTGCACCTTGTTGTCCCATCCCCTCGAGACACAAGGGATGCAAAAATGTTCCCAGCCCCAAGATATCCCCCTAGACCATCATGTGACCCTGGTGGAGCTCAAACAAGCCAATTAAACCCCTTTGCACCCTTCCTAAGCTATCTTCATCGTCAAATCCCACAATGCCACTTGTCAGCTTTTGGTGAGGGTGCATTTTCTTGAACCTTATATCTCATCCCCTTAGGATAGTTAGGACACAAAATAATAACCTATAGCTAACTTGGCCCTTGATTCCTCATGTGACCCCAAAAGGTGCTCCGTAGGCCATTTTTAGCCTCCTCTACTCTCCGCCTCCACAAACTAGCATTCGCCGCTTGTCATCACCAGGTGAGGGCTCATTTTATTACACCTTATGTCCCATCCCCATAGGACGGTTAACTAATAAAAATTCTCCCCAGCCTAGCCCCTTCCGTGGTCCTCCATATGACCCAATTTCAGCCCCGAGGTCTTTTTAAGTGCTTTTTCTCACTCCTCCACCGGTCAATCCTCATCCGCCACTTGTCAAGATGAGGGTTAGGAACATTTTTTTGCACCAAATATCCCATCCCCTTGGGACTTTTGGGACTCATAAATTTTCCCAAGCCCGAGGAATTTTAAAAGCCATTTTCTACAAAAAAACTAATTGTTGTGCTACTTCTTCTTCTTGCGTACAAGAAAACTACACGCTAAAAAGTAAACATTAAAAACTCATTACCCCTCTCCATTTATCCACTCCTCCCTCATCTAAACAATTCCATTGTTACAACAACACCAGAATATTTTTTTCTACATACACCATGCCCATTTTTCACCAGATTGACTCCATAGCCAAAAACCATGAAAAACTCGTATCTCACAAATGGGTAGTCGGATTCGATGAAATTTTCACCATCTCTCTCTCTCTCAAATGCCTACAAGAAGCAAGAAATAGAAAAACCAAGGGTTTCCCTAACTTTTAATGGTAGGAAACCCTAGATATCTTCCCTAGCTTTTCTCGCAATGTCACATTAACTGCAAGCAAGTTGAGGCAGAATTTGGAGCACAACATTCGTAAGAAAACCCCACTTTAGAGAAGTTGATTTTTCGTCAATCCGAGGTGTGGGAGACCAGATTTCTAAAAATAGTAAGTGCCTCATGCTCACACTTACTATAAATAGAAAATTTCTCAAAAATCAAAACCCTTCAAAGTAACAAACCTTTAAAACAACCGAAATGGAAAACTAGGAGATTCAGGCCAAAAAGCACAAAAAAGTAAAAAAACAACATTCTAAAAATAGAAAGTTCTTAAAAATGGAAATGAAACTTTTGTAAGAGTGTTCGAGCATAATGGAAATTCCAAAACTTGATTACGAGACAAAAATCAACCTTTCCCAAAATAGCAGCTCTTGGATCCCAATGGCTAAAAATAAAAAGTTCTAGTTTTGAGTGCAAGAAGTTGTTATCATCTTCATTTTGACTCATATTGATGTTTTTTATCAATATGAAGTTAAAATTCTCCAGCCTCAATGATCCGAAAATAATCAAGTTTTTATCTACCTGATCTCGGACCCTTATAAGCTTTAAATATTTGCCGACAATTTGCTCCTTTTAAGTAATCAATTTAAAAATTAATGCAAGACAATAAAGACAATTGCACAATGATTGATTATGGAGTTCGGAAATTACCTACATCTCGGGTTCGTGGTCAAACCGTTCCACTAGTCAAAACTTGTAAGTTACAATAGTACTTTCACAAGAAAACCTAATGGAAACTATTAAGAACTTGCTTAGAAGAATATCCAGACCTTCGGACGACAAGGGTGAAAGATAACACCGACTTCCACCTTCCTGGCGTATTCAGCAAGCTCTATGGCACCAACTCCACTGTTCAGAATCCTTTGGTTCTTGATCGGCCTTCCAGATGCTTTGTAACACCCTATGGCACTTTAGTTGATATTCCAGGATTCACAATAATTGGTGTGGCACTATGGGCCGATTAGGTAGTATTAATAACTCCTAGCCACAATAATGCCTATTTAAATAAATAGGTCTTCACACAACTATGCCCATGGCAACTAACTCTCCTCTTGGCTCGCTCTCTACCTTTCCGAGCTCTAGGAATGAGCTTCTCCGTTGTGTTTGTGTGTGTGTGTGTTACAAAGGAGAGGGGTCCCCTATTTATACAAAAATAGGGCCCAAAAATAATGCATTACATATAATCCTTAGGCTAATAATACCATAGCCCGTAGCAAAATAAATGGGATTAAATCCCAAATTTGGTGGAATGATAAGGTTTTAGGCTTTAATAAGCCTCTTCCCACGTAAATAAAGTGGTCAAAGGACCACGTGAGCTTAACCGCCCCATTTAATTCTCCTCTCCACGTGGATTTCCACGCATGGAATAAGCATCCCCCTACAACACCGCTTCACCTTCTTCCACGTGGACTTTGGCATATATGGCAGTTTATGTGGGTTTGCGGTTAGGTATGGTTTAATACTAATGTATAAACATTAATATATAGTGGTTTGGCATATATGCGTGGCATTTGGAAAGTGGACTTACCAAGATAATATAATTTCGACCCATACAATGTGGTATAGAAATAATTAACTCGATAAATAGCATATAGTCCACTTGTTGTCTCCCGATAGGAAAATCGAGCGAATTTGATGAGTGGTGGCAAGCCACGTGGTGGCTTGTGGACCCACCACGTCGGTGATAATACCATAGTCCACACGGCAGCCGGGCTCCCCTCCGTAACAAAAGTTGAGCCTCTTGTTCCAATGAGTAATCTTTTATGACCATTGAAGACCAGAGATTGAAAACCAATGAACAACTCCTTTCACCTTTTCACCACGTGTCACAGTGCCCTTGGTCCAAAATTGACCAGTTGACTAGAGTTGACTTTCCCACTATCTAAACTTTGACCGGACATATCTAGAGCTCCCGATGTCCGTTTGTCGCGTTCTCATAGTCGATGGAAAGTGCTCGACATGATATTTTCACTCGACACCATTTAGGGATGTTTAGGGAACTTTCAAAAATTATCCCCTGATCACTAAAGCCTATTTCAACTCTTTCATTAGAGTACTCCAGTGTAGGTGATAGTGATGTCACCCATGTGGACCTAGAGGATCTCAAAGCTAGAATGTTGGGTGAACCAAGAGAGCCTATGGAAGAAAAGGTCTTCATGAATGGATTATATGCCACAGGTGGCCATTGCATATTAGTGCAAAGTATAGAGTTGGTGTTGGCTTGATCCAAGACTACTACGGGCCAAACACCAAAACGTCCTAACAATGCTTACCCCAAATGTAATATCTAAAGGCATGTGAATTCCCATCGAGACCAACATAGTAGTGATCACCGAGCATTTTTCATCGGGAGAGTGGTCTAAGATTGAATCCTACCTTCAAGGTCTCACTCTTGGCTCATGGTTGAAGAAAGGAGGAAGCCCTCCCATGTGCTGAAGACTCTTTCTCAGAATGAATTCCACGAGGGCTTCTCCGATGCCATCAGTCCCCTGAGCAAGTAATGGGAGAAGAAAACACAAGAGACTTTCATGACTAGATGACATTGTTCATTCTCACAATCCTAGAAGGAAAGAATACAATTGATTGGGGGAAAATAATCAGTGATAACTTGCATCATCAATTACTTCAGGTGCCAGATTCCAAGAATTTCTTTGTGACTTTATACCTAGTCTACGCCTTGGAAAATACAAGACCATTCAGGGCGACACTCACTCCAATTTTTTTTTGAAAAGGCTCTGCATACGAGAAATATCCGCATCTATTCCTAAAATAAAGTAATCAACACTTTGCAAAAGTGAACAATGCTTTCACAATGTATGTTGTCAAACTATTGGAGGGGAACCCACATTCAAGGATGTCTCCACATGTCGTTGCTCTAATCAAAAGGTATGGATCATATTTCATACAATTTTCAACCTTTTCATATATACGAGTGTCGGGTTTTAAACTTGCTTTGTGGATATTGCCATGCTACCCGAGCGACAGGATCATGTTAATTGAGTTGTGTAGACAATTGGTTCATATCAATCATAAGTTGAGGAACAGAAAGAATAAGTTGATTGCTTTCCCTATCTCTCTAGGGATTTTCTCTTGCAAAATTGCTTGCTCATGAGGTTGCCAATATGGAAGCTAACATATTTCCCATAAACATGCTCCCATACACTCCAAGGGAAGATTTTGACATCCGAGGTGATCCAGATACTTTTCACCTTCCTGATTTGTATCATGTCCCACAAGTTGAAGACTACTTTGGGTGAACTGTGATGATGATTTTGAAGTCTAAGAGCGTGATCACAAAAGGATGACAATTAAGCAAATGAGAAAGTTTAAGTTTGAGTGGTATGAGGATGGTGTTTAAGAAGATGGCACATAAATTTATGATCCTGAATACTCGATAATAAAAGCTTCTCCCCTCCCTCAAGTTGTTTGGAGCATTCATGAGTCAGGGGATATCAAAGAACATACTAAGGCAATCATCAAAAGGTCTAAGGAATGGTTCAAGAGAAAGATGTATACTCTCATCACGTCCGGAAACTTCCCCACCCTTCGAGAGGCGAGGCATCTCACCATTCCTCTTCCAAAGATAAAGAAAAAGTTCCTAATACTGACTCACTCGTGAGAAATCTCAAGCGGCAAGCAACAAAACCAGAGGTCCCTCACTACTGAGAAGGTTACATAAGAAGATTAAAACCACATAAGACCCTATAGTTGATTTGTAATAAGGGTATATTGATCCGGTCCACCTCTCGGCCCTTGAGAAATTCCCAAGTTTCTCATCTTTTGTTGTCACACCAACCCCACCTATACATGATGTTCCTTCCCATTCAGAGCAAGAAGCTGCAATGTTTCCAAATGTCGAGCTAGAAATAAATGATATCTTTCCTTAGGTATAAGAGACGATCATAATGAAAGCTCGCATGGTGCAACAAGTGACAATTATTGATTTCTTGACTTGTAGACACCTAAATTTGTTATCTCTATCTTGTTTTCCTACTTGCGCATATTTCTCCATGGTCCTAACTAGACCCCCTTTATTTAATTCACCCCCTTAATTTAATTTAAATGCCCACTTATTATCCCATCACCTTTAATCATCATTATTAATTAATTGATTAATAACCACTTGCCCTAATGGACTTTCCTTTTAGGATGCTTTTATCCTAAATCTACATCCCTACGCTTTTTCTAGCTTTTACCCTACACATCTTTATCTCCTAACTACCCATGACACATCCAAAAATAACTCTTACCTATCAACAAGATTTAAAGTGCCTTTTCGAATCTTAAAAACCCAAAATCCCGACTAAAACACAAAATCAACCCCGTTGGGGAAAGTTTCCCGTAGTCGGCGGTGACCCAACCCAGGATTGTTGTCGACCTTATAAGATTGATTTTTTCCCTTTCCAAAAAGACATAGACGTAAAAAACACTTAGCTTTCTTGCATTTTGTGAATCCATCTTCAAACCAGAGCATCCCTACAATAGTGTCAACCCTCTTACAGTCCTTTGAAGCTTTTTTTTCATCACTCGCGTGACTTTGGGAGGTTTACATTGCTTTTTGTGCTATCTTACATTATTTCTATTATTATCTTGTTAGATCTAACATCTTGTAGGACTAGATCATCTTCAACAACACTCAGAGCTCTATTATTAGCCTTCTCTTCTAGCCTTTACTGTTTATAGGTCATCCATTCCATTAGTTTATCTTGACTTTATTCTACTACTCGCTCTAGTCGTCATCACCTGAGACCGAGTCATCATCGACCCATCACCCTGTCACTATATTTCCTATCTCTAGATCCTTTCTCTATCTATGCTTTGACTCTATCATCCCTCTAAGACTCCACAACCACCATCATGCTTCTCTGTCACACTGAATCAATCCTATATGCACTCCATTCGTCCATCGCCCCACTGGTCATCATTGAACCGGGTCCTATTTGTCAATTAATCCCTCCTTACCTCTATTTTCTACCATCCTCTGGTTTCTTTTGCCTCAGATTCCCTTCTACAAGTCATTTCCAACATCTACAAGCTTCGTTATATCCAATTTTCATCCATATCTCTGCAGTCCGCATATTTGCATTGATGTCTAGATTCACTCACCTAGATCAACGTTGACATGCCTGTGTGTGGTGCGGGTCGTCATTGACCTAGTTGGATATAATTTAATTTACATTTTAATCAGTTAAATTAGTACTTAAATCAATCTTTATCACTTTTAGATTATGTATTCCTTCAGTTTCTGCATGTTATCAAATTATCTTTCATTTACTTCGCTTTCTCTTATCAAACGAGGGTTGACATCCGCAAAAGGAAGGTAACACTTCTTGGAGTTGGCTTTGTCAGGTAACCCCCACATATATTATCTAATCCATCCCCTTTTTAGTCATTCTTATTTGTAGGTTATCTAGTTGCAGTGAGATCAATTACTTTTGTGCCCGTTCATCCATATCACACATTTGAGGTACCTTAAACCCTCAAATTTCGAGTTTTTTAGCTTTCTTTAGTAGCTAACATCATTAATTTGAATCAAACAAGAAAATTATAACATGACTATCACCTCGATGGTCAAAGGAAAGAAATGAAAATTGGCTCAAGTGGCTTCTCACTTTTTAGAAGAACACCTCATGCAACTAGTATGTGGAGGTAGTCAGGTCGAAGGTAATCAATTGAATTGAATAAATGACTCTGGAAGACTATGAAATGAGAAAAAATCCATTGGGCCTAGTGACACATGAGGGTGATGTTCATTTGGTTTAGGACTCTTCCACTCACCTTCTTGTAAGAAATCAAGAGTATAAAGAGAAGATGGATCAAATGGAAAACCATATCAGGACCCTCACTTCATATGTGTAAGTGCTCTTGGATCCAAATGCTGCCACTTCTCTCCTAACTAAAGTAAGAAGTTACTCCTATTAATATCTTTAACCCGAGTCTATCAGAAAAACACAAGGGTTCACCATGCAAGGCAAAGCGAATGAAAAGTGGGTGAACATGATCTTGGAAAAGGGGAAGGTGTTGCTTCGAAATGTTGACATTATTTAAATACATGGATGTGATGGCCATGAAAATAATCACAACATGAGAAGGGATTGAGTAAGTAGATAAGGATCACTAATATTGGTGTATCTACTAGTCATGGAGATGGGTAAGGTTAAATCATCCCTCCTGATAATCAAAGGTGTATTCTCTTTAGCATTAGATGACTTGTCTCAAGTTTGGGCTCAAATTTTGGTTGTTCACTATGAAATGATGAACCATGCTATCAATGAGCTTGATTCATATGAGGAAGATGTTGAAAATATATAGAAGGATTCCAATACTCAAGTAAAAAGATTGGAGTACCAGAAGAACGAAGACACTTCAATAGATGATCTATTGAATCCATTTAAATATCTAGTCAAAAAGGAGGCCGAAGATCCATTCTCATTCAATGAAGATAATTTGTATCCTTTAGCACAAATAAGAGTGGTCATTTACAAAATTGCAAAAGATCATCAATCTTGGTACTCATAATGCAAGAACATCAACTCTCTCGTGGAAAGTTGGATCAAATCATTGAGTTTTGTTCACATCCCTCAAATTTGAGAAATTTGTACCTACAACGACGTAAGAGTTCAAAGTTATTGAGATTTCTCCTAAAGAGCTTTCTAAGAGTCCATTGGAAGCAAGGTCTTCATCGAAATAATCCTTTCTCTCTCTTCCCTCCCCCCTTCCCTCCTTCTTTCATGTTCTATTTCTTCATTAGGGGTTACACTTTTCATTTTGTCCTATTCCTATTTTGTCTTATTCATTTAAATGTGACTATAGTTTGTAATGTAATAAATCACCCTTAATTAATAAAAGGGGACTTAATTCTATTCCTAGGAATATGAAAAGTCATGTGAGGGGTAGGTGAAGATTCTTGTACAAGTCTATAAATTGTAATGGACCCCTCATTCTTAAGGGTTGTCAATTGTGAGACTACTTGTGAAGAAGCAAAAGAGATAGAAAATTTCATCTATTCTCCTCCTCTGTGTTCTTTTATTTCTCACTATGTACAACTTTTCCAAAACATCAATGAATAATATAGGAGTTTCTTACCTTTTTGATGAGATAATTACCGAAACTTTGTGTTCCTAGTTCTATCTTCTTTTGTTGTTACTAACAAAGTTGTTTTCTTTCTATATATGTGTGTTGAAGTAATCTGATTAATGTCTACATGAATCTAATTTTCTACCTGAGATATTAATCCTCCCTTCCTTTTTCCCACTCCCTTTCCTACCTCCTCAAAAAAATTCCTCCCTTTCAAGCAATTGCAAGTCTTTACTACAGGTTCTAGTGGAGTGTTCTGTTGGATCCCCAACCTTTAGGCCACCCAAAAATTTCACTTTCATTCATGCATAATAAATAAAGTTGCATCATTCAAGTAGATGTACCTAGAGTCTCAGAGCATTGGTGGATAACCACCGATTTTCCCACTTGAAATTTATTTTCACCAACAAGGTACTTTCCTATCCCAACCAAGGAAAAGCACATAAACAACCATGAAACAAATATCAAGTGTGCTCTGGTAAAGATGATATTTCAAAGAACTACATCCACACATCATTATCACTTCACATATGCAAAGGTAACCCTAGGATCTTTATCTTTTCCTTCTCTTAGAATTCCATGATACACATTTCTCACTATTCCATTCGACACGCTACAACATTCATACGACACGCCTACTGGGCATAATCTTCTTTCAACTCCCGAAGGTATGTTTTTCTTTTCTACTTTATGTTAGTGAATCCTTATTCACCAACATGAATTGGGGGCCAATGTAGTCACTAAATAATGCACTTATCATGTACATATATCCTCTAAATACTTCATTTATATGCATGATTCCTAAGTAAGAGAACTAGTCATTAACAACACTTGTTTTTATTTGACATAATTTTTACCTTTTTATCTTTATTGTTTGTTGTTTCTAGATTTACACCTTACAATTTTGCATACTAGCTGACATCAAACTCACTCTTGATTCTACTATGTCTTTTTGGGACCCTGTACAAGACCATCCATTAGGGATAGGAGCGTCCGAGCGCTACTATCCCCTCTAGGTGCTTTTGTCCTCCTTCTCCCTTTTTCTAAATTTTCAAATGTTACATCTTTCATGTCTTTTTACTACCTTGGGTCCACCTTTCACTTGTTAATGATGAAACTTAAGTGTTGGAATCATATATATACACATATTATTTAACCTCATTGGGGAAAGAATTCAAGGGGCATATATACATAGACAAGGAGCTAATATGTCTATCTATTACATCAAGGAATGCATTTTGGGATTGCATACTTCACTACATAGGAGGGTCTATTCTAAATTCCATACCATACATTTTTGTATTGGGAAAAATTAGTTGTAGGCAACTATTATTTGTGCGAATGACACTAGGGCATCCTAGCTCAAGGGACACTATTCCAATCACACACACACACACACTAGAACTACATTGAGTCTAAAATGTAGTACAACACTTGGTGACAATCACATTGGGGTGACCGTTGAGGTCATTCTAACTCAAGCATATGAATTATTTATTCATATAATGTGCACTTGAGTATTGTGTAAGTAGCTAGGGTTTATTTTGCAAGTACGGTGTGTCTTTAGAAAATGAAATCGCGAACACAGTGACGTACTGCAAAAAACTAAAGGAGGCGATAAGTGACACAAAAATAACCAAGACCATATCTATTCCGCATGACACCGTTGCCCATGATGTAGACTAGCGCCTATGCGAATCTGTCCCATTTTAGGTGCTTCTTTCCTTGAGATCGGTGAATTCCATAATCAGAAATAAAGCTTACACAACCCAAAATCTACCTTTCTAGCCTATTCATCACCCAAAATTAGTCCGGACCTACACTTACAAGTTGAGTCATCTTTATCTCATTCTTAGGTTATGGAGCTAAATAGCTTCACTGGAGCATGCATTACAAAGTGACTAGGTTTCACACTTGACCGGCATCGGTCGGGACGATGGTGACCGACATCGGTCAGAAATAACCAACACCGATCAGGGTAGTAACCGACACTTTGGTCACTGTGCATGAAAGTTTATATTTAACTCACGGGAATTAGATCTAATTTTTTTATAAAGTTGATCTAAAGGTTGTAAATGCATAGTTAAGGTGCCCTAAGTTTGTAGATGCTTATATAAGCATGAAATCTAGGGTTAGAAGGTTAATTAGACAAGGATTGAGTTAGATCCTTGATTCTCCTAGATTGAGAGGATGAAGAAGAAGAGAAAGAAAGAACAAGTTACATGAAGACAAAGCTTCCATGGAGAGAAGCTGGACAGAAGGAAATAATAGGTACAACTATGGCAAGTACATCTCAATGGTGAGAAGAGGGTAACATCTTCTATTGTATTTCCTTTGTATAGTTATTATCTCATTGTAATGGCTTACATAGTATGCAAAGCACATAGATTTTCTTCTTGTAGATCCACATGTTGGTGAGATCTTGTATTGTAGATCCATGAGATCATGATGTATTGTTGATCCATGTAGATATAGTATTATATTGTTAGATCCACATGTTGTTGTGAGATCTTGTATTCATAGATCCATGAGATCATGTTGTATTGTTGATCCATGTAGATCTATATATTGTAGAGGAAGTTGTCTTCATGTTTGCATAGGTTGATGCAATGATGGAGAGACAAACTTACTTCTTGGTGCATAGTTATAGTTACACATATGGTAGACCCATGTGAGAGGTCTTATACAAATCCAAAGAGATGTTGCTTGCAGTTTAGAGATGCAAAAGTTCCTAGTTATGTGAGATTTGTTGGTGGTTTGGAGGCATGGTTGATCTGTACTCATGGATATCTCATTTAGAGATCGAAGGAGAGGAGATACTCTTGAAGAGTTGGTTTGTACTCTTGTTATATTATATATATGAGATATCTATCTTTGGTGGACATAGCCCGTATTGGGTGAACTACGGTACATGTTGTGTTATGTGTGTGTACTTTGTTTGATTTGGATTATTCTAGTTTATACTTCCACTGCTGTAGATTTTGGGGAATTGTTTAGATCTTGTGTGCATGATTTTGTTTGTTATTAAATCATAGCACTATTCCACAGTCCTGAATTCCCAACACTCATATCTTTCACTCTTGCTTGTCTTTTCTTAGCTAGATCTTAGTTTAATATTGTTATATTTATCGATCGCAGTGTCCTTACATATATTTAAATTTTATCAAATAAATAACATGATCTACATCTAACCGCCACTTTCTCATAGTGTAATTTTGGCCTCCAAATGTTCTCACCAAACTTAATTGGAATCTCTTTAAGGAGTCCCATACATATATCCATTTCAACAAAAATACAAGTGAATGTGGATTGAGAGGACATACATGTATAATGGGAAATGGAAAGGAAATTTCCTAAGGAATTTTGAATTGTAGAAATGCAAGAGAGCGTGTAGAAATGTAAAGGGAGGTTAGGCATCATAACCCATGTTGTTGATATCAACACAACTATGACACTTAGATAATATTTCACTTAGAACTCCTCGTGTTGCAATTGTTTTAGAAATGCACAAATTTAGGTTTAGTGGTATGAATATGGAAACATAAAAACATACACGATACAAGAGAAACATGAAATATAATATGAAGGCTTGATAACATAAATAAAACATAACCAATAATTATTTTATTATTAAGGTATTGTTATAATCTCACCCAAGAACCACCCCAAGTGTTACCAATCTAATCACCTTTAAAATAATATTAACCGGACTTGATAAATTCTTTAACACACCTATACAATGCTATGGAATCTTGCTACTTGCATATATTGATCCTCACAACCTTTTTATGTCCTAAATGAGGGTGTGGCATCTCTATTTATAGAAATTTATAGCTTATCCACCCTATCTCTAAGATAGGATAAAAATATCTTTTATCCAATCATATTACATATCTCAACTCTTATCTTTACATGTAGGTTTATCCCTTAGGATAGGATAAACCTTATCCTTTACACATGGAATTCCACCTTTTCTATACTTTATCTCTAAATATAAATAAAATATTCAAAAATAATGACATCATTAATTTGTCGTTATTACAAATACAATATTCCTAATTTATGACCACATAGAACCTACTTAGTTACTTTACCGTGACCTTTGACACTACGAGATTACCTTGACCACTTATGACAAATATTTACTTTTTAACAATTGACTATCACTTTCACAACATTCCCATTGTGTACTTTGATTATTACCATAACATATTTACTAGTTACATTCTAGCTTATATGCCATAATTTATTGGCGGGTGTCATTAACTTCTAATGTCCCTAATAACTACAATTAATAACATATTATTGCAATGCATACATTAATGAAACAAAAAATTTGGAGGAAAATTCTAGTGTCAACATCTCCCCCCTCCTTAGATTTTACTTTGTCCTTAAAGTAGATGAACAATTTGTTTCTGCGCTTTGGAAAATATTTAACTTTTCATGTTTGACCCATTTTGTAATTAGAGTACCATCTAATTCCTCCAACGATATGCTCATTTTCATACATTGCTACTATTTTGTATGGTAATATCCATTTGGGAAGGATTTTACCATGCTTCATCTTTTGCGTCAAGATTCATATACTAGGACCAAGTCATTCACTTGAAATGGAGATCATATGATCTTATGATAAAAATACTCCTTCTACTTCATCTTCTTTATGTAGCTTGTCTTTTTTTTATTTCCCACATTTCCTCGATAAATGAAGATGTATCAACCTTTCCCTTACTAAATCACTTCCATCCATCCTTACATTACCCATAACTCTCATGGTAGAGATGTCAAACTCAATAGGAAGAACTAGAATAATGTCATAAGCCAACTGAAATGAGGAGTATCATATTGTTGACTTTGATGTAGCCTTGTCTCCCCACTATGTTGTATAAATCCTTTTATCCCACTTATGCATCTGCAAAGTTGCATCCTTTGTCAAAATTTGACATAATACACAATTTTTTCACTCCACTTGTCTATTTATGTTTGGCTTCTAGGTTGTTTCCTTCCTATGATTGATGGAAAACCTATCCACCAAGGCTCCTACCACCTCATTACTAAAGTGGTTCCTTGATCTATTGTAAGATGCAATAGGTAGCCAAATTTAGTGATAATGTGTTCATGCGTGAACCTTGCCACTTCATCCATATAAGCTATTTTCAAAGGTCTAACCTCAACCCACTTGGTCAAATATTAAGTGGTAAATACAATATACTTATTTTTCCATAGAGTGGGTAGAAGTGGAACTAAACTATACATTTCCCACTTTTCAAAGTTACTAAGTGGAATAATAGGACACAATGGTGTTGATGAAGTATTATGATTCCCATGTGATTGACAATTATCACACACATTACAATAATTCAAAATATATCTAAGATCCAAGATCCTCCTTGCTATTAATTGTCCAAAGAAGTTTCCTCCACATGTACCATCATAAAACTCTTCAATTATCTCATTCCCCCTGTTGTATATAACTTCCCTCTTATGTATCCCATCAATTTCATCATAAAAAAGAGTCCATGCATAATATAATATGGATGAATTGCTTGGGCGATTGTCCTTTTAGTCTTTACATTAACACCATCAAGAAAATTGAAATCATTATGATAATTCCAAATATCTATGCACTCACCGGGGATTGTGTTACAGATAAAAACACTACATCGAAAACTCATCATCATCAAAAGATAAAACAAAACCATCATATGCCCGAGAAATTACATCTACATTGACATGCTTCTTCCTTGGCCTATCCATAATATCAAATTTAAATTCATGTAGAAACATTTTCTATATTGATATCATCCATGATGGGTTAGGTTTATTCATAATATATTTGAGAGCGATGATATGTCACAACTATAAATTTATTCCCTATTAAATAATTTCTAAACTTCTTTACGAGAAAATTTATGGCTAGATCATCTTTGTAAGTTATAGTGCCTTTTACCCCAAAACTTCTCATTTGTTTACTTCAAAGTAAATTGTATGATCATTTCCATTCCAATCCTTTTAGTTCGCAGAGAAATCCCTAGTGTTGTATCTAAAGTTTTAGTATATATAATAAATGGTTTTCTCTAATCCAAACTTGTTGATACCTCAAAACTCCATGCACATTTTTTCTTGGCACATAAGAAATGTGCTTCTTTAAAAATAGGACAATGGTGGTACAATATTTTAAAAAATCTCGATGAACCTCTTCTAGTAACCTACATGGCATGAAAATGATTTAACTTACTTTTATTCATACGGAATGAGAAAAATTACTTTTGAAAATTTATCAAGATCGGTACACAATACCATTCTAGATAGAATACTCCCAAACAAGATACCTCTAGAACGTCTAAAGACACAATTTGTAGGGTTTATTGAGGCTTTTGATTCATCCAACCTATAAAATGCCTTGTCTATCTACGGTATATGTAGTCCATTTTTCTCTCATAAATGCAAAAATTATCTAGGAACACTCTAATGAAGCTTCCTATATAGGGTTTAAATACCCCATTGATTAGGCTCTAGAATGTTTTTAGAGCATTACACAAACAAAATAACATGACTCTATAAGTAAAAATTCCCCACAAAGTGGTGAGCATAATATTTAGTTGATATTTGAACTATATGAGCTTGGTTTTACCCACTATATCCATTTGCAAAACTATAACATTCCTTTCCAACTACTTCATCCAAGATCTAGTTTGAGAATGGAAGGGTGTAATGATTCTTCTTCATTGCCTTGTTGGGCTTCCTATAATCATCACAATTTTGTTGATTCCCATTCTTTTTCTTAAGATCGAGGAATTGGAGAGACCCATTCGAAATTCTTCACGATTATTATTAATCCTAAATCAAGCGACTTATATATTCTTATTTTATAGTCTTTGAAAATTTATTATTCATATATATGATATTTTCTTTATTGGTTTAGCACCATCTACCAAATCAATAGTGATCAACTCAACTTACTTACTAGATATCATTATAATATAAATTTTTATGTGCATATACCTTTTAAAGAGTGGAAGTAATCTCACCTCTCTTTTTCTACTACAACATCACCAATTTATATTTGTTGGAGACACTCTTTCATTTCATTCTTTGTGAGTTATTTAGGTGCATTAGCTGGTGTTACTTGAAGGATATCCACAAATGACACATCCAAATTACTTTATTCATCATTTGTGTCCACCTCACTAGTATTGGGGTAATCGGAGGATGTCTAATCATCAGTTTCATTTCTCAAATCCACAAGTCTTGCCATACGATTTTGAGAGGTCACATTTATTTTCACCCTCTCTATGCCACAACTAAGTGTCATGAAGCCTTAATTTTAGTAGTTTCTTACATGAACTCTACACATCCATGAAATTCCCAACAACATTGGGTATTCAATAGTATTATTCTTCATTACCTACAAGTCTACCATACATACAACACCCATGATAGATATTTGTACATCTTAAACAAAACCTTCTAGTTTAGTTTTCCCCTTTTTAATGATCTTAACATTAGTGTTATATGGTGATCAATTTTTAAACCCAACATATTAATTATAGACCCAATCATTACATTAACTATAGCTCCTCCATCTACTAAAACATTACACAATACCTTAACTTGTGGAGCACAAGGATCCACCCCTACTTCCAAAATAGGGACCTCAACCTCATTCCTCCTTTGATAATTGAGTCGATACGTGACTCACTATTTGTAGAAAATTGTAGTTTGATCAAAGCACTCTTGTTCCTAATGTTGCACTTGACTATTCTCCTCCTCGTAAATTGACAACACCTTGTCAATTAGGCCTATCTAACTCTCCTTTTACGACATCCTTTTGGTTGTATTCCTCTTGTAACCAACTAACCAAGATAATATAGCCTCTTATTAGCTAAATCCTCTTCTTATCTCCTTTTGAACCATTTCTATTAGCTTCCTAGACCATCAATCCATTTCATTGGATTGAGTGATCCTCTCACAACTCTCTCAGACTCCTAATTCCTCACTAATCAGGATTAATTAGCCTAAACCTAGATTAACTAGCCTAAGGCATGTTTAACCTCTTCTAAGCCTAAAAAGTGTTTTTTGACTTATCTTTTGTCCCACATGCACCCAAGTCAATTCATTTATGGAATTAGAAACCTATAAATAGAACTAGACCCCCCTCACTTTTCTAAGAACACTTCCTCCTTTCTAGCATAAACTATAGTATTTTGTTTAGGATTAAGAGATTTCTTCATTGTTTATTGAGTTATTTGCTTTGTTATTGCATCTTTCACTCAAGATTTTGGGTAAATGAGAGAAGCCATTAATGGTGAGCTCTCATTCTCAAATACCTTGAAGATCAAATGATCATAACTAATTGTTAAGATTCTTAATAGGTTCATTTTCATAGCTTTCAAAGAGTAGAGAATATCTAGACATGTTAGGTTTGCTTGTTTATTTCAAGTTAATGCATGCAAAGTAATGGTTTCTTGCTTATCTCTTATCATGATGGTCCATTGACTTGTTGTTTAAAGCTTTGGGGATTCTTAAGTGTTCTTGCCTCATTTCATAGATTTTGTAACTTTTCCTTGTTCACACACGCCTCTTCTCATAAGACATAGTAAGAAGTTTACGATAGGTAATATTTGCAAGACTCTTAGTCGGATCTTCGTGGATGTAGTACGGTCCTTATCCCTATGAAATCATAAAATCATACATGACCAACTTTATTCTCTTATGTTTCTTAGTAGTCTTTGCTTTCATTTTATTAGGATCCTTATCCCATAAGAGGGTAAGGGCCATCAAAAGTCAAGAAGCACACCAATAATGTCTAATTTGAACTAATGGTCGACAATTACACAAATATGATTAAATCATGAAATTTAATGACTATAAATACACATGGCCCATTTACGTGTCTACATTATTAATCATCAACCCCTTTTGATGCTTGAGACATTACAAGAACACTTTGTGTGAAACAAAAATTGAGCAAAACATGCCGCCAGGACACAAACGTAAACAAGACCTTGCATAATGTTATACTTCGTAAAATTTAATAATTTATAATATTTTTGATTAATGTGATGTTACAAGTGAACCAAAATGCTCTTGAATTTATGTAATTTATTCATATCATAATTCTCATGGATGTCTTTATATTGGTAGTGGAGTCAACCTATAAAATAACCCTATCCTAAGTAAGGTATATATAAGAAATTATGGTTATTATTGATCATCCTATTTCCTATTTTGTACTTATTGTAAGATTCTAGAGGTTCCCCCTCATAGTGGCTCAACCATATATTTATAAAATTGTACTTTGTTCTCAATAATATTGTGTGGATCTATTCTATATTGCTCATATTGCTAGTTATTGTTGTTGTTCTATTCATAATATTCATATTGCGATCCATTTTGAATCTAAGTTATTTTGTTTCACTATAGCATGTAATTGTGTGTTTTAACAATAAATAATGATTTATTGATCTCTGTAGAATATCTATGAATGCTCAATACACTCTCGTAATAAATTCTTAGTATGTCCCTTGTTATCTAATTGAGATACTGATGTTTGAATATTTATTGACAATTGAATTCATATTAGGGTTGTATTAGTAGTAAAACCAATGTCAAATGATGATATATTAAAAATGTGAGAAAATGGATACATCCACTTTAGATTAAAAAGGTGACCTAAAGGGCTCAAGAGTGTGGACCACACTATTGACAAACCTTGGAGCATGGGGGCCACTCTTAACACAAAGCCAAAGGTGGGGGAAGAGAGAGGGGAGAGAGACGAGGACAACTAAAGGGGGTCGAGAAGAGGGAAGGGGACCATCATAAGTCAAGAAATGTGTCAATAATTCCTAATTTGAACCAATAATCGAGAATTACCCAAATATACTTACATCATGCAATTTAATGACTACAAATGCACATGGGCCATTTTTAGGTGTCTACACTCTTAACCAACACCCCTTTTTGATGCGAGACAAATGTGACATATTGTAGTCTCTAGATCATGCACTTAATATGTACACCATGCCTTTAAAAATTTCATTTATATGCATGAATTCTAAGGAAGAGAATTACTCATTAACACCCCTTTACTTTACTTTGACATTGCTTTTATCCTTTTCTTATTTATTGCTTGTAGCTTTTGATTTGTAACTTATAGTTTTAAATACCAGCTGACATCCTAGCTTGATTTGATTTCATTGTTTATCCTTTTGGGCACCCTGTACAAAACTACCCATTAGGGACAAGAGCACCCGGGCGTTGTTGTCCCTCTAGGTGCTTTTATCCTTTTTCTCTCTTTTTCCAATTTTTCAGATGTTACTTCTTTCTTATCTTATGTTATCACCCTTAGTCATCTTTTATCTTATTAATGACAAACCTTGAGCGAAGGAATCATATATATACATGACTTATTTAACCTCATTAAGGGGGAATATTTCAAGAGGCACTTACTACCACAAGGAGCTAAATATTTCCAATCTACTACATCATCAAAGGACTGCATTATTCACTGCATAGGGGAGCTATTTTGGATTTTATACCACACATTTTACATTGGGAAAAAGTATTTATAGCTCGCTATTCTTTGTGACATTAACACTAGGAAACCTAGCTCAAGAAACAACACACACACACACACACACACACACACACACACCAAAACTACATTGAGTCTGAAATGTAATACAACAATAAATGACAATCACATTGGGGTGGTCTCAGAGTCGATCTAACTCAAACATATGCATTATTTATTCATCTTATGTGTGCTTAAGTATTTTGTAGGTAGCTACGGTTTCTTTTTTAGGTACAAATGTGACAAAGAAGAAGTGCAATAGACCTAACATGACATACTGATGAACTACATGCAATAAGAAGTGACACAAGAAGAACCAAAATCACAACTATCTCATAGAAACTAGTGCCCAGAACAAAGCGTTAATGCCCACGTGTCCGTGTCCTCTCCCGGTAGCGCTTATATCCTTGGGATCGTCACATTCTAGTTTCTAAATAAGAGCTTGAACAATCATGGATTAGCCCTTTTAGATTAGTCACCAACCCGTGTCGGTTTAGACCTATGGAGGCATGTTCGGGCATTCTACAAACCCTATATATCGCTCTTGCTTGTATTTCTATAACTAGATGTTACTTGAATACTATTATATTTATCCGATCAGCGGTGTCCTTACATACATTTAAATTTTGTTAGATCATTTGGTGAACTCAATCCTTACATGCCCATTATTGGATATTTCACGGCTTCTCGTACCTTTGATTCCAATACTTGCTCATTTTATATCCAAGCTCAACTTCATTATCTCCTTGTTAAGCATGTCCTAATTGATCATGGATCTGGTATTAACATATGCACTTTTTCCTTTCTCCATCAAATACTAATTTTTACTACTCATCTCAATCCATATAATTTTTGTATTTGTGGCTTTGACAATACACCTATGCAAGTATTGGGCACAGTCTCTCTTCCCCTTAATGTGGGATCTTGCACTCTTAACATTTTATGTCATGTTATACCTCGTGATGTCCTTTATACTCATATCTTTCTAGGCCATTCTTGGTTACGTGTTATGCGTATAATTCTTTCTACCCATGCCCTTGTTATACCTTCTTCCATGGATACTACTACAATAGATTCCACACCTCATGTTGCTACTCCTTATGATATTCCCCTCATACATGATGTTGATGACATTACCTACATTGCACATCCTTCTCCTCTTGGGATTCACCCTAGTGCTATTGATTTACAAGATCATTTTTCTATTAACACCCATGATACTCCTCCCATTATGTCTCACTCTCAATGCACTTCTATTGATCATATGCTTAGTGCTTCCAATGTTACATCTCTCTTTGCACCTTCCTCATCACAAGTTAAAGCACCATATGTTGATTTGACAATGATTCCCAATGCTTTCGGTTCTGTAGCCAGACATAAAATCTATGCACTTGGGTACATTTCTAGGTCATAAAGCATGCTAATGTATACATGATTCCTAAGCAAGAAAACTAGTGGTTGACAACTTCTTTTGGGCCTTTTACTTTATCTCTTGCACTTTTATTGGCCTTACATATCTTACATCTCTGTCGGCAAGTTAACTGATTTATCTTTTATGGCCTTAGACACTAGTGCCCATATAGGACAAAAGCACCCATGTGCTCTTGACCTTCTTTATCTTCTTCTTACTCTTTTGGGTCTCTTTTACTTCTTGGTCACCTTTTAAAACTTTGGGTTAGCCTTTTAGTTGTCAATTAAAAAAATTAAACAAGGGAATCCTATATATACTTAGTTGATTCTCTCAAATAAGGGGTCAAGCACTTGAGCATTGTTTACTATCACCTAAGATTGAATCAAAGGAACAAGGAGCATTACAAAGCACCCATCTAGCACACTCGTACAAGGACAAGGGTTGCATTATTTTGCATACACAACATAGGAGGGAGGCTCATTTTATTCCTTCACACACATTTGCATACTTTGAGCAATATATATCTAGCCCGCTATCACAGTGCAACTTACACAAGGGCAACCTAGGGCATCATTACACACAAAACTACATGGAGTCTGAGATGTAGTGCGGTACTTGGTCGTAAGATCACTCTTTGGGTGACCACCGAGGTTAGTCCGACTTCCCATTACGCATCTTTTTTATTATATTTGATGTGGTTTGTGAGCATTGTTGATCAGAGAACACTTGACAAAACTCACACAAGAAGTCCGCATGGGAAAACAGGCCAGGTTAAGGGTGCGAATAGACAAAAAGAACCCACATGCGGAGGGAAAGTTCAACATTCAAGACCTAGCTGATTTTGAGCATGAAGACCTATTTTTAGAAGATGGCATACGAGAACACACCAATGATGTAGAGACATGCACGCCACACATTGTTTATCTTTAGAGGATCAGTTGAAGCATTTTGCATGGAGACGAGCTAAGAATAGGATTGTCACTTCAGTTAATTGTAAGAGGTCTATAGATAACACACTTGCATGTGTGGTTATGCATGTAAACAACGCATGGCTATTAATAGCATGTAGTTTATTTTTGGAATAGATAAGCGGTGAAGGGAAAATCCCCACCCTATATATATGAAGGGAATCACATAGTAGTATATATGGAGATATAGGGAAGAGATATATAGATATATGTAGAGTGTAAGAGGTAAGCATAAAGATATATGTGCATATGACTAGATTATTATATCAGATCCATGCATGCATCGGTATAGAATGACATTAGTGTAAGGAGATTTTGTGTTTATTAATAGATGGAAGTTATTGGCTAAATCTAAGTGTCATTCCTGTGTGTAATCGAGTAGTTCATGTTCTTGATTCAATCATGATTATTGTTTAAGCTTGTTCTTTCATATATCTAAATATGGCATGCATTGTAGAATGATGGATTATTTATGGATCTATATATTTCTCCCTTCATCACGCTAACATCCTGCTACAACAACCCTAAAGAGGAACCTGATACCTTTGTGCTTGGTGAGTGCTCAGTATAGGTTGAGTGATGTGTCAACGCATCTAGGGTGTTATCTAGTAAATTCTAGGTTGCACCATTGGTTATTTGTCGGGACCTCTTTTCAATTGTTTTGAGAATGGTTCACGATGAAGACGTCTTGGTTAACTCTAGAAAGTATTGAGGAGTGGATACACGATTTGGAGGAAGAATATGCACGACGGTTCAACAGTGGATCTAAGTTTAACGCATGCACTTGGGTAGAATAGAATTTGTATGACAACTTATATGAGAGCTTTTTCGCCATCTTTCCAGTAGAATTATACAAGTGGCTGATTGCGTATGCATCTAAGCGGAATTGGAGGTATCGCGCACTTGTCTGGACACATGAAGAATTTTAGGCCCTTTATGATGTTGACATGATCTGGACTCATGTTGTGGATATGTGGTTTCGTGGTGTTCTAAACAGTTATATTCTGGAATATTCAATTTTGACGTATTCTTGCCCAGAGGTAGCTGAATTCCAGTTTTTGCAGCATCCTAAAAGAGCATATCTACAAGGTATTCCACTGGCGATCAAGATCTTGATGGTAACTTTGAACCTGGAGAGTAAATCGATGGCTAACTAAACTTCACCACACATAAGGGCAGGAACAAGTTTGGTGAAAGATGGAAAACCTAGCAGTAGAAATGTAAAGAGAGGAAAGGTGGATTAAGTATAATGAGGCATGCGAGAGGGAGATAGAGAAGCAAGCATCGTCATTGCGAAAGAATAGCGTTGAGGAGAGAGATGGATCGTGAAGGATTTTAAGTTCACGTAGAAGACGTGGAGCCAAAGCATCAAGAACTCCCCCATCTTAGAAAGCATGACAAAGATCCCCCTTGGCTTCACACAGAAGTGTGCCAACAAAGACTACCTGGGCCGTGGGCACACATCTTAATCCACCTGGTGACCTAGCCCTTGCGCTTGGTTTTCCCGTATCTAGTACGACAAGTAACCAATAAGCTAACTTGGGAAGTAGGATAATAGGAGTAAGTCAGGGAGCAAGTACATCAATGGTAGGATAGATGGCTTCAATGTTATTTGGAGGAACATTTTTAGGTGCATCATCCACACAGAACATGAACATGTAGAATGTTGGATTCACCTCTGGAAGTGGAACTACCTCATAGACTGTAGGGGTTTAGTATAGTACTACTGTCGAAGCATAGGGGAGTATTTCTACCGGTCGTATTCAACTACAAGTGGAGGATCAAGAGGTATAGGTGGCTCTAGTTCTGGTAGATATGGTGGTTACGGAGGAAAAGGAAACACAAGAGGTTTTGGATCAGGTGTTCAAGGCCCGCAGCAACCACAAAATATCTATATGGAGATGTCTCTTCATCTCTTAGGAGTATAGAGGCATAGAGGATGTTGTTGAGCATGTGCACATGTGTGAAATATTGTGGCGCGTGAAAGGGATCACGACTTGAGCGCAAGGCAAGTCAATTTGCTACTACATTATAGGGACATGCACACAGTTGGTATAGGAAGTTTGACCCTGATCAAACTTGCATGGATTATGCAACATTGAAGGATGCTTTCTTGAAAGAGTTCCATATCCTTGAGTTTGAGTAGAAGAGTATAAGTGCGCTCAAGGATATTAAGCAAGGCACTACTGAGAGTGTACATGAGTATGATGCCCATTTTAAAACACTCATATCTAAGCTTTCTTATGATATTCACACAAGTCAACATGCATAATGGTTCGTTGGTGGATTGATTGCACCATTCAAAAGAGCACTGTCACATAAGACATACACTGATCCGCGTGAAGCACTGGAAGTAGATTTCATGCTGAGGTAGTTGGGAGCATTGATACTAGCATTAGTCCATTCTTAGAGGCACATATTACAGCTACGAGAAAACAGTTAGAGAAGTTATAGCGAATTCAACCCATGAAATGCTCTCAGGGATTTGGTGTACAAATTGTGAAGTGGAAGGTCACACCAAGGATAGTTACCCCCATGATTTATATGTTCATTGTTATTAGACTATGAAATCTATCATTTGAATCATGATGCTAGCCATTGTCCTTTGTTACAACATGTGATAAGGAAGAATGTATCCTACTTTTGCAAGATTTGCAAGTCCACGACCCATGATACTGAGGATTGTCGATTGATTGGTTAGATCCATGATGTTATAGACATTGGGGTACGACAAACAAGTGTAACAGATAACTCTAAGAACAAGAATGAGCACTAAGATCGGGATCATAATCAACTGTGCTATGATAGGAATGAGGGCCATTTTGAAGGAGGTCGTGGAAGAGGACGTGGATATCATGGTGGATATGGAGGACGAGGCCATGGTGCAGGAAGAAGTGAGTTCCCTCATGGAACATGTTATACATGTGGATCCCTTGATCACTATAGGCGCGAATGTCCCCAGAATGTTACATGTTCTTTTTGTGGAAAGAATCATAGCTATGAGGAGTGCCTAGACTTATATGAGCATCTCAGTAAACAACATAAGTAGGAAAACAAAGGCGCGCGAAGGAAAATAAGTGGATGCCCAAGATAGCACCAGAACATAAGGCCTTAACTGTAAATATTACCACACGTGCTGAAGTGGCATGCGCAAGAGAGGCATCGTACCAGAAGCCTATGATCACCAAGGAGGAGGTTTTGCATGCAAGGTACCCAGATCCTATTCATCAGAAGGAAGTTTACCAAGATACCATGGAAGTGCTAAGGAATATTCAGGGTGAGATACAGTACTTAAAGGAGTAGAAGAAAACATTAGAGACATTCCAAAATGATATCGATGATCTGAGTGAAGTGTGTAAAATGTTGCGTCAGGAGAACATCATTCCACTATTAGGAAGTTGGTTAAAAGGGAACACTCTGCGCGTAAGTATTGAGACCAAACAGTAGATCCTACATGCGAATCTTCCCCCTGATAGCATTGACTATGATAAAGAGATCACTCTGAATGCTATTGTAGATGGATGGCTATTGAGAAATATTTTGATTGATATAGGTGTGGAAGTCAATGTGCTTACTTTAGATGCATGGGTACAAATGGGGAGGCCTCCATTGCAGCCATCATCTAATGTGTTGTTTATGGAAAATAGGACTAAGGCCACTCCTATAGGAGTTTTGAAGGATGTATCCATAACTATACAAGGGGCCAAATTCACTAGGGATTTTGAGGTATTAGCACTTGCAGAAGAAATAGTTTTCTAACCTTGCTTGGATGCCCTTGGTGTTATGTGAATAATGTTGACTTGAGATTCAATAAGGGGTATATCAGCTTTGAGAACAAAGAGGAAAGGGTTGTGATACCTTTGACAGATGGGAAGTCTACACCATATGTTGAGCCTCTAAGTGAGGAGGATTTAAACAAAATCTATGTACGTGCGTTATTCAGGACCCAGAGGTCAATGAGCCATCAAAGGAAGGCATCCTACAATGGGAGGATTCTCATTCTATTAGTGATACTACGAGTATTACTTGTGACAATTGGGCTCATGGTACATATGAACTAGTAGGGCGCGAGGTAAAAAGCGTGGTTGCTTGCGCAAGAATGGACTTCGTTCTATTCGATGGATAGGTGGCATAGTACCTTGGTATACATGAGCAGAAGATCTTCCTGTATTTTTGAAAGCCATGGAGGCATAGTGCATAGACCAGGTTAGGAGAAGAGACATGTTAGCATATGTCTTGCGCGGGATAAAGAACGCACGTTGGTGGGTAGTTCATAGAGATAATATTATGGAGTGGAAGGAGATCAAAATTGCCTTATCTACCAGGTTTGTAAGAAGCAATGCACCTACGCAGATTTGCACTTATAATGGTGATCAACTTGTTCAACACCACATTTAGTAGTGTGAGAGACTCTAGACAACAGGACATGAAGCATTACCACCTTCACTTTGGGTGCATAAATTATACTCCACTCTACAAGGGTGCGCATGTGCTTGGTATGTATATGCAGAACTACATCGAGAGACTGGAAACTAGCAAAATTTGACTGTAGGAATGATCCAAACCTTTGACTACTTTTCTTCCCAACCTCCCGATAGAAGAGGCATTAAAATTTGTCAAGTGGTTAACCATGGGAGATAGTGCAAAGGCGAAGGAACTCATACAGGAATTAATGGGCGAGATAGAATCAGGTGCATGTGTTTTGAAGAAGAAGGAGAAGACTCCATATTGCTTGAACGTGCTTGTCTTGAGAAAGAAAAAGGAAATATGGTGTACATTGTGGATGATGAGGAAGTTGAAAACCTAGATATTGACCATTCACAAGGGGCGTGTGAGGTCTTGGATAGTGTAGATAAGGATACGTGCGCATACCATGAACCAATGAAGACAAAGAAGGTCAATATAGGATCGGAGGTTGAGCCTAAGGAGGTCATAATTGGAGACTATTGGTTAGACTCGGAGGTGGCAAAGATCATTGAGTTACTTAGGGATTATCAGGACTTATTCCCTCGAGGGTATCATGAACTTAAAGGCGTGCATGAATCACTTGGGAAATGAAGATAAACTTAAGGAAGGGTGTGTCCAATGTGAAAGAGACCTTACAGAATGAATCCTAATTTGTGTGAAAAGGTAAAAGAAGAAATTGATAAAATGTTGAAATCTGGAATTATCAAGTCCCACATGAGTCGAGAATGGGTTAGTCCAATGGTGATCAATATCAAGAAGGATGGTAGAATTCAAATATGTGTGGACTACAAGGAGCTAAATGTTGCATGTGTAACAGACCCATTCCCTACGCCATTTACTAAGGAAATACTAGGAGTTGTAGGGTGCAAAATATATTCCTTCACAGATGGGTTTTGGGTATCATCAGGTTAGGATTGCTCAGGAGGATCAAGAAAAGAAAACTTTTACTATTGAATGGGGAATTTTTGCCTATACTATGATGCCTTTTGGATTGAAAAACGTGCCTATTGTATTCTCATGCATAGTTGTTCAGGCATTCAAATATTTTATTCATAACTTCTTATAGGTCTACCTTGATGATTGGACAATATATGGGCTTGTTAAGGATCACTGTGACAATCTGCGCTTAATGTTTGAATGGTGCAGACAATTAAGTATCTCTTTGAACATCAAGAAGTGCATATTTGCTACACCTTTTGGAATATTGTTAGGACATATAATCTATAAGGAAGGTTTGTTGGTTGATCTAGCTAAGGTTGCAGTCATTCTAGGCCTGGAAGTGCCTACCAGTCAAAGTGAGGTGCGCGGATTTTTGGGTCACACAGGATATTATAGAAAATTCATAAAGGGATATGCAAAAATTTCGCACCTTTAGAGGAGTTACTGAAAGGAAAAGGTACATTCTATTGGGGAGAATCATAGCAACACATGTTTGAAACATTGAAAGAGAAACTTACTACTACGCCTATCCTATGTTTTCCTTCATGGGAAAAACCATTTCATGTACATGTGGACACCTCTGGCATGACCATTGGCGCAATATTAGCTCAACCTAGAGAAGGTATTGTCGATCATCCTATTGCTTTGCTAGTAGGAAGGTAACTCCTACTGAACATAATTATACAACTACAGAGCGTGACGATTTTTAATGATCTATGCATTGCACAAGTTTCGATAGTATTTTCTAGCTACACCATTTGTATTCTATATGGATCACATGGCATTGAAGTACTTGGTGAACAAACCCATCTTACAAGGGCACATATGCAGATGGGTACTCCTATTTCAAGAGTTTGATTTCATAGTTGTGGTGAAGCCAGGGAAAAGTAACTTTGGACCAGACCACTTGTTTAGAATCAACTTAGGAGAGGAAGCACAAAAATTAAAGAAACCATGTCAGATGCCTAATTATATAGGTTACAGTGCACACCATCAAAATTAGAAGACATTTTTATCTTTCTATGGACTGGTGTGGCACCAGAAGGAATGAAGGCATTAGAAAAGAAACAACTTGTTATACATGTGACACCATTTATGTTAATTAGTGGTGACCTCTACAAGTTAGGTAGAGATGAAGTATTACGCCATTATGTATTAGAGCATGAGTGCAAGGATATTATGGAAGAATCCCATGGTGGTATTGCAGGAGGCCATTATGCAGGTGATGCAACTGCCCGGAAGATCCTACTTGTTGGATTATGGTGGGAGACATTGTATAAAGATTGTAAAGAATATTGTAAGGCGTGTGACCATTGTCAGTGCTAGGAAAACTAGGACAAAGAGATGAAATGCCACTGAGACCTATTATCAGTGCAGAACCATTTGAGAAATGGGCCATTGATTTTGTAGGACCTATTTCACCAACCACGCGCGTAGGACTGGATCATGTTATATCATTACTTGCATAGATTATCTCACATGATGGGTAGAAGCAACACCTATGAAGGATTGTACAACAACTACAACAGCTAGGTTTCTATGGGAGAATGTTCTTACAAGATATGGATGTCCTTTAAGTTTGACAAGTGATAGGGGTACACACTTTTTAAATGAAACCATAAGGATCCTATTAGATGAGTTTATGGTTGCCCACCATAAGACTACACCTTACCACCCTCAGGCAAATGGAATTGTTGAGGCTTTCAACAAGATTTTGAGCCAGACATTGACAAAAATTTGTGATGTTGGAAGAAAGGATTGGGATGATAAAGTGTCAGCTATTCTTTGGGCATATAGAAAAACTTATAAGAGATTGAACAAAGCCACACCATTTTAGTTGGTGTTTGGTGTAGAAGTCGTTCTTCCTATAGAATTTATGTTACCTTCTTTGCGCATTGCACACGAAACATAAGGGACAATAAAGTCTAGATGATGACTAAGTAAGCACCTTTTTAGATGTAAATGATAACATACGACCCCAACCAAAGTGTATTGAAAAGATGATTCAATTGGATAGAGAAGCACCATTTGTCGATCTCAACTTATAGTCCCATGTGTTTCTTTCATGCCATGCTTTCTTTAGCATTTTCATTCTTTTGAAGCAAGAAAAGGCCAGGAAGAAAGCATGACATGACATAAACATAAGGGATAAGAAGTTTGAGATTGGAAAAATGGTACTTCTTTATGACTCAAAGTTCTTGCGCCATCTAGGCAAGCTCAAAGTACATTGGTTGGGGTCGTATGTCATCACTTACATACTTGAATCAAGTGCTTTCCAGTTAGAAGCACTTGATGGAACATGGCTTACCCGAGTTACTTTAATGGGGTAGGCTGAAGCCCTACTATAAATAAGTCTTCTTGGTGTTTGTAATAAGGTAGTATTGCCATTTAGATTAGGTTTCCATTATGTCTTTCCTTAATGTATTTCCTTCATTGTCGTTATGCTTTGTCAATTTAGTTGTTGTTCTTGTGTAATAAGTGCACTTACGCGCATGAAGCTAATTACTATGTGAAGAATGTTTATGCATAGAGGATTGCACATACTTTTAGTGTGGGGTGGTTGTTGATATCTAGGTACAAGACTGTGGGAATTGAAAGGTGAAAGGAATAAGTTGCTACGGGTGTGCTTTAAGAAGATTGCTTCTCAAAAGTGACCAAGGATGGAGATGAATGAAAGGATAGTATAACGTGAGGTAAGTAGAGGCCATGATAACTACAGGAGAAGGTACAGTGACAAGGTACTCAGAGCGCAAGGGCGTGTGCTGGAGAGAAGTTTGTGACTAGAGGGTAGGAAGGCACGCTAGAAGGTTATAACTGGGGCGAAGATGTACCGCGTGGAACAGAATGAATTTGGTCAATGAATGAGAGGATATTTGGTAGGTGAAGGAGCAATAAATGCATCAAAATTTGAAAAACTATATAAGGATGGGATGCGAATTCATTTTTACGTTGCGATTAAGAGTATTTGAAAGAAGCCAAGTGCGAAGAGCCGAGTGATCGTTTTAAGGTGCGAGAGGTGTGTAACCAGTTGTGATGAAGATATTTGTGTGCAAAAGAAGCTTGTGTCCCTAAGTGGTGAAGGGTTTGAGTGAAGCGAGGCAACAAAGATGAGCTAGGGGCAAGTAATTTCACCTAGGAACAATGTTGAATCAAACTAGGGTTTACTTCGCACCTTGTATAATTTGAGTGGTAAGGATCTACAAAGGATTGCAAGGTAGAAATGGCACCCAAGAAAGTAGTTGTAGTAGGAGTGAAGGGAAAGAAGAAGGTGGTAGAAGAAGAAGAAGAAGAAATGGCTCAGAAAGCATTTTTCTGAGATGCAATATCTAGAGGGGTTATCATTGGCCAGGAGTGGGATTCTCACATAAGGAAAAGCAAAGTGAGTGAGTAAAATCACCGTACCATAGAGAACAAGAAGGATCTTGATGCGTTGTTGAACACGAAGACAAATAAATGCACGGCGGAAGATATGTTGGTGTATGACGATGCGTTGGTGAGAAGCTCTTGCAAAGGATAGGAGTTTACCAACTTTATGAGCTCCCTTATTTGGGAAGTATGAGCCCTTGTACTAGTGGCTCATGAGAAAAGTGCATGAGGATTTTTTCTACTTTTTGAGAGACGTAGAGTCGAATTTCAATTGTGCTCATCTCCGTAGTAACTTGAGGTTAAAAGGCACATGAGACGATTTATGAGATGATCTGACAGATAAAACTACAATATTGGAGACTAGAAAGGAGTTGGGATATACAAAGGGTCCGCACGGTATGGACATCGACAAACTAAAGAAGTATCAGTTGTACAAGTGGCCGCACATCTCATTACAAAGCTCAATGACCAAGAAAGGTGGTCACAAGTGAACACCATGTGGCTGCACATTGCCAAAAAGATGTCTGAAGGAGTAGTCTACAACATTTCATGGTATATTGTAGAGACAATCGTTGAAGAAGCATGCGTAGGAGGAAAGATCAGCTTTGGAGTTGTTCTGTTATCACTAGTGTTCATGGAGATCGGAGTACCTGATGGACTGAAGGAGAAGGTATGGGAGTATCCAATGGAACAAAAATCACCTGCAAAGCACTTCAAGAAGTACTTATGTGAGGGATCCATGACAAAGAAGGTTAAGCAATGGGCTAAGAAGTGGTATGATAGGCTCCATGTGGCTTTTGAGGAAGAATGGCATCCCCAAGGACTTGCCTTCGGTGGTTGGAAAGGCAGTTTAGTTTGTTGTATACCAACATTTCTGTATAGCAGTGGTTTGCCATGAAAGATGGAGCATGGAGTCCTTGGTGCAAGTTGTCATATGCATTCACAACAAGGTACTTCTAGGCATCAGTACATAGTTTATAGATGCGTGATGGTGACATTCAACGCGGATAAGGTAGATTGTGACTACCACACACTAAGGAAGAAATATGTGTATCCAGGGTGGGGTGCATATGTTGAAAGACTCATTTCTGATGTTTTGAGCATTAAACCAATAAGTTTGGTGGTGGGAGATATTGGAGTAGTGCGTTGGTGTATCTCCAACTAAAGCCAAAGATGGAGAATAACAAGTATGTGGAAGGTGAGTTCGCACTTCAGCACCACCAAAGGGAAAGCATACAATGGAGAACATCCCAGTGCCTAAACCCACAAAGCCAATTGAAGTGGAGGATGAGGAGGAGGAGCACGAAGATAGTGGTGGTTTGGAGCATAGAGGTAGGAGACATGGCGCGAATAACACCACCTCACTACCACGCCAGAGGGGGGATGACGAGGACTTGAATGTAGTCAAGGGGAGCATAGATTTAAGAGGGTGTTCGGAGAACAAGAACCAAGGTGTTACTCCAAACATGGTGTGCAGATCACCCAAACTCTCTCCACAAAAAGAGGTAACCATGTAAAGAAGGAGGAAACTAAAGTTAAATGAGGAGGCGGAAGAGTTAGAGGAAAGTGTGCCTAATTCTCCTACACTTCCAGAGAACATAGAAGAACAAAAGGGCGAGGAATCAAAGGAAAGAGGAGAGGAAGAAGAGGGACCAAAGGAAACAGGTGAAGAGACTATTCAAGACATGGAGACACAAGTCCCAAATTCGGGAGCTAAAGTCCCTAGCAAAGTGATAGTCTAAGAATGAGTGAGAGCACATTCCACCAGCCATGGGGTATGCGAGAGGATGCAGGTAAAATTGTCCACGCCCACTTCTCCAGAGCACGATAACACAAAAGGATTTATTCGGCTGGGAGCTAATGGATGAGGATATGGTGATTGTGCACACTCGAAAGCAACTATCATGGTCAATGCACACCCATATGGATGAGCTTGACTTTGATATATGCGAAGAGTCATGCGTTTTGAGATGGCTAAAGAAGGCACCCCAAGCTAGACATATGATAGTAAAGCCTACTGTCATGTCAGATGAGCAGGTCAACAATGCATTGGTGAAGGTTTCTACTAAAGTTGCGAGAAGAAACATGGAAAAATGTAACAATAAGAGCATTGCGCGAGGAGCTAAAGACAAAGGATGTAGAGATAGCATGCATAACGCAAGAGAGGGACTTAGCACAGAAGAAGAACGAAGTATTTATCAACATCGTAGAGGAGATTGGAGACAATGTCATAAGAGCTAGGCCACACTTGGAGCCCAAGGTACCACAAACATTTCCCTCAGCGATACATTATGTAGGAAAGTTGGTGGACCTGGTACTTGAAGATGAACCTCTGCATGTCAGCGCAAGGAATCCAAAACAAGAGGAGAGAGAGAGAAATCCTCAGTGATGTGAAAGATTGCATCCTATGAAGGGCTACTACAAGCACTACAGGAAGAATTGAAGAAAGCGAGACAGAGCTTTGAACATGAACATCCGCACTGACTCAGAGGCGCTTATCAATATAAAGACCACGGAAAGAAACAATGAGGTCTAGAGAGAAATGAAGGATGAAACATTGGGCCGTGCAGAAAGATTGTCAATGGTTAAGCAAAAAAAGCATGAGGCCTTGGTAGAAGTAGCATAAGAGCTATACAAGACTTGGCATTTGGAAGATCTTGGGAAATTCATTACGCGAGAAGATGAATCTTTAGAAGGAAGAATGACCTCAATGTCTAGCATTGTGTTGGTTCTGCAAAATGAAAAAGGGGAGATTGCGAGGGATGAATTGGAGTCCATTGCTGTGGACATTCCAAAAAAGTAAAACAAGCACTTGCTAAATGACAAGCCTTGGAGGCCGAAATAAAGGAGGAGTATCCAAAGTTGATACTTCAAACTGATACAGAGGAGGTTACCTCATAAAATTTTTTTATTCATCTACATTCTTTCATTCTTATTCTTTCAATTCTTTTATTCTTTACTTCAATTTTTAGAGATACCCATTATCGGGGCAATAATGAGATTAGTGTGGGGTAATGTTGATCAGAGAACACTTGACAAAACTCACACAAGAAGTCCACGTGGGAAAATAGGCCAGGTTTAAGGGCGAATGGACAGGAAGAACCTGCGTGCGGAGGGCAAGTTCAACATTAAGGACTTAGCCGATTTTGAGCATGAAGACCTATTTTTAGAAGATGGGCATGTGGAACACACCAATGATGTAGAGATGTGCATGCCATACATTTGTCTATCTTTAGAGGATTAGATCAAAGCATTTTACATGGAGACGAGCTAAGAATAGGATTGTCACTTCAGTTAACTATAAGAGGTCTATAGATAACACACTTGCATGTGTGGCTATGCCTGTAAATGATGCATGGCTATTAATAACATGCAGCCTATTTTTGGAATAGATAAGCGGTGAAGGGAAATTCCCCACCCTATATATATGATGTGAATCACATAGTAGTATATATGGAGATATAGAGAAGAGATATATAGATATATGTAGAGCATAAGAGGTAAGCATAAAGAGATATGTGCATATGATTGGATTACTGTATCAGATCCATGCGTGCATCGGTATAGAATGCCATTATTGTAAGGAGCTTTTATGTTTATTAATAGATGGAAGTTATTGGCTGAATCTAAGTGTCATTCTTGTGTGTAATTGAGTAGTGCATGTTCTTGATTCAATCATGATTATTGTTTAAGCTTGTTCTTTCATAGATCTAAATATGGCATGCATTGTAGAATGATGGATTAGTTATGGATCTATATGTTTCTTCCTTCATCATGCTAACATCCTACTACAACAACCCTAAAGAGGGACCTGGTACCTTTACGCGCTTTGGGTGAGCACTCAGTCTAGGATGAGTGATGTGCCAGCGCATCTAGGGTGTTATCTGGTAAATTCTAGGTTGCATCGGGCATGTGCAACTAGTTATCTATTTTGCGGAGTTACAGTATGGTATGACTGACGACATCGAGCAAAACCAGAGTGACAAAAGAGGGTAAACATTGAAGCTTTTCCATCCTAGAAAAGACTAGAACATGAGCATTTGAGTGGACATTAGCACCCAATTCAGTCACTAGTGCCCATGTGCTCCTGTCCTCCCGTGGGCGCTTCTATCCTATACAGTTCTGATTTCTAGAACCCTTGGTGAGCCTTGACAACACTCTTTCCGATCTGTTCTAACAATTTCTCAACTCATATCACTTCCAAGTCACTCTAAAATTAGCTAAGTCACCCTCTCCTCTCTCTTGCTCAGGGTTTCATATCTTTACTTGCTTCTTACTTGTCCATTTACTATATTCTATCATTTGTATATCATTTGTTATAATAGTTACTCTAAAATAAATGTTTGAGTCAATTTATATTAAATTTGTTTCCTATATTCTATGCATGATTTATTTACCATGGTTGCACCTTATCTTGTTACATCCATGGGGAAAATCAATTCCCCTCTTTCCACATTTTTGTCTACAGTCATAGGGCTAATTTGTACTATTTTATTGTTTATACTCTTCCCAAATCACACCTAATACTTTTGATGAGTCTTGCGTCTCTCCATCCATTGCTTGAGATTGATACCAACGAGTCTCCTAACACTACATATGTTACACATTTTTTTAATCACATATTGATCCTTATGTTTGCACTTACTTTTCCACTCTTTGCCAACATGCCCAATGTTACATCTATTTTATTTTCTCATAATGGGTACATTATTATTGTTTATACACTTCCTACTCATCCAATTGGGATCTTGGACTCTATAGGGTTTTCCCCTCACCATGTTGACATTATTCTCTGGTAGCTCTTATGTTTACCAATGTTCTACCTATTCTAGTTTCTCCACATGCATGACACAATCCTACTCCACATGCTATGATACATGCACTTTCACATGACATTAGGTCCTTTCCTCATGTTCACATATGTTCATCTTCTTTAACATATCATGGGCCCTTGCCTACTACTCTCATTGCATAGATCATCTTGGCATTCACACTTGGGGGCATCCTAATTCCCCCACACCACCCAATGATGCACTCTTGTTCTTGGTTCATACTTGACTGTTGAGGGCATCCTTACTTACATGGACCTCACTTTGCACACACACATCGAGGGGACATCCTTATTCCTCCCTTAGCTCTCTTTCACATATTTGTAATTAAAAATCCAAAACACGTTTTCTTAGATCTTGATTGGATGGACTCTTGCTTTCTTATACTACTATATGTTGCACCTCTGTTTATCATGTTACTATGGTTCATAGTATGCTTTGTCATTTTTCATAGACACGTACACGTTCACATGGTACTTTGAGGTGAGTGCAAGTCACTTACATGTTATTACACGATATACGATGTTTATCCCTGTCCATTACCAGTCTCTGAGGCTCTTGGGGGCATCTACCTTTTCCTAGTTTCTACTAGGTTCCATCATTGCAATATTTCACATTTTCATTCCTATATTCAAATATTACATTGTGATATACTATTTATCTTTCCTAACATGCTAACGAGTGCTTCATGTGTAGCATTTTCCTTGTAGGACTCCTTCCAATCATGGTTGTTTGATTTTCTTGTATCTTGTTTGTTATTGTTTACGGGTTATGCCCTATGTTTGCTTGTTTCCTTGCTTGCACAAGTTTTGAGCGTCTTGATTGTCTTATGACATCCTAAGTGGTGTCTCATGTATGCAACTAACTCCTCATTGTGTCCTTGTTTGTTGTTTTCCTATATACTTTTACTAGTTACTATTTCTATGTGCATTGCGTTTGTTTATCACTAACACTTGTATGTTAACATTTTCCAATTGTTTTTATTGCGCCAAGGTAACTACCATTTCTAATCTCTATTCCTCTTGCATGAATACCTATATCAGATATGCATATCGGTTTCAACCTTCCTCGTTTGGGCTTCGTTCACTTTTTTCATCTCATGTACCCCAAACAAGTGGGGGCAAACATCAAGTGAACCTTTTCACCCTCCTATGATTACATCTGACAACTACATAATCAAAGTCAACATGATTAGAGTAGTAATCAATTACAAAACGAGACCATAAACAAACTTGGCCAAAATTCATATCTTGGACAAAACCACCAAGTACAAATATGAGCGTTAGGCACTAGTATCCCACCAGCGCTCTTATCCTGGGGCAAAAATAGGTACATATTAGTTTTCAATAGTTACACGATTCTGATCTTCTCTAGTTTCAAATTAGATTACACGATCGGTTTCAAATTGCAAACAATTACTAATATGAACTAAATAAGAAGTGACTACTTACTCAGAACCAAAGTAGGAACCAAATAATAAAAGTGACACCTAAGGCATATGGAGGACAATGATATGCCGGAAAATGTGTGACCCGAGGCAAGTTATAAATTAGGTTTGTGATCATGTGAAATAAAACTTATCCGCGGGAAAGCGTTAGTAGTTGGAGGCAAAGCCTATTAGCTATCCTAAGACACTTTCCCTTAGCGGTGACATGACGCCTAAATCTGAAGTTTAACGTCGAGATGCTCAAATACCTAGTTTGGTGACAATACACCTAAATCCTTTGTATTATTCTAGCCAACTCTTAAGCAACAAATCTACTGGCACGAACATATTTCTACCCCTTTCTCTTTCAAAATTTCAAGTGTACTCTAATCCCTTGGTTTAACATTTTTCCAATACGCGTTTCCAATTCTACATATTTTTCAAGTTGAAGTTCAATTCCATTTACCTGGAGCATTAACTACACTTTTTTTCTTTTGCATGTCATATCATATCCCAATGAAGGCAAAACACGCAAACAACTATGAAGAAAATCTCAAACACACTCTGGTAAAGACGATATTCCAAGAATCTACACACACGCATCATTATCACTCCACACATGCAAAGGTCATCCCTAGGATCCTTATCCTTCACTTCCCTTTGACTTTCATGATACACATTTTGCACTATTCCATACGACACACTACAACACTCATTTAGCACACTACTGGGCACAATCTTCTTTTGACTCCCCAAGGTACAATTTTTTTCTTCTACTTTATGCTACCGAATCCTTATTCACCAGCATAAAGTGGGGAAAAATGTAGTCACTAGATCACACACTTACTATTTATGTCTAGTCTATAAACATGTCATTTATATGCATGATTCCTAAGCAAGAGAATTACTCATTAACATTCCTTTGCTTTGACATTTTTTATCCATTTCATCTTTATTGCTTATTATTTTTGATTTACAACTTATAGTTTTACATACCAACCAACATTCTAACATGCTTTGATTTCACTATTTATCCTTTTGGGCACACTGTATATAACCACCCATTAGGGACAAGAGTGTCTGGGCACTGATGTCCCTCTAGGTGCTTATGTCATTTTTCTCTCTTTTGCCAACTTTTCGGAAGTTGCTTCTTTCTTGTCTTATGCTATCACCCTTAGTCGACTTTTATCTTGTTAATGACAAACCTTGAGTGAATGAATCATATATATACATGACTTATTTAACCTCATTAAGGGGGAAGCATTTCAAGAGGCACTTATTACCACAAGGAGCTAAATATTTCCAATCTACTACATCATCAAAGGAATGCATTATTCACTGCATAAGGGGAGCTATTTTGAATTCCATACCACACATTTTACATTGGGACAAAGTACTTGTAGCCCACTATTCTTTGTGCCACTAACACTAGGGCAACCTAGCTCAAGGAACAACATTCCAATCACACACACACACTAGAACTACATTGAGTCTGAAATGAAGTGCAACACTCGGTGATAATCACATTGGGGTGACCGCCGAGGTTAGTCTGACTCAAACATATGCCTTATTTATTCATATAATGCATGTTTGAGTATTATGCGGAGTAGTTGGTGTTTCTTTTGTAGGTATAGGTGTGGCAAAGTAGAAGTGTAATGAACCCGACACCACCTATGACAAAGCAGAAGGTGACAAGAAGCGACACAGGAAGATCGGGATCACAACTATCTCACAAATGCCAATGCTTAGGACATGACGCTAGCGCCCAGACAACCTTTTCCTCTCCACAGGCACTTATGTCCTTAAGATCGTCATATTCGATTCCGAATTAGAGCTCGAACAATCCAAAATTAACCCTTCTAGATCAATCACCAACCCAAAATTAATTCAGACCCATGGAGGCATGCTTAATCATTCTACAAATCCTATCTATCACTCTTGCTTATATTTCTATAGCTAGATGTTGCTTGCATACTATTATATTTATCCGTTCAACAACGTCCTTAATAATTTTATTTTTGTTAAATCACATATATGGTCATGTTGGTCGAAAATCATCAAGCTTGGGCGAGATCTATGGATAGATGAGCCAATAGTGCATAGGGCATAGCCCCTCTTTGAGTCACAGAAAGTGAAACCGGTTTATTGCTATTCTACCCGGCGGGAATTTGTGCAAGTCTCACAATATTCGCCTTCGGGGGTTTGGGATCTCATCCAGTAGGATGTTCCATTGCGAAAAGAAAGGAATGAAAGAAAGGATGGAGAAAGATCGAGATCGAAGAAAGAAAAGAAATGAATTCCAAAGCGAGAAAGGTTAGAGGGTTTATGTTTTGGGATTGGTAAATGTGAGCCAAACCTACTTGCATAAGCGAGCAAAGCAATGCTTGATGAATAAATGACAATAAAAGATAAAGCAGTGGATCAAAGCAGAACAAGCATACGAGATCTAACGTAAGAGAGATCCAATGCAAATAACACATGTATTCAGCACAAAGTCTAAATATTGTATTAATAATTCTTTCTGTTACAAAAAGCTCAAAGTCTTTTCTCCTCACTTCTATTTTTCATCTGAAAGATATTCACTCATCCACACCACAACAAGTATTGGGGTATTTATAGAAGAAGGAGAGAAAGGAAGGCAAAAAGGAGCCAACCACCTATTTACAAAGATATTTACAAAATATCTACAAGGAGATACAAAATATCTTAAAGTCATGTTGACTTTTGACAACTTGATGGATGACATCATCTCATGGTGCAACATGGATGATGTCATCATTTGTGCCAACATACTTCAGATATTTACAAAAAGAAAGTCGAAGAAGAGAGAGAAGAAGAAGAAGCCACTATTCATCATCGTCATCCTGCGGCCGAAAGGGAGTAGCCTGCTTTTGCTGCTCAGGTGACGAGATGTGGAATTGAGCGCGGTATTCCATGAACTTGCTGATCATGGGCCCTAGTTGATCCTGGGAAGGATCCTTGTGTCACTCACTGATCACCTCGCAAGTCTCCCGCTCGTCTATGAGCTTCTCTGGGAGTTTGGAATACTCTTTCTCTGCTTCTATGAGGAACCCGATGAAGTCCCGACAGGCCAGCAGGTTATTGATGGACTCTGCGTCAAAAGAGACCTCTGGCCCCAGCCCTCGTGACACGATCTCTTTAAAGATCTGGATGGTTTCATCGACTTTTCTTAAGGCGAAGGAAGGAGTAAGCAGCCCTGGAGACATGTTGAGAACGATTTGTTCCATTTGGTGCATCGTGTCCAGGGCTTCTTCCTTTACCTTATCGATTTTTTCAAGGACAAACTCCAGTTGATCCATCCGGTAGTCCAGAGTGGAAATGACTTTATTGAGGGCCCTGGGATGGCCGAAGACGCCGAACTTGACCAGATCTTCGACTGAACAGTCGAACATTTGTTGAAAGGTCTCATGCTGCAGCCTAGCATGGTCCAGCTCTTCTGATATGGGTCCTGCTAACGCTTGGAGCTCTTTATTCACCTTTTTGATGTTTAGATATAAATCAGAGAACTTGGCGATCACTCTTTCACTGTCTTTGAGGATCTGGCTCCTCCAAGCGGAAACTGCCATACCCTGCTCGCCGATCTTTGCATATTCATTAATTTTATCCTGGCTCAGAGGCTCAGGAGTCTCGGCGGCAGTTGAGGGAGGTGCACTGCCCATCTTCTGTAAGGCTTGGAGCAGATGTTTGTTTTGCTCTTTCAGTAGCCTTTTCTCTTCTTTTGTTTCTTGAAGCTTCTTGCAGAGGGCGTCGACTGCAGATAGGGCCTCTCCCTGAAGGCTTTCAGAAGACGTACCCATTGTGACCTGAGTCACTGTGTAATCTGTAGGAGACAGATCCTTTTTATCCTTGAGGGGATTGGGGTATGCGATCTCCATTACCCTCTCTCCCGAAGCACTCTGAGAGAAGCGTGTGACAGGCTTCTGTTTCTTTGCCCCTTTGGACGGGATTACGGAAAAGTCCATCGGAGCGATGGGAACTTTCCTTTTCTGCTGACTTAAGTGCTGGGAGATCCAGGCTGGACTTATGGGAGAAGGGCCAGAAACAGAGAAGGGGACAGCTGCAGTAGTAGAAGGGAAAAAAGTGGAGACACTTGGAGGCGGCATCGAGAGGGAGGCCGAAGAAGTGCTCACGGGAGGAAGAGATACTGCAGGAGAGGAAGACATAGGAAGGGAAGGGAGCTCAGAGATGAGGGAAGAAATGGAGGGGGACAGATCCGCAAGAGAAGAGAAGATGGACGAAGAAGCGGGAGGAACAATAGAAGAAGGGGGAGAGGACACGACCAAAGGGATGGTCGCTTGAGTCACTCGAGGAGGGGAAGGAGGAGAAGAAGAAGGGACAGAAGGGACCTCGGTTGTTGTAGCAGTGGCGACATCCTGAGTGGATGGGCCTATTGGAACATCTTCTTCCGCTTCTTTCTCTAGGGAAGCCAGAGTTACAACTTGTTCTGGTGCAGCGGAAGGAGGACTTTCAGGAGCTTCCTCTTGAGTGGTGCTGGATTCACCCTCTTTGCCTTTTCCTTTGCCTTTAGGCTGCTGTTTTGATCTAGGAGGTGCGTTACCCAACGGAGAGGTTGTGAAATCGACCCCGAGGTAGATGAGTCCGTTCATTCGGCACGATGCTGCTACGCGCAGAGTTTCCTTGACCCTTCCTCAACTCGTATGCGAGGTGCTTTGTTTTATCAATCGCTGTTGCAAAAGGCCAATCGTCCCCACCCGTATCAAGATATACTTGATCCACTTCCTCCTCAGTAGTTTGGTAGCCTTTGGGGACGATGGCTACCCCGTATTGGATGATTTCTGCCAATGCCAAACGAGAATGGTCCTTCCTCCTGAGTTCCACCTCATGATATAGGTCGATGTAGATATCCTCGATCTGAGGGATGTGGATTGGATCGAGCTTAGCCCTCGGCAGACAATTCCTCGGGTCGAAGGTGGGTCTAGCTGGGAAGTCATGTTTCAAATTCAAGACTCATTTCTCTGCAAACATGTCTTTTGCCTTGTGATGAGAAAGACATGTATATCTACCCACTGTGAGGGGGAAAGGAGTTCTACCCTTCTTTCTTTTGAGGCACTTCTCATGGTAGGTGATTAGCTGTCTTGACAGCTCTAATAGAATCAACTTGGGTCCAGCATACCTTGGCAGTCTAGTTGGCTCTCCCAAGAAGTTAGTTGCCCTCAGATAGGTGAATGTGGGGAATTGGGTGAACAGGGCCCCCCATTTCTCAGTGGCTGTCACTATGCTCTTGGTCATGTGACCGTAAGTCATATTTGGCCTCAATAGGCAGATGATGAAGTAGAAAAATGCATCGTTGATCTTGGTAAATTGAGGGATGCTATTTTCCAGCCTCAATTCTGGATAGTATTCATATATTTTGACCTGGGGCCAAACCCCACTCCGCATCAGAGCTGGATAGTCCCTTTCAGAAGCTGCAACATAAACAACATAGGAATTCATGTAGAATCTTCCCGTTGTGGGGAATTGTTGCAGCTGTTCTGATATCGTGCTGCTTATAATTTCTGCCCATTCGAAGCGTTGATCAGGCACATTTTTGTTCATGGTTTCTAAATACCGCAGCATCCATTTGTGGAAAAAGTGGGCGTCAGGAAGCCCAAACACCCTGCTCAGGAACGTGATGGTGTCACTGAGCTCCTCTGAAAAATCACTGCGGTGAATGATTTGTGGCCAACGGGTCACTACCTTTTTATTCTTCAGATAGACTTCGTTCATCAGCTGCATGCACTGATCTTCATTGTCGTCCCATGCCTTGATGCAATCTCCTTGGCTGACGGCCACAAAGTGCCGGTGATGAGGAATGCCGAGTATTATCTCAAAGTGGCGGGCAGTGAGGTTGATTACGACCTCGCCCTTCTCATTTACGACACACCTTGTGTCTTTATTATAGCACCGGGCAACCACCATCATGAATTCATTGTTAACGGCGCTGACTGGGATTCCCCCAGCAAAGTGCAGGGCACTGCCTATTAGCTTGTCCATCCACGGACTTCTTGTGACCTTCTGAGTCCTGACCCAGAATTCCTCCAAATCAATATGACCCAACTCTGAGTCTCTGATGTCCAGGTCACACTCGGCCTGGGAGTCGGGCATTCTGACCCTCTGATATTTATACTTCATTTCTTCCTCTGTGAGCTTGGCCTTGCCTTTGGATTTGGTAGGCCTCTTGCTTGATGTTGACATATGTTCTTCTGAGTTTAATTGCTGATCTGCAAGAATAAGACGTGAAACCCAATCGAAGAAAGCCGTGTCAGCTGCTTGATTTTCCATTGAAATGCTGACAGAAGAAAGAGTTAGCAATTTTGAGGCCTCGGGGCGCATGGCGCACAGATATTGCAGATTGCAGAGCTAAATAGGTAAGGCGCACAGGAAAAGGGTGTTGCAAGGGAACAGGATGCGCCCGTGGCGCATGTATCTTTCATGTTGCATAGAACTTTGGTGCACCTAAGGGAAATTGGCGCGGCGCATGGAGGGTTTGCACAACATGATGTTGCTGCGATGAGGAACGCGCCTGCGCCTTAGATAAGCTGCGGTTAGTGCATGGGAAACTTCACAGACGGATCTTTCAAAGTGCACCAAAGGCACGGGGAATAAGCAATGTTGCATCCAAGTTTGATGCGCTAAGAGGGCGCATGGAAAGCATTTGCAGCAAGCGAGAGAAGTGCGCCATTGGCGCGGCTTTTCATGATGTAACGGGGGCGACAGGTGTGCCAAGGGCGCCTGTTTTTGATAATGCATGGTGTGCCAATGCGCCAAAGAGAAAAGAAAATGCGGGTTCCTTTTCAAGGCTTTAATTCTTCAGAGGGTTTCCGCATATGGCTTAGTTCCTTCTGCAAGGCTCATTGAGGTGATGAAAAGGTTTAAACAAAGAGGTTTCAGACCATCACTTTTTTAGGACAGAGCTTCCTCTACCAGCAGATCTGGAAAGAGGGGGAAGAAAATATGGAAAAGACAGCAAGGGGGGAAACACATGATTTTATTCTTTTGATCAATCCAAACGAACCAACCTAAGCCCAAAAACCACAAAAACAAAACGCATGAAAGACAGAAGGCCACTTACCAGGATATAAACGATGAAAAAGCGTGAGAACGGGTCCACAAATCAATTCGAAAGCGACGGGGCTGGTGCGCTGACAAGCTCAGAGAAAAATCACGTGTTTTGCATCGGTGTGACAATAGCGCAGACGCGCCTATTTATAGGCGAGGCAACAATAAATGCGCCACCAACTTTTTAAAAGGGCGCACCAAATGAGCTGTCGACATGAGAAAACATGTGCCCTTTGGCGCCGAAAGACTTATCGGCCACGAAGATATATGCGCTATGGCGCGCAAGAGTGTTGTGAGAGGAAAATGTGCGCCTTTGGCGCACCAAAAAGAGGCGCAACAAATGATCTGTCGACAGGAAGGCGCATGCGCCTCGGCGCACGCAGGGAAGCCTTAACAGGCAGAGGCGCACCAAAACGCCTGCTGACACAAGAAAACATGCGCCAAAGGTTTTAAAGGGGGCGCATCAAAAGTTGATGTTGCATAGTCATTCTATGCGCCCGGCCAAAAAGACCAAAAAACGACTAAGTTCGAAAAACCAGATTTCCCGGGAAGGGATTTTGCAACGTTCCGAACGCAAGGAGTCCCTAACGAGGGATCGGAACAAAATTTCGGTATGGTTATCTGTAAAATTGCCCTTGCCAATTTTACGGGATAACAAGTCACATATAATGTTAAGTCTCATCATGTCATTTCATAAAGGCTCCACTTTTGATTTTTGTTTGTTTTTAATTAAGTAATTACGTCGATAAACATTTCATAATGACATCTATGGGTGGGATCTAATGGAGTGAGTGTGTTCACTCTAACGTTAGCCCTTAAATTTGACGTCCATTTTATCATCACATGGATTTTTTGCTTAAATTTGATGTCCATTTTATCGTCACTTATTTTTTTCATTTTGATCGAAAATTCAATTGCCAAATCATAATATCTCGGTCATATGACGGAGGTTGGAGACTTTTCGTTTCTAGAAAGTTTTTGAACCCCACATAATAATGTAACAAGATTAATGCCATTTTTACCAATAAATAAAAAGTGACAAAAAATATTAGAATTATTAATCAACATGATATACATCAACCTTCAAGTTGATATCTCTCAACATTTTACAAATGTGCTTATAAATATGCTCGAGATCATGGAATTTAACCACTATAAATGCACATAGGCCATTTTAGGTGTCCACACTCTTAACCATCAACCCCTTTTGATGCCCAAGACAAATGTATCATATATGGTCACATATACTCTCAAGTCTCATCATCTTTATTTTATTAAGGTTCTACCTTCGATTTTTTTTTTAAATAATGTAATTATGTCGATAAATGTTCTACAATGGCAACTAGGGGTGGGATGTAATGGCATGAGTGTGTTTACACTAACATTTGACCTTAAATTTGATGTCTATTTAATCATCACATGAATTTTTGACTTTAAATTTGATGACCATTTGACCGTCACTTAATTTTTTTCATTTTACCTAAAAATTCAATTGCAAAATCATAATGTCTTAATCATACAATAGAATTTGGAGTTTTATTTTTCCAGATTTTTTCCAAACCCCACTTAATAATATAACCAGATTAATATTATTTTTATTAGAAAAAAATAAAATATTAATCAATGTAATAGACATAAACCAAAATGAAGAAGTCGTGAAAAAAACCCTTAAAACACATTAAATTTGTGATGTCAATTAATTTATTAGCAACAAGACAATGGAAATTTCTCTTCATACATGTCATTCTCTTGTCATGACAGATGGCATTACCCAAATTAATAAGATTCTAGATTTGACAATGTTTTAGTGGTTGCCAAATAAAGAGCACACATTATGCAAATACAAAGTCCCAAGAGAAAAGTCTCATGCAATTGCCAAAATTTCAAAGAAGAGCAGCTCTAAAAATGTTGCAAGAAAAGTTGTAAATGTTGCGGATCTCAAGACCCATTTCAATTTTACCTATACAACCGCCCTTACTGTTTTTACAGGCAGAGAACGGAGCATTTATCAAAGCTTTTTATCCCTTTCTGAGAACAAAAATATGGCTTAACTAAATATATAAAGTGGCGTGTGCCATAGCGCGGGTTTCGAGCAAGGGGTTATGGTGGGATAAGTAGAAAAACTCCAGTATCAGCTGTTTTTTTAAAACTTCAGGTCAGTTACTGATTTTTTTCTTTTTATGTATTAGATGAAGATATCTACAATGTTGATTCTGTATGAAGCTGTACTTTAATGGTGTTAATCCATGACGTGAATTGCTCTCCGCCTCTTTCACACCTGCTTCTTGTGATTGGGTTTTCATGTGTTTTTAGCCCCAATTTTGTGTTTGACATTGTAGAGATTATTATTAAAACCCTTACAAATTTTTTTAAAGAGAAGATGGGTTGAAAGCAAGTTTACGTTAATCTGCATGGAAATTTAGGGATTTTTTTTTTTGGTTTTTGTTTTTGGGCATACTGTTTTTAATCCATCTAAGCTCAGGGCAATGAGGATTTTCACTTTTTGTTCCTGCTGCATGTTTCTATTCATTAGGAGGCATACCCAGTTTTGATTTTTGTGGGTGGTTGTTTATACTTTTATAAAAAGGGTCAGCATGTTGGAATTAATAGGACGCTTCTTTGGATAAATCTGCATGACAATTTGGGGATTACTCATTTGATTTTTAAATCTATTTTTTCGTTTGCTCTGATATGGTTTATTTAGAGCCTTTGCCTTTTCCTATCAAGCTTAGAGCAATGAGCACTGGTTACTGATGCATGCTTTCTAACAAGGAGGCATACCCTGTTATTTTAGTGGGGATTGTTTTTTTCCTCCCAGAATCAGAATGTGTGGCGATTATCAAGCACACACTCTTCATTTAACCTCTTAGATCGTGTAGTATATGGAGGTTTTGTTTGCAATGATGATGGCAAGGAGGAGGTTTCATAGAGTAAATCATAGTCACATGTGGACATTGGATATTGATACGGGTTAGAGGATGGGGACAAGGATTAGGATGTCATTTTGAATAAGGGTACGAAAGTGTTCAGTATACAATTAATGGCACGACAATAAAACACTAAATATAATCACCAAGAGATTGGGTACGGGGACAGGGTCCTTGTCTCTGAATTGAGTTTCCTTGTGTTTCCTTTGGAGACCTAGCTCTCTAATGCATGATATTGATTTTGTTTAATTTTTGGGTTTGCAGATTGTTTTGTTGATCACACAGAGAGATAACTGTAGTTGGGCTATAACAGCTTTTGTAATTTTGATATTGCAGCTATGGCAGGTTTTATGTCTTCCCAATTGAAGATGTAGATGCTAAGTGGGAAATTGTTTTGCTTTATTTATTGTTTTTAATCTGTTAATCATTCTGAAAAAGCTGTAACTAGGTTATCGTAGCTTTGTCATTTTCCATACACATGAGGGTTGTGTGTTGGAAAATGTACAATTTATCTAGCATGAAGGTCAAAGTCTATGTGTAAATGTATGTTTACCCAAGAATAATAAATGGACACTTGGAAACTTTATTAATGTGATTATAGGAAGTGGGGATGGCTAGATCAGGAAACAGAAAAATTTTTTGGGCTACTTTTTTAAGTAAACAGAAGGAAAGGGGCAATTGGCAGGAAGTGGTGGTGAAACCTTGCAAAATTTTCTGGAAATTTTTGAAAATGTTTCTGAAAAGGCTGAAAACTGTTACAAATGTTCCCAAATGTGTTAGAATTGTTTTCGGAAGTTTCAGGCTCCTCTCCAGACCAACGTTTTGGAAATTAGAGAGAGTATTTGGACACCTGAAAATGAGATTCCAATCTACTGCAAACGATTTCTGGGATTCAGAGACTCAAAGTCACTGGAATTTTGCAAGAATTTCTTATAATCAAGTTGACTCTGTCAGGACCTAGCATATTAGGTCAAATTTAGTTTGACTTGTGCAGTGGGCTTGCAAATTCTCGGCGAGACTGGAAAATACTTGTTAACTCCGAGGAAGAATGATAATTACTGGTGTAGATAGGGTTAGTTAATTCAAAATTGTTCAAGATATGACACATGAAACGGTATTTCATAGAAGTCAAGATGAACAAAAAACATTATACATTAAATAGGCACACACCTCCATAATGATGATGTGCATTGTCTTACAACAAAATTTCGTATGAAAGACATTTTATTATGTTCATACTGATGTGTAGGAAGCCGATTTGTCAGGTATCGAACCCAAACAATGAATGCTTTTCAATATTTGCGAGTATGATTCATAGTCTTACTCTTCGGGTTCACTAAGTCACCTCACTTTGATGTAAATACAACGGGCTTTAAGCACTGCAATGAAAGTTAATTAAGCTAGTGAATTCTCATCATGAGGCATGAGGTCAAATTGTTAAGAAAAGGTCAATTGGGGGTTTTATAGCTAGATATTACTGCGTGGAGGCCAAAGTCTGAACTTTCTTTCCTAGAGACAAGATCATCCATGGCCTGACACAATAATGCCATGCGTTTTGAAGATCTCTTTTAGGAAGCTCATCTATAATGGGAATAGAACATGTTATTGATGTCAATCCCAACAAGTTTTCTATCACCTTTAAACCTTATGTATATGGGAAGTTTCTTTCATAGTAGCATGACACTCGCTTTGGTTTAAAATGGGAAAAGCTCAGCACCTGTTTGTCTTGGGGAAAAACACAAATTAAACAGGAGAATATTAATAACTTAAAAAAAAAAGCAGATTCTGCTATTTCGCGTATTGTTCATTTTTGCCCCCTGTTATTCATTCTTTCCCCTGTTTTATTCAGTAACTCCTGTTTTATTGTGCTTTCTTCAATGAACATTGTTTTTAATATGGGATTGACTAAGTTTTTATCTGGTTTGACTGGTGTGCTAAATGGCATGACAAGCAAGTCTGGCGAGTTTAAAATGCATTCCAATTGAACAAGTTTTTCCCTGCTTCTATTAGTCCTAGAAATAAATTGAGCTATTGCTTGCAGATTTCTTGGAAAATGATACCAATATGGATTGTATGCTAAGTCACAAGGATTGAGTTTGAGTTCATGTTCAACGAGGATAAAGTTCGCCAATTGATTAGATTTGGGAAAAAATGTCTTTAAGTTTGAACAGAAGATTTTTTTCATTTAAATTTTCTCAAAAATTCATAAATATGTAAGAGGCACAGAGTAAAGAGAACTTTACGCTCTCTACTTTCACTTGTTATATGTAAATTCATTCACATATTTATAAAATAGTGCTAAATCATGTCAAAAACTTTCCAAGTTATAGTAAAGGATAAAATTCAAGTTGATGTTTGATTGGGATAAAGTTTGGTGAAATTTGAACATTTTCTATAAAATTCAGTGTACCTTGTGACATAGATTGTAAGAGCCTCTATGCAGCACCTGTTGTCTTGGCCAGGATGGAAATGGATCATTTGGACCGTGTTTTTGTTATCTTCTGGCAACGAGGAAGTAAACATGATTACTAATAAGTATCTTTTCCACACCCAGTGTCAAAATCGACTTAGGATCTGGCTATTACTAAAATTGCATCTGTAGACAATATCAGAAGAAAAGGCATTTTGCAGTCCTGAAGGCCTTTATAAACCGAAGGTAATGCGTGTTGGCCTCTAAAATGTCACAGCCACCTTCAATCACCATTAACAAGCCTTATGGTAAAAATCTCAAAATGTTGGTCCTAATCTTCTTCAACAGCATCCTTATTTGTAACAAAACAATTAAGGACCCAACTTCACTTTGACATTGGGAATCCACAAACTATATTACAAGACACTGAGTATGAGTTTATCAAAACCCCCCTGTAATATATAATTCATGTGCGAGTATGCTTTACAAGCTTGATAGAACGTTCTAGTAAAGTACACGTACAAATTTGGAATAAAAGGAGATATAAAAAAATCTGAATATTGTTTTTATTAATAACTTGGTAGCTTGATAGATAGAATAACCTCCTAAAAAAATATTTATCAAAACCTCCTGCAATATAATTCATGTGATGAGTAATGTTTTACAAGCTTGATGGAACTTCCAAGCAAAGTACATGTACAAAGTTGGAATTAAAAGGAGATTTATTGAAATCTGAATAAGGTTTTTAACTTTTTTATTCATAAAATGGTAGTTTGATAGATCAAGAGTAACCTCCCAAACAAATATTATAAACATATCTCTAAACTTGTAAATTTAAATACAAACTGAGCTTAATTGCAAGTCATCAAGATCTGGTTTAATCTATTCTAGTACTTTGGTCAACCTTATTGAATTTTTGAAGAAGAAAAAGATAATCTTACGATGCTATATTCAATGGATGTTTGCATTGGATTGAAACCTGCTTGAAAAATATTATGGTTGAATTTGCAATAAATTAAAACCGGGAAGGTTTTGGTGCAACATATCATTTTCATAAAATCCATAGTTTTATTGACATTCATCTTGAAGGGCGAGCCACATTATTGAAAACCCCAGCATTTTGCCTTTTTACTTTGCAGTTTCTTTGAAGTATGCACAGTAGCTGTTAACATAATACCTATTTATGTAAATATAAATTTAAGCTGAGTTTTTGATGACGAAACACATTCATTCAGCTTAGGATTTTTGTTGTAAATTTGATTTGACAACTTTACTTTGCCTGTTTTCTCTATTCTTTTTAACTAATCCACATTTTATAATATTTATTTATTTTGCTAAATTTACCTAGGGATTGGGTCCTAGCCCAGCAAAAAAGAATGAATAGCAGGCAGGCTGTTAGCAAAGTAAAGCTTAACAGAGTAACAAATGATGTGCATATTATTATGCCGGATATAGAAGAAGAAGAAGAGAAGGTAAGTGAGGTTTTGACCTCCTCGAGTCGCCATCCTTCCAAATCATCAACTGACAAAAGTGTCAAAAGCTTCAGTGACTGTGTGAGTAGTGTATGTAGATACAGGAACTTCCAATTATAGAGTAACACATCCACTTCAGGGCATTGTTAAGTGCTTATACCTTTGTGTTGAGTGTGTTAGAAAAAAAACTAAGTGAGAAAATGGTAAGAGGACAAAACTGCACTGCCCAGAATGGATGCAGCAGAGTATATTTATTTAAGAAAGGTGGTTACATTCAATTTTCAGTTTACATGCAGCTAGAGGCAGTTTCCAACTGTCTAACTGATGGTTTTTAGTATAAATATTCAACACCCCCTCTTAATGACTAAACCGGAAACAATACTAAGTTTGTCCCGAAATTTTACAACGGAAACAATACTAAGTTTGTCCCAAAATTTTACAAATGTCCTAAAGCCCATATGTTTAGTCATTAGATCTATAGACTGTGCCATAGGTGGTACTTTGAAATCAGCAGTCCATTGTTGTGTTGCGGTTGTTAAATGGAGGACCGCAAAACAAGAATTTGGTTGTGTGAACAAAGGATATGGCAAGTGGTCCACTGATTCTTTGTTACGTGATTCATTGACCAGTGATGAATCATCAATGGCTGAGAGTGTCAGCCCCATCTCCAGAGTGCTGGAATCAGAAACTCGGAGAGGTGGATTGAGAAATTTGTTCCAGGCTTGTGTAGCCTACTAGAGTCTATCTATACAGAGACTCTGTTAGCTGCAATCTAAGTCACCTCGATCATGCCCTTGCAACACCATGTAGTTCTCATCCAACCTTTTTAGGAAAGCATGGTGAAGTGCCTTCCAATCAAATTGAGTTGCGAAGGAGAGAAATGTGACCATCTGTGTAGTGGAAGTTAGAACCAACTCCACAATAGTAGGAGAAACAAGCATCTCCGTCTTAGCAGTGGGAGAAATAACCATCTCTGTAGTAGGAGTGAGAACCAACTCCTCTGTCTCATCTATTTGCTCATTTATCCCCCTTTGTTGGGAAAGGTCTTTCACAACACAATGAGCAAATTGTTCATGCTCTACTATCCTTCGAGCAAGTACCTCTGAGTGAGTGGCTTGGCATGCCATCTCACCATGCACCTTCAGTGCATTTGGAATAGTGGAGTCTCCATTCAAAACAATTTTTCTTCAGAATGAGGAAATCCATCCTCGCAAGGCATGTCCTCCCCTCGTACATTTGGTATAGTGGATATTCCCTCCATAATAAGTGCATGTAGGTTGACTATATCCAAGTCAACAGATCTGTGATGAACGGTTTCCTTCCAATGCATTGCAACCACCTGCACATCCTGTATGGTGGAGCTGTCCTCCACTTGTGCATTCATGTTGATCATATTAGGATCAACAAGATGATATTGGACACCTTGCTCAATACCAAGGGAAATCATCCATCTCTATTTCACATCAAAGACAACACACTTCTTCCCATAGAAATCCACATAAATATTGGGATTTTCAATTAATAGAAGATTCTTTTGTAAAGAAGGTACATATCTAACATTTTGTACCAATAGTTTATGAACATTATTCAATACAATGCATATATCTCCTATCCCTTCTACTACAAGTGATTCTCCATCAACTAGTACTATTGATTCAAAACATATATTTGCAATAAATGAAACATACTAGTCCCTGCGACATGAAAAGTGTGTGGATGCACCAGAGTCAATGATCCAACAACTAGTACTACTGTCATGCGAGCATGATGTCGTAAGACAATAAAGAGCATGCCTGTCATCCAAATCCGTTCTTTTGCAGCATTCGCCGCCACAAGTTCCTCATCACATGGCTTTTTGTTACATTGTGAAAGATCATACTTCCGCTTCCGCAATCCTTCTTAGGGTGCTCAACCTTGTGACAACAATAGCATGTGGCTCGATATCGAGTGGAGGACTCACCGAATGACACCTCCACTTTTCTTTTGACCGTGTGACAAGAGCACTCTCTGATTGGTCACAATTGGATTCTGCCTGAATTTGTCTCCGCTCCTTTTGCAACAGGTAGGAACTCACCTTGTCAAACGTGAGAGTTTGACTTTCAACCATTAAATGGAGTGCCTCCACAAATGACTCATATGAAGAAGGTAAGTTGTTCAAAACTAGAGCCACCATATCATCGTCGTCCACCTTTTTGTTGATGGAAGATAACTAGTCTCGGAGGTCTTTCATCTGAAGTAGGTGCTCAAACAACGATCCACCTTCTTGTAACTTTACAGAAAAGAGCATATTCTTCAGGTATAAAACCCGACTCTTTTTGACGTCTGATATTTATCCTTCAGACTGGTCCACAACGTGCTTGCCACAGTGGCATTCCGCACTTCCGGTATCATATCATCCGAAACCGACAACTTGAGAAGTAATAGAGCCTCCTTATGACGTTTGTCATAATCAATGAAGTTCGCAGCAGGTCTGCCTTCGCTGCCTGTGATTATTTTATCACAATCTCGAAATTCTGCAAGTGTCAGAATCTTATGGCTCCATACATTGAAATTTGTGCCCATTAACTTTTGTGAGTCCAGCAGAATCAAGTTTGAAATATTTTCCATTTATTATTCCAAAAATAGAAAAAACAGAAATAATAAATAATACCAAGAGTCTTCTCCTGGCCTCGACTGGGATAATTGATGCCCTTATGCCACGACAAGAATAACCCACAACTTGGAATTCGTGCCCTAGGTTGCAGGCAGGATTTTGAGACTCTTTGAACTTATTTTCATTTCTTATGCCCTTGTCCAGAATACTTGAGACAAGTAACTTGAAACTTGCGACTGCAGTGACTGTAGTTTTATCCTTGCAGTCTGCAAAAACTGCGACTTGTCTATGTATATGACTGTGGAAAAGACTGAAAAATCTAACCTTGCCCTCGTGACTTGACTGTAAATAGTATATTTTCCCATGCTTGTCTTCTGTGGACGTGTTTGACAGGTCCTTGAAAACATGAATATACTAGATGTAATGCACCAGACGTCTCTGTGATAGTCGTTCTTCCTTACACGACTGTAAACGTGAATACAGACTTCGAAAATTCGCGCGATTTCAACTCTGGTTCACTCCCGTACCCTTCAAGGGCTTCCTCGGGCTCTGATACCAATGTTAGCAGAAAAACTAAGTGAGAAAATGATAAGAGGACAAAACTGCACTGCCCAGAATGGACGCAGCAGAGTATATTTATTTAGGAGAGGTGGTTACATTCAGTTTTCAGTTTACATGCAGTTAGAGGCAGTTTCCAACTGTCTAACTGATGGTTTTTAGTATAAATATTCAACAGAGTGCTGCCATTTTATAATATTTATGGATATAATGAGTTTACCTGCATATTATTCTTGTAATTGCACTCATATAATTCAGGGTTTAAACTTTATTTGTAATTTATATATCAATTCATTCTTGTAGTTGCCAATTCTTTGCTCATTTAGTGATGCTATATGTCTTGAGTGGAAGAAACCTTTGATTGATGACTCGTAAACTCTGATTCCCCTTTGTGTTGATGTCAAGGAGATATATCTAACTATTTAAAATCTATAGCTCATGTTCTTAATTTTTGGAAGCATATATGGTTTATATGGAAAACTTTAGTTACCGAGCTGCACCTTTTGGGTTTTGACTATTTGATGACGTGTGGAAAACTACCTGTGCAGTACTTTGTTTTGAGGTCTGTGGTATTTACCTTGTAACACAAAAGTTAACTAATTTACCATGTTTTTGCAGAAAATTATTGCACCATTTGAAGCCAGTAGATAATTGGTTGAAAATATTCCCGTGACGTACATCTCAAAGGGTTTGCGCTATGACTAAGTAGGCAACTGTAAGCATGCACTGAGGAACTATGGGAAGAGTTATTCTGTTAAAGGTTTACCGTCTTTGTTGAAACAATGTGTACCGTAGTATGGGAAATTATAACTGACTATATACCATATTCATGGTGGCCAATGATTTTTTTGCTGCATCCTGGAAAATAAGGAGTTGGAATACAAGGATTAGGAAACAATGACAATGGACAGAGAGTTGCGATCAAGTAAGAGGCAGAGAGTTGGGCCAACAGGCACAGATGTTTCTGTTGTTCACTCCGATTCACCAGGACCAGTTGCTGATATGCGAATGTCAGAATCTAAGACACACAAGAGTGTTCCAGGTTTGGATTCTGCAAACAAAGGAGAAAATGATGGCTTAAAAATATCCTTGAAGGTTCTGAAGACAACAAAAGGCAAGAACATGGTGTCCTGGGTGGAAATCAAAGTGTTGTAACTAATGACATAACACATGCATCTTTAGAAACAGGAATGTCTAAGGGAAGTCATGATCGGTCTAAAGATTCATTCCCGAGCATAACGAGAAGCTTGCTAGTACCCTACTATCATTAAAGGAAACAGATGTTCTTGCACCCAAACGCGAGTCATTTCGGAAGGCTCGTAAAAATCGATCACTACATTCGGATTCTTCTGCAGCAGTTAATCATTGTGTAGATGCTGAAACATACAACGAAAATTCGTATGTTCACGAAATGCAACAAATTGAAATGGATCTACTACAGAAGTTGAAAAAGTACACAACTGCACGTGGTGGAACTATTGGTGATGAATGGAAAGTGCAAGCTACTAAGAAAAACAAAATTATATATAAGTCTTATCTTTCACCAGATGGGAAAAGATTCAGGTCAATGAAAGAAGTTGCAAGATTTGTTGGTGTTCTTCCTAAGAAGAAACACACAACTGTAAAAGAAGAAGATTCAGATACTACAAGAGTGAATGGTGCTAGTGGTTCTCGTTGCTTCAATACCGAAGTCACTCAATTGCAGCAAATAACTGAGAACTTGGATGTTGATCATATTCCCAGGAAAAGTTCAAATAAGGCAAAAGGATCAGCGAGGCAACAGGATGTTTCAGGTCCTCGGGTTATTGTGGAAGATAAAATGAAACAGGCAAGGGTATGTATTTTAAGGCAAAGCTATAACTGTGTTGGTTTTATAAATTTAATTTGAAAGGCTAAATTCAAACAAGACATATTATGTCTTTATATATCCATCACCCCATAATGGGTTCTAAGATATTTATTTAAATTAAATATGTCACGCGCTTTTGCTTTTGCAATTGCAAAGCTATTTTTGATTATTTTTCAGTCTGCTTGATTATCTTTTTGATCTTTTTGTTTGATTAGCATTATCTTAAGACTTTCAATTCTATTAAAGAAACTTACCGTTGTATGTGACATGATATTGCGGGGTTAATTTAATTCTTGTGATAGCTCTTTTGCAAATTCTCAATATCACCTTCTTTGATGTTTGTTTTTGTTTTCTTTCCACAGTTTTTTTGGCAGCCTTCAAACAGATAGAAGCACATAACTTCTTATCCTCTTTATTATGTCGAAATAGTAGAAAACAGTAAAACCAAGAGTTGCCCCTGCATGGCCACCTGAGCAAATGAAATATATCTAATCTGGCTGGGCATCAAGAAACCCAAGCAAAATACATGGAGTGTATATACATGCGTGCATAGATAGATAAATATTGGCACTCACACCCACACAAACATATCAGAAACTCTGTTATTGCTAGAGAAAATGGTAGAATGCATGGTTACCAGGAGACCCTAGTTCAGGGACAATGATTGCGACCCGTCCCTACACCCACTTTTTTTGGGTCCTACTACACAATCTAGATGCACCCGTATTCATTTACTCATACCTTTTGAATGGTGTCCCTGTTTATCAGTACTGACTCGCGAATTTCATTCGCGAATAATTAAACAAACACAAATCTCCAAAATCGTCTGCACCCGTTAAAAATTAAGAGGAATACAATCCCTTAGACATGCTCAGCTAAAACTAAAAATGTACGTAACCTGCGTTTTTTTGATGCACTTCAAAACGTCTCGGGTGGGAAAACGCTGTTCACAGTTTTCAGCTCGTCCTTCTTCTGCACGTAACAGACTATGATAAGTTTTAAGTTTATTTAAAACTTTTAGGTTTTCGCTTTTTTTTATAAATAAAACATTATGTTTTAATTTCTAAGTTTTAGCCTATGCTTTTTAATTTATTTTAAAGCATATACAATTTGGGAGTTTAAGTTTTTAGTAATACTTTTGTTTAGTATTAATATTAGTAAAGATATATGTCACGAGATACATGTATATTTAGTATTAATATTATTAATATTAGTATAATGCGGTTAGTTTTTTTATTTGTTTTATATATTTTTATAAATATGCATTATAATTTGTAATAATATTATTCTATTTATTAATTATATTTAAATATTTAATTATATTAAAAAATTTGCAAATTACAGTAGTCGAATTTAATCCGATTTTTTGAATTTTATCATTGCGAACTTAATCCGAATTTAATCCTCGCCGAACACGAACACGAACGAACCATGAACCTGGTGACTTAGCCTGCACCCACATGTCTCCAGGTAACTCTGGTAGAATGCTTGCCAGCAGGTTGGATTGCAGACAGGCTTAGTACTTGCATGGCTAAGGACCCTAGGATTACCGTTCAGATCAAATTATGTCAGGAAAACTATTCCAAGATGGGTTTTTGTATGCACGTGAATGTGTATATGGTCAAAATGAATGGCAAGTCTAGATTACAATAGGCTGAATACTTGTGACTTTAACAGCTATAATTTATGGGAGGACAACTGTACCTGGATGGATTTGCAATGCTTTTTTATTTTGCTTTGACAGAGGACAGGAAGACATGAGGTCTGAATTACTACATTTATCAAATTTGTTTGAATATAGTAATTTTTATATTTTATTGTAATTAATAGTTGGAACGAACCTATGAGCCATTAAAGATACCACTGGCAGGAATTGCCAGGATCAGTTATTTTTATTGCATATATTTATTTTACTTTTGGTCAAATCAGACAATACTTGTGTTCCAACTCAGTCAAAGGCAAAAGAGCTCGTTATTCTCATGAGCTACTTATCTAATCATTTAGAAATTACTAGCTATTATGTAAACGTGGAATGTGGAAAAATGTGTATTGAGGTCAGACCGCTGGAAGCAGTAATTAACTATATATCTTTTATCAATTCTACAACATTTAAGAATGCTTTTTGGTGTACTGGTTTTGTTCATACGAAGGGCTGGTTTGCCAAAAACTGGCAGTCCTTGCATGAAACTGGTCTTCTGATTCTTTAAAGTTTTCGACTCTCATTCTTAAAATTGATGCTAATTTGAGGGTTTCTGTTTCACCTGAAGGACCAGTGATGGAATTATATCTTGCATTCTGTGATTAAACTTCTTACACATGTAGTTAAGTAATTAGTGAACTGTTTAGTCTTATCCTTGCAAGTCACTGTCACAAGAAACAACAAATTGCAGACTTCCAAAAAAACACATACACAAAATCTAACGATTGGGATTGAATTGTATTTTCAATTCTCATTTGAGTAAAGTGATTACAGGTTAGCAACTTCTTATATAAATGTAACCAAGGAAACTACTAAATATGGAAAGCCCAATACCTTGAATAGTCTTGGCAGAAGGTGGGTGGATTTGTGAAGTCCAGATAGTGATAATTGACTTTATATTTGTTTCACGAGTGCCTTAACCTTAACTACGATGACTACATTACAATTGAATGATTCCTTGCAAATCCTGCTTTCTCTTTTTCTTAAAGCTTCTAAATTTTGTTCAGAAGGAAGGTAATCATCATTGGTTGTGGCAAACTAGTGTATCTGACTATTGTAGTGTCATAGTTTGTTGGCTTACTTTGATCTCTGAATTTATAGATTGACAAGCATAATATCAAAAGGAGGAATGCATGAATATGAAGAGATTTTAGGGACAAAAAGATTTACACTATGGATCAATAAAAAGTAATATATTAGTAAAGATTACAGTTGCAGCATATCATAACAGATGTTAAAGAAAATATTGATACTAATATTCAAAATGCTAAACATTCCTTTAAAATTTTCATTATAAATCAGTCATTATAATCCCTTGATCTGGACGACTTTTAGACCGAGGTTGCAGTTTCAATTCTCATACACACATAAATCCAGATGAGATATTAAAACCCCACATCAAAGCTGCAAAACAGGAAATATAGGTCACTTATAAGTTATAAGGGTCTGACAGTAACAGAGACTATATCTGAGCTAAGTCTATGATTATAGCTAAAAAGACTAAGTCCAGCTGATGAATTCGTGAATACTAACAAGCAGATTCATGGTTAGCAGAACATACCAATCAGATTATCATGCTGCTCCAACAGGGTTGCACCTGCAAAAACTATTCTTATTTCAATCTTCCTCTAGCATCTCAAAGTCTGCCAGTAGGTCAGTCACTACCAGTGTTCTCTGCAATACCAATTTGCATCACTTAGGCGGATGGCCAACTGCAAGAGCCATGCTATTGGCAATTATCACCTGCAGATCCTCCTTATTTACGTTCTCAGCACTGTCATTAACCATTTGTTTGATAGTGTTAAAAAGGTTGGGGATGGATTGTCTTGCCGGGTATTCAGCACCTGGAATTCCTTTTTAAGGGTCTGTAAAGCTTTGACAACAGTTTTTCCTCTCTCATTATCCAACATTTTGATTTCAATGGTCTGAATGTTAACTCCTTTGCTCTGATGGAGTCATCCAGATCAAGAAACATTTTCTCTTGGCCATTCTTGGCTTCCATGAAGTCCTTGGCCTAGCACTTTAGATAGTTAAAATCTTCTTCCAGTTTACAAATTCCTCAGCCACCTTCACAGACAGTCCTGGGTTTTCCATATTTGTTTCATAATTACTATTATCCAGCGAGGACGCTGTACCACAGATTTGCAACATCACTGAACCCACCACAAACACCAAATGTATTCTGAGTGGGGGTGCACCGCGTTTTGGGGAGATGGATGAGTGTGTGGGGCGAGGGGGTGACATGATACTGAAAAGATAATAGCAAAGGAAATTAAGTAAAAATGTAATGGAGAGTACTAAATCATTTTCGATGAAGGTATTCCCATAGATTATCAAACATCATTCCCAAAACACTGTAAGCAAAGACATGAAAATTTTCGTTAACAACATCAATAGTAGAATTATGACAAATTACTAAAAAGGTATCATAATAAATCCATTTCATCTTTAATCAAGAGGATCACTACTACTGTCCTGATTTTTGTGGAAAATTCCTTGGCATCTCTGACTAACAAATCCAAATTCATGAAGATAAGAAGAGTTGGCAAGATATTTGATCATGACATTCTTCTGTTCTGATTTTACGACGAGATTCACAATTCTGTTGTAGTAACCGGACTGGAACTTAGAATTCCATGTCAATATCCAACGGTAGTACATTTGCAGTGATGCTTCACGGTTGAAGCATTTTTGGAGTTGAACTGCAGAGGGATTTATTGACTTTTGGTAAATATATAATAAACTATAACATGAATGATGACAACAATGTCTGAACTCTTGGTACTTTTAGTAAGATGTACGTGTCTTTCTTAATGGCCACTCTGTATTATTAAATAGGTAGTTATTATTTATTTTTATTACTATTTTCTGATTGATAAGATATGTAATATGTTTGTCCCATTTAAAATGCTTCAACCACGAAGCATGATAAACAATATTGTATCATTTTGCCATTGGTACAGATATTTTAAGTCATGTCTGAAGAAGTTTACAATTTGTATAATGGATCTAATTTTCCATGGAAATTGTGGCCCAAATTCTATGTTTGCATTTTTATAAGAAAATATCAATTTCAAAGAAAACATCATTTTTATTATTAGTGGTACTGTAGTTTTTACTCAAAGCATTTAGTTCTTGTAGTGATCTGTTTTTGAATTCTTTACACGAGGTGCATTCCTTGGTATTTTTCATGCAGAATGCGATATGCACTCCCTACGGAAAAATGATGGGGTGACTATTTCGAATGATATTCTTCTTCAGATAACAACATTACAATTTTCTTATAAAATATATCATTAAAGTTTCCTCAAAGTAATTTGCTCATTGATGTTCGTTGTCATCATTGTTGCATCTCAATCTCTAGGACAAGTTCTAGGTGGAGTACCTTGCTACCCCTAGGATTGTCAAGTCAGGCCCTCCTAGCCCTAGTCATTCATCCATGGACATCATCAGATCTTGCAATGACAGTGGATGTGATCCAGTGCAGCTGCAACGGCCTGTGCTCTTCTCTTAAGGGCCCTGTGCACCCCAACCTCCGCGGCAGCTCGTAGTACTCGTGCAGCCTCTCAATAGTTTTTGCGTTCCCGTGTGGCAACAAGCAGCATACTGCGCAGCTCTCAGTCTGCACAGGACCTCCAGAATTCAATGGCCATGTGGCAGCATCCCACTGCTTCTCTCCATTCTAGGTTGCACTTAAGCCTGTGCCATGTTAGAGCACCTGTCATCATGGTGCGCCCGGAAGTCCAACTGTTACGCCTGCAAGAAGGTGAGCTGCTAATCATTATGGAAGATGAACTGTTTTGTAACCGTTCCCTTTTGTAACTGCTTTTGCAATGATGTATATAGCCATTCAATCCCAAGAGGAACACAAAGAATTCCCACCGATCTGAAATATCCCTTGTTGGGATCTTACAACAAAATAGACAAAACACAGAAATTTGCAGCAAATACTGAATCTGATTTTTGCAGATTTTATGCAGAAAATTACAGCTAGGGCAGCGAACAGAAAAATATGGATAACTCCCAAAATAACCGTTCAAATCACTTGAAATTTTAAATGGAACTAGATAATAATATAAAGAACACAAGGGAAATATTTTTGGAATTTTTCAGTCAATATAACGCTGCCAGAAATTTACAGCGTGCCTAAAATAGCTGGAAAACTTCGAAAATTAATATCTTTCCGAATACAAGTGCAAAAATGATGAAACTTGGGAAATAACATATATAAATATGGAAGATGACTTTCCAACCATATCTTAAAATGGCTAGAGTATCAAACCATAGAAATGGCTCATCTTCCAAACAAGTCGCCCCCTTGGTAGATGGCCAAAACCCTAGGAAATCCAGTCTCGTAGATGATGCCAACCCTTTCTATGGCTCCCTCGTAGGTCTGATCGAAAACCACTGAAAATCCACAAAAACTCTCAAAACCCTCAAAGCCTGAAATTCCTGAAAATACCTCTGTAAAAACAGCGAAATCAGCTCCAAATGACCCTAGGGTAGATCTTCTCATTGAAGAATGTTGCATAGGGATGGATCTCTCACCAAGTATTCAACGTGGGATCTAAATGTGCTTTTGGTTGCACATAAAGAGATATAAGTGTATGCATGAATTTCTCCTTTCACCCCTCTTCTCCTTTTATAACCTTTTCCATGTAAAACCCCAAAGCACTTTCCATCAAAGACAATTTAACTTAAAGTTGTTTTTTCCATTCCTACTTGGCCCAAAAACATTCTGAAATATAACATTATACCTCAAGTAGCCAAAAAAGTACTTTAAGTGGCGAAGAAACATAACATTAAATGCCAAAAGTGTCCACTTAAAAGGACAAAAATAGAACACTGGGCCCATTTGTGCCTAAAAGGATAACAAGAACATTAGGAAATTAGCAACCAAAACCTAAGATGGCTTGGGAATGAATGGCTAAGAAGCAATTCTTTGGGGCATCACTCACAAATGGTAGCAAACTCGGAGTATCAAACATTGGATGCCCTATGAGGAGTTCTAGGAAAACCAGAGTGTTTTCTCCTAGGCTAATCACACAAATCCTCATCCTAGACTTGTGGCTATGCACCCTATTATTTCTCATTGAATAGAAGTTGCATTATTGTGCAAGCATTCGTGTAAATGTGTTTTGGTCGGCCGTTAAGTTTCGCATTCATGCCCTATAATGTAGTTCTTGACAGTTCAAATCCATTTTTAAAGTACAAGAAAAAGGAATCTTGATATTTTAGTCCGGAAGTATAGCAAAAATAAGATGGCTAAAAGGTAAAATTGAGGCACCATAACATTAAATATGTTGGATTGGGAACCGAGTTCTTGGAGGCCCTCAGACTTCTTGGTCGAGCATTCTTCAACGATTTCAACCCATGGTCAGTAAGAAGATAATCTTTGATATTTAGTGTTCAAAGTGAAGATAATCTTTGAAAATTACACCATAATATTAAATAGTTGGATTTGGTGTGGAGGCCCACTTCTTGGTCGAGCACTTGACGATTTAGAGAAGATCATCTTTACAATGTTGAAAATGACCATTTTAGTGTCCCCTTGGTGAGAAACCTTCATGCGCAATGCGATAAAGAATTTGAGCCCATTGAGACTTGGAGCTCATTTGTCGGTGTTACCACGAAGGAGTATGACTCCCTAAAGCATTACGGGGATGAGTACATGGAGTTTCAATAGTTGCGCAAATGTAAGTAGAAGTTGGCAATGAGTTTCATGACTACATTGTGTGTTTGCACAAGGACACAACATAACAACATAAGGTGCTGAAGTACATCAGCCAACTCTCACATTATAACCGTGCAAAGATGGGGCTCTTGACTTGGAACAAATTAGGCCAAGCATATTGCAACTCTGCCAAGATTGAAGGCAAAGTAACGATGAAGTGGAGGTTTTCCTCCTCATTTTGTATTATGTGCAAGGTCCTCCCCGCACCCAATGCACCACCTACCCTTCTTGGTAGAGGTAGAACATGTTGTGCTATGGAGAGATACCTAAGGAGGCTGCAGACACTAGAAGGTTCCAACACTTTCCACATCAAATAAAGGTAAGAAGAACCAAGGTGACAAGTGGTGCCATTGACATTACACAAGCTCACACCTGCGATCGTGAGTGCCACACAATAATCGTTGATTGTGCAATCTACATCATATCCCACACAAGCAAAAGAGATTGATCACTTCCATTAACACTTTGGAGGAACAAGATCACCTCTTCCACACCTTTAAGTCATCATCGATAGTGAGAGCCAAAACAACATCATTTCACAAGATGTAGTCCAACACCTAGGTCTTATCATTGAAGTTCATTCTCGATTGTTTTCTCCGGGATAACCATGTGAGGGAAGATATTTAGGTTTGATGACAATGAGCTTTCAAGTATTGAGTCAAGCCTAGGGATGACACAATTACTTGTGATGTTGTGCCACTAGTGATCTATGACATTCCACTTGGAAGAATATATGTGTATGACTATGATGGTACATATGAAGCTAAGCCACAAGGATGGACAATCTAGCTTGGAAGCCACATCTTAAACATTTGGAGTCACCTTGAAAGACCAAACTCACTCTGGTCTTTTCAAGCAATGTTGCAAGATCATTTTGCACTTGTAAAAGTTTGTGTTTCTCATGGTTTGTCTAGAAGCACCCGCACATTCAAGCAAACAATCATTGCGATGCACCATACCACGCCATCATCGTTCAATTACTTAACAAGTTATTGCAGCAATATAGAGGAGATGTCTTTGAAGAAGCTGAAAAGCCTTCCAACACATCCACATCAGTTGATTGGGTTCTTGGATCTCGCTTTATTTATGTTCTTATGAATGCAAAGGCTCAAAGCGCATACTTGCGAGGCGCAAGTAACACAAAAATACAAGACCAAATGGATACTTTCTTTCACACATTGGAGATGGCAATATGGATTGAATGGAGAATTCTACAAAGAATTCCACATGCATACAAGGACATGCAAAATTTTGTGTGATGAGCCATTATTCCTTGGGTAAGTTTTTAAAGCTAGATGGCTAATGGACGTGATGGCTTAAGTTCCCCTTCGCCTTTTTGTGTAGTATTTGGAGCACGCTCGAATCAAAAATAGATGAAGTCAAATGTTGATGTCATGAAGTTTGGTGATTTGTATGAAATCCGGTTGAACCATATTTTTGAAGCAACCGAATAAATGTTGGTTCGGTCTTATTTTTGCGCGGGAATTTTTTTTTTTTTGCAAATTTTTTTTTGTGAAAAAATCGCGAACGGAAAAAAATTTGCCATTTTTGGAAAGGGTCAGGGAAGATGTAGCAAAGAAAATGGATGTGCCATAACTTTCATTTTGTGGCTCCGTTTTAGGTGTCGTCTTCTCTAGAAGTATATATTTTCTCGAGCTCTACGCATTGATGGCAATATTTTTCTTATTTTCATAAAATCCATTTTGTACCTTTTTGGACCAAGCAATGATCTTTTGAAAGAATCATTATGATGATGATGATTATGGTAGATGGATGCTTTTTGTATGATTTGTCTATATATAATGATATAAGTATACAATAATATAAATTTATAATAATACAAGTATATATATTAACCGGATTTTTCCATATTTTTTATTTTTCAAGAATTCCGAATTTTCGGATTTTTTTGCCCTTGAATTAATCGGATTTCCGAACTTAGTAACTATGGTTGATGTACCCAATGTTGATGACGATGTGTAGAAACAGATTGAGATGGACCCTACCAAAGTCATAGATGACAAATTAGAGGATGATGGAGCTGCCATCAAGCCTACCCTAGTTGTTTAAATAAACCTTTTGCTGAATCACTTGTGCCCTCAAGCTTGTAAAGAGAGTGCACAAAGTTGAACCGAAAAGGAAGCACAAATCAAAAATAAGGCACAAGAAGATAAAAGCAACAATGAGGGAAAAGAGGAAGAAGGGCAAGACAATGGTGGTAGATGAAGACCACGTCCTCTCAAAATAAGAGAGCTAGATAAGGTGCGGGGTATTAATAGCAAGAGGCGTCGCTATGCCTCCAAGTTTAGAATCTTTGGACGATCACAAATTATGTGTTGAGTGCACAAAGTTCAAAGAGGCAAATCCGTGAAGATTTAAGAGTTAAGAAGGTGCGAGGCAACTATAATTGAGAAATATTGAAGGATGTAGAGGGGTCATAGGAAAGAAGTGTGTAGAATCAAAGACTCATTTGGAGTCTATTGTGCAAGCAGATCCCAATGTGCCGCCCGAACCGAGAGTGCACATGTCACATTTGGAGGCCAAAATATTGACCACGAGAGGCTGCTACATAGAAAGCACAAGACTACGAAATGCACGCTTAATAGGAGCAAGTGGTATAATGAGTTCGGGAAGGGGAGATAGAAACCTTGTTACAAAAGGAACAACCAATTGGTGTGCGGGGGCAAGGCAAAGCCCAAATCTCAACCAAAAATTGTGAAGGTGAATATTTTGGACAATCTTGACGATTGTGGGATGATGTAATGTCCCTTTTAGGGCTGAAACTAAAAAACAAAGAAATAACACCAATCCCAATTGAGAGTAATCTGATTTTTACAACAGCCAACCAAAGAATATTATAAACCCTAGCAGCGAACTGTATTTGCACTTTTAGGGCATCAAACACCCTCCAAACAAGCTGAAAATGGATGTATAAATTCTCCAAAATATTATATTCAACCAATGGAATAAACACCAAGCAAAAGTACTCCAAAATATATGCAAATTATGAAGTTCTATACAGCTGTAATTAAATTAATGACAACAAAATTACAACTCACAATAATGGCTGGAAATGGAGGTTACAAGCCCCCAAAAATCTCATGAAAGTGTGAAATCAGCCTCTAAAATTATGAGGAATATGGATATCAACTCCAAATGAAGAAATGTGCCCTAGATGGCACCCAACTCCTCCAAGCAAGTCGCTACCCTAGGAGAGGGCCTAAAAATGGTGTTCAAACCCTAACAGCTCTTCTCCAATCAAACCCTAGCTGAAAATATGCAACATCAATCTTCTTGAAGCCCTTGGAAACAACAAATTGAAGAGTTTTTATTCTTCAATCAAGCAAGGAAGGGTTTCGTCCTCCTTGTTAGCCACACAAAAGGATTTTTGCCCTTAAGTGGAAGTAATTGAGCAATCAGCCCAAAAACCATGCAAAGTATATTTTTGACAAGAGATGATCCACAAATGAATCCAAGTGACCCCTTTTATACCATGTTGTAGTGCCAAAACAAATTAGAATGCCTTCAAACTAGGACCGACCTCATAAGAGTGCTTTTCTTTTATTTTTCCTTTGGCCTTTCACCTTCTTAACCCAACCAACCTGACTTATGTAGAAAACTATTAAAGAAGAATGCAAATGCTTACGAAAATAACTGAAAAATATGACAATCACTTCCCTTGTTCATTTCCTTCTTGCCCACGGGAAGTGGAATGGGCTCAAAGTCTCCAAATCGAACTAGCTTGGAAAAGGGGACATTGCGAGAGGATGTCCAGTTAAAGTATCAAAATCAGGAAGGTATAAGAAGATCACCATGAAGAAATTCATGATAAATCGAGAGGAAGAAAAAGAACAAGTAGAATGGGAACCCCTAAGGATGGAGAATGCTTTGCAGATTCTGCGGTTTCACTTATCCTAGATGACAAAGGCACATAATGAGGACTCCACATTTGAGGTCCTATCTAAGTGTCTCTCTCCAAAGGAACCACCATTATTGAAAAGCAAGCAATTTGATGCAATGGAGAGTTAACTATCTATGCTAAAGGCGCTTGTTGCATAATTATGTCGAGAATATAGATGAGAATCGGCCAAAGATTCTATCCATTATGCTCACATCCAACATGGAACTAATTAAAACTATAGCTATAATTGAACCAACTACTTCAACCGTTTCTCATAGAGCAAAACATTCCACACAAAGAGGATGTCAAAGATGATGGTGTGGAAAATGCGGATGAAATAATTGAATTGGTGCGGACCTTGAGGGGTAAAATTGAGACCCTCAACAATGAAGCAAAAATGGCAAAAAGATTGTCGAGGGTTTGCTCAATTTGAGCAATTTATCCATAAAATAATTGTCGAGGAAGTTGTCCTTGTTGCACTAGAGATCAAATATTTTACCATAAAGGAAAACAGTGAACAACCACACACATTCACTTTAACTATGGCAAGGGGAAGTTCACTTTAACTATGGCAAGGGGAAGAATTTGAGCGCGAAATGCAAGGAAATAATGGATGAACTTGAAGTACTATAAGTATGAGTCCGGTGTCTCCGATTTTACCACGAAATATGAGACTACCCCATGTTTAAAATTTTCGTTCTTTTAAAATAATGGTCTTTTTGTGTTTTTATTGCCAAAAGATGCCTGTATTGTGTTAAGATATTCCCAGTGAATCATATGAGCCAATTTCGACAAATACCCAAATGCCAAAACTCATTTTATCACTCCGCCAAGTTTTGTCTGCGGGAAATTTTTATTTAATTATTTATTAAATAAATAATGCCCCGTTTGAAGTAAATTGTGCTCTGGTTGAACCTTGTTGAAGTTTTGCATGCCAGTATTCACATATATCAATAGGGTTTTCACTAGGAATGAATCCTGAGCTTTGTCTGTGACTTTTGGTAACGTTTTTCGTTTTTTTTTATTTATTTCTTTTGCGTTTTTCTCTGGTTTTCCCGTAATCTTTCTGTTCAATTCCCCTGGGTCCATTACTTCGCCAGTATAGTCTGTTTACTTGCCTGAAGCATCTGGAGATCATTTACGGCCGCCGCACCAGAAGGAATCAGCCTCAGAAAGCAAGCTTCTGGTAAAAAAAGATGAAGTCATGCACAAAAAGCCTCTCCTAGGCAAGTCGCATTTTTTGGAATAAATGGATTTTATGAAAATAAGAAAAATATTGCCATCAATGCGTAGAGCTCGAGAAGATATGCACTTTTAGAGAAAACGACACCTAAAATGGAGCCACAAAATGAAAGTTACGGCACATGCAAGTTTTTGCTACTACATCTTCCCAGACCCTTTCCAAAAATGGCAAATTTTATTCCATACTTGTGTTTTCTTCACCAAAAATCCAAAAAAGGAAAGAAATGTTGTTTTTATGCCAGTCGCAATTTTCAAGGCTGCCTTCGCGTCCAATTTCCACGCTGCCCTAAGTGACGAATTCTCACGCAATTTTAAAGGCAAAAGTCACAATGCAAGTCGCACTTTTGGAAAAGAGCTATCTTTCATGCAAGTTGCACTTTTTTGAAGGAAGACTTTAAGCTGCCAGTGGGAATTTTGGCAGTGGCAGGCAGGTGGGAATTTCTTACCTGCCTAGCAGGGTAATTTTTCCCATGAAGTCAAAGTCACTTAAGATGGGAATATTAGAGGTGGCGGGCGGGCGAGAATTTCTTACCGCTGCAGGGTAAAATTCCCATTATGAAAGTCAAATCACTTAAGTGGAAGAAGGGATTTTTAGAGCTGCGGTGAAGGGTGAAAATTCCCATCAGATGTTGACTTCTTATTTTTAGAATTCACCCTTGCCAAAAGTGCGACCCACCTTGGGTGAATAAACAATGATGTTTATTCACACAATTTTGGCGCCATAAATAGAAGGAAAGTCAATGCATGAAGACAAGCCAAAGTGAAGTGAAGGTAGCATGCTAAAAATAAATAAATAAAATTTATTTAATGGCAACAGTCAAGACATGCAAAAATAGGCGCCCAATTTGGGTGAATAAACATCATTGTTTATTAATTAATTGCCAGGAATAGGGTGGACAATTATTAGAAATAGAATGTTGAGGGTTATATAAGCATGGGCTGCCATAATGAAGATGTAATTAATTCTTTTTGCAAAGGATTGCAGCCGGACAGTTTTGGCGCCCAAGGAAGGAGGATTTTTGCATCAAAAAGTGTTTTTCATTGCCGGAAAGCTTCAAAGTTTGGCGCCTAGGGTTGGAATGGCTTGATTTTTGTTGTGACAATTATCTGCATGTTGGTATAAGTGCTCTGGTGAATTAAATAATATTTTTGTTTGCTTTGCATGCAAGCAAAACCTCAAATTTTAGGGCAGCAAGCTTTATATGCAGATTTTGGTGATAAAAATCAAGTAATCATGCCATGGACTCCATCTTTGTCTGAATAAATTGCAGGTATTCATCACAGGTGCTCAAATCAATGTCAGATACATTGAATATGTCTTCGAATCTAAAGAAGTAGCCAAATCTGCACAAATGGATCCAATTGCAAGGGATTCCGACAGAATTAAAAGAAAAAGAGCTCAGACAAAGATTGTTCCAGCCATGTTGAAGCATGATGAAAGAGAAAGATCAACAGAATTATGCATAGCTTCCAGATTTGTTGAAGTCAATGATCTGAGACATAGGCCTGAACCTATCACCGATTTAATTGACAAATCTAGATCTCCTAATTGCGAGGATTCCGGATGCAATTAAAAGAAAAAGAGCTCAGACAAAGATTGTTCCAGCCATGTTGAAGCATGATGAAAGAGAAAGATCAATAGAATTATGCATAGCTTCCAGATTTGTTAAAGTCAATGATACAGACATAGGCCTTGAACCTATCACCGATTTAATTGACAGATCCAGATCTCCTAATTGTAAAAATTCATCCTCTTGTTTCTAACACAACCCGTGTAGAAGTCAATGCATGGAAAATTCCTTCTAGGATCTTGTGCATGTGCTCCCAATCTTCCAGTTGAAGCCTTCATTGAATTTACTTTGCATGTACTGAAGAAGAATTGCAAAAGCTTCAAGGATAAGGGGAAGACAGGTCAAAGGCAATACCCGCAAGCAAATCACAGTCATTCATAGCTTCCAGATCCAGTTTGGTGAGAATCAAAGGCAAAAGAGTCAACCGCATGCAGAATATGAAATAAGAACAAACGGGAGGGTTCTGACTTTCTTCTTATTTCTTTTCCTCTTTCTTTTTTATTTTCTCGACAAAGTAATTGAGCAATCAATTAAATTATAAAACTTAAGTGATTGGTTTAAAAGCCGTTACTTGAAGAAGTCAATTACTTGGAAATAGGTGGCAGACATGCAAAATAGAAGGTTCTATTTTTTAGTTATAAATCATGCATGTCATGCAAAGAGGAATTCAGGAGGAAGATTGCCAGTTGTTTCCCTTTTCATAGCTTCCGCATGCGGGAATTCATTTAAAGCTTCCTATTTGTAATTGCCCTTTATACACTATAAATAGAGGAAGAACCTACGGGTTAAAAGATCAGAATTTGTAAGCAACATTCTTGTGTTCCAGACTTTGTGTTGAAACCCCTGATAGCTATTTGAAGTAGAGGAATAGAAAGGAGCATATTTTCGGAGAACTTTGTGTCAACGGTGCATTTTGTTTCTAACTTTCTGTCTTAGATCTATTCATAAACTTTGCGTTATTCTAGATCTAGATCTAAAAGTTCCCTTTGCTTATAATTATGTATGTTAATATCTATCTGTTTTATCTATGTGCATGCAATCAACTCTGTAATCTATTGATTGGGTTGCACATCTTCCCTCTTTCTTTCTTGTTTTTATGCTATTTTCTTCTTCATCAGATATTTCCTTTCTTTAACAGCTGCTTACTTGCTGCAAAACTATATAGCTATGGTTCATGAGCTGCATGGTTAAAGTAATACCTACAAATAGATACTAGCAAATTTAATTGACAAATCTTACGCGGGAGCCTCACCGGTAAATGAGGGAGATTTATCTCATGACTGCCTAGGTTTTCAGCTATGCGAAAATCTAGCCACCAGAGTCATAGTTAAGTTGGGTTTCATGTGCGAGGCACATTACGATCACTCCACGAAGCTTTCATGTCTACAACAAAAATATTGCGTTTATAGGGAACATTGGGGTGAGATATCGAGAAGGTTGAACAAGTGGACTTTGTTATCCGGTGCTTGGACACATTTTGGAGGAGATCAAGTGAGTTGGGCTGAGTTTTGGAAGCCACGCAAGAGAGCAACTTGTCCAAGGATGGACAAGATATCGAATATGGGAGATGGGCCCCAATTTTGGCGAAGGAAAAGATCCTTAAATGCATTTGAGATGGTATTTGGAATATGGTTCCTCTCAAAGAGATCATAGAACAAAGGACGTGTGTAGAAGCAACACAATAGGGATTTTGACAATAAGGTTGCACAAAGGTTGATGTGAGCAAAACAGAAGGAACATGTCACATATAAACATGATAAGTGGCAAGGATCCGAGATTGGTGTGACACATAAAGAGAGATAACACTAGCACATGATATATAGGCGATAAGAGCACGTTGTATGGAGCTTACTTGATTAGGCTTTTAGTAAGAATTGGAACATGCATACGGTTGAGTCTATCTTGTAGGTGAAGTATAGGAATACGATATCCACTTGTATATTTTGTTTTCAATTATGATTTGTATGATGTTGATGTATTGTATACAAACTACCATTGTGTGAGCTTGGAGGCTTTACCTACCATTGTTGGATGATGGATCTTGAAGCCTTTACCTACCATTGTTGGAGCGTGAAGCCTTTACCTATGTTACATATCATTGTACTCAAGCGATAGTGATGATTGAGGAACTTGAAAATTCTCAATTATTGTTGTGCATCAATGAAATCACATGCATTTGTGTTTTATTGATCTGTTAGTGTTTTGATCTCTCTTTATTTAGGTCCTTGTGAATGTTTGAGGACACGAGTCACTTGCGAGGGTGTCTTTGCTTAAAGGCTTGTGACATTATATTTGGAAGATCGTATGTGTGTGGTGTGATGGTTCATATGAAGCTAAATCACAACGATGGACCATCTAGGTTGGAAGCCACATCTTGACATTTGGGAGTAACCTCCGAAGACCAAACTCTTTTTGGTCTTTGCCAAAACATGTCACAAGATCATTTTGCTCATGCTAAAGTTTGTGCTACTTGTGGTTCACTTAGAAGCACTGCTTGCAAAGCAAACAAGCAATTATTAGCTACATGCCATATCATGCCATCATTTTGCAACAACTCAACAAGACTATAACAATATGAAGATGTCTTTGAAGAACCAAAAGGCCTTCCAACGCATCCACAACAAATTGATCTTGTTCTCGGATCCCCTCTTTTGAATAGTCCACAATACCACAAGTCCTTTTGGGAGAATGATGAAGTTCATTTCTAGATCAAGAGCTCCTTGAACAAGGCAAGATTAGGCCAAGCTCTTCTCCTTGTGGCAATTTGATAATCATTGCGCCAATTAAAGATGGCGTGTGGTGCTTGTGCATTGAATATCACGCACTCAACAAGATAAAGGTGAAGAATCAAAATCCACTACATGCAAATTGACGATCTCTGGTCTAGATCCTAGTTGCACAAAACTTCACCAAGATGGTCCTAAAGTCAGGTAACCATCATGTACCATTCCATCCTCGAAGATATACGGGTGACAACATCCAAAACAAAGAAAGGATTATGCGAATGGGTGGTTAGTCTTTCACTTAACCGAGTGTAGTAACATATACATTATGAATGACATACTTAGGCCCTTTGATAACTCTTTTGTCATTGTGTACTTGAATTACATCCTCATCTTCATCAAGATTTGGGAGGAGCATGTGGAGCATATCTTGTGCATCTTGGGCACATTGCTCAAACATATGCTTCAAGCCAACTTAGCCAAGTGCAAATTTGGTGTCTTGTCGATTTAGTATCTAGGCTATGTCATTGATTGCGGATGCATCAATATAGATCCAAAGAAGGTCAAAGTCATCCAATATTTGCCAATTTTGTGCATTTTTATTGAGGTGAGGAGTTTTCTTGGACTTTCTTTTACAAGTGGTTTGCTCATGGATTTTTGACATATCATAGGCCGAGTCATTCATAACCGCTCACGTAGATCATATGTATCAAAGTTGCATTTCATTGGAATTTGCGCTCTGATGTGTATATGCGTAGCTCAAGCAATGTGTTTGTGCCGCATTAGTTCTACAGCAATGCTTGACATTGCCCACCCTTTGAGATCTAGATCAATGCATCTAAATACACACTCGGTCAATACTCATACAATGTGGACATCCTATTGCCTATCACTTAGAGTCATTCAACAAGAGTTCAACGCCACCGCACCTATAAAAAGTATGTATGCCATTGTTCAAGTAGTTAGCGGTGGGGCCACTACATCTTAGGCAAAGAGGCAATTGTCCATTCTGATCATAAGTTGCTCTAGTTCTCGCATACATAGAGTAAGCTAGAGAATGTGCACCACTTGACGTGGATGATCAAGCACAAGAAGGAAAAGTCGATGAAGGTAGAATATTGCATTAGCCACCCTCTTGTTCAAGCACTCATCATGATGTTTGACATGCTTGGTCACAACTTCTCTTACTAGGTATCTCTCTCCTCACCATACAACTTCTTCTGCCCTTGTACATGGTGAACAAGATAACAAATTCCACATGTCAAAAAGCTTTGCTACAAGCTTGGACATTGCTAAGTTCCTAATGAAGTACTTCTTTAAAGACTCATTTGGGAGGTGCACTATGCCAAAATGGTAGGACACTTCATCGTTATCAAAACATTGGCAACACGACAACATTTCTACTAGCCTCACATGCACTTTAATTTTGAGCGCTACATATTGTCTTGCATTTTTTATTGCATCGTGAAGCTCATGAACATGAAGCTGGGACTTTACATACCTTTGTCGATTCCATCCAGGCCTTTGTAATCTATAAACACGGATTTCATTATGCGAGGACCTATGACAAAGCACTAGAATGACGTTGTGTTTGTTGTAGTGGATAAGTTTCAAAGATGGACATTATGGTTAGTTGCAAGGCGAACATCAACGAACAGGAAACTATGTGCTCATTCTTCAATCATGTTTGGGTTCACTTTGGACTGTCAACATCCATTGTGTTTGTTTGTGACCCACTGTTTCTCAAGTCATTTTTGCCATGCTTTGTGGGAAATGATGGACACACGATTAGACTAATCTAAAACATTTCATCCTCGAGACAAATAGACAAGCAATAGTTGTCGACCATACACTTGGGCATTTATTGCACATGTACAATTGTGCACATCTGTGCATTTGGGATGACAATTGTGCACATCCACCATGCCTACAACATAGCTTTTCAGAATTCTACATGGCCCTATCCATTTCAGACATGTCTGGGGTTCTAAGTAGGGCACCTCTCAATATATCCTTCCATGCACTATCCAACACAAAGTTGCTCACACAAGAAAATTAAGTGGATAGAGCAAAAAAGTTTCTTCAATACATCTTACCTTTTTCTCTAGTAGGTTCAACAAATACTCTGCTGCCAACAACGGAAGCACAAAGAGCCCCATGGTGCACATTACACACTTCACGAGTTCAGGTGGTGGATAAAGCCTGGTTGTATCTTTAGAAGGAACACTTCAAGGGTTCCCATAGGAAGATCATGCCCATGCTCCATGGTCCTTATACCATACTACCTAGCTAGTGAGAACAGTTTTGTTCTTGATATGCCACAATACGTGGGTCTACATCCGATATTCTGCATGAAAGAAAACTGCAAGCCAGGTTATCCTCACCTTGTTGGATTGCATGCACACATTCGTCACTGGAATCTGGAACTCCTTAAAACACGCTTTCCACCTTTGCTCGAGCCAGCAACAACTCAACATCCTTCAAACTTAGATCTCGAACACTTAAAAACAATACCAAAGGATTAGATTGTTGAGGTCACAAAACACACCCCAAGGCACACATTAGTTGTTCAGAGCAGTCAAGGTACAATGTTACATTGATTAGGATGCGTGCTGCAACCGTCAGCAACTTCATGTTCCGTTTCCATTGTTGATTGAAGATGCAATGGTACCATTGCTCCTCAAGAAAGGGCGAATGATCCGAGCTCAACCACATTGATTCGCACACTACTCTGAAGGACCTTGTGCCCCCAACCTCTGTGGCAACTCTTGTTGCCTGTGCAGCCTCAGGGTATCTTGCAAGATTGCACAACGCCGAGTGGCATACAATGGAAGACTTCCAGGACTTAGTGTCCATGCAGTAGCATCTTGCTGTTTCGCGCCATGGCCGATTGCACTTCTCAAGATCGCACCATGTCAGATCACCTGTTAGCATTTTGTGCACCCAAAAGTTCAACTGTAACACTTCAACAATGTGAACAGTAAACTATATGGAAGATGAATCATTCGTACTGTGTCGTTTTGTAACTACTTTCTTTTAATGAGGTTTAGAGCATAGTTACCAGTAGACGGGGATGGGTACTGGTATCGGTACAAGGAGATGGGGATGGGCATGCCATTTTCAGAAAAATAGGAGATGAGGACTTGGAGACAGCGAAACAATATGTTTGTAAATTTTAGAGAAAACAATAATATTCAGCCTAAGAAAGACAGTACTACCTTTTCAAAATTAAAATATTAGATGTTGACAAAGGATAAAAGTAATTATATTGATATTTATCTTTAATATCTCATCATATCTAATGTCAAGAGTAAAAATATATTTTCTATTAAAAACACTGAAATGCAAGTCTCCGAGACAAGTGCCAACAAGCACCATTCTCCGAGATGAGTACCAGCCTCCAAGACACAATTTTTTGGTAGGAGACGAGTCTCCGTGCAACACTGGACTATATAGCCATTCGACCTTGAGGGGAACACAAAGAATGCATGCAGATCACTCATGAATGTTAGCACGCCCTGAGTATTTAACATCTGACGGTCATCTGTATTTTCATGGCAATCTAGGCAATCAGTCAAGAAGTGTTTTCCCTCTCTCTAATCACAGGGATCCTCATTTTAAGCTTTGCTGAACATTGTATGCCTAACCTTATTCTTTCTCATTGAATAGAAGTTGCATTATTCTGGAAGTATTCCATGTTTAAATTTGTTTTGGTTTATTTCTGTTAAGTTTCCCATTGCATGTTTTTATAACCTGTTGTTTGAAGCTCAATAATGCTCAATACTCATTCATATCACAGGAAAACACATATATACGAATATGCATGCCTAAAAACAAGGAGGTTGTTCAACAACACTCCCATAAATCTCTCTCTCAACACCTACATACGTGAGCTATTAAAACTCACCCAAACTAATATTGTTATATGAGTTGTTTATCAAACAACTCACATTAACATTTACATTACACACATATATTTACCTCTAAGTAAATATTCAATAATAAATATTAATGGAGCACTAAATATATTCCTAACATTCCCCCTTAGTGCAAACATGGGGAAAAACACCATCTTCAACCAAACAAGCATGCTGCTCGTGCTTTGCACATGGTCTCGATCCTCAACACTGACTGTGGGAACTATATCATCCAGGGACCGTTCAACCTATTAGATGAATACATGAACTGGGACCGTTCAACCAATTCACATCAACCATCAAATCAATTTGATCAAGAACACTTCTTGCAATAGTATCAATGGTAGAAATCATTATCATCACGGGGGAGACACAAGAACTGCACTTAGGAATAGGGATGCTCATTTGTTCTTATTCATCACACAAAACACAAAGATGTCACTAAAGCAGTTTGCGGCCTCTGAGGTAGTGATGAACTCGAGGATGCTGATTGTCCTCCTGCCTCCGTTGCCTCCATCCTCCAATAAGATGCAACTAACTCAGCAAGATGTAAACATAAAGTACATCTGTTTCCACATTGAACTTATTATATATTCCCTCCCGCAATGTGAAACACTTTATTTTGTCGGACGTCGGGTAACACCGAAAATGCGTCCGTGAGGCAATTTTTATTTTTATTTTTAATCTTTTGACTCTTTTGACAATGAAATGGATGTGACAACAATAGAATTATGATTTTAAAGAGTGACTCAGAATAGACACATGAAAGATGATTAAAATGACAGTATAGACTTTGACTATGACTCTTTACACCATGATAACAAAAACCTAAAATCACCTATTTGACTTTTACAATGACACTAGATGACCCAATGAAAAGAATGATAACAAATAGACTTAACAAATGACTCCTTTAACACAAACTCAAGGTTTTAATAATGTACATTGTGAGGAAACAACTATAGACACTAATATTTAATAATGTACCATTGAAAAATATAATACGGGTGAATGTCTTGACGTGGAAAAAATTAAATTGTACCAGACCATATGATGAGTGCTATGTGGAAGCTAAATGGTTGGGAGGTGTCGATGAGGTCGACGCACCTTCTGAGTGATGTTATTTTGATTTGATTTGATGCCGAATGCTAAGCCAGAAAATGTGCTTTGAGATGAGTTAGGCTAAACCGCCATATTTTAGCTGGTCTATACTCCAATATATACACCACGTGACAGATCAGATGCGTACACAGCCCTTTTAAACGAATACCTCAAACAAGGTAGACACTTGTTAAATGTAAAAGACTGCCGCCTTGTTGGATATTTCAATGCAGAGAAAGAAAATTGTGAGTCTGAAACCGAGAGACAAAGATGAGCAAATCTCGTTGAAATCTAACATACACGGTTTGTGTATAAGCTTCAAATTTGCATGTACAGTGCCACGTTCAGGTAGAAAAGTGAAATGACTTTAACATGCGGAGATATAAAAGTCTGGGTAGAATCTTGGAAATACACTTTGCCACGAGCCCTTCTTGTCAGACTCTTATACAACTGCTCCACGTGATCCCTCCAAACAACTCATCAAATGTCGAGATCTTGATAAGTCTTTTCCTGCACCGAGCCTTTGCATGGAATCCACAGGCTTTGTGGTGTAATTGAGTGGTTTGGAGATGATCTAATGCTATAATTTCGACTACCCAAATATGTAGTAAACACTCAAACCTGCAATTCTGAATCCGTTCCCTAATCTTTGAAATTATTTTGATAACGAATAAATAACATTTGCAGATCACAGTTGGAAACTAAAACGAGCCCACCCGGAGAGATAAATCAACACAGACTGCGTATGCGGAGCCGTTAAAACCGGTGGAAGTCATGCATGCATTCATCAATGCGAGATCTACAACCTTGGGAACAGAACCTCGAATCAATGCAAATTCTCCATATTTCAACTCTTACGGACAAAATAAATAGCTGGATTCACAGAATGGTCGGTTGCAGGTGTTCTTGGCATTAGTAGAACACGCGCAAGAAGGCAGAATGCAGTGCTAATAACTAAAGTCTAATTTTCATAGGTAATGAAACAACTAACAAGACAAAATGGGAAGCATAATATGGGGTTGTAATGAATAGTAGTCGCCCCTCAATACAATCTACTCTTCCATCACAGGGACATGACAGAGTCGCTCTGATACCAAATGAAGCTCAATAATGCTCAATACTCATTCATATCACAGGAAAACACATATATATGAATATGCATTCCTAAAAACAAGGAGGTTGTTCAACAACACTCCCATAAATCTCTCTTTCAACACCTACTTATGTGAGCTATTAAAACTCACCCAAACTAATATTGTTATATGAGTTGTTTATCAAACAACTCACTTTAACATTTACGTTACACACAGATATTTACCTCTAAGTAAATATTCCATAATAAATATTAATGGAGCACTAAATATATTCCTAACATTGTTTGCTAGGCAAGTTACATGGTTGTCCCCTGCAGCAACGTCTTGGACCCCATGGTGCTGGTCAGGATGAGGATGTTGCTGGTATGTCTTACTGATTTATTCTTCTCTTGAATTGGACACAGTCTAGAGCCAACCTTTATCTCCAGCCTGTTTCGTTCTTTTCGACTGCCTTTGTGCGTTTTCATTGAGGAGCTTACTTTTGCATGGCTATTAGTAATTGTTTCATATAGCTTTATCTTCATCTTGTTTGACTTTTTCAAAGGCTTTCCCATTGTGGGTTCTCCTAGTTTTCCTTCTTTTTACCAATTTTTTTAGCTTTTGATGTTCTGTAAACATTCCTACTTACTATTGTAACTTTCTGTAGTTTTGAGTTCAATTGATCTTTTTTGTTATTAGTGGACATTAGTATAATTTGAGTATCTTCTTTCTCTCTATTCATGGATAAGGTTAAATATATTAACCCATTATTTGTAAGTTATATCACCTAATCTCTGAATTTTTCCAATGTACGATTTCTTCATTACTTGTGTGCTTTCCCGTATAGCTTACCTTATGCAAATTTTCATTATCTTTCTCTGCTTTGTTTTATGTTGCATCATTTAAAATGTGTACAAGTTATGGTTAGCTCTCTTATTTATTCATTGTGCTTTGTCTTGTCATCGATTCTGCCTTATTTACCAGGTATTATACCATAGATGATAATAAGGTCTGTGAAGTCTTAGATTTCATTAATTTCAGAGTGAACGTTCATGGAGGAATAAATTGTGTGTCTAAAACTGACTAATTGTAGCCTTCTGTGTAAATATAACCTACGATACATAGCAGTCAAGTATAGAGCAATTTGTTTTACTACAGACATGAGGTCTCTTATTTATTCATTGTGCTTTGTCTTGTCATCAATTCTGCCTTATTTACCAGGTATTTTACAATAGATGATAATAAGGTTTATGAAGTCTTTGATTTCATTAATTTCATAGTGAATGTTCATGGAGGAATAAATTATGTGTCTAAAACTCACTAATTGTAGCCTTGTGTGTAAATATAACCTACGATACATAGCAGTCAAGTATAGAGCAATTTGTTTTACTACAGACATGAGGTTTTCACAGTCAATAACATTACACAGAATGTTTTGGATAAAAACAGGTTGCAGATTTTGAATCAATGTTTTTGGACCACATGCTGATTTAATAAGACTATTAAGAGCAGCTTTTGAGATTAATAAACATTCACTTAATTTAAATAGAGATGAGGGTCTTGGCTTTAGTTTCACTTGGGGGTCGATTGCCAATGTGCTAAAAAGACACATTATTTAGACACTGACTTAACAATTTAATTAAAATTACATTTTATTCTAATAATCTAAACTATAATCAACGGTGTAAAATTTTTAATCTCTAGAGCATTTGATTAATTGATTTCCATTATTTTAGATAATTTTCAATCGTTAAATAAAAATTTATAGAAAAAGTGAAGTTTTAAATTTCTAATTTCTAATTTAATTAAAAGTGTAAAGTATTTCATGTTAGGGATTTATTTAATTTGATCTCAATATCTAACCCCGATGCGTGTAATGTCCCTTTCGGGCTCAAATTTGAGGAATTTGAATTTTCCCCAAAACCCTTATGGAACATTGCTGGAATTTATGACAGCAACCTGAAAATTTATCAAACTCAACCAGCAAACTGAAAAATTAATCCAAACCCTAACAACAATCTGATTTTTGTTTTTCTAGGGCAGCATACATGCCAAATGGATGGAAAGAATTATAGGAAACTCTTCAAAATATTTTTACTTGATGGCTGGAACAAACATGAAACAAATGAACACTGGAACAAGAGAATTTTGTATTTTTCAAACAGCTGGAAATAGAAATATGACAACAACAATATCTTTCACAAACATGGCTGGAAATGAATGATTCCAAGCCCAACACAACCACATAATGCACACACAAACCCCCAAAATTATGAAGAAGCTGAATATGAAAGAATTCAATTTCTGTGCCCTAGAAACCCCAAACTCCTCCACGGGGTAGGTCGCTACATTAGGAGAGGGCCTGAAAATCTTTGCAGAACCCTAGCAGCCCTTCTGTGACCAAACCCGAGCTGAAAATCTGCAACATCAATCTACTTTGAAGCTCCTTGAAAACCCCAAGATGGAGAATCGTCAATGGATTGAAGAGTTTTTGTTCTTCAATCAAACAAGGAAGGTTTTTCGTCCTCACTTGTTGGCCACACAAGAGGGTTTTCGTCCTCAAGTGGAAGTAGTTGAGCAATCAGCCCAAAACCATGCAAAGTTATCAGTAGACAAGATGATCAACAAATGAGCCAAGCGACCTCCATATATAGGCAATTGGTGGCACAAAACCCCATAAGACATCCCCAAATGGATCGACCAACTTGGGATTTAATTTGTCCTTTCTTTTCCCTCCATTTTCCCTTCTATTTGCTCCAATGTGGCATTAATTTAAAATAAATTAAATGCCTCTTTCCCCTTTTTAGTTCTCCTTTTGGGTCGTTCCACTTGGACATTTAAAAATAATTGATTAAATGCACATTTCCCTCTTTTTAATAATTTAATTAAAGTGCTAATAATTAAAATTATTTCAGCACTTAAAATTAATTTATTAATTAATTTCCTTCCTCTTTTAGCCATTGAACATAATGCAAATAGGTTAAGGGTCTTCTTTTTGCTTTATTATTTAAAAACATATTTTAATTATAATAATAATATATTAAGTTGCCCATAAATAGAGAGTTATCGGGCTCAACTTAAAAATATTATTAAGTATTTCTATTTTAGAAAGGGGGACATTACAATACGTGACATCTTGTGTCTTCACTTGAATTATCTATTTAAGGTTCGTGAGTCTGCAATGTATAGTCACATTCGTTCATCCCAACAATGGATCATGGAGTGTGATTTGAAACATTGGCTCAAAATCATGACACAAATTTATCCAAAAGTTGTGTATTTATGTACTTTAAGATTACATGCAGTCTTAAAGAGATAAAGATCCAAATAGGAGAGGAATACCAAAACTATTTGAATACAAGCACGCACACTAAAATATAGGGATACAATTTTGCATGCTTTGGTCATGATTACCGGGTGTTTCCAAATATTAAGCGAAGGCTCCCTACTATGCCCAATATAACAAACCTAATCATTCGTTAAATAAAACTCCTTACTTTACTACTACCCTTGGTGGGGAAGACATTAGAAAGTTAATTAACTATAAATAGGTGCTAATAAAACTATGGTTACGTTTATACATCTTGATTAATTTAATTGTCTAGGGTTAAAAATGAGATCACAATTAGGCGATGGAGGTTTAATAGATTGACCACACTTGGTGCATATAATTTGTGGATTATTTCTCTTATCCGTGATTAAGTTGTTGAATTGGAGAGATAACAACGATCAAATACGTTACTAAACCTAATGGAACCCTTTGGTGTAATATAATGATGGCGTTATAAATAATAACCTTAAATTTGTTAAAATAATACTATGGTCATGCTCACACTGCAACAAAATTTACCATTTTAGAATGAATGTAATTGAGTTCAAGTCACCTTAATTGGTGCAAATATCACTTGGTGTATTTCTAGACATCCCTATTTAGTTTGACCTTATTTGTGCAATACAATCCGACGGCGCTTTGTTTACCTCTTGATGGGGGAGGTTGCAACAAGCTTAACTAGCCTTAGTTGTGCGAACAATGGTAATGAGGCGCAAGTATCCCTTTAGTCAATTCAACACACCCTTAGAAAGCTGATTTTTGGGAATAATGGTGGTTTAATCATTTAATAGTTAATTAAGATTAAAAAAATTGTCTTAAATTTTATTGGTTATTTGGATGAGTTTTGGGTTGTGAATTTTATGGGCATGACATTTGGTATCGAGCTCGGCCAACCATAGAATCAAAAATCGCGTTTAATCCGCCGTTTATCGTGATAAATTGTTTAAGGTAGGAAAACAATTAATCTTTTCAAAAATCGCGATTTGTGAAGTGCTGATAAATCGGTGATTTTTGGCGATAAAAACCCTGCAAAAATCGTGGAAAACCACCGGTAAAATCGCAAGTAAATTTGAGGCGTTGTTTAAATGCAAAAAACCCCAAATTGACTCATATTTTCTCCTATTTTCTCTGTGCGACTCGGTTTTGCTCCTGCGACTTGTATTTTCTCCATTCGAGGGCATTCGTGTCTGGTTTCAGGGCATTCGTGGTGGTTTCACCAAGCATTCATGGCGGTTTCCAGCTTGTGGCTCGTGGGCAACACTACAGTAACCAGCTCGTGGCCCTCGTGGCCCTAGCACAACTCGTGGGCATTCGAATAACTATAAATTCATTTACGGTATAGTTTTTTTCCTAATACTATACTATATATTAACAGTAATAATTTAATAAGTATACATTTACAGATTTACATATTACGTAATACATATATTTAAATTAACAGTATTACATATATTTAAATTCATACATTACAGATTTACATATTAACTATACTATACTGTGAATATATTAACATTATACTATACATTTACGAGATTATATTTATTATTAACAATGCTATATATTATATATTACTGTTATATTATATAATAATATATATTACTGTTATATTATATATTTCTCTTATAATTTAATTTAAGTTTATTTTATGAATTTAACAATGTTTTTACATTTAATTTAAGTTTATTTTATGAATTTAAATGTTTTTAAAAGTAGCGATAAAGTTGCCGATTAATGCCGATAAATTGCCGATTCCTGATTTCCGAGTCAAAATTTGGCCTGCCGATTAATTGCCGATAACGATTTTTTGAACTATGGTTTCAACATCGGGTGCACTTGGATTTAACGAGATTTAAATTAATAAGTTTGAATTGGTTAAGTTGCCCATTTAACAAAAACATTTCTGCATAATTTGAGTGACCATTTTGGAGTGTTGACCTTGCTCACGGAATGTGGCTCGAGACTAATTAAAATATCAGACGAGTAAATTTGGGAAATGTAGCCACAAGTGAGTTAAACACAAGTTTTTGTTCAAACACACTACCTTAAAAACACTTTGCAAAAGTTAGAAAAAACGTTTAATAAGGACGTGCAAAATGCCTTCCCGACTCCCGTAGTGGAGATGTCAATATTTGATAGTGTTCTTTGGTGATGTGGAATATTACATCAACTTTTAAACCAAATTTAGATGATTGTTTGATCATTTAACGACATGCATTTCTGAGCCCAGTTGGCTGATTTGCAGTATGGGACAGCTGCTAAAAGTAATAAATTCATTTTGGTTTTGACTTGTGATATTGGGGATCTGTGTTGTAAAACGGAAATCTATCACCGTATACCTCTAGACTGTCACCATGACAATCGCTATCAACCTTTAGTTTTGAGAAAACTACTTTGGGAGCTAGTTTTACAAGCGCGATTTGTAGGCCACTTGACATTCTGCAGCAAGATTGAACTGACACAATTACGATAATCAGCTCCAAAAAGGTCGTCATAGATTGAACCTTGTTTGTCAGAAATGAGTTTTGTCGATTTCTATGGTTTCTTTGCATATAGGGGAGTAGATGAGAATTGACTGAATGAGTTTTCGAGTCTTGGATCCGCGTTTTCAAACCCTGTTTTGTAGCCACTCAGAGTAGGATTGTTGAAGTGCAACATCAAAATTTTAACTAGCTCCGAAGAGAAGCTTCTAGTTTGAGATCTATTTGCCAGTTTTAGGTTTTGAAGTCTTGTTGGATTCTCTGTGTAACAAAGAATAGATTAGATGTGTTAATTTTGCCATTTGGGTTATTGGGAATCATTTTGTCAAGCCTTTTCGCAGCCATTTCGGCTAGATCGTGCAATAGGGAATTTGGGTCCTGTTGACCCGTTTGACCTTTCGAGACACTTTTGGTGGGTGCAAACTAATTTACTGTTATAAACATGATGTGTTATGTGTGTTCTTGGTTGAACACTGTGACCCTTATGAGTTTAGTGCCGGGAAGCAATTTTGGTTGTTGATTGTTTTGGTTTGGTTTGGTTTTGGGTTATTTTGGACACGGTAGGGAGCCTTAGCTTAATATTTGGAAACACTTGGTCATCACGACCAGAGTGTGCAAAATTGTATGCCTATATTTTTGTGCTTGTGCTTGTATTCAAATACTTTCGGTATTCCTCACCTAGTTGGATCTTTATCTGTTTACAAGCCTGTTTGTTTACTTGTCTATTCTGTGTCTTAGATTTGATCAATTCAACTTTTGATTCTATCTTTGATGGTTATCTATTCAGTGTATTAATTATTAGTAACAGGAATGAACAGGGACTTAGTTAAAAACAATGGATTTTAACAAGTATATTTAATTCCATCATCATGAAACTTCTAATCTCACATGTCATTCCTCGAGTTGGTAGGTTAGCATAATGGACAATTTTAAGGGGAATCCTTTTGAAATAATTACCTTCATGAAGTCATCCATGCCTTCTATTATGCCAGGATTTTACTGCACTTATGAAATCCTGGCGCTTTGCTCCTACTACCCCACATGGATGTATAGCTAATTGTTTTGTTTGGTAAAGTCATATAAGGATTGAGATGGTACTAAACTCCATTTTATAAATTACTGTTAACAATTGCATATCTTCCTGGGGAACATGGTTGCTGGGTTTAAACGTGGGTCATCGTGGTGACTTACCGCTAGAATACAGCCAGACTGATCATTTATAGCTAGTTTTTAGCATGCATTTAATTCATTTTCTGTTTGTATGTGCAGTACCTGGCCTATTCTTATATCTATTTTATCAATTTTATGGTATAAACCTTAGTTGCCGCATTCGGCGAATTTAAAGGATAAAATTCGAAATTCGCCGGATTTTAAAAAACCCAAAAAAAACGTTGAAAATCGCGATTTAATTCGTGTTGGATCCCGGATGTCATTTTTTATGCAATACGTTGAAAGTCGTGTTTGAAAAGCGTTGAAAATCATCTAAAAAAATTTGAAGTTCGTTTTAGGGTTTTTTCTTTACGCGTTTTAGGGTTTCTGCCTGTATTTTCTTATAAAATCTCCTGCGAACGATATTAAACTTCACCCCTCGTTATTTTCTCATAGTCGAATTTAATCACGAATTTAATCGCTGATTTTTTTACCAGCGAATTTTTCACGAATTTAATCATCGGCAAATTCGAACACGAATTCGAATGCGGCAACTTAGGTATAAACTATATATGTAGAACTTAAGATTGGTGTTTTGATTTTATAAGCATGCATTATATTCCATTGCTTTGGCATGCTTGAGTTCTTAAGATTGATTATGGCCCCAGCTTCTCTTGTCAATGTGATACTGATGATGGAAAGATTACATCATTTTCTTGTCAAGATATGTAACTTTTGAAAACAGGGAAAGCGTCTGTTTACCAGAAAAGTAATGGAAAGAGAAAGCACATTCAAGCTATAGATGTTCTTATGATTCAATTCAGAACTTACACAGATTTGGAGTTAATTGCGTCCAATTTAAATGCTCTAAATGAAATTTTAAATATCAGCCTTCCAGAGCAGGACATCGTGCCTTCAATATCTAAACCAGGATACTTACTTTCCACATTAGATTTCTCCTTCATTTTCCCTTTTTCCCTTGTTTCAGAACTATAAATATTGGATTGTGATTTCAATCATAGCATATTGTATGTGGCAATGCTTATTGTTATGTCCAACGTTTTGGTGCGTTGCTAATGGTTCTCCTTGTTGTCAGCTTGCCCTTGAATCAGAAATCCAGCCTTCAAGTGGATTATCAACCTTAGTATTGAAGGAAAAGTGCACACCCGATATTGCAAAAGCATTTGGTGGGGGCAATGATACAAATAAAAGACAGCATATGCATTGGACAGAACTACTTGAGCTGGGTTTAAAAACACCACACATGACTGTCGCCAGGATTAGGAGTCAGGTTTTGAAGGTTCTTGCATCTGAGCCACCTGAATGGGTCAAGCAGAAACTGCAACCATCAATTGCTACGGATGTTCTTGATAGAAGTGGAACTGGACCAATGAAGGTAAAGGCAAAATTGGTTGTTGCACTACAGCTAGATACTAATAGTTCTGTTATAGTAATATGGTTCTACCCGTTATATTTATGCGGATCTGGACCAGTGAAGGTAAAAGAAAAATTGTTCCTTTTGCTACAGTGATATAAATATACAGTTCTTACCATTATACTTATGTGCTTGTTTTCGGGAAATCTATCCAGGAAGTCCTTTCCTCAGTGCTGGCACAATATCGAAGTGAAGAAGCAAGTTGCAAGCGTCTAGTGAAGGATACATTCTATAAAAAGTTGGTTAATGGCTGTGAAACAGGAAATTCAGATGAAGGAAAAGTAGAAACCGAGTCCAGAAGGAAGAACTGTGGTCAGAAAGTATTTCCGTCTTCTGATGCTATCACTAAGCAATGCCGAAATGTCCTCCAGGACATTACCTCTGCTGAAAAGTTTGCACAGCTTTGTAACTTGATTCATGGTGTTTTTGCTGGATTCAGAACACATGAGGTGTTTGATTTCCGGCTTATAGAGCTGAGAATGAATGCTGGAACTTATGGCACGTCTCCTGCACTTTTTGATTCAGATATCCAACAGGTATGTATTTTTGTCATCATATGTAAATAACTGGGGAATTTTTTCTGTTTTCCATTGAATTTTTAAAATATGTCTCCATTTTGATAAACATCACCCTTGGTAGTATATTTGTCCCAAATAACAAGGCTCATATTCTGGTCTGGAGCTGCTCCACAACTAGAATCACCTGGAATCTTTACCAGTCAAATCTGTGTCAGTTATGGATGGATTATGTCCGGGGAGAGGTTGCAAGCCAATTTCAGTGGCCAATTCATTCTTATAATAACAAAAGCTATTAAAATTCATTGAAAGTTGGCTAGTTGACTCTCTTTGGGCCATAGTCACTAGAATCAGAATTGGGCTGGACCTAACAGGGTGAGTGACTTGGAACTTAACAAAACATGCGTCGAAACTTATGTTTGGAAGAATTGTCTGGGCGAGAGGTTGCAAGCCAATTTCAGTGACCGATTCATTCTTATAATAACAAAAGCTATCAAAATTTATTGAAACTTGGTTGTTGATCCACTTTGTGCCATAATCACTAGAATCAGACTTGGGCTGGACATAACAAGGTGAGAGACTTGGAACTTGACAATACTTGCATCAAAATTTACAAATTAAAATGCACGATTATCGGAATTTTCAATAATTATTGGGGAAATTTTTGGTTCTCAAATAAATTAATTCAAAGTTATCAAAATGTACAACCTTAACTATAAACTTCAAACAGTTTCTGGCACAATGTTGAGTCCCGGATTCGGCAAGCCAATTTTTGACTCTAAGTCGGACAAGGTGAAAAACCTCGGCTGAAATTTGACAAAGGTAAATAATCATAAGAAGTAGCAAATGTTAGGGTAAAATCCTATAAATGTGCATTCCATATCAAATCACTCAAAACTAATCAATTACATCTACCATACATATGTATGCTCCAAGAAGTAAGTAAATAATGGATTTAGAAATTCATGGCTGTGGCATAAACAAAAAACGTAATATAAAATATCAATTTAAGGTCGAGAGGATTTTGTGTCACTCATTTTGAGAAGATGCGTGACATTGGACCCTATGAAGCTTTGTGTATGTCAAGGAAGGATTTGCAGCTATTCCACCCACATTCGAGTTAGCAACAAGATTATCTTCCGCAGCTTGTTTATCTCTGGTTATATGAGCTTGCTTCTCTTCCCTCAATGCATAGTCCTCCTTTGAAAACACAGGGTCACCATCCTCAGTGATCCGTTATGATTGTGGGACATAGTCGTCTAGCTTGATGGAGAATTATTCATCATCCCCTATAATCTTCTTGTGATGGAGGCACAAGTAATGCACATATACAATGTCATTCAACCTTTGCATTGACAGACGTTTGTGCTTTTTGGAGTGTACATGCTCAAACATTGAATTACGCTCACAACTTGAAGTGCTGCATGATTTTTGCTCAACTCTCAGCAATCCTCAAAAGATTTGGCACTGTAGCCCCAGAAAATTTGCACCATGCTTGTGTAATGATAAATATTAAAATGTTTTATACTTCCAAGTTCAATTCAAACAACAAAAGATTCAATATTCAATTAAAAAAATGCTAAATATACAAATTTAAATTTTTAACAAATTTAACTAGGCCTACGCTTTGTCCTACCTGACTTGCAAATATCTCGAGAAAATAGATATCCTAGTGCTTGTTTGTAGATCTCAATCTTTGACATAATCTTCACTGTGAATTGTGAACTTGGCTCCATGGCATCTATGGTTTTGTAGAGGCCACCTATAATTCCTTGTCAACATTGAAGCTCTCAAGGAGCCATAAGGCCAGGTTAAGAAAGTATGTACAAGCATGAAGTGACATATGAAGTTGTTTTACATGTCAGTTATACAATGATATACCAAATGGGCTTATACTTGGCCTCCACCTCGCCATAGAAAAGTTTAATGTGCTCCTTGGCTTGATCCATACCCTCCAATATATAGCCCATTGCGGGCTTTTCTCCATCGACTCTATGAAGGTGAGAAACCAATGGCTTTGTGACCTATAAAAAGTTAAATATTAAAAAATAGAATTATAGACTTTAGTCTTAAATGAAGAAAGAATTAAATTAGAATAATGCTAAATTAACAAAAAGATTTTTTTGAAAGATTAAAAGATGTAGATCTACAATCTCTTTCGTCAAAGTCCAAAATTGGGCCTCACCGAATGCCTACTCAACAGTATCAACCCTGACATTGGTCATTGAGTAGGAAGATGCATTCCATTGCTTGCCAACAAACATTGGCTTTAAAGAAGCTTTTGATTGTAGTGAAGACTGCAAGGTGATGAATGGTGTCACAAAATGGGTTATACCATGCTTTATTCTTTGTGCACTCTTTCATTAAAGAGAGGCACCAAGCATGGTTGTAAATGTATTTGAGAATATTACGCCAATACATCACAACTGGCTTGACCCAATAAATCAATGCAATAGACCAAGAAAAAGACACAAATAATTGATGTTTTTAAAATCCTAAAAGTATCAATTGACTTCAAAAAGTAGTCCCACTTGAAGAAGAAAGCGATATTTCAGTAGTCTGTTTTTTTAATCAATCCATCCATTGGAAATAATAGCGTAGCCCTTCTTCCTTGAAATAGGTTGTTGCTTGTCAATTATTGTTTATACATCTACCACTTTCAGACAAAATTGGTCCCCTTCAAACATCAATAGAAGGCTTTGAACCCCTGACCAGGCATGATAATTGCATTCACTAATGTTTGCCAATAGAGTGATTCAAAATTAAAAATAAAAGAAAAAACATTTTAAATTTAAATTTAAAAAAATTGTGAAAGCGAAATTTCAATAATTTTTTTTTTTGACAAAAATAAAAAAATTCATAATTTTTTTTTAGAACAAAAGGCAGACTAAAAACGCAGAATCTCATGGGAATGCTGCAAATGTACCAGAAATTAGTCTTTGCATTCCCTGCCACCATGTGCTTGACTTTGTAGTTTATTCCAACCTGTGCTTTCTAGTGATGGTTGGGAACAAGGAGCACTACATTGCACAAGCCAACTCTCTGAATTACAAGCTCTAGGCCCAATGCTATTATAATTCAATCGGGGCATTGCAGAAAAAAAGAGGTAACTATCTGTCAGTTTTGCCTCACCCATTGTTCCTTTACCTGAAAGCTCCCTAATTGAGCTGTCACCAACTACATAATCTATGGCGCAATTGTTTTGTACATTTCAAACATCGTGTCCAATGCAGGCAAGGTGGCATTTTAGGCTATTAATGGCTCCTCTTAGAAACTTGGCACCTTAATTCTTTCAAAATACCCGACTTTTGTTCATACCCGAATTGCCAAGCTTCTAGGCTTAGGTTTTTGTTTGAATTACCGAAATATTAAAACTCTAAAACATACATTGTAGAGAGGAAGAAAACGGTGGTAGAGTTATTTTAAATATGTAATATGAAATATTTGTAAAAAAGAAGAGGAAATAGCTAAAAACCTTGGGGTTTTAACCTTGTTTCTTTTTAGGAAGAGTGAAGGAGGGATAAAGAATGAGAGAGAAAGAGGGAGGGTTTAGGGTTTGATTCATTTACCTCTTCTATATGCTTGAATACCTATCTATAAGAAAGCCAACCCCTTCTATCAGCTCATTTTATGCACACAATCACTGCTAATCAAACTGTATCCAGCCCTTGCACATTAACAATCAGCCATTTCACGTTTCACTCTTCTCAATCTCACTCCCTCTCATTCACTCTCATTCTGATCTTCCATTTTAGCTTGATAGGAGAAAGTGAAAATATGGGTTAAAAGTTCATTTAAGTGTTTCAAAGTACTAGTGGCATTTTAATGTTTGTTTTCTCCATTTTTTTGTGTTGCACGATATTTTTAACAAAAAAATAACTCGGTGAGTTCAGGTTTAAGACTTGTTGAGTCAATGAATCGAGGCTACAAGGTTGCCATCCATGTCCCTTTAACTCGTATTTGCAATCTCTTGGAATCGGTGTCTCATAAGACTGCTTTCTAGTATAAATTTGTCAAATATATATATACTTTTCAGAGTTCATAGTCCAAATTCAACAGAGAAGTTGCCCCCATATGGCGATGTAGATCACAAATCAAAGAATAGTACTAATTAATGGTGCATCTGTATTCTGATTGCTTTGTTGCTTTGTTCTTACTCAAATCTATCTCTGCCCCTGCATTGAGGTAAAGCCAAACCCTGAGTGCAGGATAATACAAAATTAGAGTAGCGTTGAGTTTAGATTGTCATTCTTTAGAAAGATAAATTCAGAGGATCTTTTTATTGTTCATGTATTGAAGACTTTTGAAAAAGGATGCAAATCTTTTAGGGGTTGACATCTCTAATTGTTTGGGCAAACGGAAGTGGCGTTAACATGGAATTCATAGAAAAGGAAAGTTTCAAATGAAAATTGTCTCCTAAAATCTTTGAGGGTGTTTGTTTGAACTCTTGTTGGTTTCTTTTTCGTGCATGATCTTGACTGCTTTTGGAAATTCCTTCACACATCCTCTTCTCTTTATCCTGGTTCCTTATTTGCAGCTATTTAGTCAGATGATGGATGGGAATGCAGTATCCTTAGATTTTTTTTGTGTGGTCGAAAGTTACAGTGCTTGAACACCAAGTCAATAATTTGTGTTCGGGCTATTATATTGATTTATGCCTGTAACTAGTAAGAAAGAATGAAAGAAAGAAGAAAGTTATATGAACATCCTCTTATGGGTAAAAATGGGTCAATGGGACTTGAATAGTACATTCAATTACAATTGTGAACAACTAGGGTAAACAAAACTCTAGGTTATGAAAAGTAGTGAAACTTAAAGCACCAAGCAAGAGGAATTTCGAGGCCTTGAGTTCAATGATGATGAGTATAGTTTAAATGTATAACGGTGCCATAAAAATATGAAGGAATTACTTTTTTTAGGTCATCTTGGGGCTTTTAAAGGTTGTAGGGAATATATCCAGGTTACCTGAATATATTTTTAATGTATCTCCTTCTTGGCAACTTTATTAATCACCCCCTTTCTAGGAGACATGGAGGGGCAATTAAAGAGTATCTAAAGGGATGGAGCTAGAAGACTAGAGAAATAGACTAGTATCTCTGTACCAAAAGAGATGTGCTCTAAGGGGAGTTAAGGATGCAACCCACTTTGAAAAACAAAGGCATACATGCGTATATTTTTCAACACAAGGCAAAATCACCCATGGAATTGAGTCTACAGAGATGGAAAAGCACCCTAAAGATGCTTCAAAGACAAAACGGTTGGGGTGGGGAATCTCCACTAGGACAATGTGCACGAGAGATCATTAGTTTACAATGGATCATATAATGGGGTAATATAGTTTGTTGCCTCTAAATATACACCTAGTCAATTGGCTTAAGCTTGGGTTTTACTTGAATATATTTTTAATATATCTTCATCTTGACAACTTTATTAATGACCCCTTTTCTAGGAGACAAGGATGGGCATTTAAAGAGTATCTAAAGGGAGGGAGCTGGCTCATGGAAACCCTAGGAGACTAGAGAAATAGACTAGTATCTCTGTACCAAAAGAGATGTTGTGTGAGGGGATTCAAGGTACAACCCACTTTGAAAAACAAAGGGATACATATGAGTATCTTTTTCAATACAAGGCAAGATTGCCCATGGAATTGAGTCTATGGAGATGGAAAAGTACCCGAAGACGCTTTAAAGACAAAAAGGTTGAGGGGAAATCTCCACGAGGGACAATGCGTATGAGAGATCATTGATTTAGAATGGATCATATGCTGGGGTAAGATAGTTTGCTACCCTAACCATACACCTATTCAATTGGCTTAAGCTTGGGCCCTCTATCTTGGAACCATAGAAGTCCGAACAATGCATTTAATGGTAGTGTCAAAGAGTAAAATCTTCATAGGGATATCTTGGTAATGCATCTAGAATCACGAAGGCTCCAAAAAAGAAAAAGAGCGCATATCCCTCACAAAGTCACGACGAGAAGCTGCTTAAGGTTAAGAAATGTATCTGTAATTGTATCTCCAAATAAGTATAAGTGTTATTTATGCAAACTTGCCTTGAAGGAAACTTGGTATTTGGAGAGAGCATATTTGGAGGTGTTGAAGGTACCTTAATTTTACTAGTTGAAGCTCGTAAAACCAAGTTAAAGCATCCATTTTTCTTTGCAAACCCATTAAAAGCAAGATAACAATTAGGACAAAATGCAAGATACACCCATCCTATACATGAGTGTGTTGTCTACTTAAACAGTCACTAAATGACAGGGGTAAGGGGATAGGGCTTGCATCCGTCTACCCAAGTTCCTTGTAACAATGAAGTAAAACTATTTCACTTTTGACAAGACAAATTAGGTTGTCAAAACAAGGTTATAATTTAACATGGTATCTGGTAATACAATCTTCCTAGGTTTGATTGATGATTATATTTAAAGAGATACTTTGCTCTTTTATACTTTTGGAGCTGCTACTGGATTGTTCAATCATAAGCTAGTTCAGGGACAATTTCTCATGCACGCGTTAGCCCTTCCATCACCCCATATTAGTAACAATTCATTGTATTAAGAAACCTTTGTTTAATACTGTGTTGCCTGCAGAGGTCTATGGAGGTGATGTCATCTCCGTTTCTCAATAATATTCAATAGAGGCCCATGGAATCGATGGTGCCACCTTTTGTCAACAATATCCAAAAGGGGCATGCATTTATCATAATTTCCTTCCTATAACTCAAATGTTATATTTGGTTCTATCCATGGTGAAATACCCATTGAGGTTTTATTGTAAAAATTATATCAACTACTACAATGACTTTTCGGGAAGGCTGATGTTATGTATGTAGGGTGTGAGTATAGCTGCACTGATAAGGAAGTAATTGGCAGAGGATGGGGAAGACAAACTTTAGTGAAGGGGCAAGTAATACATGCTCATGCAAGTTCATCAATATTCTTAAATGATATTCAAATTAAATGTAAATTTGTAAGGACACTTATAACTTATAAGTTTTAAAACTAATGCAATGTTTTACTTGTGCATTTGAGATTATAATAGCCATCGAGGATTTACATCAACATTATGTGAAATATTCTATGTTTGCAGAAAAACTAAAAACATAGTTACCTAAGACTCGGGACGACTAATTAAAATAAATGCAATTATTTAAAATATACAAATAAAGTGACTAAACTATAAGAATAAATTGGAAGAGACTTAAATAAGTTGAAATAAAACTGTTGTGATTGATCAATTGACAATATCTGATATCATTAATCCGAAATACATCAACAATATTACAAAAAGAAGAGTACAACTAAAAAATCAGAATCAACATCTAGAATAACATCCAAGAACTCCTCGTTGAAATTATCATCCTCATCCTCAATGGGGATCCAAAGCAATCCTTGTTGCATATTATGTTCCTCTTCTATGTGCTTGGGCTCCTCGGGGATGTACATCCCCACTATAATGTCGTGGTTTGCTTGTACTCAGTTGTCTTGGTATCTATGATATGTAAGGCACTATGTATGGCTACAAGCTTCTCCTCTCTCTTAGAGGCAAGTTTGTTCCTCTCGAACATATTGGATCCAACCATATGTTGATCAATTCCTCTTAGCAAGAGAGCAACCAAAAACCTAGGAAACAAGGCGAATCACAAGTCTTCTCGAGTAGTCTCGAATGCCCATACAACTGCCGCCAACTCTTTGGATTCTTACGTGCCAATGTTAGTTTGTCCATCTTCGCTAAAGATTTGTAGTCATCAAGTTCAGTAAACTCGAGCTAGTCCATTATGATATGTGAAGCCTCCTCTGCATTATATATTAATTTTGGGGCCTTCATAAAGCCCTTCTTCACCTCCTCATCATCCAAAGGGATAACTCTGCCAAGCCTCTTCACATACCATTTCAGATTAAGTGTATATGCAGCCATATGAAGTGGCATTTAACTTCTCCCACCTACGTTGAATGATGGGTTGTATATACACATGGTGGAACTCTAGGGTGGGGCCCTCACCCGAATAACTACTGTAATATCCCACTTCCGGGATCAATAGAAAATATGCAAATCAACAACCCTTCAATACACCAATCAACTGTAAATAGCTAAACTCAGTCAAACTACTTGTACCAGTTGAGTAGATGACTCAATAAACCCAAGTAATAGGGGTTTAATGGCCTCTAACAACAATTCACTCAGATAATTCCTCAGTTGAATTTAAAAAGCAGATCTAAACTTCTAATGCAACCACTGTATTGCACCTCAAACAAGCAATGAAACTGTTGTAAATGAATACTGGAATTATTCTCAAAACCTTTACACAACACTCAGCCAATGATGACCATTCAGAGCATACAAATTCAGCGTTAGAATTCTAATACCAGTCGCTGCAATATTGATCTAATATTTATATATAGATCAATATAAAGAACATCAAACCCAATCAGTCCCACTCAGATCGCTGCCTTGAATAGCTCAAACATCATGAAAATAACAGCGAAGATCAAATAAATAGTGCCATGCAGCTCGCTGATCTTTGGAGGTTCAAAGCGTATGTTAAAACATCCAATACCTTCCTCAATGAAGTCGCTGATCCAAGGAATGACACAACAGCTTCAGTCATACCCAAACCAAATCACAACCATACCAAATACTATCATAGATCTGCCCTGAAAGAGATTGCTGCAACAGAGATATATAAACATGCATAAAATAGTCGACCAATCTTAAAAAGAGCATAAACCAGATATTAAATCAATGAGGCAATCACTGGTTATCTTAGGCGTCCCATATGTACTTCAATATATTCAGAATAAGTCACGGTTAGGGAAGAAAAGGACAGCAATCAAGCTTTGATGAAATTCAGTTCACTACGCACATGGAGCTAATGCCCAACTTGCCCCGACCAATCGCTGCAAGAGATGAGACAACACCCAACAGCCAACTTAATTGATCCACAATCAATAATATATCTAAGTCAGTCCACACATATCATAGGAAAGTCGCCAAAACTGGAATGCAACATATACCAACAAGTCGACTTGCAAAAGGAACTCCAAAATCACTTATTTTATTATCACAAACCGGCTGCTACAGTGACGTCGCTACAGTGATTCGCTACAGTAGTAAAATGCAGATTTGCCAAAGCCACAAACATGGATCTCATAAATAAATACTTCAGTTAGATCTCAAAACCAGCTCAATACAATCTCCCACGCAAGAGAGAGAGAGAGAGAAAGCTTCAATGGGCATGCATCCCAACTCCAAGCATGGAGCATAAAATAAATATCATCATAACATAATCATAATAATGACCCTAGCACTCCTTTTATAAGTAAGGAGGCACAAAATTCGAAAACCCTAGGAGAGGGAAAATATTAAATAAAAGTAGTTTGTTTTCCCTAGGTGTGGCGTCCCCTTTTCAAAGGGTGATTTTAACAATAAAAGCCACTTAAATATTTATTTAATTAATTCCC